>JACDQD010000007.1:27296428-27896428 GCA_019843655.1 Lethocerus indicus
TTTTAGGCCAAATTTTCGTCTTAAATGCTATTTTGGCATAAACACAGCATTTTGGGCTAATTTTGCGTCTAAAAATCCATTTGGGTCTAAAAACCGCATTTTAGGCCAATTTTGCGTCAATAAATACCTTTTAGCGTAAAACCGCATTTTGGGCAAATTTGCGTCTAAAAGCCATTTTAGGCCTAAAATACCATTTAATCAATTTACGTCTAAATGCATTTTAGCCAATTTTGCGTCTAAAATGCCATTTTTAGGTCTAAAACCGCATTCGAATATCGATCTCATATTCCACCCACAAGTGTACCAAAGTTACACTTGCCCTAAAGGCAGCGAAAATCGAAATTTAGGTTTTCGAAAATTTTCGAATATCGATCATATTCCACCCACAAGTGTACCAAAGTGAGTTACCTTGCCCAAAAATTGGCTTGAAATCGAAATTTAGGTTTTCGAAATTTTCGAATATCGATCATATTCCACCCACAAGTGTACCAAAGTGAGTTACACTTGCCCTAAAAGGCGGCTTGAAAATCGAAAATTTAGGTTTTCGAAAATTTTCGAATATCGATCTCATATTCCACCCACAAGTGTACCAAAGTGAGTTACACTTGCCCTAAAAGGCGGCTTGAAAATCGAAAATTTAGGTTTTCGAAAATTTTCGAATATCGATCCCATATTCCACCCACAAGTGTACCAAAGTGATTACACTTGCCCTAAAAAGGGGCTTGAAAATCGAAATTTAGGTTTTCGAAAATTTTCGAATATCGATCCATATTCCACCCACAAGTGTACCAAAGTGAGTTACGCCCCTAAAAGGCGGCTTGAAAATCGAAAATTTAGGTTTTCGAAAATTTTCGAATATCGATCCATATTCCACCCACAAGTGTACCAAAGTGAGTTACACTTGCCCCTAAAAGGCGGCGAAAATCGAAAATTTAGGTTTTCGAAAATTTTCGAATATCGATCCCATATTCCACCCACAAGTGTACCAAAGTGAGTTACACTTGCCCCTAAAAGGCGGCTTGAAAATCGAAAATTTAGGTTTTCGAAAATTTTCGAATAATCTCATATTCCACCCACAAGTGTACCAAAGTGAGTTACACTTGCCCTAAAAGGCGGCTTGAAAATCGAAAATTTAGGTTTTCGAAAATTTTCGAAGATATCGATCTCATATTCCACCCACAAGTGTACCAAAGGTTACACTTGCCCCTAAAAGGCGGCTTGAAAATCGAAAATTTAGGTTTTCGAAAATTTTCGAATATCGATCCATATTCCACCCACATGTACCAAAGTGAGTTACACTTGCCCCTAAAAGGCGGCTTGAAAATCGAAAATTTAGGTTTTCGAAATTTTCGAATATCGATCTCATATTCCACCCACAAGTGTACCAAGTGAGTTACACTTGCCCCTAAAAAGCGGCTTGAAAATCGAAAATTTAGGTTTTCGAAAATTTTCGAATATCGATCCATATTCCACCCACAAGTGCCAAAGTGAGTTACGCCCTAAAAGGCGGCTTGAAAATCGAAAATTTAGGTTTTCGAAAATTTTCGAATATCGATCATATTCCACCCACAAGTGTACCAAAGTGAGTTACACTTGCCCTAAAAGGCGGCTTGAAAATCGAAAATTTAGGTTTTCGAAAATTTTCGAATATCGATCTCATATTCCACCCACAAGTGTACCAAGTGAGTTACACTTGCCCCTAAAAAGCGGCTTGAAAATCGAAAATTTAGGTTTTTCGAAAATTTTCGAATATCGATCTCATATTCCACCCACAAGTGTACCAAGTGAGTTACACTTGCCCCTAAAACGGCTTGAAAATCGAAATTTAGTTTTCGAAAATTTTCGAATATCGATCTCATATTCCACCCACAAGTGTACCAAAGTGAGTTACACTTGCCCCTAAAAAGGCAATGAAAATCGAAAATTTAGGTTTTCAGAATTTTCGAATATCGATCTCATATTCCACCACAAGTGTACCAATGTGAGTTACGCCCTTTAAGCGGCTTGAAAATCGAAAATTTAGGTTTTCGAAATTTTCGAATATCGATCTCATATTCCACCCACAAGTGTACCAAAGTGAGTTACACTTGCCCCTAAAAGGCGGCTTGAAAATCGAAATTTAGGTTTTCGAAATTTTCGAATATCGATCTCATATTCCACCACAATTGTACCAAAGTGAGTTACACTTGCCCCTAAAAGACGGCTTGAAAATCGAAAATTTAGGTTTTCGAAATTTTCGAATATCGATCTATATTCCACCCACAAATTACCAAAGTGAGTTACACTTGCCCCTAAAGGCGGCGAAAATCGAAAATTTAGGTTTTTTGAAAATTTTGGAATATCGATCCTCATATTCCACCCACAATGTACCAAAGTGAGTTACACTTGCCCTAAAAAGCAGCTTGAAAATCGAAATTTAGGTTTTCGAAATTTTCGAATATCGATCTCATATTCCACCCACAAGTGCCAAAGTGAGTTACACTTGCTAAAGGCGGCTTGAAATCGAAAATTTAGGTTTTCGAATTTTCGAATATCGATCCCATATTCCACCCACAAATGCCACCAAAGTGAGTTACACTTGCCCTAAAAGGCGGCTTGAAATCGAAATTTAGGTTTTCGAAATTTTCGAATATCGATCTCATTTCCACCCACAAGTGTACCAAAGTGAGTTACACTTGCCCTAAAACGGCGAAAATCGAAAATTTAGGTTTTCGAAAATTTTCGAATATCGATCATATTCCACCCACAAGTGTACCAAAGTGAGTTACACTTGCCCTAAAGGCGGCTTGAAAATCGAAAATTTAGGTTTTCGAAATTTTCGAATATCGATCTCATATTCCACCCACAAGTGTACCAAAGTGAGTTACACTTGCCCTAAAGGCGGCTTGAAAATCGAAAATTTAGGTTTTCGAAAATTTTCGAATATCGATCTCATATTCCACCCACAAGTGTACCAAAGTGAGTTACACTTGCCCTAAAGGCGGCTTGAAAATCGAAAATTTAGGTTTTCGAAAATTTTCGAATATCGATCTCATATTCCACCCACAAGTGTACCAAAGTGAGTTACACTTGCCCTAAAGGCGGCTTGAAAATCGAAAATTTAGGTTTTCGAAAATTTTCGAATATCGATCCATATTCCACCCACAAGTGTACCAAAGTGAGTTACACTTGCCCTAAAAGGCGGCTTGAAAATCGAAAATTTAGGTTTTCGAAAATTTTCGAATATCGATCCATATTCCACCCACAAGTGTACCAAAGTGAGTTACACTTGCCTAAAAACGGCGAAAATCGAAAATTTAGGTTTTTCGAAAATTTTCGAATATCGATCCCATATTCCACCCACAAGTGTACCAAAGTGAGTTACACTTGCCCCTAAAAAGGCGGCTTGAAAATCGAAAATTTAGGTTTTTCGAAAATTTTCGAATATCGATCCCATATTCCACCCACAAGTGTACCAAAGTGAGTTACACTTGCCCCTAAAAAGGCGGCTTGAAAATCGAAAATTTAGGTTTTTCGAAAATTTTCGAATATCGATCTCATATTCCACCCACAAGTGTACCAAAGTGAGTTACTTGCCCTAAAGGCGGCGAAAATCGAAAATTTAGGTTTTTCGAAAATCGAATATCGATCCATATTCCACCCACAGTGTACCAAAGTGAGTTACGCCCCTAAAAAGGCGGCTTGAAAATCGAAAATTTAGGTTTTTCGAAAATTTTCGAATATCGATCTCATATTCCACCCACAAGTGTACCAAAGTGAGTTACACTTGCCCCTAAAAAGGCGGCTTGAAAATCGAAAATTTAGGGTTTTCTACCTAAAAATGCCATTATTGGGCCAATTTTTCGTCTACAAATGCTATTTTTTAGCCTAAAAACCGCATTTTTTGGTCAATTTTACGTCTAAAAATGCCATTTTTTGGCCTATAAACAGTATTTGGGGCTAATTTTGCGTCTAAAAATGCCATTTCTGGGTCTAAAAACCGCATTTTTGGGTCAATTTTGGGTCTAAAAATGCTATTTTTTAGCCGAAAAACCGTATTTTTAGGCCAAATTTTCGTCTATAAATGCTATTTCTTGGCATAAACACAGCATTTTTGGGCTAATTTTGCGTCTAAAAATTCCATTTTTGGGTCTAAAAACCGCATTTTTGGGCCAATTTTGCGTCAATAAATACTATTTTTTAGCGTAAAAACCGCATTTTTGGGCCAAATTTGCGTCTAAAAAAGCCATTTTTGGGCCTAAAAACCGCATTTTTTGTCAATTTTACGTCTAAAAATGCCATTTTTGGGCCTACAAACCGCATTATTGGGCCAAATTTGCGTCTAGAAATGCCATTTTTGGGTCTAAAAACCTCATTTTTGGGCCAATTATGGGTCTAAAAATGCTACTTTTTAGCCTAAATACCGCATTTTTGGGCCAAATTTGCGTCTAAAAATGCCATTTTTGGGCCTAAAAACCGCATTTTTGGGCCAAATTTGCGTTTTCGAAATGCTATTTTTAGCCTAAAACCGCATTTTAGGCCAAATTTGCGTCTAAAAAGCCATTTTAGGCCTAAAAACTGCATTTTTACTTAGGCCAATTTGCGTTTAAAATGCTATTTTTTGGCCCTAAAAACCGCATTTTGGGCCAAATTGCGTTTAAAATGCTATTTTTTAGCCTAAAAACCGCATTTTTGGGCCAATTTACGTCTAAAATGCCATTTTTGGCCTAAAACAATTTTAGAATTTCAATTTTGCGTCTAAAACCACATTTTAGGCCAATTTTGGTCTAAAAATGCTATTTTTAGCCTAAAAACCGCATTTTGTCAATTTACGTCTAAAAATGCCATTTTGGCCTAAAACAGCATTTTGGGCTAATTTTGCGTCTAAAAATTCCATTTTGGGTCTAAAACCGCATTTTGGGCCAATTTTAGGTCTAAAATGCTATTTTAGCCCGAAAACCGCATTTTTGGCCAAATTTTTAAATCTCTAAATGCTATTTCTTGGCATAAACAAAGCATTTTTAGGCTAATTTTGCGTCTAAAAATTCCATTTTGGGTCTAAAACCGCATTTTTAGGCCAATTTTAAATCAATAAATCTATTTTTTTAGCGTAAAACCGCATTTTGGGCCAAATTTGCGTCTAAAAGCCATTTTAGGCCTAGAAACTGCAATTTATCGTTTACGTCTAAAATGCCATTTGGGCCTAAAACCGCATTTTTGGGCCAATTTTAGGTCTAAAAATGCTACTTTTTACACAGCCTAAATACCGCATTTTGAGCCAAATTTACGTCTAAAATGCCATTTTGGCCTAAAAACAGCATTTTGGGCCTAATTTTGCGTCTAAAAATGCATTTTAGGTCTAAAAACCGCATTTTAGGGCCAATTTTGAGTCTAAAAATGCTATTTTAGCTAAAAACCATTTTAGGCTAATTTTGCGTCTAAAATGCCATTTTGGCTAATTTTCCATCTCGAAGCCATTTGGTGATTCGCGTCTAAATGCCATTTTGGGTCTAAAACCGCATTTTACGGGAATTTTCGTTTAAAAATGCTATTTTAGCCCCTAAAAACCGCATTTTAGGTAATTTGCGTTTAAAATTTTATTTTCTTCTAAAACGCATTTGGAGCCAAATTTGCGTCAAAAAGCCATTTAGGCCTAAAAACGCATTTTGGGCCAAATTTGCGTTTAAAAATGCTATTTTTTAGCTAAAAACCGCATTTTTTGGTCAATTTTACGTCTAAAAATGCCATTTTTGGCCTATAAACAATGTTGGGGCTAATTTTGCGTCTAGAAATGCCATTTTGGGTCTAAAAACCGAATTCGAATATCGATCTCATATTCCACCCACAAGTGTACCAAAGTGAGTTAGGTTTTCGAAAATTTTCGAATATCGATCCATATTCCACCCACAAGTGTACCAAAGTGAGTTACACTTGCCCCTAAAAAGGCGGCTTGAAAATCGAAAATTTAGGTTTTTCGAAAATTTTCGAATATCGATCTCATATTCCACCCACAAGTGTACCAAAGTGAGTTACACTTGCCCCTAAAAAGGCGGCTTGAAAATCGAAAATTTAGGTTTTTCGAAAATTTTCGAATATCGATCCCATATTCCACCCACAAGTGTACCAAAGTGAGTTACACCCCTAAAAAGGCGGCTTGAAAATCGAAAATTTAGGTTTTTCGAAAATTTTCGAATATCGATCCCATATTCCACCCACAAGTGTACCAAAGTGAGTTACACTTGCCCCTAAAAAGGCGGCTTGAAAATCGAAAATTTAGGTTTTTCGAAAATTTTCGAATATCGATCTCATATTCCACCCACAAGTGTACCAATGTGAGTTACACTTGCCCCTAAAACGGCGGCTTGAAAATCGAAAATTTAGGTTTTTCGAAAATTTTCGAATATCGATCCCATATTCCACCCACAAGTGTACCAAAGTGAGTTACACTTGCCCCTAAAAAGGCGGCTTGAAAATCGAAAATTTAGGTTTTTCGAAAATTTTCGAATATCGATCTCATATTCCACCCACAAGTGTACCAAAGTGAGTTACACTTGCCCCTAAAAGGCGGCTTGAAAATCGAAAATTTAGGTTTTTCGAAAATTTTCGAATATCGATCCCATATTCCACCCACAAGTGTACCAATGTGAGTTACACTTGCCCCTAAAAAGGCGGCTTGAAAATCGAAAATTTAGGATTTTCGAAAATTTTCGAATATCGATCCCATATTCCACCCACAAGTGTACCAAAGTGAGTTACACTTGCCCCTAAAAAGGCGGCTTGAAAATCGAAAATTTAGGTTTTTCGAAAATTTTCGAATATCGATCCCATATTCCACCCACAAGTGTACCAAGGTGAGTTACACTTGCCCCTAAAAAGGCGGCTTGAAAATCGAAAATTTAGGTTTTTCGAAAATTTTCGAATATCGATCCCATATTCCACCCACAAGTGTACCAAGGTGAGTTACACTTGCCCCTAAAAAGGCGGCTTGAAAATCGAAAATTTAGGTTTTTCGAAAATTTTCGAATATCGATCTCATATTCCACCCACAAGTGTACCAAAGTGAGTTACACTTGCCCCTAAAAAGGCGGCTTGAAAATCGAAAATTTAGGTTTTTCGAAAATTTTCGAATATCGATCCATATTCCACCCACAAGTGTACCAAAGTGAGTTACACTTGCCCCTAAAAAGGCGGCTTGAAAATCGAAAATTTAGGTTTTCGAAAATTTTCGAATATCGATCCCATATTCCACCCACAAGTGTACCAAAGTGAGTTACACTTGCCCCTAAAAAGGCGGCTTGAAAATCGAAAATTTAGGTTTTTCGAAAATTTTCGAATATCGATCTCATATTCCACCCACAAGTGTACCAAAGTGAGTTACACTTGCCCCTAAAAAGGCGGCTTGAAAATCGAAAATTTAGGTTTTTCGAAAATTTTCGAATATCGATCCCATATTCCACCCACAAGTGTACCAAAGTGAGTTACACTTGCCCCTAAAAAGGCGGCTTGAAAATCGAAAATTTAGGTTTTTCGAAAATTTTGAATATCGCGAAAATTTTCGAATATCGAAAAGTTTTTAGGTTTTCGAAAATTTTCGAATATCGATCCCATATTCCACCCACAAGTGTACCAGTTACTTGCCCCCCTAAAAAGGCGGCCAAAACGAAAATTTAGGTTTTTCGAAAATTTTCGAATATCGATCCATATTCCACCCAAAAAGTGTACCAAAGTGAGTTTTTGCCCCTAAAATGGGCTTGAAAATCGAAAATTTAACCTAATTTTCAAATGCCAATTTTTATTTTTGGCCTAAAACCGCATTTTTGGGTCAATTTTCGTGCCACAAATATTTTTAGCCTAAAACAGCACTTTGGGCCAATTTTACGTCTAAAAATTTTGCCATTTTACCTATAATTAGTATTTGAGGCTAAAAAATTTTGTCTAAAATTCATTTTGGGTCTAAAAACCGCATTTTTAACAAATTTTCGTCTAAAAAATTTTTGCCATAAAACAGCATTTTTGCTAATTTTGCGTCTAAAAATTCCATTTTTGGGTCTAAAACCGCATTTTTGGGCCAATTTTGTCAATAAATGCTATTTTTGTGGGGTAAAAACCACATTTTGGGCCAAATTTGCGTCTAAAAAGCCATTTTGGGCCTAAAACCGCATTTTTGTCAATTTTGCGTCTAAAAATGCCATTTTTGGCCTAAAAACCCATATTTTGGGCTAATTTTGCGTCTAAAAATGCTATTTTGGGTCTAAAAACCGCATTTTTGGGCCAATTTGTTTAAAAATGCATTTTTTGGCCTACAAACAGCATTTTGGGCTAATTTTGCGTCTAAAAATCCATTTTGGGTCTAAAACCGCATTTTTGGCCAATTTTGGTCTAAAAATGCTATTTTTTAGCCTAAAACACCATTATTGGGCTAATTATGCGTCTAAAATGCCATTTTTGGTCATCAAAAGCCATTTTGGGCTAATTTTTGGCGTCTAAAATGCCATTTTTGGGCCTAAAAACCGCCTTTTTGGGCCAAATTTGCGTCTAAAAATGCTACTTCTTGGCATAAAAACCGCATTTTTGGGCTAATTTTGCGTCTAAAAATGCCATTTTTGGGCCTAAAAACCGCATTTTTGGTCAATTTTAGGTCTAAAAATGCCATTTTTGGGCCTAAAAACCGCATTATTGGGCCAATTTGCGTCTAGAAATGTCACTTCTGGGCATAAAACTACGTTTTTGGGTCAATTTTGAATCTAAAAATGTACCACCTACAAATAAGGGTTAAGAAGGCGGGTTGAAAATCGAAAATTTAGGTTTTTCGGAAATTGCAAATATCGATCCCATATTCCACCCACAAGTGTACCAAAGTGAGTTACACTTGCCCCTGAAAGGAGAGCTGAAAAATTGAAAATTTTTTAAATCTCTATAAACCCCATTTTTGGGATGATATTGCACCTAAAAACCAAATTTTTGCGCTAATTTTGTTCCTAGGAACCATATTTTTTGGCCTATAAACCGCATTTTGGGCTATTTTTGCGCAAAAAACTGCATTTTTTGGCCTAAAAACCGCATTTTTAGGCTGATGTTGCGCCTTAAAACCACTTTTTTGGGCCTAAAAACTGCATTTTTGGGATAATATTCGGCCTAAAAACCATATTTTTGGGCTTAAAAACCGCATTTTTGGGCCAAAAAAAATTTTTTTTGAGGTGTTTCTGCGCCCATGAACTGCTTTTTTTTCGATTTTTGGCATAAAAACCGCATTTTGTCTGTTTTTGCGCCTAAAAACCCCATTTTTCGGACTAAAAAACGTTTTTGGGATGATATTGAGCCTAAAAACCGCATTTTGTGGCTTAAAAACAGCTTTTTTGGGTTGTTTTTGCGCCCAAGAACTGCAGTTTTTGTTCGATTGTGGGCCTAAAAATCGCATTTTTTGTTCTTAAAAGCGCATTTGGGGGCCTCAGGACCGTATTTTTTGGCCAATTTTGCGACAAAAAACAGCATTGTTGGACTAAAAAACGCATTTTTGGGCTGATTGGGCGCCTAAAAACCGCATTTTTGAGACTAAAAACCCCATTTTTGGGCCTGATTTTGCGCCTAAAATCGCCCTTTCAGGCCTAAAAACCGCATTTTTACGCCCAACAAACTGCATTTTAGGGTCAATCACACCCCCAGCAGGAATGTTAAACAATGTAGGAGAAATTATTTATTGGATATAACTGACAATGTTATTTCTTCATAGGATATTTATGCACTGCTCGTTAGATGATGCTTTAAAAAAAAAACGGTCAAATATATATATATATATATATATATATATATATATATATATATATATATATATATTAAGTATAAAAGTAATCGACATTTTGACTTTGGAATTCATTTTATTTCGCTAAAAAAGAAACTTTAATTATTAATCTACTATATATTCACCGATATTATTGACAACTCTCTGCCACTTTTCAAGGGGCAAATTTTCGATTCAAATGCAAAATTTCGAGCAAAATGCATCTCATCAAAGTGTCGATTACTTTTGGGTACACCTAATATATAACGAAAAATCTCCGAAATCTGTCGGAGATTAATAAATAAATCGAAAAAAGGTTCTCTTCAGTTAAAATAAAACATTATATAGGGCAAAAATATAGATGTGTGTAACAGACGAGGAGTTCGAGCGCATATATATACACTCTGCTTATCAATATTAGATAAGACGCGAATTGTGAACATTGCTGCAATTTAATCGCTTATTTCTCTTCCGTAGATCTGGTTTCCTCTCCGTTATCGGCCGCTAACATTGTTGGCGCAAAAGTTTAATACAATATTGGGTTTACGTTATATGTAACCGTATGAAAAAAAAAAACTGTTAATATTTAAAATTTCCGAAAAAGTTCGAGGATGAGGAAAACATGCCTCTAGCAGAAGTGACAAGTTTTAAGGAGTTATAATTAGAATTTATATTTGTTCTGGAATCTTTTAAACTTCGTATCGGTGTTTACAGGCCTAAATAACTAAAGTTTAACTAAGGAAGAAAGGCAAACTAGTTATGGGATATTAATACTATTGTTTAGACAAGTTGACGGGATAGTTTTTCAACAAAATATCGGTTGTTCTTGTTGTCAAGAAGACGTTGAAGATAGATATATTTCAATTGATCGCCAGCAGAGTCGTCGCCAGGAGAAGAAAGAGAGAGTGGCCGACCGACAGAGCACTGGAAAAGTCGCTTTTCTCTCCGGCTGTAACAGAGAAACAGAGAAACACACTCTCAGACCGGCAACATTTCAAAATAATAATATACGGGTCTGTTCGGAGAGTATCGCGAATTTTATAATAATAAATTTTAATTATAATTATAAATTATAAATTTTATAAATATAATTAAAATTTATATATTATAAATTATAAATTTTATAATTTTCCCGGAAGTTCCGCGAAATAACGGGTTTTTTTTATTTTTGGTAGCCACGTGTCCATACACGTGTATCACCTCTCGCTTGTGCCGACGAATTCGGCGGGTTGAAAATATAAAATTTAATTTTTTCGAAAATTTCGAAATATCGATCCCACTTTTTTGGGTCTAAAAACCGCATTTTGGGCTGTTTTTGCGCCTAAAAACTGCATTTTTTGGCCTAAAAACCGCATTTTTGGGTTGTGATATTCGGCCTAAAAACCATATTTTTGCGCCTAAAACCGCATTTTTTGGCCTAAAAACCGCATTTTTGGGCTGATGATTGAGTTCGCGAAAGCGTATCGAATGTCGACTGTGTGGCTGCCTTAGACCGAAGCCAGTTTTATCGGCGGTAGAACATTTTTCGGAGGCCGGAGCGCGTCAAAAACGGACAAAAAAAATTGTTTGGCGAAATTTTTGGCCGAAAACAAACGGCCGCGAAACTGTGCGCACGAAAGGACGACGCCATCGACGCGAAAAAGGCATCGAAGAAGGAGCTTAACGATATCGTAGAGAAAAATGAACTTTTGAAGCGCTTCGAGGATTGGAAAAACGTCGGCACAAACAGTAATTACTTTGAATGGGGACAGAATAGAATTTTTGGAAAACTCAAAATTCGCGATACATTTTCAATAGACCTCGTAAGTTTATAGCGGACAAGAAGTTTTAGGACTGAATAATGCCGGAAAAATGGGGGGTCTCCCCCCAAAATGGCGGTTCGGAGCTAGACTTTAAGAAATCAACTGATAAGATAAGATGTGCGCGGGACACAATTTACCGAAAGGGTGATAGCGAAATATAGGAGGGTGTAGCACTGTCGCCGGTATCACTTGCACTAGTAGTGCGGGGTGAGATCGCGCAGTTCCGGGAGTTTTCCCGTTTTTGGAAGCCACCCCCCCGGTGAGTGGGATTTTTTCCACCAGATCCCACCGCCCCAGTGATACCCAGTGACAGTTCCCGGTTCAGGGTCACCTTATCAACTCGCTTATCAACCGGTGAGCGAACGGGGCGGGTACTGACTTGTGCAGAGGGCGTTGTACTCCTGGGATGGCGTGGTGCCGTCGGGGCAGGATCCGGTGGTGGCGTAGACGGGCAGAGGGTTGATGTTGCCTGCGGGACCGTAGTTGCAGCCGATCATGTAGTGCAGCACCCGGTGGCCGCCGCCCCCCGGATAGGTCCTCCAGACGGAGGCGGCGCAACCGACCCGCCGGCTGCTACCCCACACCATCTGCGTGTAGTGGCCTATCACTGCCCTGCACGCAGTAGAGGGAAAACATAAATATCAAATCTTACACACTAGGGGTGACTTACGGACGGCGTCGAATCGGACCTCGAGGAGCGGGCCCCGCTGGAAGGTCCTCGGAGGATTTAGATTCAAAACATAAACCTAGTAGTTTAACATACCTGTTTTGTGGCCTGCGAGGGGTTGGAGTACCGTAGATTTCGTGTTGTTTCCGTTGGTCTCTTGCCGGACCCCGGTTTCGTCGGCCGTCCGCCATCTTCAGTAGCGCGGCGTTCGCCACTCCGTATGTTTTTCCCCAATGCACCGTCACTGTGACAGTACCGAAAACGTACAGAGTGACTGACGCCCAGCTACTGAAGATGGCGAACGGCCGACGAAACCGGGGGTCAGTTTCGGGACAACCCCATAGTTTAGAAAACCCGTTATGTGGTCTGCGGTTTGGTCTTTCGCCGGACCGGCCGCTCGACGTCTTCAGTAGCGGTGTTGGCATCGACGAAATCGTACGGTATTCCGACCCATCGGCGGCCACAAAAAAAGGTGTTCTAAACTATTTTTTTTTTTATTCTTTGCTTCTACAATCTGTAACGTCTGTCCCGTATGCGGTCTATTAGTTCGTGGTCTATATTAGGCGCGGCCCTTTCGACCCACCCTTTTAGGCTTCCGGTGAACGACTGGACCTGTTCAGGGGGACAGTCTTCGATCTCCCGGAACCACATGTCGACCATTCGGCCCAACCTGCCGGACAGCTCCGCCTTCGGGTCAGGTTCGGGTCCGCTTTCGGGCGACGTCACCTTCATCACAGCCATATTCTGACCGACGGGGAACCTCGCTGGGAACAGACAGACAGACAGACAGAGAGATAGAGAGAGATAAGATAGATATGAGAGAGGGCGCGATATCATCGGCTATTAGGACGAGTCGACACCCAGAGGACGATGTACGAGGGCGATTGGAAGCGAGGAACCTCCGAAGCATCAAACCTCCTATCGCCCCATCAACACCCGTCCTTTAGAAAAATCGCCGAAAAAATAATATTCGACCGGGCTCCGTAGGGAAATGCCCGAGTGTAGCTCAAGTTCTCGGGGGGTTTTTAATGTAAATTTTCCCCAAAAAATCGCAACAATATTGTTAAAGATTCGTGTAAAAATAACCTGAGTTCCTGCAAGCGTCGTGACCGAAATGGCACTGGGCGACCCACCGTTGGGCAATCTGGGACAGCTCCTTGTCCCAAACCTGAAAGAACAGAATATCGAATCTTACACTGAATTGAAATCGGATTCACCGTAGATTTCCTGTGTTTTCGCCGGTTCGGCCTTTTGCCATCATCAGTAGCGGTGTCAGTCACTGTTGGCACTTTGGATGTTTTTCGGGCGTTCTCCCTGCACTGTCACTGTCACTTGTACTTGAGGATGCCCCCCCCCCGAAAAACATCCAAAGTGCCGAAAGTGACCGACACCGCTACTGAAGATGGCGAGCGGCCGAAACCGAAAATTGAATATAGTTTTAGGAAACCTGTTTTGCGGTCTGCGAGGGGTTGGAATACCGTCCACTTCGTGTGTTTCCGTCTCCTCTCTCGCCGGTTCGGGGTCTTATGCTAGACCGGTTTCGGCCGCTCGCCATCTTCAGTAGTTGGTCACTTTCGGTCACTTTTGATGTTTTTTGGGCATCCTCACAAAGCACTGCGTGTCACTGTCACTTTACCGTGAGGATGCCCCCCGAAAAACGTCCAAAGTGCCGAAAGTGACCGACACCGCTACTGAAGATGGCGAGCGGCCGAAACCGAAAATTGAATATAGTTTTAGGAAACCTGTTTTGCGGTCTGCGAGGGGTTGGAATAGCGTCCACTTCGTGTGTTTCCGTCTCCTCTCTCGCCGGTTCGGGGTCTTTCGCCAGACCGGTTTCTGCCGCTCGCCATCTTCAGCAGCGGTGTTGTGGTCACTTTCGATGTTTTTTGGGCATCCTCACAAAGCACTGCGTGTCACTGTCACTTTTACCGTGAGGATGCCCCCGGAAAAACGTCCAAAGTGCCGAAAGTGACCGACACCGCTACTGAAGATGGCGAGCGGCCGAAACCGAAAATTTAATACCGGTCTGCGAGGGAATACCGTCGTGTGTTCCTTCCTGTCTCCTCTCGCCGTTTCGGTGTCTTTCGCTAGACCGGCCGTTCGCCGTCTTCAGTAGCGCGGCGTCAGTATCGACGAAATCTACGGTATTCCGACCCCTCGCAGAGCACAAAACAGGTATTCTAACAACGAAAAACAAATTATATTCGACTCAGGACCCACAAGCTGTATCATGTCGGTGGCCGGTGGTTGTGGCGGATGACGTCCCGACGCCACCTGCGACCTGTACTCGTTGTGCAGGTGGAGCAGTTTCACCTTGTCGTAATAGCCCAACTCGACGTCGATCCAACCGCCGGCGCATTCCTCGCCCGGCACTCCGTCCTGGACAAACAGCCTGTTCCTGTCATACAAACTCTATACCAATGAAAACAAACGGTGGAAACAAAAAATTGGCTAGCGGTCCAGAAATTCGGCACAGGAAAAGTGATTCGGCGCAGGCGCCAACTACAACACTGGCGGGAGGTGGAAAACAATTTTCGAATTGCAATAAATTTTCGGACAAAATCGTCGACGTTGGTGCACTGAACACTTGCTGCACAAAAAAGGAAAATCAATCGGGTCTAGTTCCGGATTAGTGGCAACAGATTTGCAATTTAAAAGTAACTCTACATCAAATTGTTGATCACTTTTGGGCACACCTAATATTTGAAACGTTCCCGTATGTTTTATGCTGAAATAAATATTGGATTCTTTTCGCCGGAGAATTAATTCGGAGTGTAGAAGACACTGGATGAATATATATATTTCACGTTTTTAAAATATCGATTCGATTAAACAAATAAATAGTCACCTTGTACATGCACATTGTGTGCATTTTTCCTTCGCACGGCATCGAGCAATAGTCATCGGATCTCTTTGCTCTCCTCTTCCCTCTCAGTCTGACCGCCATAAAATCGTCACAACGGTTAGTCAATACACGATTAGTCTTGCAGCGGAATTAGTAGAGATGAAAATTTTTAAAAAAATTAGTAAAAATAGCGGTAGAAAAAAGGATGATGACAAAGGGCGAGACCGGCGAAAACGGTAAAATATTGGGTTGACAACAAGTGGCGTTGTACATATTTTTGAGTACGTCAACATCTTTGCACAGATAAGATTCTTTGATACGCTATTATTTGGTCCTTTCTGAAACCAATTCGGTATCAAAATTGTACGCTGTGTACGTTGACGAAGCCTTAAAAGAACAGCACTGTGTGTGTGTGTGTGTGTGTGTGTGTGTGTGTGTGTGTGTGTGTGTGTGTGTGTGTGTGTTTTTCATTAAAGGACGAGGACCTCTCTGGACGTGGACGATGACCGAATAAAAGTACCATTATATTGATTCGGATCGCCTTAATTCAACGCTGGTACATTGCAGAGAACGTCCATTCGAAACCGTCTACGGCTTATCTGCGTGCAAAGATCTGTTGGCGCACTTGAAAATATGTACAAAACGCCACTTGTTGTCGGTAAAATCCGCAATTATTACTTAGTTGTCGACCCGGCAAAAATATGAAAAAAATTATAGAGAGAAAAAATTGTTAAATCGGCGGAAGAGTGCAGGGAGGAAATTGGAAGGGGAGCAAAAATTAGCGGGAATTTTAATGCAGTTATAATGAGAGAAATTGGGAAAATAGTTGAATTTAAGTTCTGAAATTGTGCTCAGACATGCGGTTAAGCTGTACTTTCGGCAGAACTTACAAGACTTGATCTAAGCCCGTGTAGTTTTCCGCTTTTGTCGAATTCGACTGGAGGCCGACGGCCGCCAGCACCAGCCAGAAGTAGACGCCAGGGTACATTGTCCACACCAGACAGTCTCTATAATTCAGATAATACGGCATCTTAAACGTTTTTATTTCTTGTTTTTTTTGGTGTGTCGAATGTCTCGATAGAAGAGACCATTTTGTCCCACGAGCAGTTCGGACGGCTTCGGACTAAGAAGAGCGGCGTTCGAGAGGAAATGGACTGAAAACGAGCGGATTGGGACGAGAGGAGAATGGGGCCGGAACTTGAGAAGAATTGAACTTGAGGAAGCGGGGGATTTAGCGAGTTGGTCGACTGTCGGTGGTATGTCGAGGAAACGTACCAGGGAGGATTGAGGACGGCAGGAAGGAGGACGTTCTTTCGACCGGAATCTCTGGACGCGACCGATGTCTGATGTCTTCTGGTGGTGGAACCGCATATATAAAGGGTATCGCTCTGTAAACTGTCAGTTTTTTAATTGAGATCAATTTCGATGTCCGTCTTAGTGAAATTTTCAGTTTGAGTCGATTCTCTCCAGTCCGGATATGGGCGCAGAAGACAGGGCCACTCTCAGGCTGAAAACGTTGAAAATAAATAATATAGTACCTCAATATTTTCAATACGAGGTCTTACAACGGACCTACAAGAAATAATTCGATTTGGCCTAAATTATCGTAAAATTGGCATTGTCCGGGAGCATTGAGGACGGTGAGAAGGACTTTCGACTGGAATCAGACGAAGTCCGCGTCGGTTCTAATACGGATTTTTATACCGTCAATTTGTCGTCTGTTGTAAGTTTCGACGTCCTTTTCCCAAAAGAGGTCTCAGCGGTCCAAATTTATACGGTTTAGGTCTATATTCTTTTCAGTCGAGTACGGTATGTGGGGGTTCCACGTGAGTCTTAAATGTTATGCGCCAGAAGTGATTTCGACTGGGAAAATCCGGACGCCGGAGTCCGACGTCACGTCGGTTTCAGTACGGCTTCGTTTAGTTTCAATTTGAATTTCAGTAGACGTCTCGAAAGTCCAAAATCTGCAGTTTAATTTATGAAATTGGTGAACTGGATGCGCTGGGGGTGAGGTTGCAATACGGTTACCTCGATACCCCCCAACCCAACCCCCCGATTGTGAATTCCAACCATCGAATTATCGTTAACAATATAATTTTTATTTATTACGACTACTGAGGTTCGAAATTACCAGAACTGGGAACCGTTGTCAATCCACTTGCTCTCTCTCTCTCTCTCTCAGATTCGGTCGTAAACCGAGCAATTTTCGGTTTCCGTATACGTCAATATTCCAGCACCACTGTTTGGAAGCGCGGAATTAGAGTTGATAACGGCCGGGGAAATTCAGCTTAGATAACAGCGATACACTGAAAAAATGCTGTACACTTTGGCGCGCACAAAACAAGTCTGTAAACACGGATTACCGCAATAATATTTGCCTCGAACATTTCTTACGCGTTGTCATATTGGCACACCTGGCGATCGAGTATCATATGATCGACAGCACCTTCGTTTAAAAGGGAATTTTTCGTTATAGAAAATTTATACTTCGATCGAATTTTTATACTGTTTTCCCGACAATTTTCCGACGATAAGACGATTTCCACTGGACGAATTTATTCGGCAATTCATTTTATTTCAGAGGGAGAATAATTTCGGCGATTCGCCGCCCAATTTCAATAGTACCGCCTTCAATAAACTATTCCGATCATTCGAGCCGATTTTGACGATTTTACGATTGTTTTCGAATAGGTTTCACTGTCCGTCTATTTTTTTTTTACCGACCGATTTCAACACTTTCCGTCCAAGAATTCGAAGATTTCTAAAATCAGACCTTTCGCTTCTAACGGATTTCGCCGAATCTCCCAATATATTTCTATAAAAAAAAAATATATATATAATATTATTGATACAGACCTCGATAAAATAAAGTCTTGGGACGAACCGCTTCAACTGCGAGCCGACTTGGCAGCTTACTGCGCTTTTTTTCTGCCACTATCGGCCCGATTACGCAGTTGAGATTAGATTCGGGCTACGATTCGTATTTGACGTTGGAATAAATAAATAAAACTATTATCGACGCTAACAGACATAAAAATCCTCCGGATTTTTTTTTACACCTTTCGACGGTTAGCTGTTGATCAATAGGCGGTGCTACCGAAAAAAAATTCGGTACATTTTCAAATATCATAATTTTCTGTTCTATTTGAATAAACGATCGGTCAATTCGGTGTATTTTCAATAATATATTTTGAGATCAAAGGATGCGTACGTGTACTGGAATCGATGAAGTACGCTCAGGTTCTAATAAAATTTTTGACGTATAAATTAACGGAAGTAATTTATTAATTAAGTAATCAATTAAAGGAAGTGGCCACGCGACCTAAATGATTAAATAAAATGTTAATAATAATAAATAAATAAATTTAAATTAAAAAAAAAATAATAAAAAAAAGGGGGAACTAGTGGGTTTCTCCTCTAATTGTAGACTATTGTAGCTAGTGATTTCATCAATGTTGCTTATTGTATAATTTTACAGTTGTAACAATAAAAGAGACAAAAAAAATTAACGAGCGTTTCCAAGCCCGAATCCGCTCCACCGGCAGGAAATTAAATCGGAATTTTCGCAAAGAGTTGTGTAAATATTATTAAGGAATACCGTAGGTTCGCCGGTTTGCTAGACCGGTTTCGGCCGCTCGCCATCTTCAGTAGCGCTGTGTTGTTAGTCACTGTCGGCACAGTTTGGACGTTTTTCGGGGGGCATCCTCACTGCCCACTGTCACTGTCGCCTGTACTGTCAGTCGAACAGTGACCGACACAGCGCTACTGAAGACGGCGAACGGCCGAAACCGGTCCGGCGAAAGACCCCGAACCGGCGAGAGAGGAGACGGAAACACCACGAACCTACGGTATAAACATAGGTTTCGGCCGCTCGCCATCTTCAGTAGCGGTGTGTCGAGGGGTTGCAATACAGTAGCGAGGGGTTGCAATACAGTACTGTCTCCTCTCGCCTGTCCTGTCTTTTGCTAGACCGGTTTCGGCCGCTCGCCATCTTCAGTAGCGGCGCTCCACTTTGGCACTTTGGATGTTTTTTGGGGCCATCCTCACTGCACTGTGTCACTGTCACTTGTACTGTAGTGTCAGTCAGTTTGTCAGCTGTATATATACGCATTCTGTTATTGTTATTGGGCAAATTATACAACTTGTTATATACAACTGACAAACTGACTGACACTAAAGTACAAGTGACAGTGACAGTGGGCAGAATAGTGAGGATGCCCCCAAAAAACATCCAAACTGTGCCGACAGTGGCTAACACCGCTACTGAAGATGGCGAGCAGCCGAAACCGGTCTAGCGAAAGACTCCGAACGGGCGAGAGAGGAGACAGAAACACCACGAACCCACTGTATTTCAACCCCTCGCAGACCACAAAACAGGTATATTAAACTAATTATTACGGAATGTTATGCTTTATCTCACCTGTCGTACGTTAAATGCAATCCCTTCCCTCTCTGTTTGGGGGCGCAGCCGCCGAATTAAACTTCCATCTACAACTGATCCAATAACTTATTGTTTTCGGCGTTGTATTGTTTCAATTATCACTGTCAAATTATTCCAACAGTGCCGGCGAGTGGGGCCGGAACGCTACTGAAGATGGCGAACGGCCGAAACCAGCGGGCGGCACAGTTATGCCAAATTAAAATTGAACGATACAAAAGTCAACATTACAATATTTTATCACCGTTATTTTTTACACTGCCCGTATATTTATAACTAAACTAACACTTAAGTACTGATTATGACTGTGTCCTTAATCGATTTTCTTTGATAAATTTGATAATTTGTATATCGGTCTTGAGGAGTTCCTCAGGAGGGGAATTTGCGGGAAAAGTGGCAGAGAGTTGTTGTGATAATATCGGTGAATATATAGTAGATTAATAATTAAAATTTCTTTTTTTTTTAGCAAAATAAAATGAATTCCAAAGTCAAAATGTCGATTACTTTTGGGTATCCCTAATATTCCCCTAATTTTTATTGCTTCCTTTTATGTCGGCATTCTCTATTCTCACCTTTGATATTCAAAATTCCCACTTTTTAACTTGCATGCATTTTGATCATAAACCGCGTGCACTTTATAGTTTTTTTTATGGTCCTGATATTTAACTAACGCCCTTTTAACCCATTAAGTACCATAGGGCCCAAATGGGGATCAGTTAATTTTTTAAATTTTTTCTGATGACATATTTATTTATTTCAACTTGAATTATCACTCCGTTATCATTATTACTTTCAGTAATTTCACATTATAAATACTACATCGCGTTAAAATACTTGTAATTATGATTGATTTATTATTCAAAATAAAAGATGGATTGGTCTCATGTGTTGGTTCAACTCTGTAGTTGAAGTCCTCAAATGGGACTCGATTTAAAAATCAAAATATTCGACAAACTGGTTTTTAAAAATATATTCGGAGGTACTATTTGATAATAATGCATCGTAAGAAGTAAATTTTATTCAAAATTTTCGGAAAAAAAATTTGGTACTTAATGGATTAATACTCTTAAATTATTTTCATATATTTCGACTATTTTCCGTCAGGCAATTACTGAATGTAACATACCGATATCTGCATGTTTTACATGTACCATGTTTAATATACAGATGCCTCCTTGAGCCATAAATTAACATTCTTCAGAACCAATTTTCCAGAACTGTTTGTTTGATCCATCTTGAAACTCTTTTTAGAGTTCTGCCACAAACAAAAAAATAATGATAACACGAATACTTATCGTAGTTGAACTAAAATAAATATGTGAATTAGATATGGGGTATTTTTATTTTAGCTTCCTTCCCAGACAAATATTTTTTTAAATACTTTCTCTTCCCCTTATTATTTGAACATAAATCACCGTTACAAAATAGTATAATCACTTATATTTACATGTCTTTCGAACTGAGAAAAAAGTTTTTATTGAACAGTACAAAACTGAACGGTACAGATTTAAGTGTTTATTATTTTCTTCTTTTCCGAGGGATGAAATTCAATTTTTCTAATAAGCTCTGGCCGCTGCGTCCCTATCCCTTCGTTGTCTTCCCCAGTCTTGACCTTGACGGGCGTAATTCTGTCTGAACGTGCCTTGATTCCCGCCGCGCAAGAAGAAATTACCTGTTTCACATATTGATATTAAACAGTGTCGTATAATCGTAATAAACGATGTACGAATAAATGCGGTAAAATTTGATCGAACAGTGTTTAAGAGGAGAGAAAACGGTACCTTGTTTCATTTCGAATATTCTTTCATTCGAATCGACAAAATTGTTGACTTTGTCGGCCAACTGAAGGGCGAGAGACTGAAGACGGCTTGGTTCACTGCGATGCATCACTACGGTTTGCATGGGGTCATCGAAGGAGGCCTGAAATCGAACGGAAATTAATAATTTCTCTGCCCTACAGTAATTGATAATCAACAGCAATTTAAGAGGAGAGTTAACAGTCTGAAAACAAACTATGAACAATGGAATCTAAATTTTTAACAAACCACGGAACAATTTTCTGCTTTCTTAATACGATTTTGTTCCAAAATCCAAAGTCGTGATTTATAAGGCACATAAACCCACCTGTCCCACTGTGGCCATCAATCATTTAGTACTACAGTTAAACGGAATATAAGTTCCATTACTAATAGATTTCGTGTGTTTCTGTCTCCTCTCGCCGGTTTGGTCTTTTGCTAGACCGGTTTCGGCTGCTCGCCATCTTCAGTAGCGCTAGTAGTCACTTTGGATGTTTTTTTGGCATCCACACTGTCGAGTGCAACTTGACCGTTGTGTACTCGACTGTACAAGACAGAGAGGAGACGAAATGCACGAAATCTACAGTATTCCAACCCCACAAATCAGGTATTCTATAACTTCTATTACTAAGTCGGGACTTGGGAATAGTGTCAGTTCAATGATACACTTGACACACACACACACACACACAGTACACTTAATTCGTAATACAGTGTCCCATAATAATTTTTTATTTGGTCTCTTTTATTGTTACAACTGTAAAATTATACAATAAGCAACATTGATGAAATCACTAGCTACAATTGTCTACAATTAGAGGAGAAACCCACTAGTTCCCCCTTTTTTATTATTATTATTTTTTTTATTATTTATTTATTTTATTTTTAATTTAATTTTATTTATTTATTATTATTAACATTTTATTTAATCATTTAGGTCGCGTGGCCACTTCCTTTTCAGGCGTCTTCCCATAATAATATTATGTGAAAAACCTAGATTCTTTTCCTAGGTCCTAGCGATCTACAAATACTAATACTAAGATAAATATAATTCTTAACTTAGGATTTCTTACGAGTCCATTTCTCAACGGCTCAAAGATATGCCTCTGTCCCGCATAAAGTCGAGAAAATTTAATTAAACCGATACTTACCATTAATTCTTCGTTGATGATCATTTTGCTTATGATCGAATGAACGATGGACTGGTCGAGATCGAACATCGCAGCCAACGTCTCCATCGATATCGAAGCGTAGACGTGAGAATAGGTGAAGAGGTAAGTCCTCAGGGATTCCTCCTTGATCAGCCGGTACAACATCAAGCGCACTTTTTCGGCTTCGTAGAACAAGTCCCAGACCTGGTACGGAATCGCATTACGTTATTTAAAAATTGTGCAGACTATACAATATCTAAATGGTGCAAGAAACAAGCAAGTTTTACGGAAGAAAACGAACTCCACGAATCCCAACACTGCAAATTTTCTTTAAACTAATAAATTTAATTTGTTCATTACAACGGCTTTATATGTCCTACTTAATACAGCCATTCAATTGTTTCTAACCAATTTTATTATTCAAGATCAAAATGTACAGATATCACAATTTTAAATGGTAAAGCTGACCTGGATAAAAATATGTAATTATCATTAAATACATTTAAGGAAGGAAGTATAAAGTAAGTATTTTACAATACAGCTTAAGCTTTGTGGGTTCATCCAGCCTCAAACTTCAGAAAAGCCAAATTCATGCTTAAACATTTTAATCTGGAAACACTTTAAAGAGCCATACTTTAGGATTCTGTGGTCTGCAAAGGGTCGCTGGTTTGGTCTTTAGCGAAAGACTGAAAGACCAGTCAGAGGAGATGGAAACAGGCAAAATCTACAGTAGCCGTAATTTTGTTTTAATACACGATTGTTTTTTTAGCATAATCCATTGAGCAGTGCATAAATAGCCATTAAAGAAAGAAACATTATGTTGTAAGGCATTGATTTAAATCAATGAGAACGGTGATTTTTTTTTTTTAGTGATTTCCACATATGCAAACAATGCGTGAAAATTAAATGAAATTTTCACGAATATTTTCTTAATTTGATGGGCCACACGGATATGATAAAAAAGCGGCGTTTTGCCGACACCTGGTCTATCGCCCTCACAGACCATATCCGGTTTCTTAAAATGTCCGAATTTCTTTCAGTAAAAATTATCATTAAACGATTTACCTTGGCATTCATCTTTTCGTTTATGATGTAGTCAGCGCACGCCGACCAATTTCCGTTCCTCATCGCCTTGCTGGCGGCGACTACATGCTCCCTCATCGACTCAGGAGGTCCAACCAGACTCTGCCGTTCACTGCTCCTCAACTGTTGGTAGAAAGTTTTGGAAATCATCCTTCTGCGAGCGTCGAACTCGTGGGCTGTTCGAAATCAATTTGAATATTTAATTTTCAATATGAATTCAAATGAATGATTGATCAAGTGTTAGTTTATTTTCGAGTTCAAAATATTTTACATTCACCGCAGTAATAGTGTGAAATGTTATACTGCCGACAGTAAAAACCCACAACTGCGTTTAAGTATAGAACCAGATAACTGAAATGTGACAAAAAAGTCATAGTTCCTTGCACACAATTATGTTGTTGTAGCCGTTATGCGCGATAGCCGAAAGACCAAACCGGCGAGAGGAGACGGAAACACACAAAATCTACGGTATTCCGACCCCTCGCAGACCACAAAACAGGTATTCTAAACTCCGTTATGCACGATATTTTTTGGTAATAAAAGGTTGATCTGTCGGATTATATTTAATCAGTCAAATTTCTGGGTTGTCATAAAGTTCACTTTTATTGTAGTCCATTGTTCGAATGACTTCTAATTTTCCAGAACTTACAATGGGCTACTGACAATGGAAAAAGACTATAGCTTAAAACAAAATACACGAGTTCCCATAATAAAAACCTAATTATCGGCTCGATAAATGACCTAAAAATTTTGAAACCATAAAAACCATGCAATTAGTGACTTACCCGCCATATAGGGTATTTCGATGAGCATGGCCGAGACCAGATAAACGCATTCAATAAGTTCCAAGTTGATATGCATATGGAAAGGCATCTGCCTTTGCTTTTCGACTTTTTCCTGTTCTTTGCTCCTTTCGTGCTGTCGCTGTAAAAACAAAAAAAAATTTTTTTAGAAAAGTGGACTATTTAAAATTCAATTTTAAAATGGGCCTATCTGGAAGACTACGAATCTGGGCTTAGCCAAAATAGGCCAGCTTTTCGGCTTTGGCCTTATTGGCATTAGAAAATCAGGTTTTCAATAGCTGTTTGTATTTACGCTACTTATGTTTTTATTACTTGCAGTCGAGTATAGCGTTCAGTTATACTGAAGGATAATAAAAATCTCTAATAAATTTCAATAGTTACCTATGTCTCTTTCTTAAAATACCATTTGGAACTTACAGTCGGAACTTATGATTCCATAAAGAATACATGTACATATATATAAGCGTGTTTATGTTTTCTACCTGAGGCATTAGACCCTGGGCCAAAAGTTCCTTGGTCTTTCCGGTCATCATGAGGTCGACAAGACAGTTGTGGGCGTCTTTGATGTTGGCGTGTCTGAAAGCGCACAGTCCCAAATGCGCCATTGTACGGTTGTACAAAATCTGTTCGAAAAAAAAGAAATTTTATTTTACAACCGTCATCACAAATTTTCGCGCTTTTCTTTCTGTTCAGTAAATTATACGATGCACAAACCTGTGTGGCCGGATCCGAGTGCTGAATTGTCTCCTGGAGGTGGGACATAAGAATTAGATCTCGGGCTTGAAACCAATTGTCGTGCAGAGCGTGGTGGTAGACGTGCGATAATATCGCACGGGTCCTCAGTCGATCAGTAACATCCTTGTCGTAAATGTATTTGCAAAGTTTGTCCATAACTTGAATGTTCGTTTCTTCGTTTGGACCCAACTCGCCCTGAAAAAATTAAAATTCACTTTTGTCACTTCGATCAAAAACACACCAACGATTCTCCTAATAAAAATTATAAATATATATCAGCGAATGCGAATTTTAACTCAAATTAAAAATTCTCTACATACACAAACGCGTATACTATCAAACTATTTCACCAGGCAATTTAAAAATAAATAAATAAAAATGCCAACTCACTTTCTTCTGTTTGAGAACGTTGGGATCGAATTTGTAGTACAAGTGCTCAATTTTTCTCATATAAATCCTGCAAAGTTCGGAATTGATGCTCTGTCGCTCCAAGAAAGTTTGAACTTTATTGATGAAATGAGAAACGCGTTTTTCATCGGTCAACCTGAAAAAATAAAATAAATATAATAAAATAGAAGGAACTGAGAAGATTAAATTTTTCAATATCATTATTCTCGGCAGTCTTTTTCTTTCAGTTTATATAGTGAGGCAAAGTGTATAGCAAGGTAAAATAATCAATTAATATTTGCTTAAAATAGTGGACACTGACTGAGGAATATCTTTACCGGTTTTCATAATATCATTCCACAAATAATTAATTAAACATTACTGCACTGATGATATCCCACCTTTGAACGTATTCGTTGCTGTGCGGATCGCATTCTTTCAGCAGCTTGATAAACTCTTCGTCCAAACGCTCGACAATTGTCAGAATGCATCCGCGAACTCGATACGGTTGTTTGTCGAAACATTCGTTTTCTTCCAATATATTTTCGCCGATAACAATGTCCGATGTGGCCAACAACATGTCCAACGCTTCTGATATTCGTTCCAGCAACCTGAAAACAGTTTATTGTTTGCATTTCTAAACGGGTAATTCTTGTGCCCTAACCAGCAATAAAATATCGGATGAGGTTCCGAAAAAAAAGGAATTTGCTGTTACCAAAATAACATATAAATATTTTTTTTTATGTAATAACTACATTTATACAGAATATCGAATAATTTTTTGTAGCCTATTAAATAAACTACAATATCGGGACAGTATTAGTTGTTTTGAAAAATATGCAGGGGAGTGCAACAGTTTCTTTTTTATGACAAAGAGGGGTAAGAGTACAAGAAAGATTATATCTAACTTATATTTTTATATACAATGGGCTACTGACAATGGAAAAAGACTATAGCTTAAAACAAAATACACTAGTTCCCATAATAAAAACCTAATTATCGGCTCGATAAATGGCTTAAAAATTACAATTTTGAAACCATAAAAAAACCTTTTTTATAGCCCATTTTTTTTATAGAATAATTTTTTGTAGCCCATTAAATAAACTACAATATCGGGACAGTATTAGATTGTTTTGAAAAATATGCAGGGGAGTGCGACAATTTCTTTTTTATGACAAAGAGGGGTAAGAGTACAAGAAAGATTATATCTAACTTATATTTTTATATACAATGGGCTACTGACAATGGAAAAAGACTATAGCTTAAAACAAAATACACTAGGTTCCCATAATAAAAACCTAATTATCGGCTCGATAAATGGCTTAAAAATTACAATTTTGAAACCATAAAAAAACCTTTTTTTATAGCCCATTTTTTTTATAGAATAATTTTTTGTAGCCCATTAAATAAACTACAATATCGGGACAGTATTAGATTGTTTTGAAAAATATGCAGGGGAGTGCGACAATTTCTTTTTTATGACAAAGAGGGGTAGGAGTACAAGAATAATTATATCTAACTTATATTTTTGCTCTCTCCACGCGGTTTCCCCCTTACAAGCTAAAATTGAACGTAACTCACTTCGCCCAATATTCGGGTTTCATGGCGTCGGAAACTTTCGGATTGTAATCGAAAATAGACGAAATGATGGCCATTTTAATTTTGATGGCGATGGCCGGTCCGAGGTGGTGCGCTTCTGCAACCGCCTGAAGTTCGTGGAGAAGCTCGATCTGCTCTCGCCTGTCGGTCCTCTTCTTGCCCCTCGCCGCGACTATCTCGCCCAACTTCTTCAGCACGAGGCTCAGATCGATCTCGGCGTCTTTCGCGAACATTTTCGGCTTTTCGACCGGTATCGCGACACCGCCCTTCACTTTCTCCCAACCCTCGGCGTCCTCCTCCTCTTCGTCCCTGCGCTTCTTCTTCTCCTTTTCCTTTCGCTCCTTCTTCTTTTCCCTCTTTTCGTCATCATCTTTGTCCGATACCCTAACAAAAACAAACAAAAATTTTGTTAAAAACTTACATAAATTCTACATTTAGCATTATTGACGTAGGCCACCCATTTGAAAGTAGGTTATTTCTCTTCTTCTTCAATTTCTGGGACATTAATCATTCACTATATACTATAAAGTGGGTCTAAACCTAGTATCTAAACTATATATAATAATATTTACTTATTAAAATGTACAAGCCACTGATAAACTGATCAATGTTACTGAAATAGAGTTAACATTCCTTAATTTTATATATTTTCTTTTAATTTCAAACAAACAATATTACTACTGTGATCACTAATATAATTCCAGTATTAAGTTATTTTTCTTCTTCTTCAGTTTCATGGAGATTCAGCATCCACTATATGCTATAAAGTGGGTCTAAACCTAGGCTCTAAACTATATATATATATATATATATATATATATATATATATATATATATATATATAAAATATTAATTATTAAATTGTACATTATTAAGCAACTGATAAACCCAGTTGTTTCAATTAAAATCCCATAATTTTATGTATATATATTTTTATTTTAAACAAATAATATTACTATTGTGATAACTAATAAAATTCCACTATATACAACGGATTTTCTATTCAATAAAGATTATTATTACAAAAAAATTAAATATAATAGTACGGAATTAAATTTTTACTCGAGGCCACCATTAACAAAATTGTAATTAATCTTCTATTCGCAAAGATAACTTATAATGAATATTAATGTTAAACGGTTTAGAAAAGATTTATATTGTGAAACATCTTTAACTGAAACAATTTTTTAAAATAATAATTATCTATTTTAATTAATTTCATCCGCTGAAAAAATTAACAGGTTTCCATTATTGTAAAATTGTGTTTAAAAAAACTAAACTATAAACTTATGAAAGTGGTATAGTAATTTGATTTTATTTTTCTGTCCAGAAATAATTTGCAGCGCATTAGAATTAGTTTAACAGCAAAGAGAATTTTAAATTCACAAAACTCCTTTATAAAGTAAAATGTTTACATGAATAAAACAGAGCTACAGTTTTTTTAAATACAATAATATTCTATATTCTATTAAAAAAAAATGTAGCTACTAGGTTTTGTACATACTTTTTCAAGAAGCGTTCCCTCATGTGAACAGACTGACTTTCATCATCGCTGGTTTCTGTCTCAGAGTCAGAATCGCTTCCCCAATCGGTCGAATCATTACTGCCTTCATCGTCCACCGGACCCTTAAAGAGTAGAATGTTTAATCGAGCAACGCCCAATAAGATATAATAAAGAGACCTGATCGCAGCTAAATCTTTTATCTGCCGGCAAGAATTTAAAATTCCGGACTTTCCATTGTACAATACTGAAAAAATTCTCTCCACAGATCGGTAGAGATTGCTGGTCTAAACTATTTTCGCCCGTAGATAGATCAACTTGGGACAGAATCGGATTCAGACCAATAACTACGGTCGAACAAATAGACTCGTAGATGGACTGTATGTGCCAAAATATGGCCGTACATCGTACTGTATACAAAACCAAATTATATAATTTAAATGTATATACTATTTGTATAATACCTTCATAAATTTTGTATCAGTTCCACTGCTTTCAGAACCGCCTTTCTTAAATGCGCCCGGTCCTGGTGTCTCCGCATCAGAATCGTCGTCCACCTCTAAAACAGAATTACAAAAAATTGATCATACATGAAATCAAATGTTTTATGTAATTCTATGTTGTTGATCCGTATGTATAAAGTTTGTAAGTGCGATTAAATTTAGAATTTTTTTTATTAAGAACACAAATTCTTTGCAAAAGTTACAAATGATATCGCAAAGGCATTATCATTTGTGAAGTCGATATAAACCTTCATTTGGGCCATAAAGTGTGCCAATACAAATAAATAATTAATTTCTCCATTTAAATAAGAAAAATATTGATTTTAATGATGATACAATGTTTGTATAATTAATTTGATTGAAACTTAAAGGTTTTTCTCATAAAAATAGAGATTTGACTGGGAAAGGAAGAAATATTTGTGTAAAATAACTATTGTATAAAGCTTATGCTCACCTTTGGGCTGCTCTTCATCTTCATCGGGCTGGTCAGGATTCTCCCTGAATTTGGCTATGTCAGCTTCGAAGTCTTTGTTGTATTTTCTCAATTTCTGACGAAGGGATGCCAACGACTTTGAATTGTTCTTCGACATATTTTTCCTGAATCGATATACAATGAAATTGTTCGTAACCCGTTCATGTATGGCAATAAAATGAGAATGAAAAAACGGGAGTGTTACCTTCCTTCGCGATCTTCCCAGACCTCGTTGATAAAATCTTCGAGTTCGACCAAACACCGGAGGTAGAATCTGGGCACGATTCCGTTTTCCTCCTTCATGATGACCGGTATAGCTTTCGTATACGCCCTCATAAGATCTTCAAAACCTGACGTACAATAAATATTTTCAAAAAACGCGTCCCGACCCGACATCAATTATTTTCATATCGAGCTGACAAAATTCTTCACTCACTATTCAGCATGCTGCTCATGTCCTTAATCTTTTTGAAATTTCTTATCTGTTTGATTGTATTGGTAAGTTCTTCGTAGCGCTTCTCCTTCGCCGAACGAACCACACGTTTTGTATCCTCCTCATCGTCACTGAACTGAAATTGTTAACGAATTATACGGATGACTTCAAAAACATGAAATTTAAAATGTCGATTTTTTTTCTCTTTTAAATAAGCCGATCGTATAAATTAAAGTCAACGAAAAGTATAAAGTTTAGCAGTTTAGCTTATTTTATATAAATCATATTTTTCTTACGATAGGTACTGCCGGTGTCCTAGGAATCAACTCCTCCTCGGAGGAGCTCTCCGATTCGGAATCGGATCCAGTTGCGAAGAATCTACTCATTTTCTCTTAGAAAAGCGCTGACCTGAAACAGGTAATCAATATTACGTTTTAAAAATTATACATTCGAAACTATTATAATATTGTTAACGATTTCACCATCGATTCAACGCCCCAATAGAATAGACATATGGAAGGCCAGAAAAGCCTCCGGGCAAGTGACTCAAAATTAAGCAATTATTGCATGGTCGACTGATATATATCAGAAATCAATAATTACTATAAACCCGATCTAGATGAACGTTCTGTTCGCCGAAAATAACGAAGGGATAATTGTAAAAAACTTAAAATACACTTCAAAACGCCCTAACAGGAATACACATGAAAGGCCAGAAAAACCTCCAGACAATTGACTCGAAATTAAGCAGGTATTGCATTAGGTAGACTAATGTATATATATATATATCAGAAATCGTTCCGTTCTCAGAAAATAACGAAGGAATAATTGTAAAAAAACTTAAAATACATAAACGTACTCGATTAAGAAATACACGCTAGATACCACACGGCACCAACTTCGTAAACTGGTTAGGAAGTGTAACCTACAATATGTATTAGGCTTAATCAATGTGAAAATATTTTTTCACTCAGAAAGATGTTCTGCGTAAATTTCTATTGAAAAATTCGTTAATTTATCGTAATTATATAGTAATTTTTAACAAAACCGGCACAAATATTTTACGAGTATATTTTGTATATAATGTAATACAAACATTTAATTAATTTAAGTTCAGTTATTATTGCCGTTATATTTGAAAATTGGGACAGAAAATTCAGGAATGTCAGATATTCGTAGGTCGCTTAAGTCCAGGTTTTGAATTTTGAAGAACAGTTTCCTCGAGTATGTTTTGTATATAATGTGACATAAACATTTAATTACTTTAAGTTCAGTTATTATTGCCGTTATAATTTAAAATTACAATATTATATTTAAGCGGACCTATTATTTTTATTTGAAAATTGGGATAGAAAATTTGTAATTTTGGCACCTCCGAAAGCGGCGCCAGATCGCCTAATGTCAGAAATTCGTAGGTCGCTTAAGTCCAGGTTTTGGATTCGGGCCGTGACTGTTTCCTCGAATCTATGCGCTGCGATTTTGAAATAGGCCGGCGATGGAGAACTCTCTGACCGCTGAGCAGCGGAAGAAAATCGAGGAGAACCGCCGTTTGGCGCTCGAGAAAAGGGCCCAGAACAACCTGAAGAGGAACCAGAAACCAACAGCGCACAGCGCCCTGGCCGCCCTCAGCATCCACTCCACGCCTGTCCAGTCCTCTTTCGCCAGACAGGCGGCCGAAGCCGGCTGGTTCAACAGGAATAGGGCCAAGTCCAATTCTTCCGACGACAAGAGAGCCAACCAGTGGAACGTCCTCTCCGGTCCGCTGACCGGCTCCTGCGTCCTCATCTCGAAGGACAGGTTCATCGCCGACATACCTTTCAATCAGAAGGCCATCGATCTCTTCAAAACTATACCCGGAAGGGAATACGGTAATTTGAGAGCTTTGTGCCAATTTTCAGCCGGTTTCGGGGGTCCACATTGGAGACCAATTCCAGGCTATTTACACTAATATTACGGAAGGAAAGGACTAATATAGACACCACACGGCACCAACTTCGTAAACTGGTTAGGAAGTATAACCTACAATTCAGTATATTTTTTCAATGGAAAGATGTTCTGCATAAATTTCTATTGGGAAATCCGTTAATTTATCGTAATTACATATTAATTTTTAACAAAACCGGCACGAATATTTTACGAGTATGTTTGTATACAATGTAATTCAAAAAATTTAATTCATTCAAGTTCAGTTATTATTGCCGTTATATTTGGAAATTGGGACAGAAATGTCAGATATTCGTAGGTCGCTTAAGTCCAGGTTTTGATGTTTGAAGGACAGGTCCATCGCCGACATACCTTTCGATCGGAAGGCCATCGATCTCTTCAAAACTGTACCCGGAAGGGAATACGGTAATTTGAGCTCTGTGCGAATTTTTAGCCAGTTTTGGGCTGATTCCCAGGCTGGTTAGGCTATTTACACTAACTAATATTACAGAAGGAAAGCGCTAAAATCCTTTCGATGGTGCCCGTTCGGGCGGTTTTCAAACACAAGAAAAATCCCGGAACAGCAGGCGTTCAACCCTTGTCAACCGAGGTCCTTCCCACATTAGGCGATCTCACCGGAAGCCAGCTAGTGATTCCTTCATGGAGGATTTGACTTATGACTCTTTTTTTATTTTCAGATGTTGATAAAAAGAAATGGCATTTCCCTTTGGACCAGTACGAACATTTCAAAAAAGTAGTGGCCCCGTTAGCCCCTCATATCGTTTTTGGCACTTTTCCCAAAGCCATTCAAAAGGTAATTCGTTTATTTATTTGAATTATATGGACAGAATGCTATGAGCATTTTAGTTTTGTACGTGCTGTTTTCATAACCAGGCTGAAAACAATGTTAATAACTCAATTGTTTTGTTTCCCAATATAAAACCATTACGATATTTATGGTAAGAACTGCAAGGGTTTAGAATATCACAATCGCTTATTTAGTTATTTTCTATTAGTAGTCACCATTTTTGATGACAATAACAGTGATGATGTCCGTCATATATTTCACCGAATGCAAGGAAATATATTGAGAAGTAGAAACCAGTCTGGCTTTTGATAGACAGGTTTTGGCTGTTCGCCATCTTCAGTAGCAGACAGGATGCCCCTTGGGCAACCGACATGACTAAAACCGAAGCTACTGAAGATTGCAAAAACTGAATTAAAACTGTTGCTATTCTTGCAGACCTTCCTCAGTAAGGATAAGAGCTGTTTGGAAACGATTGACCATAAAACTTTAGATATATCAAAAATTGAAAAGAAGTTATTGGATAACCTTTTTCCGTTCCAGAAGGAAGGCGTTCAGTAAGTTTATGTATGCATTCGTTCATGACGTATATTAAGCGATTCAAATGTCATATAACCTAACATTAGGTTCTATTTTTGGTACCAGGTTCGGCATCTCGAAGCACGGCCGTTGTTTAATAGCTGATGAAATGGGTCTCGGGAAAACTATTCAAGCTTTGGCGATTGCCGATTACTACAGAGAAGATTGGCCTTTGTTAATTGTTTGTCCGTCTTCAATGAGGTAACAAAAATTTTGTTCGCGGATTATTTATTTGGTTGAATTGAAATTACTTTATAACTGGTCCCTATTGCGAATGTATTTAATTTTGCGCGAAATAACGCACGACGACAATTGTTCAAGGTACCAGTGGGACGAGGAGATTAGAAAGTACCTCACGAGTGTTCCCACCTACGCCGTCTACGTGCTTACCAACAGGAGGGACGTCATAGAAAGAGCCAAAATTGTTATAGTTTCGTTTGATCTGATGGGAAAGCTGAAGGAGTTTCTAAAAAAATACGGTTTCGGTGTCATCATCGTGGTAAGAAACCGCAGTGTTCATTTTGAAACTCTACAACAATAATTTTTCATAAAATAGAAATGTCTACCTTTCTTCCTCCATATTAGCCATGTTTGGGACTGTTGGAAGAGGCGATTCTGAAAAAATGTATAACTGAAATAATGAAAATGTTATAGAGTACTCATTCAAAATTGTCTTACAAACCCGGACATTTTCTTCTTAAGCTCTACTTCTCAGTCTGTTTCTTTGTCAACATTTATCTGATTTGTTTTTTAATTTCTGTTCTTCTTAAGGACGAAAGTCACAGTCTGAAAAGCGTTAAAACGCAGAGAACGAAGGCCGCTCTCGAAATCATATCGCATAGCAGGCGGTGTGTTCTCCTTAGCGGGACGCCTGCGCTTTCCAGGCCTTCCGAACTGTTCTCCCAGATTAAGGCGCTGCAACCGTCATTGTTCAAAGACATGTAAGCGATATAAACGCAATACAGTCAGCCTGAAATTATATTCAGTGTAATTTCAACGTACTGTTTATTTACGTCCGCAGGATAGAATTCGGTGTGAGGTACTGCGAAGGGAAACAGGACAGGTTCGGTTGGAATTTCAACGGTTCGTGCAATCTGGAAGAGCTGAAAGTACTCCTCGAGGAGAAGATCATGATCAGAAGACTGAAAATGGACGTCCTCGAACAGTTGCCGTCGAAAATGAGGTTCGCAATACCGTTTTTCTAATATAACTGAGCAGTCTGAAGATAGAATGTTTTGCTGTTTATTTTTTTTTTTCCTACTGTGCATCCGATATTCTATTGTGTTTCAGACAAGTTATTGTACTGAACGGTGATCACGTCGATATCGATTCTAAATCTATGACTGCGTACGCGAAAAAATTGAACCAGGATTCTATAAACGGTGTCGAAAAGAGGCGTACTCTGTTGTCGTACTTCGCCGAGACTGGAAAAGCGAAAGTGAAAGCGATCTGGTGGGTCTGTTTTCGAGTTCGTGGCGCGCGCTTTTTTTTTTTTCTCTATTCCTGTATTTATCGCCCACAATTGCTTGTTCAGACCTGAACATTTGTTAAATGTTTTACAGCCTCCATATTGAAAATCTGATCGAGCAGAATAAAAAATTCATATGCTTCGCCCATCACCGGGAAGTGTTGAACGCGATTTGCGAGACCCTGGAAGCCAAAGAGACGTAGTAAGTGTTCTGTGAAAATTTTAACAAAAAAAAAACAGAATGAGAGGAGTAGAGTTTAAGAAGGAAATCTTGAAATTTATTATAAGATGGAAGACAATTCAAAATTTGAATCCATAATTTATATCGGTACTTTCCATTATTGTTTTAGCATTATTTTAAATAGTCATAAGATCATTTATAAATGTATATATTTTTAATGGATTAAAAGTGGTATGGCACTTTTTTTTTTGACAAATCAATATCAAATTATTTTAATGTACTATTAACAACTAAACTTCTTTAATTAGAAAGATTAAAAGCAATCGTGCAATGATTCATGCATGGTGGAATAGAGTCATGTTATTAGATGAAATTCTGTATATATATATATATATATATATATATATATATATATACAGAAGAATAGGAATACTATAGTATATATTACGGCTTAGGGGTATGGTTTATCCCAACACTCTTTTAAACACTTCCTTGCTTTTCCTATCTAATTTTAACAACATTATAAATATTAATATAAAATATAATGAAAAGAATATCTTCATAAAATAAATAAAAAATATCTATACATCCTTTCTGTAAATAATAAAGTATTTTTATTTCCCTGCGTCATGTGTGTAAAATTTTACATATACGATGATAAATCGCAATTATTTTTTCTTTCGGGGTACCACATAGCTTCTTTGCACACACAAGAATAATACAGGCACCGAATGTTGGAGGTTTGATTCCTGAAAAAAAAACTTATTAGATTACCTGCAATAGAGAAGGTATACCCGTACGAATTTTGAGTAGACATTGTCGAATCCGTTTTTAAACTCGGCCGTGTGTCGTTTGATTCTCTCGCAGCTACATCCGAATAGACGGCTCCGTGAACTCTGAAGAGCGCAAGGCTGTCTGCGACCAATTCCAACTGGAGGATAAGTACAGGGTTGCCGTGTTGTCGATAAAGGCCGCCAATACAGGACTGACGATGACGGCGGCGCAGTTGATTGTCTTCGCCGAACTCTTCTGGAATCCCGGAGTGAGTTCTTGTAATTGGTATATAAAAATATATTGTAGATTTCGTGCGTTTCTGTCTCCTCTCGCCGGTTCGGTCTTTCGCTAGACCCCGGTATCGGCCGCTCGCCATCTTCAGTAGCGGTGTTAGTCACTTTTGGCACTTTGGATGTTTTTTTCGGGCATCCTCACTGCACTGTCACTGTCACCTGTGCGACCTATATTAAAATCCAGATTGAAAAATGACTATAGGATTTTAGATATAAGGAAGTGGCTGCAGCAAAATTAAAGCCCCTTGTTAAACTTTCTCAAAGCTTTTAGTGGTAGACGCATCCTCACTGCACTGTCACTGTCACCTGTACTGTGCTACCTATATTAAAATCCAGATTGAAAAATGACTATAGGATTTTAGAGTATATAAGTGAAGTGGCTTCTGAATGTGAAATGTGCAGAATTAAAGCCCCCTTGTTAAACTTTCTCAAAGCTTTTAGTGTAATACCATAGATTCGTGTGTTTCTGTCTCCTCTCGCCAGTTCAGTCTTTTGCTAGACCCTGGTTTCGGCCGCTTGCCATCTTCAGTAGCAGTGTTAGATGGTTTTGGGCATCCTCACTGCACTGTCACTGTCACCTGTACTGTGCGACCTATATTAAAATCCAGATTGAAAAATGACTATAGGATTTTTAGAGTATATAAGTGAAGTGGCTGCTGAATGCGAAATGTGCAGAATTAAAGCCCCCTTGTTAAACTTTCTCAAAGCTTTTAGTGTAATACCGTAGATTTCGTGTGTTTCTTCTGTCTCCTCTCACTGGTTTGGTCTTTCCCTAGACCGGTTTCGGCCGCTCGCCATCTTCAGTAGCACTGTGTTAGTCAAGTTAGTGACAGTGACGCACAGTGCAGTGAGGATGCCCGAAAAACATCCAAAGTGCCAAAAGTTAGTCACTTTCTGAACTTTGGATGTTTTTTTGAACATCCTCACTTCACTGTCACTTGTACACACCACAAACCGACAACCGACACAGTCTAGCAAAAGACCGGACCGTCGAGAGGAGACAGAAACGCACAAAATGTACGACATTCCAACCCCTCGCAGACCACAAAACAGGTATGTTAAACTATAAAAATATATTATATATAATATAAATATGTAATCGCAGGAGCTGATACAGGCTGAGGACAGGGCCCACCGTATCGGTCAGAAAAACAGCGTCCTCGTGCACTACCTGCTGGCCAAAGGCACTGCCGATGACTTCCTCTGGCCTCTTGTCCAATCGAAATTGCACGTCCTCCAGAACGCCGGCCTCAGCAGGGAAAAGGAACTGACGATAAGCACCAGTAACGTGCAGGTATGACCACCGTTTGAATTGCGGCGATTGGGATCGATATTAGAAAATTGTTGAAACTTCGATATCCGTATTTAATTTCAGTCCTCGAACCAGCAAAAAATTACGAGCTTCTTCGGTGAAATTGTCGACGGGGAGGACGACGTCGATGAAGACGATTTGACCAGTCTGATGGACGAAATTGAGGGCATACCGGAGAAGAGGCGCAAAACGGATTGAGTCAATTATGGTTCGGTTTGCAAATTAAAAGCAGAATATATTTAATACCTTGTAAATAAATGTAATTAGAAACAAAAAATATTTATTGTACATTTTCATAGAAACATTTTCTTCGATTGTTAAAATTCCGTTCACCGTGTTACATTTTTCACAGTCAGAAAAATATTGGAACAAATTTATAATTTGTCCTATCCGTTCGAAATAAATAAATATACTTTAGGAAAATTATGGATTGATGAAAAAGTTTATTTTTTCAAATTTTTAAAATACGTTTATACGATGTAAAATATGTTATGAAATAAATTGTTTACAGTATTGATTTAGTTCCGAAATGGAACTGAGATTTATTTGAAAAATTTTAATGATCCCTACAAATTGAAACGGGCGGCATTGAAATGGGACAACAAAATATCTGAAAGAACCCAAACATATTTAATGAGGAATGCTGAAAATAACAGAACCGAGCAAACAGTCATCACTCTGTTTACCTCTGGTCATTTCAAGCTTTTCAAGAAACGTCATTTTATATTTCTGTCAATTAATAGCATTAAAAGTTCATCGGAATCCAATTATTTACTCTGTGAAGCACATAGTATTTTTATTTACTGTCCTTAAATGATTATTTTTGTATTCCCTTTATTTTATGCTTATGTCTAATATTACAATGGCCGACAGATGCAACAAGTCAGAAAAATTGAAGCCAATAAATAATCGACAATTTTTAATTTGTATAAATAGGGTAGGGAATCTCTTGCGTAATAAAAAAAGAACATATGATTCCTATCGACAATTGAAATAAATAATTTCTTATATAACTAATCCGGTAAAAGTATATTGTCAAAATTTCATATTGTGAAATAAATTTGTTAATAAACACTGTCTGTATTAAACACAATGTAGAACTCGGGGCATTATTTGTAAACAAGTAACATTTTTGGTTCACCTGAAATTAATTTCTAAACTTTCATAAACCTAGAGTTTTACCAGAAATTGAAGTAGCTCGATTTCTATTTGAAAATTATCCGTTACAAACAAAAAAAGGTTGAGTAATTTCAGATGAAAAAAAAAAAATATATATATATATATTTTTTTTAATTTCAATTGATAGATATCCATTTAGGCAGAAAAGAAATGTGCATATTTGAAAATAATGATAGTTGTTAATTCTAAAATTAAAGTAATAAGTGTTCCTCAAAATATACTGTTTTAGACTGAAATATAAACTAGAAAAACATTGAGTGTTCAATGTTGGAAGAAGATTTGTAAACTGTTTATGAGTTTCATTCGAAATGGAGGAAATTTTCTTCAATTGCTGTTACTTCAAAAATTATAATTAGCTTGCTTCAATGTTTAATTTGTATTTTATGTACATTCGTGGCCTCTTATTCAGATTGGGCCCCGGGGCGTTTATCACAAGGCCCGTACTGTATTTTATTGTATTATCTTGTTTTATATTTTTTTATTTCGAATCCTCGGTCCCTTTCAAATCCTGTACTGGCTCTGAATCTGACTCCAGTCGGCCGGATAATTCCTCTGTATGAAGGAGATGATTTTGCGGGCGTTGGCCGCCTGTTGGGCGCTGCACGACCTGCAGTTCCTTCCCAGCACTTCGGGGATCGCCTCTGGAAACAGAAATAAACAATATTAGCCTAATAAAATATAAAAACAAAAAATATATAACTAGGTTTTAGACAATAGTCAATTCGGAATGTTCAACTCTTTCATCAATTCTCGATGAATCCGACGGCCTTCCGAAGAATTTAGATTCGCCCATTGAAAACTGTACGAGGTCAGCGTGCAGTCCCGACATTTCTGCTATTTTTAATAATAATACAGAATATTTAAATAAATTTTAGTAATTACGTTAACATAAACGTGTATTTTTTATTTATTTTTGCAGTTATCATATTTTTATTAAACAAAATATTCGGCAACAATATATATCTAAAATTGTTGTACTGTCCCAACATTTCTGGTATTTTTAATAATCGTACCGAATATTTAAAAGAATAAATAAATGTTGATAATTATATTAAAATAAATTTGTATTTTTTATTTACTCTTGCAGTTATCATTTTATTAAACAAAATATTCGGCAAAAATATATATATATATATATATATATATATATATAAATTGTTGTACTGTCCCAAAATTTTTGTATTTTTAAGAATAACACTGAATATTTAAATTTTGATAATTATGTAAAAATTAACTCGTATTTTTTATTTATTCTTGCAGTTATAATCGTTTCATTAAACAAAATATTCGGCAACAATATATCTTAAAATTGTACTGTCCCAAAATTTTTTGTATTTTTAAGAATAACACTGAATATTTAAATTTTGATAATTACATTAAAATAAACTTGTATTTTTTATTTAATTTTGCAGTTATCATCATTTTATTAAACAAAATATTCGTGAACAATATATATCTAAAAATTGTTGTACTGTCCCAACATTACTGGTATTTTTAATAATCGTACAGAATATTAGAATTTTAATAATTATATTAAAATAAATTTGTATTTTTATTTAATTTTGCAGTTATTATATTTTATTAAACAAAATATTCGGCAACAATATATATCTAAAAATTGTTGTACTGTCCCAACATTTCTTGTTCTTTTTAAGAACGACACTGAATATTTAAATTTTGATAATTATATTTTTATTAAACAAAATATTCGGCAACAATATGTATCAAAAAATGTTTGTACTGTCCCAACATTACTGGTATTTTTAATAATCGTACCGAATATTTAAATTTTGATAATTATATAAAAATAAATTTGTATTTTTTTTATTTACTCTCGCAGTTATCAACATTTTATTGAACGAAATATTCGGTAACAATATATATCTAAAAATTGTTGTGCTGTCCCTAAAATTTTTTGTATTTTTTAGGATAACACTGAATATTTAAATTTTGATAATTATGTAAAAATAAACTCGTATTTTTTAATTTATTTTCGCAGTTATCATATTTTTATTAAACAAAATTATTGTACTGTCACAACATTTTTTTTTATTTTTAAGAATAACACTGAATATTTAAATTTTGATAATTATGTAAAAATTAATTCGTATTTTTTATACTGTATTTAAAGTCTGACATTTTTTAACGGTATTTTTGAACTCACGCTTGATCTGATTGCCGATACTGTCGCAACTGTTGTTGCCGAGTACGCAACCGATCTGCCTCCTGACGTAGTCCGAATTGGCGAGGAGCGAGGACACCTGTTGGCTGTTCAGCGACTGTATACTCTGGCCGGCGGCCGTCGCCACCAGCAGACAGCAGGTAAAGACGAACGTAATTGGTGTCGAATTCATGACGACTGATGACCGAAGTGGCGGCCGAACTCTCGCTTTTATACGCCCAATATCTGTTGTTCACTTTCACCACACCCGGGCTATTCATAGACAGATCATCGGCCGGGCTCCCCCCCACCACCCCCCCCGCCCCATCTCTGATCAGCTATTGGTCAAGAACCTCTGGTCAAATTGTATAGAAAAATAAAAAAATACCAACAATCTCCGGCCCTGTTCAATGTAGCATTAACGGTTTTTCCGAGGCCGTTGCGGAATGCGACCACAAGCCATTTTTTTTTAACACCGAGAAAAACTGAAACTCCTCTTTAAACCTCAGTTACATATCAGTTACGAATTACGACTTTCTCTTCTGCTGTTATAAACGAGAGGAGTTTTAAACGCGCCGATCATTCTGCACTCTTCGATCGACACAAAAACCCCCGATAGGTCGCTCGGCTTTCAGTCAAGTTACAACTATTATTTAATAATTTTTATTTGTCCGGAGAGAATTTAAATTTTTAATACGAATGCGCAAATTTCAAGAAAGGTTGCGGGCACAGTTCGTTCTGTTCGATATAAACTTCAGACGGAAAATGTATTTTAAAACTTTTTATTAATTTTTCCTTCCGTCTTATCAGTAAAAAATAATATAAAACGATAAAATTATTGTTTTGCGATAGAAATTCGATTTAAAAAATTCTAACAAGAAGTTATCGAACGTTGAAATAACAATCTTCTTATACCCCGTTTATTGACGGGAACAGAAATATTTTCTCATTTTTTATAAGATCATTATGGAAACAATTACATTTTATAGTCATAAAAAAACGTGCATAATAACGGTATAAGAAAAACGTATTATTTAGCTGCAATAAATTCGGTAATATTCTGAACAATACTATATGAAAAACAAAATTACAGCGGTATATTATTCTTTTGAAAATATTTTCACAATAATCTCAATTTTTCTAGAAAAAAAAAATAACACGGAATTACACGGAGATTCAATAATGGGTTTGCGATGAAATGTTGTTTTGATGGCAAAAATATGTTTTCACTTTTAACAGGCAAAATAGATATGACAAAAATAAAAAAAAATTCGGGTTAAACACTTACTCATTACGAAACTGTCAAAAACCAAATTGATTAATGTCGACTCAAATTCAAAACTGTCATGAAAAATTAACGTGTTTATTCGTAGCTTCAATAACTATAGTTTAGATTTAAATATCAAAACGGGAGAAAGTGGAAGTGAAAGGTTAGGCTAAATTTAAACAGAGAAATTATATATACGGAACAATTCTGTTCCAAATTCCGTTTTATAAATGGAGTAACCAGTAATTCGCTAATATGAACACGAGTATATCTGGTGGAACTTTCATTTCACGGAACAGCCGATAATGCGTAGAGCATAAAATAAAAATATTATATATATTTATGTTTTGACTACACACTCTTCCAAGCTCAATATTTTATCACATTCAACTTATGCTAACGATGACTTCATCATTTACAGCGATGATTATCTTCAAGAACTTTTGTTTTTACAGGTTTTTTTTTAAAAATGAAATAATTAAACGTTATTTTAATTATTTCATACGATATTTAATGTTCGGCCTATACCCAGCTATTGTTTTCAGCGCTTAAACGAGATATTCGGGGGGACAACAGAGCGGAAAACGAACTAAGATGGAATGCAACTTTATTCAACAACCTTAGTAGCAGGTACATTTCAAAACATTACATACGCAATGTTGTTCAGACACTATTTTATTTTTATACAATATATTTTTAAAAATAATCTAACAATCGTTATCTATTATAAATCAATGCCGAATACTGATACAAAATTGTTTCTTTCAAATTACACAATTAATTTTCCCTCAAGTTTTTTCGTTTTATATATATATATATTATATAATACATCTAAAAAAAGATATGCTCAATTAATTATTACCATTTTGTTCACTCGTGGACACAAATTCTAAACAACTAAGAGAATGATATACTTAAAAATTATTTTGTATGCGATATATATATATTTATTAATTTGTTTCCGTTTAAAAATTAATTATTACTGGACTAATCATAGGTAACAATAAGTAGCTAGTAAGAATTAGAAAACCGGAAAGGTTTTTGATACAAATTCACAATACAATATTTATATATATACATACAGATCATGGAGCAAAAAGGAATGTCCAGATATTTCTTGTGTGTTTGTGTGTGTATATGCAGATTAAAATGTATATAGAAAAACTAAACTATGTAAATTTATTTTGAAAAAAAAATTATTAAACGTTTATATTTATGTCGTCGCGTCTTATTGTGTTCGTATTAATATTCCTAAGTGCTTCAAAACCTTACACAATATTTGTATCATGCAGGTAACAACGAGTACGAAATCTACCATCCTAAGAAACAGTAGCAACAATATACAAGAGATTTTTTTTTTCATAGAAAATGATGTAAACTACTGTTCAAATACAGGACGGCATCTGTAATTTGAAAGTGAAACGCGAATCGTTCTGTAACGAACGGAAATTTGTGAAACAACAAATATCACATTGCGGTTATTGAGTCGTCGACGTTCCTATAAAGAACAGAATAACGGTTTCAATTTGGATGCCGAATGTTTCAAATTACAGATGCCCTAAACTGTACTCAACTACTTTCCTCTGGTGGTCCCTATTACGACTGTCGGAGAAAACAAACTACGCCTTTCGAAACCAAAAAAAAAACGAATGGACAAAAAAACAAACATAACAATTAACAACAAATAATAATTAAAAAAAAAAAAAAAATTACGAGGTTAACCTGACTGGAAGTCTAATAATAATAAACGTCGATGAGGAGAAATTAATTACAAAAAAAAAACACGAAACGAAAAACAGAAACAATGTTAATATTAATAATAATACAGATATTGGAAGTCAGATCTGAAAAAAATAATACAAGGGGTGGGAAAAAACCGCTTAATCAGGAGACCAATTGGCTCATTTTAACCTCAGATTTCACACAACTTATCTTTTACATTCCTTTATCGTACAGAATTTAATTGGTTATACGTATCTGCGAGTATTCTCTTTATTTTAAAAATCTATATTTTTAAATAGTAAACTGAAGCCGAATACGTTTATACACATTATATATATATAAAATTTTAAAACGCTTTGCATACCTTAATTCAATAATTTATAAATATGCGACAGAAATTTATTTCGTATTTTTCGTCTTCAGCTATACAGAATTGTACAACGGACTGTACACATATATATATAGTTGTATTCGGGGAAGGAAGAGACCAATAGCGAGGTATCGAAATTAATTTTTTTTTTTTTAGAAGATAAAACTCTCATTTCGTCATCAGTCTACCGAGGCTGCTCCAATATTGGAATCGTTTGATCGGAAAAAAAGCAAAAACCAGTTACCAGTATTTGGCGGCATACAGGAGCAACTTAGACCAGGTTTTTATTTAACAAAAATTCTGTCGTACGTAAGAAATTGTAAATAGTTAAAAGGCGTCCTTCTTCATACCTATATATATATATATCTTGTAAATGACAATGCTCGTATTAACGCTGTTAAGTGTATACGATATTAAGAATTTTTAATAAAATATAAATGAAACGTTTTTCACATGAGATATGTTGTATTGTCGTTACAATTTATTCATCTCCTACAGAGGTTGTCTCTTATTGCATCATGAAATGTCATAAGTCGGGTTATATAGCGTACCGAAAAATTGTGATTGTACCTGAATTATCGGTATTCAGACTGCGAATTAAGTGGGTGATATGCGCCATCTCAAAATTCGGCTGGCATCTATAGAAGTTGATTATAAATAAGACCGAATGGAAAGGGAAAAAAAAATCATGTCGGATATCTAGCCGGAAGAAAGTATTTACTGATCTTCTGAATATCTGAAATATCGGAATGACAAATGTTCATTCTTGTGATTGTACAAGAGTTGTACAACGAGTTGTGCAATTTTTAAGCCTAAGATTAAGTGATATGTTTTCAATTATTCACATCAGTTCTTTGTCTGTTAATTTATAATAATTAGTCTTCCCGAACAGTCCCTGTTCTCTATAGTACACTTTTCAGTCTGAATACAGTGCGTGCAATTATTATTGCACTATTATTATTATTATACGATGTAGATAAAATGAAAAACAGATTCCGAAATGTCCGTGTGTCTCTCATATGCCAACAAATTCAAATTTGCCTCTCGATTCAGAAAATGTAATTAGAACAACACCCCGCTACTGCCAAAAACTTATTGCAATACAAGGGAGGATAAACAGAAAATAGGGGCCTTAAGATAGTTTGAAACAAATAAAGGAATGTAGAAGGATGTTCCCTGTTCGAACGCGACCGATAAATCCGAAAATATGTATATCGGAAAGCCGTCAAAGATGAATACTATTTTTAACACTAATTCTCAAAATACAAATGTCTACATCACAGCTATATATGTTCTCTCAATTTTCTCCTCGACAAACTTTTTTTCACTCTTCTCTCTCTTTGTTTCTTTTCATTTTTTTCTTCTTTCGAACGTTACAAGTTTGCAAATAAAAAATATCCTTGCCGATAAAAATAGCGATCTATTTCCAAAAAGTCTCACGGATTACACAAAAACACAGGCAAAATTAAAAGTGAAATAAAACTAAAAAAAAACAAACTAAAAGTAATAATGTGACGGAGTGTTCAAGCCAGAAACCAGACAGGTGTATGTTGTCTAATGTGGATTTTTTTTCACGTAGTGTCGAGTTCACGGTTTGTTCTATCTGTATTTTGTTACCCTTCGAAATTTAATAAAGTATTACACCAAAATATACTTCATTATACTTGCTTTCTCTCGTCAGAAATATTAAAGATCCCACTTACTTTTAAAAGTATTCGATTTACGGTACTTGAGATTTTGAAAGCCATCCTGCTGACATTCAATTATTTGGTCCTAAGCCAAGTTTTCATTTTTCCGCCTTTTGTATTGTTCACAGACTGCTACTGACAGTGGCAAAAGCCGAAACCGGTCTAGCTTAGGACTAACTGAGTGAACCGATATATATTTTATTCCTGCAAAGAATAACCGAACTGTGAATTTATGAGCTGTACAATTTTGAAAAATCTAAGCGTACTTTATAAAGCTTTTATTTCAATTTTTTTATTTAATTTTTTTCAGATGAAGAAGTACATTGTTTGAATGTTTGAATTTGATACTCTCATTGAACGCACTGGTAAATTATCCCAACAACCCCTGAGGGAGAAACAACGCAAATCTTGACTGCTAGTAAGAGGAAATGAATTATATCTATTCGGTATCCGTTAATAACTATTTAAAAATATTAACTAGCCAATATATGGTCAAAATATTAGTGTCCTCATGCCAAATTACTTTTCCGGCGAATATTCTTCAAACCTGCACCATCGGTCCATACTTGAACACTCCTTATCTTATTTTCATTTTTTTTTCACTTTCTCTTCAAATTAGTACAACTTTCTTCTAAACAAAAATATAATATTCATTTTGTAAGTAAATAAATTAATATAATTTCAATTTGACTAAACAATTAAAGATCTAATTCTAGGCGTAATAAATAAAGGAACTAAAGACAGGGGGGGGGGGAAACAACAGGGGGTGAACTAAAGTCGATTTCGGTGATGTGGATTCTTCAATCTACAAAACGCGATCCCGCCTACTAAAAATAGTTCTATTTCGTTAAAACAAAAATAATATATTTTATGTCGCGCATTTTATATTTATGTACTAAATCACTGGGGGGGGGGAAGAAGGGGCTAACTGGGCTTAATACTGACTGATTCATATCATTAAAAGAAAAACCTGCACGACCTACATATCCGACATCACAGAGAATACCAAGTTTATACATATATTTTACCAAATCTTTCCTGAACGATCGGGCACCCTGTGTTCGTTTCTCGTTTGGTAAAAAAAACTCGTAGAAAATAAACGTACCGCTCACTCGTCGGTCGAGTAAAAAAATTATTGTTCCTACCGGAAAACGAAAAAAAAATTAGAGATTTCAATATTTCTTCTCTCGTGTCCTTATAAACCTCCTCCGGTTATATCCGTAGGCCCTCGGACGTACGGAGGCTGGTGTTAGAGTTTGGTGTGCTTAACGTGATCGGTCCAGTAATTCTGTATCGTCATTGCTTCCAGGCTGTTCAAGAAAGAATCATTGTCGAGGCTGTACATTTCTTCCGAATTTTCCTGAAAAACGAAGAATAAATTAGTCAGAATGTTCGGGATATACTCCATTCTAAATACGGCTAGACTGTCCTACGACAAAAAAAAGGCGTAATACGAAAAACAATTCTGTGTTCTCGGTGGCCACATTTATAATTTATAGGTGGTAATCGGTCTGTTAGCAACAACGAGAAACAAATGTACATATTCCTTACGACCACAGCAATAATACTCTGTAAGAATACTGAACCACCGACTGTTTTGAAATACTCTAAACCAGGAGTTCCCGACCTTTTTATACCCTAGAGCGCATTCTAAAATAAGGGCGGCGGGTACCAGCTATTTTTTTTAAGGATATTTTATAATTGGACGAGGGATAAAAAATAATAAACAAAAATAATGAAAGAAGTCCTCCGATTCATTGAGGATTTTAGCAAAATTTCATTCTTAAGGTCCAAAATTTCTAACTCTAAGTTCTGTCTAAAAAAATTCTGTCGCGGTTGAACAGTCGGGAATCCCTCCCTGCTCTAAACTATAATAAACTGAATTATTTTTTATGCAAATATCGCCTACCTGTTTTAAATAAGCTGCTGACAACACTGTGACCAAGCGCTGAGTACGTATGCAATAGTCGCATTATCAGAAAATGCTTCACAGTTTATAAAAAAAAAATCAATACGGCAACTTTACATTATGATGTTTATCACTTGTTTTTTTATTGAAACTAAACACATATTTTATATATATGTTTTAATATAAACTATAATTACTGCTCCCTTATAGTAAAATAGATTGAACAAGTATTCTTTTTCACTCGGAAAAATTAGTTCCATCAACATGTTGTTAATGGCCTTTTCGCGGTGAAAATAGTTTGAAATATAATTGATTTCTTGCAACCTTAACAATCTATTGACAGTTGTGATTTTGGCACTTTTCGGTATCCATTTCCAATTACCAATTGTAGACTGCAATAATTTATGAACAAGTCGATTGGGTCTAAAGCCAATGTTTCAGTTTATAATTTGTGAATTAAATAATCGGTTAAAACCCTCGCCTACGGCATGGTTATGCATATAAAAATCTGAACTCCTCACATCTAAGATGAGCTAAGAAAATTTGGAAATAAATATAAATGCTTTGTATTTTACCCTGAAAGTATCGTCAATATATCCTGTAGATTCGTCATTGCTGCACTTGTCGCTGAGCGTCTGCGGCCTGTTCCACATTGTGTGACGATACAAAATAAAACTAATCGCTCCTGAAGAAAGAAAAGAAAAAATCATTCAATTTTGAAAAAGTAAAAATATTTATTATTGAGAAGAAATTAATTTATTTTCCGTTTTATCGAATCCCACACTACTACTCTTCTACAGAAGCTCTGTGATACCGTTGATTTCGTGTTTTTCTGTCTCCTCTCGCTGGTTTGGTCTTTTGCTAGACCGGTTTCGGCCGCTCGCCATCTTCAGTAGCGCTGTGTTAGTCACTTTTGGCACTTTGGATGTTTTTCGGGCATCCTCACTGCACTGTGTGTCACTGTCGCTAACTTGACTGACACCGCTACTGAAGATGGCGAGCGGCCAAACCAGTCTAGCAAAAGACCAAACCAGCGAGAGGAGACAGAAACACACGAATTCCACGGTATTACACTAAAAGCTTTGAGAAAGTTTAACAAGGGGGCTTTAATTCTTCACATTTTGCATTTCGCGGCCACTTCACTTATATACTCTAAAAATCCTATAGTCATTTTTCAATCTGGATTTTAATATAGGTCGCACAGTACAGGTGACAGTGACAGTGCAGTGAGGATGCCCAAAAAACATCTAACACCGCTACTGAAGATGGTGAGCGGCAAAACCGGTCTAGCGAAAGACCAAACCGGCGAGAGAGGAGACAGAAACATACAAAATCTACGGTATTCCAACCCCTCGCAGACCACAAAACAGGTACGTTAAACTAGAAGCTCTGTGATTTAAGGCAAGGACATTATCCTTATCACACCTCCTTTCGCCTCATCACTTGCACAAAACTTATTTTAAGATTTTATTATTTAAGATTAAGTGTTCGCATTCAGATATAAGCTTAGAATGCGATAAGGGAAGCGAAAACAGGTCTTACTCGAGACTTGAATAACAGATGGAGAAAGAAGGTTGTAAGAGTGAATGTTTTTTTCGTAACTAAGATATACTTAGTCTATTTTAGTCGCTTAAAACATTTTACTGTATTCACCGCTAATTAAAGCAAATTGTTATTCATATTTTTTATAATGTAACGAAATTAAATTAAAACGGAAAGACTTACCTACTAAAACAGCTACTATTATCACAAGCAGGCATATTCCGACAATGATTCCCGTCGTAAATGTTGTACTCGTAAGGACTGCCATTTTATAACCCTCGCTGCTCGAATTCTCCGTCACATTGTACTCGGTCAAATAACTTTCTTCTATGCCTGCGAATTATTGGTGACAATAATTTTCTATTTACAATTTATACACAACGTCTACTGCATCACGAAAAAATTAAGTGAAAATGGGAGATACAATTATCTGAAATTAATAAAAAAAAAACTGGTTCATTTTGCCTGAAAAATAATTATTAAGAAAAAGAAAGTGATTAATAAGTTAAGAAAGTTTAATGCACATGATGATTATGAAAATTAGGTTTTTTCAGAAAAAAAAGCTCATAAAAACTTTATACAAAAAAATAGAAAAAGAAAGTAGTTTAAAACATTTCAATGAGGCCTCTTGTAATTGCACGATGAAATTTTAATTGAACTAAATGAACCCAAACTCATAATTAAAATACCTCAAATAATCCCTATTATTAAAGTGAATACGAGTTCTCAACCATGAATTATTTTCACCGGTCGAGTTATGTTAATGCCAGAAATTATATAAGCGAATAACAAAACCCATCCACTGCATGAATTTAATCCTATTAAAAACAGTAATAACAAAAAAATAATATTAAAATAATAATGATATTTCAGTTTTTCTAGACTAATCTAATGGTTTCAGGTTTCAGTTTCGATACTGAAAGTTGAAATTGATGTTTGTTGTGCCGAGAATATTTTGTTGAACAGGTAAACAAAAAAAAAAAAACAAGGAATCATTTCATTAAATTTCAAATTTATAGAGGCACAATTATATTTATCTGTAGGAGACCCAACTGAAATTCAACCTTACATTCTTTGAATATGTGAACTTTAATCTCGAAGAGAAACAATTTATTAGAATGTTATTTTAAAAAACACAGGATTTTGAGTATTTTCTGGTTTTGTTAGAAAGCTACAGAGACATATTTAATATATGAGTAAAAATTCATGAACACAAATTTTAAATATAAAAATTAATTCAATCATAGCTTTTACCAACGATTTTGGCAGCTTTCCTTTTCATCTTTGAGTTAATTATATGAATATATATAAAAACAAATGTTTGATAAACATTTTTTGATTTGAATAAAAACGTTATTGAAGTTGATTTATAACTTAACGTCTAATACTTGTGTAGGGCTGAAAACAGTTTATATTCGAACTGAAAGACAACAGATATTTTTTAGATACAAAAAATTCTGACACATTTTGAATACATATAAAAAAAAAAGGAATTAGAATATAAATGGTGCAATATATATTAAATAGTGTTAGTTTAAGAGAACGTTTTCAGGTTGACAATTCTATCAAAATAATTGCACGCATAATCGGTGTACTAAAATTTCGAATTACACAATATTACACGGGAATATAAATGTTAGTCAAACTGTAATCATTCTTTTCCTTACGCAGTAACGGATTATACGAAATAATTGAACGTGTCTTTTATTTGATACCGATTGAAAAATTTATGTTTTATTCCAGTTGGTCGGAAGAAGTTTTAAAGTTGAATCGGCCGAAATAAGGGCAGAGATAGCCGGCCTTTTGTTTGCTCGGTCAACTGTCACCGAATTATCTATCTAATATTGCTGTTTTTTTGATTGTGAAACCAGAGCACAGCTGGTGGCTGATAAAAAAAAAAAACCCCGCTGACACTGAATACAATGTAATTATTGAGAGCAATGTCAAAACTCTACAATACAACGTGGAGACTTTATATATTTATGTGAAATACGTGAAAATACACAATTATTCCGTTCCAATAATCTATCCAAAGGTAATGTCAAATATGTCTGGTGACAAAAAATAAATCCGACAAAAATGAAATTATGAAATTTGCAACAGCGAATTTCTTGTGATCTTCTGTCTTCGTTGAGTTCGACCGGTCGGGCTAATAAATATTAAAATGAAACGCTAAATAAAATTCGATTTCGTTTAAGCATTTTTTTGTCTTAAAAATTAAACTGCCAAAGTGAAAATTAAAATATAAATGTAATAAATCGCAGCAACCACTCGGGGTAGAATTCGAGTGGGCTGAGATGGATAAAAAGAGCAGCGAAACGAAAACATTTTTTCGTCAAAATTACCTTTAAAAGTACAGTATTTCATCACTACTATACAAATTAAATACTGATCTCGAAGATATAAGAATTTTTTTTCCCGTTAATGTTTTGTGTTTAACAGCTAGTATAATGTTTCCTAAGTACGAGAACAGCAAAACAAAAACATCCATTTTTCTTTTCTTCTTCTGAATCGTTATTCTGGGAATTAAATTGTCGGATGCATAAATGACACACGATCGAGACAAAAAAAATATAGTATATCCTCGCTCCTTTAAAAAATTAAATAGTCACCTCTAAGGTATAAGAATTTTTTTTGTTGACAACATTCCAGGTTTAAGGTCTAGTATAGTGTTTAGTAAAAATTGCGTAAACTACTCCGATAGATCGTGAGGAATGAAAACATCTATTCTAGTTATTTAAAAAAAAAAACATAGTAAAACTTTTCTGTCGACTCACTGGAATTCAGAAGCGTCGTGTTTGGCAGATCGGAATCGGTGACAGTGAACATGTGATCATCCTGATCTTCGGCAGCGAACTCAGTCGCGACTTCGACCTGCGTCTGGTTGGCATAGTCTGCGAACGGAAATACGGCGTCGATATAAACGGTGGATGCCACAAACGACATTCTGTCGGAAGGCTCGCGCGGGACGACGGAGAGAACAACGCGCACTGACAGAACTGGACGGATAGGGAGAGAGATAGAGAGAGAGAGAGAGGGAGGGAGGGAGAGAGAGAGACCCTCCCCACCACAATAGTCACCCACACTAATTGCATAATCCCTCTCTCTCTCTCTCTGTCCGTATATGTACATAAATACATTATTTCACGGTAGGAAATTATTTCATATTACGCGGGCCGGTAAGCATTAATTGTTTATGCTTTCTTGAGCAACACCCCTCCACCCCCAAGGCCCATTCAGTACAGAAAGTCAGAACAACAGTTTAAGGGGGGGGGGAAGGGGAGCGGTATGAAAGAGAAAGGAAATGGGACAACTGGGGAAAAAAAAATCAAAAACAGGAAGAAGAAACTCGATAATATCAGTACGAAATATTTGAAGTGTGAAATGAGGAAACAAAAGATATTTCTCTTTTTTGTTTTGATACAATTGACTTTGATAATTAGATCGGACAGTATGGCGCGGGGGGGAGCGAACTGCAGAGCGTGTAAGTGAATACGCTCTTTCAAGGCTAGATAATTTATATAAATGAACAGAAAAATTACTTCACAATGCAACTTTCACAAACAGTCAATTGACGACTTGATGCGGGTAGACGAAGAACAATTCATTTCCTGAACTTTTGACAAAGTCTACGCACGACAAAACATAAAACGCAGCAAGAGTTTGCTTAATTTATTTCTATTCGGGGGGGGCTAAAGCCGGCTCTAATATGTGACGAAGGCTGTCAGGGCTAAAATTGTATGCCAAAACTCAATTTAAATTAAGCACTCAAATAAACAATAAATATTTCTGTTTTGGTTAATGTATAAAATATATTAATATTAATGCCATAGCAAAATAGGCGCAAACAATTCGATTCCTGCAGAAATATTAAATAAGAAACAAATCGTAAAAATTAAAACCAAATAATCTCTATTCCGGGAATTAAATTGTCAAACACTTAATTAACACTTTAGCAAATAAATTATCACTTAAAATACAGTACTTATTCACTCCTTTACTAAGTAGGTGTCTATCAAAGTATATCCCTAAAGAAGTACTGAAATGTGTATTAGAACATAAGTTTAAAAAATGAAACAAAAATTAAAGCATAAATCTATTATAATGCTCCAGGGAGTTTGTGCATTAGTTATTCCTACAAAATAAAGTATTTTTAAAGTAATGGGTGAAAATATTTACGAGTACGAATATAAAATGCAAAAAATGAATACTCAATAGTTGTAGAAATAGAAATGTGGATGAGGAAAGCATGCCGACTGTGTCAGGTGATACACTGGTTCAAGGATCAATTTACAGACGTGACTAAGGTTTCAAACTTTCCTCGAAAGAACCTTATACAATACCGGTTTGTAAAAAAAAGTTCAGTTTTATCTCGGTAAAACACAATGAAACGTCTTTCAACGCGGATAACAACAGATACTGTTGGCAAGGATAAGAGCGAAATTCATGAATGGAATTCCTTTTTTAATCGACAAAACAAATGTTGTACATGCGATATCTGGATATTTTTAAAGAGCATGAATGTGATGTACACGCTTTTTTCTACTATTACCAAAAAGTTTCACTCTTGTGTAACAGTCAATTACATAAAATAAGGGTAACGTAAATTTTACTTAGTTGTACACGACTGTGTTTCCTACTGTCCCTTTTTGCAGGACTGTTTTAATCAGGATACTATATTTGAATATTCTCGAGTGGATAGGAACCAGTTATAAAACATACAACGGTATATTTATTTACACTGAATCAGGAATTGAGAATAGCCCAAACCCTATATCATGGCCCCATTTGATGCATAATATGAAGCAGCATTTATAGTTGTATCGCTTTAAAATTATTTTACTACACTGAGTACGGGAATTATAATGTGCGCATTAAAATAGGAAGTTTTAACGAATTATATTTATTCGGTTAATCGTGAAATAAAAATGCCGTCGAATAAATCCGATGAGCTAGTCGGAGGGAAAAAAATATTGAAAGTTTTCCGTGTTACCTTCGCTGCTTAGAGATTCGAGGTGGTCCACGGATGTCGTATTCAGTGCCGGCTGTCCATTGTATGCAAAAGGATGATTGACAATTAGAGATGAACCGCAAGTAGCGAGACCCAAAAGCAATACCAACCAAACACCTGCGGGAAAACAAACAGGTAATTTGTATTCGGAGACTTTGTACAGCGAAAATATTCCGAATCCTAAATAAATTTCTTTTTCGACTCAACTCGAACATCCGACAACACTCTTTGAAGCAAATAACATTACACAGTATTGCCTACTTGTCTGAGGGCGAGCATTGAATGGTGCATCGCACTTGGCGACACTTCTATAACTTGGGAGGCAGAAGCCTTAGGCGTTTAGGAAAAAAAAGTGTTAATCTCGTTGCCGGGATAGTCGAATAACCGGTCATGTAATAGACGTCCGAATCGATACTTATTATACTTCCTATATAACGCGAATAATCTCGTTAGCCGCCCTCGAATGACGCAAATGTTTACAGGCGATTTATTTCATAACAACCTTCGTGACGTGCAGCCGACCGAGGCCAATTTCTTCGTACGGGCGGCACCATGGTGCGAACATCGTGCCAAAGTCCCACCTGCGGTCAGAGAGAGAGAAACAAAAAGTGGGAGGAATTAACTTTCGGGCACAGAGAGAGACCCCCCAGTCACCGGGAAAAAAAGTGTTCGCAGCGTCGAAGGCGACGATGGACGCGCCCCGCGCCCAGTGCTTACAGTTATGTCCTCGAATGCGATTTGCGCTCTAAGACTCGCCGTGCGATGTCATACCGCGCCCGAAATAAAAAGTAGGCGCCAACGACACGACCTATCGCGCCCGCTATTTACCACACCGAACGTACACACAAGTTGACACTTCGCCGAATATTATCAACAGCTGTTCCCGCACCACCCGCCACGGCCGTCTATATCGCGCCGCCCCGTCGTCGGCCAACGTTCACCAATTATACAAAGAGGGCGTGAATCGAAAATTATCTGACCGTACGATTATTTCGTCGCCGTTCGATAATCTCGAATTTGTTTCCAGTCACGGAAACGACGATTTGTCCCGGGATGTATATTTTGGTAGGCGGCCTAACCTAACACTTCCCGCTTGAAGTGACAACAGCACGGTGTTTACAGGTAGGGGTTGGGGGCGATTCTTTGTTATCGGCCCTTTAAATCTGTGTATCGACAGCGGCCAGTTATGCGAGGCCCCGTTCGAACCATCGCCTGACGACCATCGGCCGTATTTTGTATACTGTACGTTCTGATCGATTGTCCGCCGCTTTATTTCACTATGGGCCGAAAGACCGTGAAGAGCATGCAGAAGCAGCTGAGGCGGAGGGAGGAGAGGAAGCAGTTGATGGAGTCGCTGGCGGCGGTCAACAGGGCCAACCAGCTGAAGGACCCGATGGACGATTTCCCGGCGTTCAGGAATTTCTCAAACGGGGAGCTGGCGGTCGCCCTCGAGTGCAAGAGGGTGAAGCAGCTGGAGCTGTCCATAGTCGAGTGGATACTCAGGCTGGAGAAGGCCAACATGGAGAGGCTGTACGACGACTGCGACTGGGGCTGGGACGAGGAGAAGAAGAACAGCGAGCTGACCGACGATATGGCCTGGTACCTTATAGCCTACACCGACGACAGGGTACCGGTCGCCTTTTGCCATTTCCGTTTCGACATGGACTACGGCGAGAAGGTGCTCTACTGCTACGAGATCCAGTTGGAGCCGGAGGTGAGGCGGCGGAAACTGGGCAAGTTCATGATGCAGGTGCTCGAGCTGATTGCTTTCAAGAACCAGATGAGGAAGGTCGTGCTGACCGTATTCAAACACAATCCGGGCACCCTCGACTTCTTCAAGGCTCTCAACTACACCCTCGATCCCACCTCGCCCGAAGACAGTTTCGAAGAACAGTTCTGTTATTTCGTTTTGAGCAAACCGAACAAAAGGTTGTGCGAAGTGAAAGAGAGCAAAAGTTGATTTGTATTGTATTTTTGAAGTGTTTTTTTTTAATAACCGAAAGGAAAAATGACGATAGACAGCTTGTATCTTTAATCGGGTACTGAATATAACCTTTTATTACTCAGTTTTTCAGAAATATGTAATTCCTTGTTTTGTGTGTTTGATAAAAAAATTTTTTACTTAGGTGTCTGATAACATTCGCAGTGAACTGAATTGTTAAGATAAAAGTCAGCATTTCCGGGCAAGAGTTTAGTTATTTATAAATTAATTTTTTTTACATTCGATTCGATTTCCCTTTCTGCCATAAACATGTAGTATAGCATTAGCTAAATAGTGAATATTAAGGTGTGTTTAAGCTTCAGTTTCGAAGACAAATTCCGAGTCCTTCGGCTTACCGGGAGGATGCCCTATTATCGGTGTACGCAATTATAATCTTTTTATAGAATTTGTTGTCTTTAAATATTTACAGAATTATTTTTATTAGGATACAAAACATTTTAAAAAATAGACCGTTCTGCATTTTTATGGACAATTGTTCAGACATACAGACTACTCGAGATTTGTGCACCGAAGATGCAATATTGTATGCGAATAATTGGGAAAATAAAAACAGAATTGTAATATCGGGCTATGTGGATATGGGTCTGTCATCTTATTCTTTCAAGACATTCCTTTTTCCTAGACCTATACCCGGATTGGATTATTGCTGAATTTCTTTCTGGACTACCAAAACCCAAAATCTATCAAGGGTTTTACGGTCAGAGATCCTCTGGGTACAAAATTCAGATTTCAGACTATACCGAAAAGTACATATAATTCTATTTAGTAGAACAGAGCAAATTAAGCACAAAGTAGATCTCTGGGCATCATATATCCTGAATTGAAAGAAAAACTTTTAACAGAGGAGTGAGAATTTATGAACATGCATGAAACAAAACCGTTATCTTTGTGCTACAATACAGCATATAATCAAGCTGAACGGTTCTGAGATCAATTCCGGGTGCGGAATAAAACAAAAATCAGTCGATAAAACTATTATTTAATGAGTATTTATATAAAGAAAATTCCGACAATCATTAAACATTTTTTGATTCCGTTTATTATAACAAATATGAGCAGAATTTAGAAACCTTTCTCCATCCATTTGATGTAGCTCTTTCGGCATTCCATGTCCTCAGCCGGACGATTGTGCGGTGTCCACACTGGTTCGCCGACAAAAAATCTTTTCGCTTTTATATAATTCTGAAATTAAAAGAGATCGCATTCTAATGGGATAAATTGCAGAACGATGCTCTTTATTAGAGTACAATCATTTTGAAGAATGGGTTGATATGTTCGTGGAATGTTAAAAATATTTGAATTTCTCTCGGCCAATAACATTAGTTGATTAAATTAAATCACTTCGGTATTTCGCTCGACAGAAATGTCTGTATTTTAACATGGCCCGGTATATGATTTTAATATCGTTAAATCATTCTCACCTTCGAATCCAGCGTGAACCTGTGGTAAATCCCTTTCGGTATGACCAATAAATCCCCGGGTCCGACTTCGATCCGTATCCAATTGTCATTTATGTCGCGGACGTCGAAATAGCCAGAACCGTCCAAAACCAGGCGAATCTCTTCGTCAGTGTGGAGGTGTTCGGTGAAAAATATTTTCAACTGCGAACCGTTGACAAAAAAAAAAGTTCAAATTGTGTATATAATTCGATATAGCGAAAACGGTAATTCGATCATAATTTTCACAGATTATTCAATCTTAACCAGGGGACACCTGCAACATCAATCAGTTACTCCGAAGAATAATAAATAAATTATTTGGGAGGACAATATTTTATTGTTACAATTAAGACCTATTTTTTTATATATATGTATAAATTACTTTCTCTTCGTAATTTGGCAAACATTCTTTTGAACAAGTCAATTCGTCTTCATAATTGTAATTGCGCTCCCTCTTCAGTTTGCACAGCACTTCGTCTTTGGACGGGTCGTCGATCTCGTTGACCTATAAAATTGGAATTGAATTTCGGCTAATTATTCGGCTCGTCATTTTTAATATATTAAATATTTATATTTGTACAATTTTGAGCAGCAGGGTTGGTCACTGTCGGCCGCCGAGTAGCTAGGAGCCCGCGTGCGAGGCTAGCAAGCGAGGGCTTGGGGGAGGCCGACGCGAAGAAACCCATTTTTGGGCCGAAATTCGTTTATTATACTGAGATTTTTCGGTACCTTGAAATATTCAACACCCGAACTCTTGTACAACTGGTCCAGTTGGAGATATCTCGGCGGAGTCTGATGGTGTTCCAGTCTCTGATCGCCGGCGTCGTCGTCCATGTACCAGGCTCTGACCATTCTGGAAGGCCGGCTCGAGACAGAAATTCCGGGTTAGTAGAAGGAGTAGAACCGACGTTGAACCGAATCCCTCAATCGTAATCTGATTACTGTAGATAAACTAGAAGGTTATTCTCTGCTAGGTATCCCTACCACAGCTCTTAGACTAAGTGAAAGTGCCCAAATGCCTGCACATAAAACTGGTGGAAATTTAAAATATTTAACGTTTCCCATACACAGAAATTTCTTGTTCGACAACACTAAAATAAATAAGAATAACTATGCCCAATACAGATTACCTCTATTTAGGAAATATGTAATTTCCAATCTGAATATAGAATATTCATATTTTCAGAGAAAATATATTTTTTCACAAAGTATACTGAAAAATCTCAATTTTGCAGTTCAGATATATTCTGTTGAAGAATTTTCTGCAAATTATTGAGACTATAAATTCAGATATTATATTTGAATCCAATTTTTTAACTATCATAAGAAAATAATTCTGTCCATTATTTTTATTTTCTCACGCATCAGAATTTATTTCAAAGTAAAATTAACAATATTTATCCTCTGTTGATAAACATTTTTCATTTCAATACTATTTTATGTCCACTTCTGATAATATATTAAATTTTGTACATCGTTCTTTCTTAGACTCTTATCTGAAATAGCTAATTTTAATTTATACATTTTGGAATTTCAATCTCCATTCTTCAGACATTAATAAAACAAATAGCGTATTCAGTAATTATTTTTGTAATTTACAAACTATTTATCGAAATATTTGTAATTTATACGCCCAAATAATTTATAGGTATTAATTCATTTATTTATTTAGTATTAATTTTTATATTATAGTATCTTTAAGAAACATCTGTTAAACAATCCAGACAAATATTCTAATCTATAATCAATGTAAAATTTAAAAAAAAGTAAGTACAGAATTGCATATATTCCTATGAAACTTATCATACTGAATGATGGTGATATTAATTCCTTAACAAATTACTTAAATTATTATTACATTTTATTCTTTTTTCGATTATAATAAAGTTATAATGAAAATTTAATGTAGAGGAAATAACAGTTGTGCAAAATTCCAAAGTCTCGTTACCTATTACATTTAAACATGATAAACATTTGCAAATAAATCAAATTAAGTTAATACATTATTTCTTTATTGAATATTATTTGTTTTACAGCTATAAAAGAAAATATGTAATGCTGTATTTAACATATTAAATGAGTGTGTATCTGTGTATATAAATATATATATATATATATCTTGTCATAATAAATAATTTAAAATATTTATATTTTCAGATTCCATTCATGAGAAGCTGACTGTCCGAAGAACTGGTGAGTAGAACTGGCATTTATTAATATTTTATTTTATGATTTTTAAATATAAATGAAAAAGATTGGGCTTAAATAGTGGGGGATATTACTATCATATAATTTCATTTCAAGTTATACAAATGGTATTAGGAGGAAAAAATGTTTTTGATATTTTATTGAGTTGCATGTTCTTTATGTGCTAGGCTATTTGAAAAACTATTTTCATATTCCTTGAGAATGAATTTTAAAACAGAACTAATCCTTTCTAAAGTAGAAGGATTATAACTCTTGGTATTGTAATAAATTTGATATCCAAAGGGGAATTATAAAACTATAAAACAGTTTAGAGTAAAATAAAAAATATGAACCATAGAATTCAGTAATAACTAGGCAGAATTAGCAATTTCATCAAGCTTTACAAAAATTAATACATGGGCTTGTTCTTACAGGGTATAATTATAATTTCTTTACCCAAATAACACAATTAGTTAATGCTATTCGCATAAACATTATTCTTTCATTATTTCTCTAAGTACATTTAACTTTTTCTGGTTACATTGTACTTATTGTAGTGGAAAGTATGATTTTGATTACACATCATTTTGACACAATAATTTCACAAATGTAGAGGAAGGAAAAACATCTCATTAACAATAATTAAACACGATTAAAGCTGTTACTTTGAAAACAATCTGTTCTTAAAATTACCTTTAAAAATACTGAAAATTCAATTTTAAAATTAATAGGTCATCTTTATTCAATCCCAAGTGAAACTTATGAATAGTATATTAATAAATGTATTCATTTTTTTTACTATTTCGCTATCTTCAGCACTACACAATTTACAAACCAGCACAACATTTTTGTTTGTTATTAAACAAGTAGAAACTGTTCAAACATTAAAAATTTGACCTTGTACAGTATGATGTAGCTGCAGTGTACATTAGGAAATTATTTGATGGGCATAGTAGAATCCTATAGTCTCAGTGTGTAATTATTAGTTATTTAGGGTTTAATTGTTGGTACAATTTTTATAAACTATAAATTTATAAATGGGATTTAAATAAAAATATTTGTCACTTTGTCCAAGACTTGAAAAAAGTTTAAATTATAAGGTAGAAAATGGAGGCGATATCTTTATTTGTGTTCTCCTATTAACAAACCGATCATTTCAATTTTGGTGCATGCCCATTACAATAATGGGCACAAAATAGAGCCATTAGGTGTAATTGAAATTATAACCAGCCATTATAACTCAATTACAGAATTAAGATGGGTGTGTAATGACTTTATTCTTATACTTTAATCTGTACACTCCTCAGTTGTGTTTGAACAAAATTAGTTGTTTTGAGTAGACAGTGGCCTTCTCATTACCTCAATAGAATGAAAACTGGAGTTTTTAAATTCCTGATTGATATTATTCAACTGCACTGTGAATGCACCCAACTGTGTGTTTTTTAGACTTTGCCCAAAATTTAAATACCTTTCAAAATTTCTCAACAAGTACCAACCCCAAATTGTTTGAATTGGAATATTACAGTTCCCGTATGACTGCAATAACGTTCTGACTCCATTCATCCTATTTGTTCTTTGGCGTTTCCCCCACCGTCAGTAGTAGTTTCTGTCAAATGTATTCAACATTTTTTTTTTAATGTTTCGCTGTCTTCAACACTGAACAAACATTACAAATTTGACCTTGCATAGTATCATGTAGCTGCAGTGTACATTAGGGAATTATTTGATAGGTGTAGTAGAATCATATAGTCTCAGTGTGTTATTATTAGTTATTTAGGGTTCAATTGTTGATACAATTTTTTTAAACTGTATACCAGTTTATGGGAGGTGTATAGAACCTTTTATATTCTCGAATGATGATTTACCAGTGATATCAATTAGGTGGACTGGGTTAGTAGTAGAGTTGATTTTTTTTTTTTTAGTAGCTCTATTAGGTGGCAACATTTTTGTAAGGTTGTAATAGGGGATGAGGACTGTCATTCGTGACCTTTTAAAATGTAGTTATTGCCCCCGGGAAATTAGGGCAGTCGGTCCTGTACTTGTTTACAGGTTCGGGGCTTTTCTCGACCGGGGATCGATACTCGGGGCGCGTTTGCGCAGATCCGTCCGTGGAAAGCCGAGGGTTTTCCGGGCGAGCGTGCGTGCGCTGCCCCCCCGTACGCGTGCCTGTGCGTTAGCGCCGCGTTCTAGAGGAGAGGACGGGAAAGACCGCTGCCAAGCCCCAAATATAACTTAGGCTGCGAGTTGCGGAGGTTTTTCACACTGTGCTCAACTCCGTCTTACACCGCCCCCCAGTGCAACGGTCCGCCCGGCCCCCGGTAGGCTCCCGCAGCCGAATAACCTTCCAGGAGATAGAGAGACATAGGGAGATAGAGTGAGAGAGAGAGAGGCAGGCGGGATACGCCCCCAAAAATCCTCCGTCGTATGTTGTAGAGGCAGGCTCTCTCCCCGCACAACCCCCCTTCTCTCCCCCACACACACACAGACACACACACACGCAAGCGGAGAGGGATCTTCGGCTGAGGCCCGCCAACGGAGACGGGGAAGCCGGAAGAGGGACATAGAATAGCGACTCGGGAGGATGTTCGCCCTCTGGTACTTCTACTACGGGTTCGGGGAGATCAGGTAAGTGGCGGCCTCCCACTCCTTCGCCCCGGTAGGACGTCGCCAAAAAAACCCCCTCAACGCCCCCCCCCTCCAGGGGTCTGTTCCTGTAAAAGCGACCGTGTCAATTTCTGGGAGGCCCCCTGAGAGTGCGCTCTCGCGGCCCCGCCGCCAAACTCCAAACGGCCCACCCCCATTATCGCATTTTCCGCCCATTACCGAAAGCGTGGACAGAAAAAAAATCAACCCTTCCCATCCATCGATTATCGGAATTGCTGCAGTCTTGAAATTTCAATTTTTCCAGAACTTTTTCAACCGCTCGCGCTATCGGTTCGGAACGAAAACCGTCACGTGGGCTAACAATTGGATCGTTCATTATTCGAGCTACAGTTCCCAGAGTGCATCGCATTACAGCGCGTTACGTTGAAAACCGCCGGATGCAACATGCACGTGGTCAATCCGCACACATTTAATAACGCCACGAGAAAATAAGCCCTCGAACCCTTGAAAGCCCTTGAACTAACCACCCTCCCCCTCCTCCTCCTCCTCCCACCCCGGCAAAATTATTTGACCCTTAGATTCCGTGTGTTTCTGTCACCTGCCGCCCGTATGGTCTTCTGCCGGACCGGTTTCGGCCGTTCGCCACCTTCAGTATGGCTTTCACTCCGGCACTCTGGCACGTTTTCCGGCCAGAAGACCGAACCGGCGGGGAGGAAACGCACGAAATCGACGGTATTCCAACCCCCGTGCGCAGACAGCAAAACGGGTATTCTGAAATTATTTTTAACTCACATTTTCCCGTCGATTTGAGGCTCCCGATAACCGCTTTATATTAAGCATATTCCCTTATCCGGATGATCCCCTCGCTCGAAAAAACGACTCATTTCTCAGTTCCGGCGGGGTTTCTCCCATAAGGGCTGGATATGAATTATTTACAACATTGCGAGATTGATCCGAGGGCCACGTGTTGGGTTGGCCACGTGTTTGACCTTGCGGACCTCAAATTTCGGCCATTTATATCGCTTGAAAATTTATAACTTTATTCCTCTCGTATAGATCAGTGAACTGATTGGCGAAAGAGAGAGTTTTTGTGATAAATTTCCTGTATACCAAAAAACGAATAGTCCACATATCCGATACCGATTGCGAAGCGCAACGAAATGTAAATAAAACTTTTATGTTTTATTTATTAAAAAACGCGGATTTGTCCACGTTTCGATCATTTCACTATGAATGTTGTACGAAATTCATCGGTAAATTGTACCTGGACGCGCAAGAGGGCGTAACCCGATAATTCACTTCTCAGCAATTGAAACTGTCGTTTTTTCATTGTAGTCAATGTACTATAAGTAATATTACTTTAAATGTATATACAAAAGGTAGTTATTTTATAGCCGATTGTAATGTTTATTGTAGTAGAAGTAGGAGGTAATAGATCAATAGATAAGGAGAGCTGACCACGGCTCTTGATTTAACTACGTCTTATAAAAATAAGGGACACATCAGATAAATATCTGGCTTGACGATATAATTTATATCAGATTTAAAAAAATATTGTAAATAACGAACACATATAGTATGTATGTATTATACACTCTCGGCGTTTAAGGTTGGTGCAACATTGTCGTAAAAATGGATGGCTTATCGCAATTGTCAATATGTGTATTATAATTGCTTAGACGGCGCCGAATTCTAAAAGTATTATCATAAGGCTGTTTAATTGATTTTCGTTCGAATGGCAAAGGGAACGGGACTGAAGTGGAAAGTTGAAACACTTGAGAGGATTGCATTCTTTGAGCGATGGAAAAAAATAACTTTTTCTTTCAATCGTTTATCTATAGAATAGGCGCTGTTTGTATTGAGCCAAATCTTGAAAAATAATACCGAAAAACTATTTAAGATCGTTCGGTTATTTTGCGAAGAAACTTCTATTTTCCGCCATGTTGGATCGACGATTGTGGGTGGCCATCAGCTGTTTTAAATGATACCGAAGTGAAATTTTTAAACTCTTAGTGACTAAAGTGAGATTTTTAGAATGTATTGTAAGAAATACAAAAATTACATTTAGTTATTTCGATTTTATACAAACGAAAACAATACCGGAAGGCCGTTTATGGACTTTTTATTTAAAAAAAAAAAATAAAAAATCATCCACCGCCATATTTCATCGATCAGCTGTTGTAAAAGATGCGCACGTGAAATTCTTAGGGTCGAATGTTATCTTTAATTATTGAGCAAAAACCCTATATTCAATTTGTCTTTTACAATAGATGTCTTTTAGTGAGGTAAAATGTTACACTGTCGCTGGGCAGTACAGGTGAAATAATCGACAGTGCAAACTGTCGAAAGTGCTACTGAAGATGGGGGCAGAATAAGGCGAAATATTTTCGTTTTTTTTGTTATATAGTGCGCCAATATTTTGACTTTAAGTATAGGTTTTGCTCTCAATAGTCAATTTGACATTAATTTCTGAACTATTTTATCGTGGGCCTTCGTTTTTGGCGTCGGTTTCTGCCCCACGAATTTTGAATGCGGTGCCCTATCTCCGTTTTGTATTTTCTGTTTCGTCTGAATCGTTAAAACCGTTGAATAAACCATTTTAAAAAAGTGGGGCCGCCGTAACTTTGAGGAGGGTTGGGTGGGAGGAGGGGGGGGGGGCGGAAGACTATTGAAACAATAACAAGCCTTGGACAATAGCGGTATTATTGGACTTGCGGCTTAATATTGGATGACACTTTCTTGCACTTTGTTCCTTTTGCATCTTTTACGGGCCGGTTGGCCGAAAAAAGAACGCTCGTTGCGTATTTATGAGCAAAAAGTCAGCCCGCTGCGGGCGGCACTTTGTCTCTATCCAACTTGCACGAGATATTGCACCTTATTCTTAAAAATATGCCAGACGTTAGAGAAAGTTAAACCGAATCTAACTATGAGATAACAACGTCGTCCCGTCCACTCCCTATTCGGTCCTACGCTAGACCGGTATTTTATCGCTTAATCCTGTTGGAAACAGTGAAATACCGCAGATTTCGCGTGTTTCCGTCCACTCAAGTGATAGTGACAGTCGAAAGTGCCAAAAGTGACCGACACCGCTACTGAAGATGGCGAGCGACCGAAACCGGTCTTCTGCGGTATTCCAACCCCTCGCAGACCACAAAACAGGCATAAACTAGAAACAGTCTTACTCTCATACTGCCCTGTAGTACGTTACACGTACGTTCTCCTCCGCATAATTACGCGCCTGTAAGATAATTGAACGGTTTCGATTTATTCGCCGGTACCGAAACCGGTATACAGTCTTATACCGGGAAGAGGAGAAACCTTTGTATAAAATAATTAATTCCTCTAGTTATGATTAGACTGGTTGGGTTAGGAAAATGTCAGCGATCGCCCCAATGCGTTAGCACTCGAATAATGCGTGGATTTCCCCAGACTTATTGGAAACCGGTTTTCAACCGGGTCAAATTCAAAGCCAATGAATATCAATGCGAACAACTCTGATTGGATTGGGCGGCCCATGTCCGTCCCGTGGGAAATCCGGGAAAATTGGCCGAACGGCGAGTTAGTTGAATCGCACAAACCCCGCCCCAGTCGGTTTCATAGTGATCGTCCCGAAATCCTGTTTATCGGCAGATAGGCCGATAGAGCTATCCCTAGGGATTGGGGCTTCGTCTGATGCACACTGCCCGCGTGCACTGTTTTGCACACAACTGCATATATGGACTGGGAACTGGGACACGGACATTTTTTTCTTATAATAAAAAATATAGTTACTATGATTATCACTAAAACGAAGTATGTTAACGAAGTTACACACTACATACAAATTTTAAAGCCACCTATGTCCTTGCCCTATACTGTAGACTATATATATATATATATATATATATATATATATATATATATATATATATATATTTTGTCTACTATATTTTATGTATATTTAAAGAAAACTTTGTACTTATAATTTTAATATATTGCAAGCGTAGCGAGGCTACTGTAGAGAAGCCGGCTCATATTTTTTTTGGCCTGTTTTGTGGTCTGCGATAGGTTGAAATACCGTATATTTCGTGTGTTTCTCTGTCTCCTCCCGGTGGTTTGGTCTTCTGCCAGACCGGTTTCGGCTGCTCGCCATCTTCAGTAGCTGTGTTATTCACTTAGGCACTATGGATGTTTTCTTGGGCATCCTCACTGCACTGTCACTGTCACTTTCGCAATAACATGACACACACACACACATATATATATATATATATATATATATATATATATATATATATATATATATATATACGACAAACACAACAATACAGGTGATAGAAGCAGTGCAGTGAGGATGCTCAAAAAACATCCAAAGTGACTAACACCGCTACTGAAGAAGATGGCGAGTAGCCGAAACCGGTCTAGCCAAAGACCAAACCGGCGAGAGGAGACAGAGGAACACACGAAATATACGAAGTGATTTGTAGGCCAGTACACAAAATAATATTGGGACAGTATTTTTGAAATTTTCTCATTTATGAAAAAGGGTGGCGGAGGTTCAGAAAGGTTGGAAATCACTGCCATAAGCGATCCGAATTAGTTCTTGACCAATCCCGATTCATTATGGACATCTGTCCACTGTATTATTTTTTTCTCAGTTGTGTGTATGTCGTCATGCAATTTGTCTTCACACGTCTTCAGTTCGTCTTCGGTTCGAATTCCGCGGTGGCGTACTAAATTTTCTTTCGATCGGGGTGTTTTTTTTTTTGATTGAACAAAGCCTTCAATGTTTTTGCGGTTATACTACCTGTTTTCGTCGGTGCGAAACACATATAGCGCGTTCGTTCGATTCGTCGTTCGTTCATTCGAAGTGCACACGACGATCGAGTGCTCGCCCCGGCTCTCTAACTCGACCGAGATAAGCCTCCAAGTAGCCTCGATTCGTCTTCGAGGGCTTCCGTGTGCTGCGACACTGGTACTTCAGAATATAATATCAATTATTGATAACACGACTGGATGTTAAATCCCGCCGTGCGCGGTTCGGGGCTTATCAGTTTTTTAATTAATTTTCGCGACAGCTCTGTATTTACAGATCGTTGAAATTGGTATTTTTTTTTCTGAATTCCGCTTTCCGCCCGATTAATTACGGTCTGATCAAATACTGTACGACGGGAGCAGATAAAACTTAACAGAAAAACGCCGCATGAAAATGTATAGATATGGAGAAATAGGTCTCGAAATGGGGTTTAATAATAATCGGCTGTGCATATTGTCGAGTTTGGAATCTCTGGACCTGCCAGCGTTATCGATCCAGCTACGCTGGAAAAGGGAAGAAGTGGGGATTGGGATATACTACGAGCGCTGCCCGAAGTGTCTATTTAAAGAGGGGTACGAGACCACCTGAGTGGTCTATTTCGGTCGGGTACGAGTGCAGCTGTCCCCCATCTCTTGCATAGATAGGCGTCTATTTTACGATTCCGATTGGAAGAAGCCGGAGTGGAAATCGCGGACGAGTGGAAACAGAAGAAAAATGCTTAAAATAGTTCAGCTGTCTAGTTTAAAATACCTGTTTCGTGGTCTGCGAGCGGTTGGAATACCGTAGGTTTCCGTGGTGTTTCCGTCTCCTCTCGCCGGTTTGGTCCCTTTGCTAGACCGGTTTTCGGGGCCGCTCGCCATCTTCAGTAGCGGTGTGTTAGTCACTGTCGGCACTTTGGATGTTTTTGGGGGCATCCTCACTGCACTGTGTCACTGTCACTTGTACTGACAGTGACAGTGACAGTGCAGTGAGGATGCTCAAAAAACATCCGTAGTGACTAACAACACCGCTACTGAAGAAGATGGCGAGCGGCCACCGAACCAGCGTGAGGTGACAGAAACACACGAAATATACGAAGTGATTTGTAGGCCAGTACAAAAAAAAACATCGGGACAGTATTTTTGAAATATTTTTTTTTATGAAAATGGGGGGCGGAGGTTGAAAATCACTGTCGTAAGCGATCGGAATTAGTTCTTGACCAATCCCGATTCATTATGGACATCCGTCCATTCCGTCCACTGTATTATTTTTTTCTTACTTCACCGTTCAGTGTCCCAAAGTTGTCACAATTAGGGTGAATGTCTAATGTGTAATTTGTAATATGCGCAGAGTTTGGCTGAATTTGAGTTTGGCATACCGTCGTATCCGGGTTTCGGCCGTTCGCCGTCTTCAGTAGCTCATTTTTTTTTTCATTTATTTTTCACTGTCTCAATTACAATTTTTATCAATTTGATCAAGTGACAGTGGGCCCACTGTACGTTCACTCGGTGAACTCTCGAAGGTGAAGCTGACCCAACGATGGTACTCCTGGGGCCGCTTTCTCTCGAGGCGGCGTTCAGGATTATACGCGAGGTGATGTGAAGAAAGATGTGTCGGATTGGTGGGATAAATTTGAATTGGGAAGTATTGGTATCGGGGAGGCCGCGAATTCGTGGACAGACGGGACTTTTAAATCTGAGCGGATTGTGGGTGTGGAAAACGTAAGGCGTAAGGGGTATATTGACTATTTTTCGGAGGATAATGGATTGCAAGGATTGGATTCTGCAGGAATTAGACGTTTCGGTGGAACCCCAAAGCTCGATTCCGTACCGCCGGGTCGGTTTGAGTATGCGATTGTAAATTGAAAGATTGTTGGTTAGTGAGAGCTGAGATCTTGTAGCTCATTATTTCTTTCTTTTCTTCCGGCGTATCGGTTGCTGCTTGAGGACCACATCCTGTGTCTGCACTTGTGCCGTCGAAAAAACAGAATAATATCGCTCAGAGGAGGAAATAAAACTGAGCCATTGTTCGGTACATAGACAGGCGACACCCCTGAGATAGTTTGAATATTGGATGCAACCCTTGTACACAATCAGGGGCTTGTCCCTTACACCAGACCCCGGTTGATAAATGGCCGTTGGCAAATGCGAAACGCCCCGGGTATCTGAGAATAACCCCCCCGGACCCGAAAGGTTACTGACTTCTCTTAAAACATATTTTTAAACCCCGCCTTTTTGTTCTTTATTTCGGTTTTCGAGGCCCCGCCGACCGGCTGCAACTTTATTTCGGCTTTTCTTTTTGACGAATACTCAATGACGTATTGTCCACTCGGATTATTTCGGTCTTGTTCTAGACCGGTGTTCCCATCACTTGTGTCGGCCGTCTAAAATTCTGTCCGTTATTTAGATTGTTATTTGTTACTTGTCTCCTACAGCCATTTTATATTGTTAAGATTCTTTCTCTGCCGTCCCGTACACGTACCCATAAACTTCTGGTCTAATCAGAATATATATGAGGTTCTCTGCGGCGATATGCCCTCGTTACAAATTAGCTCGTTACAAATTTATTTACACGCTAAATAATTTAAGGTGAATCTTCATATTATCATACTCTCTTTACGTTCTAATCATATTCCGTATATATATACTGGTACAGTTGATAATCATTGGCGTAGAGAATAGCAGTTTTATCGAGTTTGTTGGAATTTATGAGCGTACAGATACTTTATTTTTCTTTAAATACATATAGGATATGTATTAGGTGTACACAAAAGTAATCTTGGTCTTGAGGAGTTGTTCAAGAGGGGAATCGAAAATTTGCCGGAAAATTGGCAGAGATTTGTCGATAATATCGGTGAATATATAGTAGATTAATAATTAAAGTTTCTTTTTTAACAAAATAAAATGAATTCCAAAGTCAAAATATTGATTAATTCTGGGTACCCCTAATATTTAAATGCGTAATGTTTCATTTATATACATGGGTACTCAACTAAAATTTCAGCTCAGAATGTTGACAGAAATTGTATAATATATCTGAAAAAACTTTCTCCATCCTCAATTTTGCATTTTGTCTCCATTCTTCATTAGGATCTTGTGCACACATCGAAAAGTACATTGCCACCCGATCATCAAAAATAAAGGGGACGAACGGAGATTATTTTGAAGTGTTTTCGAATGAAATACTCCGACCAAATTAATTGTCGATAAGTGTACTGTATCGTACTGCAGTTTCATATATTTATAAGTATAATAATTATGTACTTTATCGAATTAAACGATTGATTTGATTGTGAACCGAGTGGAAAACGGTTCGTTCTGGAAAGCGACCCGTAGTGGCGTCTGATGGCGGAAATTGCTCGATAATCCGTCGCAATTTTGTCTTTATTGCTGCGAAATTTGTAAATAACGTCCGCATTTATCAGAAATTGGGCCCTAAATATAAGTAAAAAAGAAAGAAAAATGAATGCGGAGGAATAATACAGTTGGACATGCGAACACGATCCTGTCCGTTCGACGATTAATAGCGATTCCGTGTCGTCCTGAGACAAACCTGGGGGTGCGTTCGTGACATCGTCGGCGTCATCGCGACGTGGAACTGATGACAGTCGAATGACACGCGCGATTTATTTATTATACGCCTCGCCACACCCAAAATTTATTAAACCACAATACCGTAATCCCCCGTCTTGCTCGCTCGCCGTCTTCAGTGGCTTTCAGCCAACGTCGAAGAAGTTACGTTGTCGAGGGGGCCTTCAGTCTAACATATTAATAAAAACCCATTAAAATAAACTGATTTGGTTAATGTGTCTATTTAAAAAAAAATATGATTGAAACCGTAGATTTGTTCTGTTTCTGTCTCCTCTCGCCGGTTTAGTCTTTTGCTAGACCGATTTCGGCCGCTCGCCATCTTCAGTAGCGGTGCTAGTCACTGTCGGCACTTTGGATTTTTTTTCGGGGGCCTCACTGCACTGTCACTGTGTCACCTGTACTGTCTGATACTTGACAGTTCATGCCCGAAAACATCCAAAGTGCCAACAGTGACTAACACCTACGCTACTGAAGACGGCGAGCAGCCGAAACCGGTCTAGCAAAAGACCAAACCGGCGAGAGGAGACAGAAACGCAACATATCTACGGTATTCCAACCCCTCACAGACCTCAAAACAGGTATGTTAAACTGATTGAAATTAGTTTCTGCACAGTATATATATATATATATATATATATATATATATATATATATATATATATTCTTAAATTGGATTATTCAAGGGTTGAAATATGCATTTGCAAAACAAAGATCAAATAACTTAGTAGGAAATAAAAAGAATCGTAAAATATAAAAGAGATATTTGGAATACCTGTTATGTGGTCTGACAGTGTTTTGTGGAATACCGTAGTTTTCTTTGCGTCGGTCTTTACGCTGGACCGGTTTCGGTTGTTCGCCATCTTCAGTAGCAGTTTTACGCGTCAATTTAGGCCCGTTGTCCCGGGGGCGGGGGTGGCTATAAATTCATTCGTCTCCGCACCGAATATATACGGATTCTGCGAGCAGATTGGAGCACGCATCAGGAGATTAGAAATTATTTTTTTCTCCAGCAAAAACTGGTTGGGAGTTTCAGGCCATTGTGGCGTTACGCGATACGCATGTTGTCAGTACTCGTGAGCGTCTGAAGTCCGATCTGTAGTACAGGAAATTTTACAGTAGCAATTTTTAACGTCATGTGCTGACTTCTGAATTCGAAAATCCCTCGTTCCAAGCGTGAGGGGGAGGAGTATATATTAAAATTTTTGGAACGTCGTATCATTAAATTCAGTGTGAAATAATAAGTGTTTTAGTTTGTAGTGAAACTTTTTAAATTTTCCCCAACAGTCTGTTAAACTGTTCGTTTGAGGTAGTTCTCTCGTCTTCTGGAGTAGACCATCCCCATTTAGAGGGCGGCGTCGGCTGCGGCTTCTCTTCTCAAATTCGATTGCGCACCGAAGCGTGTTTTTTCGCATAATTTATTATTGTTGGGCGTTTTTGGCCGCCGTCCCGTGTCACCTCCGCGGAGTGTCGTCGGTGCCCGGTCCCTCTCGCTATTTCGGTCGGCCCTCATATACACTGTCCCCTCCTCTGGCATTGCACTAGAAGAGCTGAATATTCCGCAGTTCTCTTTCGTACGATATCCAACTAGAATTATTTCAGAATTCGTGGAACGAATCGATCCGCGAATTATCCGAAAGGTCGTCCGGACGCCACGACACTTGGTTCGTCCCATTATCTGGTTGGCATTTGCGAATACTGCCACCTGGCGGCCGGTTCTTTAACCTTCAATTCTGAACTTAATTAACGCCTCTTAATTCCTGCCCGCGAAACTTCCTTAAGGATTAACAAAACCCGTTTCGTGGTCTGCGAGGGGTTGGAATACCGTAGGTTTCCGTTTGGTCTTTTGCTGGACCGGTTTCGGCCGCTCGCCATCTTCAGTAGGCGGTGTCACTTTGGCACTTTGGGCATCCTCACAGTATTATAAATGACAGGGACAGTGCAGTATAGCAGTATGGCTTTGTTTCCTGTAAATTCCTCGGCTATAGTATACAAAGTGCAGTTCAGTTTGTACAGTCCAAATTTTTCGATTTAAATCTACAGTTTTAGGGTATCACACCCTAGGGCTATCCCTACAATTATCCCATTGTCTATTGACTGTAGGAGAACCCTTATATATATATATATATATATATATATATATATATATATATATATATATTAGAGATTAGTGGTTATTGTTTTAAATTCATTCCCTTTTCTAGTTGGCATTTGTGAAAGTTTGGTCTTAATTTATTCCTCTTAATTCCACGAATCTTCCTTAGAGATCCTTTTCCTAGTTTCCCAGCGAAAAACCCTGGGCCTACCCCTACAATTATCCCTATCACATCGTCTACTGGCTGCGGGGGCAGAAGAAACCTTACCTTACCTTCAACTTTTGCTAGACCGGTTTCGGCCGTTCGCCGGCTCCAGCGGCTTTTTGTCGTTGCACTTTGACTGCTATAATTGCCGAAACCGGTCTATCGAAATAGTGAACTGGCGAGAGGAGACAGAAGATTACGTTGGAAAAGATATAATTTATAACATCGTAAAAGTTAAGATTCGGTACCTAAATATTGGGTCTACGCCACACGCACACACACACACACACACACCCTTCGGATGTGACGTGTAGAGCCATAAATTGTTATTAGGGTAATAAAACGTTGGTGTCGACTGACTGGGGCAATAAAAAAAAAAGATCGTAAAAAACTAATTTATTGACCGCCGACACTAACTGTATCCAGCATGATTTAGGCTTATCTATCGCTCTCTCTCTCTCTCCCTTCGCGTTATTAATTTCCTTTTTTATACAACCTCATTATTCCTTATCGCCCATTGTGTTATTATTCCCATTCGCACTCTCGTCGTGAATGCTCGAAGTGTGCATTTCACACGAGATCCTACTCAATTTTGGCGATTGTCAAACTTTTTGTTTCCTTTCCTTTTTTTTTTGTTTCTCCATTTTTAATTTTGGCCACTTCATAAATATATATCTCTTCCGCTGAAATACTTGGAATTATAATTGGTACTGATATTTTTCTGATAAAAATATCTCTATAGAGGTTAAAATTCAAAACGCGTCCGACTCGATATAGTTTTGGGTGAACCGTCGTCAAGATGATTGTTTCTTTGATTCAATAGCCGTTTAGGCTTCACGCCGCCTTCAGTAGCGTTCACAAGGTTCGTTGAAGTAGTGAGGCCTTTGAGGGAGGGGGGATGTTCCTCATATTCTGTAGGATGTATGTGGGATGCTGGATATATATTGCAATAAAAAGCCCTTCGTATATATATATATATATATATATATATATATATATATATATATATATATATATATATATATATGGTATATAGATGAAGGGATTGTGGCCCATAGCTGTTCTCGGCCGATAAGCTTCACGGACCACTGAGTATTGAGCTCGTGAAAAGACGATATATGCCGTGAGCACGAGCTATACGAAATTACTTCCACCAATCGCGGCTTGGGCAAACATTGATATTTCCCCTTGAGGAAACCCTCTTGATGAGTTCTGCGCGGCCGTCTACGCTCTGCAAATACGCTGCAGAAATTGCTGCAGCCTTTTTTGGGAATTGTTACATTTATCTGACTCTCTGTTGTATGCATTTATTCGATTCTCCTTTCTGGTAGGGCATGTGCCAGAGTTCTGCTCTCAGTATGAATCCTCATGCTGGGGCGCTCATCCCATTCGCGCCACGAACCGAAAGAAATTTGGATTCAATTAGAAAAAAAAATAGATTTTACATGAAGTACACGAATTTAGTTTACACTGCCTGTTTTGTGGTCTGCGAGGGGTTGGAATACCTACCGGTCTTTTGCCAGACCGGTTTCGGGGCCGCTCGCCATCTTCAGTAGCGGTATTGGATGTTTTTTTGGCATCCTCGCTGCACACTCACAGTGTACTGTACAGTCACACAAAGTGACCAACACCTACGCTACTGAAGACGGCGTGCAGCCGAAACCGGTCTAGCAAACGCACGTTATATTAAATCTAAATCTAAATCAATGAAATTAAAAACATTGATAAAAAAAAATCAATGAATTTTTTCACTCATTCTTTAATGTGCGGGAAATTATAATAATCTTTTTCCTTAATTATTGCAAATGTTTTTTAAAAAAATATGTAAAAGTAGTCTCTCTTCATCCAATCCATCAAATACATAGTAATTGATTCAAAAGCTTCCTTGTTTCATTGAACAAATAGCTCAAAGAAATTATTGTAAAAACATTCTATACATTACTGATTTTTTAGTTTTTATACATAACAATAAAATTATGCTCAATATTCTTTTTGTTAATTGTCGGCATAACAGGCACAATTGTAAGGAAACACGCGAAATCTAAGTAACCGAAAAAGTTTTGGAAACGCTTCTGCGGGAGGGCACTATAGCGGTAAATTTCTCTGGAGTTTTTTTTAAACTTAACTATAAATAAAATGTCGAAAACTCTGTTCCCCAGACGGGGTGTCTCAAGGGTGGAAAAACTCCGTGTGGTTTCCACACCCCACGATGAGGGCGAACTCTGATCCGTCTCGAACGCATTTAGATTTTTCGGTTTTGGCCTCTTATTTTCGGCCCAAAGCGATTTATATACTTGGAGATTCCAGCGCGAAAAAACCAACCCCCCGAACGACAGGAAATTCTTCCCAATCCATTCCGGGACGGACCACACAGACTCGTCTGCCCCACGGACCCTGAAGCAAAACACAAATAGGCCGCCATCTATTTCTATATTTTTTTTCCTGTCCTTTATTTTCACGCGTTCCCAACTTCAGTACAGCCCAATTTAAGTTTCGAACAAGTTGGGAAAACATTCGAAATTCGATTTCTGCGGCGCAACGCACGATACATAAATCTCTCAGTATATAAGGAGCGGTATTATAAATTACTGGGGACAACTTGGTTGGCTACAACTTTAACATTTCATCAGATAGGATCAACATGAAACCAAACGAATATAGTATATAGAGTGGCGATGTTATATTTTAAACACTTCCATTAAAGAACAGTACATAGGGAACAGAGGAAAGGGATTCGACCAGAGTGTTGGGACGGGAGGAAAAACGGGAATGTGAAATTGGGAATTCGGTAATTTATGTTGAAGTCGCGGTGAAACCTAGCGTTGAGGATGGTTCGAAGGACTTTCGATCGGAATCTCTAGTATCAAGTGCGTTACTACAGATTTCTGCATAAGATATGAATTCTGCAGTGTTGAATTTCCTTTTCTTCAAGCCTGAAGGCGATAATTATTTCACCTGGTACATTCAGTTTCGACCTTGCAATTACGATGTTAATTATCTCTTGACTGCTTGTTTGAACATCATCCAATTGCGTGTGTCCTTGTCCTCTGAATGGGACAGAGAGAGAGAGAGAGAGAGAGAGAGAGAAATAGAGCGAGCGTAAGCGATAAGATAAAGCCGGTAATTGTTTCCCAGCTATTCCGCTAAGGAAATATTTACCCAGCTATGGGACCAATACGGGGAAAGTATTTAAAAAATTATATACAGTCAGTCTTTGAATACGCATACCGGTCTCGTCAAAGACCGACAAAAAACAGGACATTACAGAGGTAGTGAATTTGAACAGAAGTAGTAGATATATTTGCTATTGTGGTTCCTTTATCCGGTAGTTGTGTTAAGGCAAACACAAACAGAAATCAAACTCGCATGAAAAACACAATTCTGAGTATTGTAAAAGTCTATTTTACAATATCCGAAATACCGTAGATTTCGCGTCCTTCCTTCTCCTGTCGCCGGTTTCGGCCTCTCGCCGTCTTCAGTAGACCTGTACTCCACTTTAAGCGACAGCGCCGAACAGGATGCCACGCGAGCGCCTCGCAAACTGACTACTGAAGGTGGCGAGCGGCCGAAACCGGTCTGGCGAAAGACCGAACCGGCGAGAGGAGACGGACGAGCACCGAAATCTATTCCAACAACTCGCAGACCGCAAAACAGATCTTTTAATTATTGAATGCATAACTAAATGGAGAGGAGGCGGAAAATCCGACGGTATTCCAAACTGATATTCGAAACGTAAATCGTTATCGCGGAACATCTGGGCCTCGACCCCCGGGAGAATTATTTCCCCGCCAAGTGTACGCTGGGAGGGCTTTCCTCGTATCTCTATTTATAGGACGAACGGAGGCGGGGATGTCCTAAAATCAGTGTTAAAACGTCAGTGTCCGCGACAATGGCGCTGTTGGACTTTGAGTGTTTCAGAACCCGGTGTAAACACCGAGTTTTATCGCCGTATCAATTTTAAAACTAACCCCGAACCCCCATTTTGGCGCCTATCCCAAATCGCATGTACGACCTTCCCCTTCACGGGACGACCCCTCCCCATCCCGGTACGTCGTTCCAAATCCGTTTATATTATTGTAGAATTCAAGTTTAAAGGGTCGGGCAGCCAAATATTTTTTGGCTCGCTTTAATGCGGGGTGCGGGGGGAGGGGGAAATTCCACGAATATTTCGGACTTGGTGTTAGTGGATGGAGTCTCAACGGGATCGACGGGAAGTGCCAAAAGTGGGGGGCAAACAGGCGGAAGAATTTTATAACCTTTTTTTATTTTGTACAATCAACATTGAATGTTATAAGTACAAATGCTGTATGTATTTTTTTTGACATGCATATCGTGATAAAAGAAACCACCCAAAGATGGCACTTTTGACACAAGAACAATTATGGTCTAAGGGCTAAGCTGGGAAGATCTCTAGGCCAGCGGCGTTTAAGCCGACGCTGGGGGGGGGGTGATAATGGATGAATAAGAGAGGAAAGGGACTGAACGAGTGGATTAGGATGAGGAGAAAGGCGGGAGTGGAACTTGATGAACAGGGATTTTGCGTCTTCGTCGACTGTCGGTATATTGAGGTCATGGTGGATTGTGTGGTTGGAAATATACCCGGGGGGAGCATTAAGGATGGTACTAAGGACTTTTGACTGGAATCTTTGGATGCGACCGATGTCGGATGTCTCGGTGGGACCCCATAGCTCTATACCGTATGTCAGTGTCGGTTTAAGTATCGCTTTGTCAGTTTCCTATCCGAACAGAAAAGAAATATAAATCAAAATCAGCCTAAGACGAATTCAGCCCCGACAACAGGTTGTACAAAATGTGGAAAATACGAAATACTGTGGAAAATAACTACTATAACACGTTTGACATAGGGACAATATAGGGACTTGGGTCGGACTCTGATGACGGAACCGGAAAGAGGGTTCCGAAACGTCCGACGCTCCGAGATTCTTCACACGGCATTACTCGATCCTACCGGAAGCCGGTCAACGATAACATTAACTAATTTATGCCGACAATATTGCTGTACAAATGATTACACAATCCAACTTAGGCGCCCTTTCGTTAACCCGGCCTCGTCAGTGCGGCGAATTATGTTTCAGTTGCATATTTCAACCGGTCATATGCTCCATTATACGGACGGTGGAATTCAACGGTAATTGCTCGGTTTATACTGTTGTAGCTTTGAGAATGTGAATGTGAAGAGGCCGCCCTTGACCGCCACGGACGGCGCCAACGTTTATTGCGAGCGGGAATTTTTTTGTTTTTTCTGTCTTTCTAACTCATCTCATTCCGCTTTCGCTTATATGTATGAGCCACTTTTTTTCGACCTATGGGCTTCTGGGGCCTGTAGAGTTTTCTCCCTTAGGGCGCTTGCGGGCAGAGAAAAAAAAACCCCTCGGGGTCGATAGGAAAAACTCCTCGCTGCAGAGGGGTTTTAAGCCTGTTCAAAATCTTCCTTTGATCTACGGATATTTTCCCTTCTGATTGATTCTATCCTCTTGTATAGCCTACGGAGCGTTGTTAGTGGGCGTATAATAGTTTTGCATGTAACCTGGTACCGCGGTGGTACCCGCGTACCGATGTACGCATCCGACGTGGGTGGGGGGGCGGCGGACAAAGCGTACTTAGAAGTGAAACAACAACGAAGATAACGGGAGCTAAAAGGATTACCGACGAGATGGAGAGAAAGAGGCGAGATAAATTTAAAACGAAGGGAGCTTAAAAAGAGGAACGAATGTGTGAAGAGCACTTGAGAAAATTCGCGACGGGTCTCTGCATAGAAACGTTTTTTTTGCCTGCCTTCTACTTCACTTTACACGTTCTACAACCGCCGCTTTTAAGCCAGCTTAGGAATGGAAATTGACTTTTTAATTGCTACAATCGGGATCTGCGTTTTTAGCGACATTATCCGGAATAGAACGACGAAAAATGAATATTATCTGAAAACTATTGTTATACAATTGTAGAGAAATGTTTTGCAAGTACACAATCGCTACACTAACGGTGTAGAACATAAATAATAATAATATTTCGGATATTTAAGATCCGAGTATGACAAATTGTAAATTAATGCAGAAAGGATGGCCCAATAGCCAACCAAAAAGAGTCACCAATCCACATACTACTGAAGATGCCCACTCCAACATTTGACCCAGTAACATCAAAATCAAATGATCAAGAAAAATAATTATAATACCATCGGCATATTGAACAATAACTAACCTATACGTAAATTTAATCAAAATATATATAATTGGTCTTTTGCTACCTTCTTTTTCGAATCTTCAGAAAAGTCTTAAAATTGTTTAAGTCGGCTAGATTTGAAGTCGTGATGTCAGGTATTTTTTACAGTTCAGATTATGTGCAGCGAAATAATTTATCTGAACGAAATGCATTCAATTGAAAGATGAAAAACATTTTTAGTAGATGTCGTGTGTTTCTGTCTCCTCTCGATAGTTTGGTCTTTTGCTAGACCCCGGTTTCGGCCGCTCGCCATCTTCTTCAGTAGCGTTAGTCACGTTGGCATTTTGGATGTTTTTTTAAAAATCCTCACTGCACTGTCACTCTCACTTGTACTTGTATTGTACAAACCGGCAGCGGGGATGGCCAAAAGTGACTAACACCGCTACTGAAGAAGTGCACTGTCGCTGTCACTTGTACTGTGTCTTAACACTGCGCAATTAACATTTTTCCTTTATAAAGGTTGATGTAACCGGGAACTAAACTTCATTTATTACGGGCACTTATTCCTTGTTCACTATTGTTGTGCGCCATGATTCGGCCTTTAAGATAGGCAATTTTTAATTAAATTTATATGTTAGAAATTATACACCACGACAGTACAATGTGACAATGGGCAGTGAGGATGCCGAAAAAATATCCGAAGTGCCTAAGTGACTAACACCGCTACTGAAGATGGCGAACAGCCGAAACCGGTCTAGCGAACGACCGAACCTGCGAGAGAGGAGACAGAAAGACACGAAATCTACGGTATTCCAACCCCTCGGAGACCACAAGACGGGTATTCTAAACTTGTCTTTGGTTGATATTTTGCGATAGTTGGTTGAGGGGTTTAATACTCCGGTGGGTGGTGGATGTGGTCCAGACGGATGGTGTTCCCCACCATCCCCCTTCATAACCCCCGGCCAAGATCAATACCCGGAGGCTAGCCCCCACCTGCCGGCAGCGCTTTGACACTGATCCTGAAAACTGTGGCCAAAATGGCCCCCCAGCAACCCTCAAAGAGCGATACGGTCACCTGGAGCTGCAATGATCGGTTTCTCTTATAGGACGAGTTTATAATACCTGTTTTGTGGTCTGCGAGCAGGTTGGAATTCACAAATATTATCAACAACTCTCCGCCACTTTTCCGGCAGAAATTTTCGATTCCCCTCTTGAAGACCTCCTCAAGACCAAAATACATCTTATCAAATTGTCGATTACTTTTGGGTACACCTAATATAAAAAAAAATACACGATCCTTCGCCATATCGTACTGTATGATTAACCGCGTAATCCACAAAGTACCGGGAGGTTGGATTTCGTTTGCTGCTCTTACCGAAAGACCAGACCAGCGAGAGGAGACAGAAACACACAAATCTTATTGGGCGAGTTTCGTTCGTAAATTCAGAATTTATCCTCGAAGAAACCGGGTCTACGGGTAATACTGAGGGCGAAACTTAACACAAATGCCGCCCAGAAAAGAGAGAATGGACCGAAAAAAATCTTCCGTTTCCTTTCGCCGGTTCCACGTCATTTTTTTTTCAGACCCAAGTGGGTCTGATGGTCGGGGGGGGGTGTATTTTCAGGAAGGCGAAGCGTGGATAATTGGAGGTATTGACGGGATAATTTGGAACGGAATCATTCGGGTACTTTCAGGACCATTGTGGATTACGCGGTTAGAAACGTACTGTATGATTTTGCGAAGGATGATTTTTTTTGTATATTAGGTGTACCCAAAAGTAATCGACAATTTGATAAGATGTATTTTGATCTTGAGGAGTTCTTCAAGAGGGGAATCGAAAATTTGCCGGAAAAGTGGCACAGAGAGTTGTCGATAATATTGGTGAATATATAGCAGATTAATAATTAAAGTTTCAGCAAAATAAAATGAATTCCAAAGTCAAAATGTTGATTACTTTTGGGTAACCCTATAGATGGCCATTCCACCTTAGATTTCAGTAGGCAGTTGTAAGTTAATAATTTGTTGGATATTGGATAGTTTCGATCTGTAGTCTTAGTAGCGATTTGTAACGGCGTTTCATATCTGTAGTGAATTGAACTGCGAAATTCTGACAAGCCTGAAATCTCATTAATTACCCTAGTTGCCTAAGCAGGGAAACTCTTCTTTGAATATGTTATAACGACACGATTAATGGCCCCCCATCAACGAATCATTTATCCAGGGCCGTGATAATAAATCTGCAATTTTTCACTGCGACGCCCAATTTTCCTTTTAGACCGACTGTCCCGTTGGAACGCGACCATTTTGAGAATGAAACGACTCTACTATCGTGTCGATGCAATCAATTTGACGGTCATGCGCCGAAGCGTTTACAAATCGAACGCGTAATAAACAGCACCAATCCGACCAATATCCGGCGGCCGGCTGGCGAACTGCCCTTAATTATTATGCAGTATTTATATTATACCGAAGTTGTAGCATATTGTGGTTGGGGAGGCGACAAATACCGCTGAAAAATAAACCTTGAAAATCGTTAAATAAATATTGTACGAAAGAGTGATATGTTAGTAATGATATGGTGAAAACTAAAAGCAGTCTCTACATCTGTCCAGAAGGAGGAAGCAAAGCAACACAAAACAAAGTTTCCTTATGGTGTACTTAATTATTTCTCTAGTGTACTTGTGTGTGTGTGCGAGGGGTTGGAATACCGTAGGTTTGTGGTGTTTCTCTCGCCGGTTCGGTCTTTTGCCAGACCGGTTTCGGCCGCTCGCCATCTTCAGTAGCGGTGGTGTTAGTCACCGTCGGCACTTTGGATGTTTTTCGGGGGCACCCACAGCACTGTCTCACAAACTGACAAACACCACAGTAAGAGTGACAGTGACAGTTACTGAAGATGGCGAGCGGCCGAAACCGTTCTAGCGAAAGACCGAACCATCGAGAGGAGACAGAAACACCGCAAATCTGCGCTCTCGTTTTCACTTTATTCACTATTATATTCTTGCAGTTTTTCTCCAATAACTGAGTCTAAATGAGTGATTTTAAACGAACCGGCCCACCCGGGGAATTGTAAATCTTGGAGCTAATTGAGTTCACTTTGATCTTGGAAGACTGTTCCAAATTAAAACGCTGTTCGCTGCCCAGCTTCTTTTTAGAATACAGTCGTCGGATCCCCGCTAATCCAAAAATCCGGATAATCCAAACAGAGCGAAAAAAGGAAGGGAACATGAAAGACAAATTGTGAAGGTGCGCTGGAAATTTGTATGCTTAGTGAACATCGAGGTTTTTTTTTCAAACGATGTCTCGATAAGAATCGTTTCACCAATTTTCCATTAGGCGGGCCGTATATACGGCCAAGTTTTAGTGCGGATTTTATGTGTTTATGATGTTTTATTATACACTAATGTACTTACGTAAGGGGTAGGCGGTAAACTGGGCTGTTCTGGGCCCTGTTAACATTGTCTAGGGGGGGGCCTCAATGAAGACGAGGCGATGGAATAAACACCAATTGCGGCCAATAAAGACGGAGTCTAAGCCCCGTTTAAGGCCACAAATGTCTGAATGGCGTGACTCCAAACAGTTATTATTATATTGGAGAGCTTCAAGCTCTCCGACTGTGGGGCAAACCGAATTGCGCCTTATTTATTTAAAAAAAGATAATCCGACATAAAGATAGAACAAACGTGACATCAGACTGTTTCCAATTATTTATAATTAAACCTGGATTTATTCCGAGTGACTTTAGCGCGCTGTTACAAGGCGAGAGACAACAATTTTATTACAAGAAATTATCCGTCATTAAATTATTTCATTAAATAATGGACCCCGAATAATGTATCGGTGGATCCCCGACAGTTCGATTTCAATATAGCTTTTTTATATTGAAGAATTAATGGTACGTATTGTTTTAATTAAATTTTCTTGAGTTTATGCGGGCTAGAGGCATAAGTTTGAACCGTTGAGAAATGAACTCTTATATTTATCTTAGTATTAGTATTTGTAGATCATTAGTCCCTAGGAAGAGAATCTAGGTTTTTCACATAATATTATTATGGAAGTAATTCCCAAGTCACGACTTAGTAATGGAAGTTTAGGAGACCTGTTTTCTGGTCTACGAGGGGTTGGAATACGGTAGATTTCGTGTGTTTCTGTCGCCTCTCGCCGGTTCGGTCTTTTGCTAGACCGGTTTCGGCCGCTCGCCGTCTTCAGTAGGCGGTGTCACTCTGGCACTTTGGATGTCTTTGGGCGTCCTCACGGTATTATAAGTGACAGTGCAGTTCAGTTTGTACAGTCCAAATTTTTCAATTTAAATCTACTGTTTTCAGCCCGTGGATTATTTCTAACTCGCTTTATCTACGCCGCGGTAATGGGGCGTATCCTCCGGAGAAGGTCGTGACGACGGAGGAGTTTGTTATCCGATGTGGGTCCCCATTGAACGGCCCGAATAGGCCGTGACCGTGACCAAAGGCGGCGACGCGCGCCTGACAGTTGCGCACACTTGGGCCGCACTTGGTGAAAATTGTGCATCGAGGTTGTTGTTATATACAATTTCGCGGGTGAACGATTTAAAAATCGATTCCACACCCAGTAGGCTACCACCAATTTGAAGTCGAACTCAAATCAGAATTAGAAATCCGTTTGTCGCACGTTAGATCAATTGGAAAATCAACGATGTCGACGAAAGGAAAGGGAAATTACCGCGATCGAATATGATTTTTCCCACGGATATTCCATGGATCAGCTGCCAATTATGTTCTGTTGAAATTCTTGTTTATAATCTGTTCGGACCAGACTATTTATTGTCTACTATAAGTTATGGTTATTAGGTTCAATTCTGGTTGATATGAAAAGGTGATATAATTTTTAAAAAATCAAAGTTTTGCCCCTATAACCAGTTTTATGCCTTGGAGACAGGGTATGTATGAGGCTTTTAACAGGCTCCAAACTGTAATTTTCAAAACTACATAAATGTAATAAAATGTATAAGGAAGAATTTTATGTATTCCTAACAACAAGTTATACTGTATTTAATGAATTTAGCTTATTATATTAAAACAAAAAGATTTAACATCTCCTCCTGAAGCGACCGAATTCTTGGTTTAAGCCTTGTGCTGTTATTTGGGCCGGCCTTTCTGCTGGGTCTCGTGGGACGTTCGAATATGTCCTCCTCGTACGTGGGCGCGTCTTCGTCCAGGTCCTCTTCGCCGTCTTCGTACTCTTCTTCAGGGCGTTTCCTGGCGTCGTCGGGGTCTTTGACCGTGGGCGGTCTGCCACGGTCTTCCCCGTATCTGTCTGTCCCTCCTTTGAATTGCCGCCGGTCGTAAGAGAACCGATTATTCTTATTTCTCCGCGATTCGTTCCGACCCGGTGTCGTCCTGGACTTGGCCGTAGGCCTTTCAACTCTTTCTTTCCTATCCTCTCTCGTTCCTGTTTCACCCCCTGTTTCATCCAATTTCCACGTCTTAGTCTTCAGTTTACCGTCTCCCGGTCTCTTCGACTCCTTCTTCGGCCAGGAGCCCTCGTCGGCCTCCGTCCTGTCGCTCTCGACCCCTGCCGAATTCTCCTTCGCGTACGCCCGGACCGTCGACGACGCTCTCGGAGTCCCCGGCGGTGGCCGGACGTGCCCTCGCCACAGTCTTCACCATGCCGAACAGCGAATTGTCCTCGACTTCTTTCTGGCGGTCGGCCGGTCCTGACTCTGTTGCCAAGATAAGACTGCTGGGCAAAACGAGAAACATTTATATTATGTCATTGATCGTAGTTTAAAAACCCGCCTAGGAAATTGACGTCTCCGATTATTTGTACTGAAGACTCAGTTGAACAAAATTTCAACATTTTAGAACATAATCAGAATTGGCGAATATTAAAAATAGGAAACAACGCCCGTAATATGTGTGTAATCGTGTGCAATACTTAACGGTATTAGGGCCAAAAAAATCTGCTTCATATTTTCCGAAATTCCTTACGCATTTTTTCCATAGTAACGACAGTACGATTGAAATTAAAGGCCCTTTCTATTATTTTTTATTATTCTATTTACAGTTACAATATACGTAAACTATACGTGGGTGGAAGGAACCATTTTATGTCGGTAAAACGGACGTTTCTCTTTCCGATAAAATGGAAACTTGAAGAAATGAACTAATTTTAATACATGACGCAGGTAAGGTGGATTTAAGTGGTTGGTTTTTAGGTGCCTTCGGTATCCAATTGCCACCTCTGTTGGTTGAACAGTAAAAATTTCGCCTGTATGGAATGAAAATCGAAATTATAAACTCATAAGTTTACGTATTAGTTTAGTATTAGAATTCCGATTGGTAGTTTTCTCCTGAAAATCTATATTCATAAGGCGGCCGCTCTCAGATCTGTGCGTGTTTTCATAGATTTTCCTTTAATTACAAATTTCAACTGATTAAGTATTCTTTAATAGACACTTCTTTTCAATACAATTTAGTTGTATTAACTACGTATTTGTAGTAATCGTGGTTGTATTATTTAGTGATTTACTGATTACTGGTGGCCTCCATAACTTAATGGTTATGAATCCTGTCAGAGCTAACATTGCACTATTGCTGTCAACTCTGGCACTAGGTCTAGTGCTATAGCATTGCCGAAACCGTGTTTAGAATAGGACGCCAATCTGAAACTTTCGTATCGGCTGTATCGCGTATTTCTTCCGTTTTTAATTTTAACGTTCTCGTTTTTAAGTTTCGTTCATCTATTTTTCTACTGATCACTTCTTCTCTTATCTCCTCCTGTCTTCTTTCTGTTCTCGAATAAAAGGAAATACGCCGAGGAGAACCTGACGTGTTTGAAATGCGGCGGAGGCGGAAGCGGTACCAGGTCGGACGCTGTTGAGGGGGCGCCACCTCCCAACGAACCTGAACCCGAACCGGAACCGGCCCCCGAAGAGTAAGACAGTATCTCAAAAACCCGGCTGTCGACTAATCCGAATAACAATGCAATAGCACGAAATAACGGTTCGAGACCCTGAACTAAAGAGAATAAACCCGGTACTAACATATTTAACATGTTGTTTGTTTGTTTGTTTCTAACAGTAGTTTTGTCGCGAGGCTAATTACTTAATTAGTTAACATGTTCGAAAATATTGCCTTTATATATATATATATATATATATATATATATATATATATATATATATATATATATACTACACTAGGTTCACAATCAACGTCTAGTAAATACTGCACGTCCACACACAGCACTTGAGCAACTCTCTTAGTTCTGAATCTCATAAATATATATATATATATATATATATATATATATATAATTTATATGTACTGAATTAAAAAGTATGTAATCGGGTAATCGGTAAATATTGTGCTAACTAAGAAGAGAACCCGGTGGATGACTCACCCGCGGTTTCGCTCAGAGTAAAAACTCTGGTCACGAATAAAGGGGAAAAAAGTTAGAGGAACGGTACATTAGAGTCTACACTTTTGGGGCTTTTTTTGGGGGGTGGGGGCGGCTTTAATGGCGAAGTGAGCTGGTCGGCAAAATTCGTCGTAAAGTGAAATGATTCGGACATAAAACCGGGTATAAGAGAAGGTCTCTCTGGGGGTTAAATGGGCGACCGTCGTATTGCAACCCCTGAACCAACCCCACCACTGAAGATTCTGTTCTTCCGAATATTATCAGTTCGGTGAATTGATAATAATTCACTGAAATGGTTCATTTCAGCAATGAAAGCCGGCGCGGGGGAGCAATTATCACTGGACAAGCGGATTAAGGTTTACACCTTAGGTTCACAAACTTTTTTTCTAATAGACCACTTTCAAAAATTTTGCTGGTTCCGGTGGACCCCCTGCAGCTACATTTCTACCATATTCCCAAAAGTCGACAAAAATTTGAAGATTAGATCTAACTCGACCCCCCTCGAGTCTCCCGAGGACCACTTTGGGAATCAATGGTTTACACACTCCCGCGAGGTCCCAATAAGCCCAGGTTTCAATAACTTGAATCCAAGTCCCATCCCTCGCCCCCATTCGCATCTCCACTTCACGTCTATTTTTCATTGCATATCTTTGAATTCCGATTGGCAATTGAAAGCCGGAAATATCACGAATTGGTCAGTTCCGGCCGCCGGCGAGACGCCGTCGAAGGCCACGGCTAAATTATGCATTTTCCCGTAACAAATTCAATTGACTTATCCGGCAATTTCCCTGCGCCACACCTGCGAATTTAGCAGCTAAGTTTAAAATTTGGCTGCAGAACCGGTTTGATACCTCATATACATATGAGAACGGCAGTGGTATTGGGCTGTGCCATAAGTTTTTTCCCTTTTCTGGAGCGAAACGAATACACAATATCCCGTCTTGATTAAATGATTATGTATCCTTGTCCCGGGAATGCTAGTGGCATCCTCTATTTCGAGTATAGTCTCGATTTGGTCGTTGCCTGTGATGTCAGATTACCGTATAGAAGACTGGACAGTAAATGTTTATATAGAGACAAGAAAAAAATAGACAAAAATCTGTCTCCTCTCGCCGGTTTGGTCTTTTGCTAGACCGGTTTCGGCGGACAGTACAGGTGAGGATGCCCGGCGACAAAGTGGAGTGAGGATGCCCGATGGATCGTTAGTGACTAACACCGCTACTGAAGATGGCGAGCGGCCGAAAACGGTCTAGCAAAAGACCGAACCGGCGAGAGGAGACAGAAACACAGGAAATCCACGGTATCCCAACCCCTCGCAGACTACAAAACAGGTATGTTAAACTAGAACTTATTTCCTTAATTCGGATAGTGATATTACACTGTATTCTGATACAATATTCAGTTTAGGGAGATTCCTATTGGCTATTTTAAAGTCTCGACAGTGCACAATTTGTTTTAGGGCAGAAACTTTTTTCTAAGCCTGAAAGATGTCCCATTCATCGCGTCCAGTGGAGAACGAACATCTGGTTTATTGCTTACGTTGAGTATTTTTCGTTGCACTACGACCGCGTGAGTCACAGTTTTGGAATTGTGTCAAGAGGGGGAGAACAGAGAGAGAGAGAGAGAGAGAGAGAGAGAAAACATTAAAAAAAAGAAGTTTGTAATTCGTTCTGAAACCGGTTTCATTAGACGCTCAACAGTCGGAGGCGCGTTTGCCCGTGAGTCATCCTGAAGCGTGCAGTAAGAAGTCCTTACAATCTCACTTGCAGCCGCTACTAGAATAAAATTCCGATAATGAACTTTAACAGGGTAAATTAACTTAACGGTTCGGCGGAATATATGAGGTCGAACAATGTACGACAATCCAGTCTGCCATAGGTAAACTCCCGGATCCGAGTATCTTTTATCCGTTTTATCTGATTTTTACAGAATTAAATTCTTATAAAGGCACATTAATATTCAAACTATTGCGGAGTTATGAATATTTCGAAGTACGACAGTATTACGAAAACACAAGGGAATACAGAGATTGAGCAATGGTTCTTTGTACAAACCAACAACCGATCCAACAGTGCCGGGGACAGACAGACATTTTGTTCAATATTTGATCGCACAAAATCAATATTTTGTTTGCAATTCCTCAAAGCGGTTTGGTAACGACGACAAAATTCTGTGTCCTGCTATGTAAAGAAGTTTGTGAAATTTTATGCTTTCCAGTCTGTCAATGTGTTGTCGTTGAACAACATAAAATAAAAATTGTAGGATTTCCCTCCGTACGCAAGTAGTTGAATTTATTGCACGACATCAATTGGGTACAGTCGAGGCTATAGCACACGGCCAGTGTCCCCCAATCACTAGTACAGACTGTAGAAACTTCATTCTGGAATATGATGTTCCCTTCAGTAGCTATTATTCATTTCATCAAGTACTTTTCAGAATTATCAACTCGTTTAGAATACCTTTTTGTGGTCTGCGAGGTGTTGGAATACCGTAGTATTTATCGTCGTGTTTCTGTCGCCTCTCGCCGGTTTCGGCCGCTCGCCATCTTCAGTAGCGGTGTTAGTCACTTTGGCGCTTTGGACGTTTCTTGGGCATCCCCACTGCACGTTAACTATTGTTGTGCGCCATGTTTCGGTCTTTAAGATAGGCGATTTAAATTAAATTTATATACTAGAAATTATACACCGCGACAGTACAAGTGACAGTGAAACGGATGCCCGAAAAACATCCAAGGTCCCAATAGTGACTAGCACTGCTACTGAAGATGGCGAGCGGCCGAAACCGGTCTAGCAAAGGCGAAACCAGCGAGAGGAGACAGAAGCACACGAAATCTACGGTATTCCAACCTCTGGCAGACCACAAAACAGGTATATTTTTCGAGGGACAATAAAGAAAAAGCTCGTTTTTCCTCGAGTTTTGATATTGAAAATTGTGGAGCGAGTGAGGTGTAGTGTTGTATTAGGTGCTGTTAGTCAGCGCCGCCTATTGAGGTGCAGGTCATTATGCAAGTCAAGCGAAACCGGTTACGCAAGACCGCCGAGGTCGCCGCCACTCCAATACCACTTAGCACCGGCTCTGTCTCACTTGCAGTCGAAAACGCGTCTAGAAATTTAGCCGTTAAGACCGCCACCATTTAGTCATTCCCTGTTCGCCGTTTCAATATTAGGTTTATTCTGGAAAACCAGTATAAATTTATATCATAAATTCGTAAGCTATAGATTTGGGTGACAGCCGCCGGAATTCCCAAATATAAATACTTCGTTTAACGTACCTGTTCTGTGGTCTGCGAGGGGTTGGAATACCGTAGATTTGTGGTCTTTCTGGTTTTGTCTTTTGCTAGACCGGTTTCGGCCGCTCGCCATCTTCAGTAGCGGTGTTAGTCACTGTTTGGATGTTTTCGGGCTGTGGCAAACGGTACAAGTGACAGTGACAGTGCAGTGAGGATGCCCCCCGAAAAACATCCAAAGTGCCGACAGTGACTAACACCGCTACTGAGGATGGCGAGCGGCCGAAACCGGTCTAGCAAAAGACCATACCAGCGAGAGGAGACAGAAACAACACAAACCTACGGTCTAAATACTTCGGTTTTCTTTAAATATGCGTAGAAAATATAGGAAACGATATTCAAATGTCGTTTGATACATGCATACTGACCTACTTGTTTAAAGTTACAATAATAAAAGCGCATATAATTAAATACGTAACATGTTTTGGTTTAGAGACAATACATTGGCCGACCGAAAGGGCTTACTCATTGAGACCCTTATTCATTTGGTTGAACAGCCTTTCAATTTATATACCTATTAAATTTGGGAGATTTTTAATTGTATGCAAAATATTACAATTGTACTTTGGTAAAAATTGAAGAATGAAACGGAGGAATGCTCAAAGTAAATGGGGCGGGGGTTGACTTCCATCTTTTCCAGGATTTTCGCCGTGTTCGGAAACTATCCTCCAGTGGGCTACGTTGCAAGGTTTCTTGGCGTTTCCATCCGGAAACGTGGCCCTCTTCCGACGTTTCGGAACTCTTTTCGGTTACGTTCCGGTCATCAGGTGTCCGGAATCGACTTTGATTTCTATATACACCTGGAGGTCCGTATTCCTCCTTGGGATTTAAGACTTGTCCGTCCCCGTATTAACATTTGATTACGGCCTGAAGCACCAAACCGATACTCTTCCCACACGACATCGAGAATCCTTCCGTTCCGGACTGTCCCACCGTCGTTCCGAACTCCTAATTAATTGAGCGGCTTGAGCGGAAACGGTCACTTGATCTCGTCGTTACCTAGTGGTAAGGGCAGCGTGGGGTGGGCTGGGACTACCGTCAATGCGTGGGTAAATTCACTATCAAATTTAAAAAATAAAACAGTAGTTTCGACTTAAAATAAAAAGAGGAAGAAAAAACATACAAATTTACTCCGAAGCATTATTGCTTCCGGCTTGCTTGAATATATTGGGTTGACAACTAAGTAATCGCGGAATTCACCGACAAGTGGCGTTGTACATATTTTTAAGTACGTCAACATCTTTGCGCAGATAAGCCGTAGATGGTTTCGAATGCAGGTATAAGATACATTCAGCTTCTCTGCAATGTCCCAGTGTTGAACTATGGCGATCCGAATCACAATAATGGCCTTTATTCGGTCATTATCGACCTCCACCGGACGTCCAGAGCGCTCCTCGTCCTTTAATGAAAAATCCCCCGACCGGAATTTTCCGAACCGGTTTAAGGCTTCATCACCGTACACGGCGTACAACTTTTTACGGGCCCGCGAGGCATCAACACCTTTGCGATAGTAAAAAAGCAAAATGTGACGGAAATGCTCACTTCGTTTCACCGTTTTTTAGCTTTTTATACACACACACACACACATTTCAACCGGTCGATGTAATTTCGATACTGAATATTTCAGAAAGGACCAAATAACATATCAAAGAATCCTATCAGTGCAAAGATGTTGACGTACTTAAAAATATGTACAACGCCACTTGTCGGTGAATTCCGCAATTACTTAGTTGTCGACCGAGTGCATTAGATTATCCCTTATTATAATATTGTATTTTTAATTATTATTAGAGTATACTGAATGTTATAACTGAATCTGGTTTTCGGAGTCTGGATACCGAGTCCTGATCCCTCAACGGCCCCACCATCCTGTTGAGGGTGGGGGGGAGTTCATTCTAATTAAAGCGAATATTCGGGTGCGATGAATATTCACCGGCTTTCGGAATTGGACCCATGAATGATTCAAACGCATCGATTAGACGTGCGGCTGCAGCGGGTTTCGGATCGTGAAAGTGAAATGAGAAAACAGACCGGGAGGCCCCCACCCCCCGTCTGTTTTACGGTAATTTGCTTTGGAAATTGACCTTCTGACTAACGAAATCGTGTTTTTTCGCCGTATTGATTCGGTCGGATTAGACCGGTTTCGGCCACGCGCCACCGTCAGTAGCTTTCCATCTCACAACTCATAAGCGCGAAATGTTTTTTTTCTCTCATACTGAGCCATAAGAAAACTGTATAGACACATTATTGTTCGAACAAACACATCGGTATTTGTGATAGTAGCTAGTTTGTCTGAAAGCTAAACACTCGATTAGAGTGAGGTATTTAACGCTCGTTAGCTACAGACAAAGCATACTACCGGCACTACTAATTACACTGTTAGTGTGGAGATTTGGTTGGTTGCACTTGTCATATTTGTTAGTTACATTTGTTGTATTACTTATATTAACGCAGTTGGTTGATTTTTTTTTACAATACATGGGTTTTTATTCTTACAATAATGGTTTTTCGGTTGCTTTTTTTTTTTGTTCTTAATGTTATTATGTACTTTTGTACAGTAATGAGTAATTTTCTCTTATATCAATTAATTTTTGTTGTTGAGCCTTTCGGTTTGTGTACTTTACAATTGTGCATCTAACAGCATGGTAATATACAGTGTTCACAAAAAAACATTAAATGTCTATATTGAATGGACTTTATTTGATTTGAAATACTTAATTTGCCGACCTTTAGAACAGAAAATGAACTTATGCTGCTTCATATTAGATATTTAGCCTTTAAATCGGTTGTATTGACGTAAGAGTATCATTTAAATCGGTTGTATTGACATTACGTTTACGAAATGACCTACGGTTTAGAATAGAATTTAGTTCAACAACTATCCCCAATTTAAATATATTTTATATATATATATATATATATATATATATATATATATATACAGAGAGTATGTGTAAGTATATGTATAGCAGTTGGGAAAAGTGTTGTTTATATTGAGGACGTGGCCACGTCATGGGAGAAAATTGGTATATCCGGATTTAGCAATTGATGACTAACTGGCTGTTCACATCTTACAGCTTAACTGAACCCTTCAGTGATCACAGTCACTTGAACGGAAAACAAAACGCCAGTAGCGGATACGTTGGTCCCTGCGGGGACAGGAAATATCAACGGAGAGAGAGAGAGAGAGAGAGGAGAGAGGGAGTGATAGAGGGAGGGATGGAGGGAGAGAGCGCTTCCTGCTGATCGGGACAACCACCCGCTTCCTGTTTTTATTCACACCTCTCCCTCCGCCCCCCCCCCCCCCTATTTAGACGTTCACTTTGTAACTGCCGACCGAGTACCGGATATTGGCTGCAGTGTGGAAAAACAAGATGGACGATATCCGGGCTTAAGACTAATCGATGGGTGATAGTTGTGTTCGGTACGAAAACCAGGATTCGAACCGGTGTTCGACCCAAGTCCCGGACCCAATCGCAAATTTGCAATACTTAGAATACGCATAGAATATACAAATGTTGGTTAATGCATGCGTAAGAAGCGGAGATAGCAAAGAACATTTACAATAGTTCATCAAAAACTATCCCGTTTATGGTAACCACCCGAGATGTGGAGCTCCACTAGAAGGGTTTTTTGCGCTTTCTGGACGTTTCGCAACCCACACTGGTTCCTTCATCATTTTAGAATTACCGTTTTGTGTGGTCTGCGAGGGGTCGGAATACAGTAGATTTCGTGTTTCTGTCTACTCTCGCTGGTTTGGTCTTTCGCTAGACCGGTTTCGGCAGCTCTCCATCTTCAGTGGCGGTGTTAGTCTCTTTGGCATTTTGGATGTTTTTTGGGAGTCCTCACAGTATACAAGTGACAGTGACAGTGCAGTATAGCTTTGTTTCCTGTAAATTCCTCGGCTATAGTATACAAAGTGCAGTTCAGTTTGTACAGTCCAAATTTTTCGATTTAAATCTACTGCTTTCAGCCCGTGGATTGTTTCTAACTTGCAAGTGACAGTACAGTGAGAGCGCCCAAAAAACATCCAAAGTGGCTAACAACACCGCTACTGAAGGTGGAGAGCGGGCCGAAACCGGTCTAGCGAAAGACCAAACCAGCGAGAGGAGGCAGAAACGCACGAAATCTACGGTATTCCGACCCCTCGCAGACCACACAAAACGGGAATTCTAAAATATTTTCCTGCCAGATTATCGCTTCTAAGGCAATTTTTGTAGAATCTGATTTGTAGAATGTATTTTAGGGCGCTTATTGTAGTAGTAATTTTCTATTTGTTCTTCCCTCTATCTTATCCGCACTCCGCTGCAGTTATATCTGCGGCTGGTATTATTCGGCGGAGAATTTGCTGGGCACGCTTCGAAAAATCTCCAAGACCAATAACAATGTATTTAACAATTTGATCCGCTCGATGTGATTCGAGGCACGTAGAGGCATACCATCGCCGCCGCCTCCTCCTCTGTTTACCAGAGGTCTGGTCCCCTGCCTTGCATTAATTTGATCCTATTTACCGGCCGATCTTGGCAAATATTAACATTCAAATTATATATCGCTTAAGTGTCAGAATTGAAAGAAAGAAAACAATATTTATGACCGATATAGGATATTTAAAAAAAAATTTCGCACTATCCAATGCTTTTACAATTGCACTCTTCGCCGCCACGTCGAATCCCCATACCCGATTGAAAAGAACAGATCTAAATCGTAAATTTGGACTGTCGAGACCTCTTGAGTCGACAAACTGACAATATATAAAGCTATACTAAAACCGACACGGACATACGGAATAGAACTATGCCGGGTTCCGCCAAGAAATCCAACGTCGCTCGCATCCAAACATTCCAGTCAAAAGTCCTTCTTACCATTCTTAATGCTCCCCGGGTATGTTTCTAACCGAACAATCCATAATGACCTCAACATACCCCGACAGTCGACGAAGTCGCAAAATCACGCTTCCTCAAATTCCATTCCCGCCTCTCTCCACGTCCAAATCCACACTCTTTCATCCAGTTTCCTCTTCAGACCCACCCGTTATCCCAAACGCCACCGGCCTAGAGACTTTCTATAGGTCAAAAGTACCATCACTGGACGGCGTCTTTATCGCGTGAAACAAACCGCAATTGCACCTATAACTGGCATATAGTTGATTTTACAATAGATAGAGTTAAAAAAAAAATACTCTTCACCGCGACCTCAACACACCTGCAGTCGGCCCAGTCATAAAATCATAAAATAAAATGGCCCAGAAGAGACCTACTTTGTCCGGGATAACAAGTCGGGATAATACAGCAAATAGACCTGGAGTTGGTTATTCCTCTTGGGATTTAAGACTTGTCTGTCGGAGGGTTCGAGTCCCGCACCAAACGGACATCGCACAGGACATCAAGTTCTGGCGACAAGTGAATCCTTCCGTTCGGGACTGTCCCGCCGGTTTCTTCATCCTGTGAACCCTAATTGACCTATAACATGTACCGATGTGCATTAAAACTGGCCTATACGACTGAGTCCATAAGCAGGTCGGACCTGAACAGCGTATTGTTCGAGTTGTATTTAGGCTCGATGAAATTGTTGATAGGCCTCCGAATGCATCGTTTTGGTTGCACGATACGTGGAACGCAGTAGTGTGACGTTATCTTGTACCCCGACGACCTTGGTCCGTGAAGGCCGTGGCGACGTCGCTCTTCCCCCCTCCCCTCCCCTCCGCTTCGTCTAACCGTCCGTCGCCCACATTTTATTCCCCTTTCGCTTTTCGCCAACCGGCGTCTTCCTTTCCGTTTTAAATTATTAAATCTACTCCTTAATTGACCCCTCAATGTCTTTACAGAGGCGTGTCACGGCTCCGCTATGCTGCTTCTGAAGTGTACCCGAGACGAATGAAATGGGTCGCAACGAACTGAGGAAAATTTATCGATTATCCACGAAATAACTTCGTAGATTTTCCCGTTCCTCTTTCCATTCTATGGCCGGTCATTCGACAGACCGGTTGGTATATAGGCTCACAAGTGTATAGTCAACTTAAGACGTGGTTTGGGATATCCACCCTCGTCTTAAAAGATACCCTACTGAAGATGGCAACGTTGGTAACACTTGTGGGGCATCGAAAGTGACTCAGTGATACCGCTACTGAATGTGGCGAACGGCCGAAACCGGTCTGGCGAAAGACAATGGATTTATCCGGGACCGAATCGGCGAGTGGAGATAGATCACAAAAATTAGTATTCAAACATCTTCTTTTAAAATTAATGATTGTGTGCAAAACATTCTATGTTATGCAAAAGAATAACATTTCAATAGCATATCTAGTCCTGGACTTGTGCTATGTTCCATCTTCAGTAGGGTATCTTTTAAGATGAGGGTGGATGCCCCAAACAAAGTCTTAAGTTGACTGTATACTAAATTCGCCGAGTAGTAGACTTCGGAAATGGGGTTTTCTTGAACGAAAAACACTCACGATTTTCCCTTCCAGTTTTCCCGCGGAATAGTGAACAGACGTCGAATCCGATTTGAAACCGGTTCCTCATATCGGATCTTATATGTTGTGTTTTTTCCGGCTACGTGTTCTGAATCGCCCCACCTGATCGAATCTGCTTTTCCCGATTTCCCAGCGATTTTCATTCGGAGCACAAATCCGAGAGACAGCAGCCGGTTGTCACCGCGTACATAATAAACGGTTTCTGTCTCCTTTCAATCGATCGATTTATATATTTATTAAGGACTGTTTTTTCTTAGTCTACGTAAGCGAAGTTCGTACTATTATATAGCAGTGAGCCCGAATGAAAAACTGGAATCAGTCCAAATGAAGATGGGTTTTAAGATTCGCATAAAACGGCGAGCTTAACGAGTCTGGAAATTGGGCCCCCGCGGAAATATTCGAATTATGTAAGCCTCGAGACCGAGAGAGACTCTCGGCCAGAGGGGGGCGGTCTAGAAATAGACCGTTCCGAAAACACAGCGCTGCCACCGGGACCTAATAGTTTGGCAAGGAGGGAGGCCCACACCTGCGTCAGAGGTTGGAACGGCAGGGTTCCCTTATTAGAACCCGATTTGTTTGTTCGGTTCCCACTTGGCTAAACATAGCCTATTCTTGGTTACTCGGTGCGGTCCATCAGCAGATAGACGGTAAGAATGGACCGACGATGAAGAGGAGCGAATCGGTTCAGAATTCGAAGTTGAGGAAACTTTCAGAGAGATACCAAACAGAAAACAGAATGTACTAAAAAATACTATATCCCATTCAACACGTTGTAAAATTTAAGCAGTTCACACTGAACTTATATGCCGTTTTATTTACCTTTTTATTAGCTTGTTCTTGTTCCGTATTCTAATTGCAGTTAGGAATAGTATTGTCTTACCACAGTATCGTATGCTTTTGGTGAAATCTAGATTTCTGAATTTTGAATAATTCTAAACATTCTACCTTGATTTTTCCACCAATTTGTTTCTCGACATTACTGCGGTATTTATGTGAAATACAGTCACGTACAAATAGGTCCAATTTGTACCCTCCGTTTTGGTATAAATTTCATATTTTCATCGGAACAGGATAAAGGGGGGCGCAATAAGGAAATAAATAAAATCGAGTGTTTTACAAAATAAAGAGGAAAATATATATTTCCGGCCGTCCACAAAACTGGAAGAAGACTAGACGTAATCTTGGCGCCGATTAAGAATCGAAAACTTACAGACTCGCACCTGCTACTGGGAGAGCCAAATCTCCCCGCTCCCGCCTCTTGGTGCAGTAACAAATCACTTTGTCAATTATACAAAGAACAAAGGGAAATATTTGAACAACGGATACTACAAGAACTACAACAGCAACTGCTGACTTCAGTCTCCTCAACGCCAGTTTGAACTTATCCAAGAGTTTAATTGTTAAGCTTATTAAGTAAATTGTTTTAAATGTTCGGTTTTAAGACTTATTTCGTGTTTAAAACTTCTTTCACTATATTTTTAGTTACTTCAGGTATGGTCTCAGAGCGGTTGGAATGGCGTAGATTTCGTGCGCTTCTGTCTCCTCTCGCCGGTTCGGTCTTTTGCTAGACAGGTTTCGGCCGCAAGAGCAAGTCATAATTTAGATGGGATCTGTTATTGAATAACATCTATTCGTTTTATTACACTATTACCGTATTTCGCTATCCTAGAGGTTTGTCCTCTAGGTCGCTGCTCATGAGGCGGCGTCTGCAGAATATGCAATTGTAGAGCGATAGATCTACAGCCGTCGGCGGTAATGTCTGAAAGGGGGAAACGAGAGTTGTACTGACATGAAATGCCCGTAGCGTGTCTGCAGCTCTGGACAAGTTTAAATGTCGGCTTGAAAGCATGCAACAGGCTACGGCCGGGGGTATTCTTCACGGTGGTCTCCTATCAAGATGTCCGTAGGGCGGAGGTACTCCTCAATTATCGTTTGAAAGGGCGCCGTCACAACAGCATTGAAACAATGAAAAGGGTCGGAAGGAACAATTATTTCATCGTTTACTCCAAGTAATCAGTTCAGACACGTTATTCAAATTTCGATAGTCTACAAAACATTTCCGCTAAAAAAACTTCATTTCCCTACGAATATACACAGCAAGTCGACAATATGTAAATAAGGACGAATTAAGGAAATAAGTTCTAGTTTAACATATCTGTTTTGTGGTCTGCGAGGGGTTGGAGAATACCGTAGATTTCTTGTGTTTCTGTCTCCTCTCGCCGGTTCGGTCTTTCGCTAGACCGGTTTCGGCCGCTCGCCATCTTCAGTAGCGCGGTGTCAGTCACTGTCGGCACTTTGGATGTTTTTCGGGCATCCTCACTGCCCACTGTCACTGTATCACTTGTACTGAGGGGAATGCCGTAGATTTCCCGTGCGTAACTAACACAGCGCTACTGAAGATGGCGAGCGGCCGAAACCGGTCTAGCGAAAGACCGAACCGGCGAGAGGAGACGGAAACACCACAAACCAACAGTGAAACCCAAACGTAACCTAAGAGTGAAGTGTCAATCGTCGATGTATATGATATTAAGTACAAAAATAATTAAAACTGGTATAAAACATGTTACAAATGTTGTATATTCTCATTAATAATCTAACGTAAGACTGTTACCATATCGGAAGGTGATTGAGGCAATGTAATGGGCGTTAAACGGGGCCTCTTTGACAGAATTTTCTCTCTCTTATTTCTCCTTTCTTTTTGTCTCTATCGTTGATTTTCTCGGAACGAGAGTTGTGTCAGAAAAATGAATGTTGAGGCGTTTAATCAGCTGGCTGTGAGTCCTATTTTTTATTTTTTAATTATGGCCGTAATAAAGGCACAGTGTTACGTAACCGGCGGCGTGCACCTCGAGCACGCTCTACAATAGGGCTTATATCTCTGCGTTTCTTTTAAAAAACACTGCCTTTTAAATTTTACCGACAATTAAAGAATAATTGGGTAGGCTTATTTGTGTTAGGGCACGTACACTGTTAAAACTTTTAAAAATATTTTACAAATAGGTACAATTTTTTATTTAAAATACAGCTCTTGTAAGTACAGTTATAATAAAGCCAACAGGCATAAACCCCTCAAGAGCTTAAATAAGTGACCTATTTTTGTCGTACTAAAGAATTGCCTTAGTAGAACTTAGAAATTAATAAAAAACAAGTTGTACTATACTATCTCCAATAGTATAATACTACGAGGTATGAGCTGAAGTGTACCTTCTTTTAAGACACTTGCCGACTCTTTCATTCCCGACAACGCGTAATATGCGTAATAAAGTCGGGTGAAAACATAACTTCAGTAGACTAAACTTATTTGGCGTAAGGAGAGGAGTGAAACTAAAGAAAACCCGATTATAAAATCAACATTAGTCTCGCTTTGCCATTATCTGTCCTTTGGGCCTTGGGATTTCGGCTTGTCGACATATTCAGTAGTAACATCAGCAGTCAGCAGTATCTCGTTACTGACGATAACGCCACTGACGATAACGGGATGAGCTAAACTGTCTAGTCTTATGAAATTCATTGTTCATCTGTTAACATATCGTAAAATCCGAAAGGAATCCTCCTCCAGTATCTACAATGCTTGCTAATATAGATTAACAATATTCTGAGAAAGATAATACAATTTATATATAATAATTTTAGAATTACATTTAAAATTCAGAAACACGCGATAGGGAATATCGGTGACAGAATTACGTAACGAAAAGTGGACAAACATCTGAAGCCGCAATCGTGGCTTGTATTTCAGGATTGGATTAATCGCAATCAAGTAATTCAATCGCCTCCTAGTGAATGTTTTCATTGTATATACATAAATGTTTGCGTTTTTGGCTACAGTGAGCTGTTTAAAATCTTATCCGTGAACAAAGTGATTCGGTGCGTGCAGCCTCAGCTCTGAGGTATGTAATGCTTCTCTTTTAGCGATACCAAAATTATCGGTTATTTTCGGAACGTCGAATACTTAGAAAATAACTTAGAAAAAAAGGCTGCCGCTACGCAGTTTAACGTCACGGCGTGATCAGAGTGCACTCCGGTCAAGGTGAACTGACTTATGTTCTACACATTCTATATTCTATAGTAACGCGATACGCATGCACCTACCAACAGTTAAGTGATACCGTGTGAACATTGCTGCTGCAGGGCCGACTACGGACAGGATCATGTTTATGCTGAGAAATTTTCGATTGCGAATAACAGAAAGCGATTGGATTCATTTTGATCCCGGTTCGAAATTTTTGAATAGATAGTTTCAAAACATAGGCCATAGATATGGGATTTCGGAAGAAGTGTATTGCACTATTGAGGTAGGTCGGTGAAAGTTTCGCTATGAAACTGCCTGGCTGTCTTTTTTATTTTTATACACTGCCCCATACCCGACTGAATTTGGACTGCTAAGACCCCTTTTGAAATGGACATCAAAACATACAATAGCCAACAAACTGACAATATATAAAGCCATATTAAAAGCGGACTTACGGAATAGAACTATGGGGTTCCGCCAAGAAATCCAACATCGCCCGAATCCAGAGATTCCAGTCAAAACTCCTTTGTACTATCCTTAATCCTCGGGTATGTTTCTAACCGAACAATCCAACATGAACTCAACATACCGACAGTTGTGACGAAGTCGCAAAATCCCAGTTCCTGAAGTTTCACTCCCGCCTTTCTCCTCATCCTAATCGGCTCGTTCAGGCCCTTTCCTCTGTTACACAACCATTATCCAGTTTTCTCGAGGAACCAGTCTGTAGCCTGTTCACTGTAGGTCCGTCGGTTTCTTCGTTTCCCGTCCGACGCCGTCCTGCGAGGAAAACGGAATCCCCTCCTGGAAATCGGAGGCGGTACAAAACCCGAGAGGACGGCGAAGGTTTTCACCGCTCGAATGTGTATCTGTGTCGAGGCGCGATAAGTGGCCTTCGATGAAAAACTTCGATACCGGAACGGGGGCTTTTCGGTAATCGAAAATCCTTTACGGTCCGTTCGCCGCGTCCCCGCCGGAGGAAGGACCGGTCTTCCTGGAATCGAAAAAAAAACAGCTGGAATCCGCTACGTTCCAGACCGCAGAACGTTCTACTAAAAATATCTAATATTCCCGTCTGGTTTCGAAGCTAAGAAATATCGTAATTCTTGCGATATTCCAATTTTCGAACACGAGGGAGTCCACAAGATAACCTGCAGCTGTGGCATCCCCTGGCAGATGAACATAAATCGGCCTAAATCCGGTGAAGTCGAACACGAACTATAAACGCGTCACAGAATCGGAAAATTACTACTATAATAGTATTATAAGGGAGGCAACATTAGCAACAGGTTTGACGATAACTCACCACCGCGTCAGAACACCCTGATGATGGTCCGGCTAAGAGTTGCGAAACGTCAGTGCGACGAGAATTCCCCAAAAAATATCATCCGAAGTGCCGAAGGTGACTGACACCGCTACCGGCCGAAACCGGTCTAGCAAAAGACCAAACCGGCGGGAGGAGACACGAAAAATCTACGGTATTCCAACCCTTCGCATACCACAAAACAGGTATTCTAAACCGGTGATCACTTCGTTCCGACTGCGGAATATGATGCTGAAATTCCCGTTTCCTGAAATATTCTATTCAACCGAATTGAAATAATATACAATCAAGTTATTAAAGTCATGCTTGTAATTTTCCAGCCCGGTCGTGTTGGACGTGGGAAAATGATTGAACGTTTTCAATAATTGAGATTTTTGAGCGAGTGAAATGTCATTTTAAACGGGAAGAAAGGACTTATTGTTGGCGCCTGGTGGGCGAGCCGGGGCCCCAGCCTGACAAAGGCTGTGGAATGCAGGACGAGTTCATCATGAAAGAGGACAATTTGTGCGGGGGGGGGAAAAAACGTCCCAATTTCGTCCGCTCCTTGTTCCGCCCTCTTTCTTCTATCATCTCCTCATTGTGTAGCCTCGCTGCCGGGCCTCAAAAATATTACGTCGTTTACATTTTTCTGATCAGTTTAGCGGTCTGCGAGGGGTTGGAATACCGTAGATTTTTTGCATCTCTCTGTCTGTTTTGCCAGACAGCCGGTTTCGGCCGCTCGCCATCTTCAGTAGTCATTTTTGGCACATTGGTGCCAAAATTTGTGACTTCAGCTTATTCGGGGGCGCTCTACTCCACGTTTCAGAGTAAAAGCGTTTCTTACCGGGCCTCGAAATACGCCTTATGTAATAGCCGATCGAGCTATAGACAAAATTATATACATTATTTACCAGTCAACCGGGAGTTTACGCCGTACAGGTTACGATTGGGACACACGTGGTCACGTGCACACCTGCTGCTCAAGTGTACCACATGCAAGTTTGAGAAAACAAAGAGGAATATTACAACGAAGTATACGCAGGAAGAATAGGACTTAGTCAAGGAATGCAAGAATAGAATTAGGAGACGTAAAAAACTCAAAAGTGACACACTCTCGTATCTATTAAACGACGCATAAAATATATGCAAAAATGCAGGAAAAAGTTAACAAAAACCATACTAAGCAATGACCAAGGAGAGAATCATAAATACAGAGATGTCCTTCGAAGGTTTTATGTGGATATTCTTCATGATAAAGTTGGGTTTGGACGATTCGGGGTGATAAACAGCACTTCGAGTATGTGGGGTGACATTGGAGACATTTTCCATAATATTTTCGACTCTAATGTTCGCATATTATTATAAATACGACCTAATACATCAACACACGTGAAAATATATAGTATTTTTATATGAAAATTGCGCGAAACCGGATATCGAATTGTGGACCGAGAAGGAGGCAAACTGAGGGGATTGAGCGATAGTAATCGATGCGAATTAATATATTTTACTGTTTTTTCAAACGAGGTCCAACGAGGAGAACAGTTGGGTGGGAGTCGAAAAGGAGGAGGAGGAGGAGGAGGAGAAGGCGCCGCTAATAGCCGTCAAAGGCAAAGGCCCGGAACCGGACGAAGCCGGACGCGCGGATGAACCGAAAAAGTAAGAGGGATATTTTTGATGAATGTTGTAGAAATATACAAGAGTTCCACTAACAGAGTGTTCTCCGATATTGTGGTTTTTGTCCGTCCAACCTTTCAACTAACGCCGATTTGTTTGCATATTAAATTTTTTAATACGTCCTCATTCAAATTCGAGATTTGATTTCCCAAGAACAAAATTAATAAGAAACTGTTATTCCAGCAATGTTTTTCAATAATACTCCCTGTCCTAAAAAACTGATCAGATTGGAAAAAGGTGAATTATGAAATTACTGTAAAAGGAGGAAAATTGTGCTCCCGGTATAAGATGAAGTTATTAAATCTTAATTAGGCAGCCGATATTGATCTTTAAGTGGCCCCGTGAAGGGCTCTTACTCTTCATCAATTCTCTGCACCCCCGCCCCTTTAGCTATCAGGATTAAAGAAAGTTTAATACACGAGGTGGATTCGTTAATTTTATTTTAGCTCCGTCGGGTCTCCATCTCTCTAAGGGTTGTATTTTTAGCCTCCGTCCGGATCGCCAGACAGCCTCCAGCGGTTATATCTTTGGACCGCTCTTGAAAACTGGTTCTGGAGCCAGAACCGAAACGGCGAGTGGGAAGGAGGAAATTATGGCTTAACTAATATCCAGGGCGGGAAAGTGAAGAGCATCGTTAAAAAACCGGAATTATCAAAATCGTGTTCCAAAAGTTGTGTAATAACAGGTCCTTCCGGATTATTTCGAACCGGGATTCCGCCGCGATGCAACGCGGGGCGTTACGGTCGGCCGCCCGCTTCCGTAACGGATCAGCGTCCCGACCGAATCTCGGATGAGTTTCCCGGTCAAGATCATTTTAACAGCTTGAAATCCCGTCCGACTGCCATCTTGTCATCCGATAAGTTTCGTTCCGGAATTCCACATCTTCCTAACCCGTCAAGGAGATCCAGAGGGAACCCTTCAAGGGGTGTTTCTCCTCCGTTATTATTCAGTTGTTACTATTGTCACTTCAACATAAATTTCGCTTACAATACAGTCGTAGCAATACAAAAAATATATACAATAACATCAACGTGTCAACGCCTCCCTTATGCGATCATTCCTCTATGTATTGTCACTTCCTCTACCGTACTCTTGATACAATCCATCTATTCTTGATTCAAATTAGAATTGTCTCAACAAGGTTTAAATCGTGTAACGCCTACCAAAAATTTACAGCATTTCATATTTTTTTCTTCCGGCCTATCACTCCTGCATCTGCACCCCTGTGACGCATGGTTTTTTAAGGGTGGATTTTCGCGCCCAAGGGATGTTTTCCTGACAAAGATCCGCGGATGAGAAAAACCCTTCATTTCAGCAGTTGTGGAAGAACCAATCACCAACTTGTCTGTCGATAGTCAGAACCCCCTCCTGGCGTTTACAAGTATTAGACGTTATTTAATTTTTTATTTATTAATTATTTTTCTTCGGAGGCGCCCCACGACGGACGAGCGGGAGGAAGAGTCATCGACGGCGTCCGAGCTGTCGACCGACGAAGAGGAGGAGGATGAGGACCAGGAATCGGTCAAAAAGTAAGAAACACGCTTGGTGTTTCCCCTGCTCATGCTCAGCACGTCCGATTATATTTGGATGTTCTGCTCCACCATCCAGCACGGGTTTTCCGCATCCTGAATGTCACATGTTGTCCAGTTGTCGTTTGTCCAAACTTGTACTCTGTTACCTCCCCGAGGGTTGCGGTTTCCTAATCAACGGGGTGGACCCCGAAATTCCTTTTTGCGCATGTGCCAACTTTATGTCGATAGTGGTTTTTCTCCAATTTTCCAATTCGGAAAAGCGTCAATAAATATATACCTTCTTGTGTTGTCCACAATTTTATTTCAATAAATAATCAACGAACTCGCTGACAAACTGACTGAGAGGGAAAATTTAAAAGCGGACAGTATAAATTGAAATTAGTGCGTTGGAACCGGTCCTATTGCACTCTCTCGAGCTGTTTCTGGACCACCGCTGGCAGTCTGCTGAAATTAGGTTAATTCGACACGACGGGGTTAACGAACTCTTAAATAGGTTTCTTAAAATAAGAAGAAATATTGTTGTCGCACAATAAGATTAGAAGAAAGACAGCCATATTGATTATATTGCATAATAAATTTAAAATATCGGCTTTTTCGTTGTATTTCTTATTCCCGATTACGCGATGAGACTGTGCTTCGTGCGCAGCCGTCTGCAAGATTTTTCCCTAATTTCGCTATCCCTTCGATTCATAATTTAGGGTCCGAATAAATGTCCGTTGTTGTACCGAACAACCGTCAGGTCATATTTCCGCGTAAATTTTTTTGTTTACGCTCGGCGCTAACAATTAATTAATTGTTTATTGGAGTTCCAAAACGTTGTGTTATCGATCGAACGTCACCTCACCGTATAGTGTTTCTCCGGAGTTCGTAAAATGTTAACCCGACGTGTCTGGGATATAACCTGGACCGATACCGGAATCCGAGAAGTTATACAGCGAAACGTTCCAATATAGGAGCCCCCCACCGTCTTATCTGTCCGTGTGTGTGTGTGAGACTGTTGGGGATTTAACAGACGTTCCGGGGTTTAACGGGCAGCCGTAAACTCTGAACCGTAAACGCGACTCGGGGTCAAAATGAACAGCCCAGGGTTCAATTCCTAATATAACGCCCCGAATAAAAACGGCCGTAAATGTGAAACTGCGGTTTTTAGTGGGGCAGTAGAGAAATTATTTAAACGCGTACGACACGGTGAGAAACGGTCTTCAATTAAATGTTCACAGCCGCGGAATTATAAGAATCTGCAGTACGAAACAGAAAACTTTTCCTTAAGAAAAATTAAATTCCTGATATTCCCTTCCGGGCCTCCATTTCCCTTACCGCAACGGAAGACCCGAACGCTCTTCTCCGGTCTCCCTAATTCCTGGCCGAAGAGAATGGCATTTTCGAAAGCCCCAGACGTCCATTAGGTCCTTCCTTTCCTCTCTCCGCTCCAGATGTAGGAAACAAAAAAAAAGAAAAAGGAACGGAGACAGAACTGGGTCGGGTTTATATGAAAGGCCAGAAGAAAGCTCTTCGCGTCCTTTCGGAATAGGACCGAACAATACCAACTTTCTTCTCGCAGGATCAATACTGTCTGCGAGTCGGTTTCGTTCCGCCTGTGTCACTGCTCTTGTTACTGTGCTACTACCGAGCCTGAGATCGTAACAGGGTTTTGTTCCCTATCCGTGTCCTCGGTTTTCAGTCCTCGGAAATCGGTCTAACTTTGGACCGAGTCCGCGTATCCCTGATGAAGATTCGCCTACGATCAATGGGGTATAAATTCACCTTCAGAAGTGAAGGTTAAAAAAACTAGCCACCGGGCAGTATTGAGAGCAAAACATTCACGGCAACAAAAAAAAATTGTCCGTTCTATATATATTTTTAGCAAAAATATATTTTCATATTGCCCGAGGAAATCATCACTCGTTCATTTGGTACTTCGGATTCTACCCATCGTCGGTAGCATTCCACGTTATCTCTTCAGAGATGTCTCGGAATCGATAGTTCCGCACGTAACCCAGGATGCTACTGAAGACTTTAACTTTCACAAATACCGCCCAGTTCCTTTTCAAGATTTCGATCAGTTTTTCCTGCCCGTTGGGAACCAAACTTTCTGGCATTTCTTCCACGGTCTTTCAGTGTCATTTTAGGCCTCCTCCAAGTGTAGTTCGTCGATTTCGAAGACGAGTATTCCGACCGAGCTCGTGACCGGATCCCCCCACCCCCCAAATAGCCGGGTCGTGTTCTTCGAATACACTGCATTTTCTCTCTACCCCCCCAGCTTAGAAACGGCCCTTTAAGCTCGAATTATATTCAGTCTACAGCGGTTTACGGAATTGATAACGATGGCCGGGAAGTGTCACCAGCGGGGGGTGATACATAAATCGTTCGCACCAATAACATGTAAACGATTTTTATTGTGCAATAAAAAAAAGTAAAAAAAAAGACTTCCGAACAAATTTTCTCCACTTCGTTTTGGGCTCATTTTCTCCCCGCGAATCTTCTTCCTGGAGGAAGTCTACCGGGACTTTCGAAACGGACTTTTGACCGGCGTTGGCCCCGGCCGATCCAACTTTGCATTTCACAGTGCGTTATTTTTTATGCCCATCGCGAGCAATTAAAGCGCAAATTATCAATTAGCCGTTGGGGCCTGTTATACTCTCAGTAACCGTGGAAACAGTTAGTGTTCGGGGGGCAGGGCCTAATTACTCCGAGGGCTCCTTCTTCGCGGTATCATTCAAGACCGGTTTAGCCGAAGATAGAATGGTCGAGTGCTTGATCTCCGATTTGCGGGTGGCGTCGGCCGTTCGCCATCCTCAGTAGCCCTATGGCACCATTTAATGCGGTGGCTCGGAATGTATATATATCTGTACATATATAACAGCTCAAACCACAACTAGGGAAGTCTCCCCCACGAAATACCCGGTCTAGCAAAAGATCAAACGGGCGAGAGGAGACAGACATCACACGTTGTACATAGACTTCTAGACTATACAGTTTAACGCTTGTACATAGCTTAATCGGAATCTCCTTGCGAAATAATCGAGAACATGCTGTTGAAACGTACGGACACTGCATGGAAAATAGGTACGCGAGAGCCCTAGCAAGAAAGAGCACGCTTCCGAAACAGACCGGAGTGCACAACACACTCGGTGTCCGCCTCTAATGATTCTTGTTTCTTGTGAAATTGGAGGAAACGCCAGCGAGCGATAGGGGACGACGACGACGAGGAGGAGGAGGATTCGGCCGAAATGTCCGAGGAAGAGATGAGCGAAGAGGAATCGCCGCCCCCGCTGCCCCCGACCCCGCCCCCCTCAAGAAAGTAAGAAAACAGAAAGCGCAAAAACAACATTAGAAACTAACCGAATAACGAGTGAAATGCTACTAACCGAAAGCATGGAGACCTACTAACAGATATAAGATTAGATTTGTTGAAATTTATAATCGATAGGAAAATTAGATCGGCCACCGGGATTCGAACCTGGGTCGACGCGTTAACGCCGCTCTGTTCTAATACAACCCTTTTTTTAAAGTAGAGAATAACACGTGAGAAACCCACTGACATTCCCCCATTTTTAAAAATTTTATTTATTTACTCGGTATATTTAAATCACTTTTGTTTCAGGCATCAGTAAGGGATGGTCGGGAGTAAGCAGGGTTCGGAGCATAGGATTAGGACCGTGTGTGCGATTCTTGAGTTGGATTTGTTGTATTTTTTTGTATATTTGTCGCCGACAGACCAGACTTGTATGTATTTAGGGAAAAGGTCGGAGAGACACTGTAGGATGCGTTAGTAATTTTTCCTAGCGTTGTTATATTAGTTCAATTGTATGAACTCTCAACTGTATGAAACTCGGCACAATAAAAACATATTTTGTAATTTTTTTTGTTTTGTTTTTTGGACTTTCACTTCGTCGGTATATTTCGATTCCGGTGTCGGCTGGTGAATTGTCAAAAGCCGGCACTTCCGAAAGAACAGTGCCCACCCTAAGAAAGGGAGAGGGTAAAAGAAAGGACAAAAGGGCTGGCGAAAGGATTCTCGGAATGTTCGGAAGATGAATGTTCCGGGGGGGGGGAATAAAACGAAGTCCGAGAGGAATGAAAAAGGAGGTTTAAGCCCCGGGCTTCGCTTAAGGAGAGAGAGAGAGAGGGAGTGAGAGAGTGAGCAATTACCTCCACAGCTCATCGACCTTACAGGTTCCCAGCTGCACTTTCACAACAGTTTTCTGCACACTGAACTTACTCGAACTTTGCGAAAATCAAGCTCATTTCAATTTGTGAGACCGGCCGGGCCGGTTTCTACTCTGAGCAAATTCACACTTAGCATTACTAGTCTGCAATAGGCATTTAGAAATCCAAAGAAGACTAAAAGGGACGAATAATGGGATGCAAGATGTGGCAAAAAACTAAGTTCCTAATGCTAAATAACATGTTAAATAACAATAGTTGTTTCTTTTTTAAGTTTTTATTTATTATACAACCTTCGACCTTGCAGTTATGCGTACGGTGGCGACAAAAACTGATGGCGGACGGCCGAAACCGATCTGGCGAAATACCGAACCGGCGAGAGTAAAACCGTGAAACCGCCTGGTTTGATCTTTTGCCAGACCGGTTTCGGCCGCTCGCCATCTTCAGTAGCGGTTTTAGTCACTGTTGGCACTTCGGATGTTTTTCGTGCATCCTCACTGTGTCACTGTCACTTGTACTGTCTTCTTCCTGTTTACCGTTGTAATGTGTTCCAATTTTTTCCATCCGATGCACTCCTCTCGGTGGATAATAAAGGACCCGGTCGTCCTGAAATTGGGTCATCGTCTTGTTAAGACAGTTGGCCGCCTCCGCCGTTAACAACAAGCGGTATCGATGATGTAACCCCCGGGACTCTTCCCAACGGGGAAAAGAAGTATTATTTTTTCGTTTCTACAACCCTTTAATATTCCCGTCTGGAAGCTAGGAAAAAACCATTTTCGAATTCGAGATTGTTACCACAGTATTACGCGATAATTACCAGCCGAAAGCAATATTCTAAGCACTCCTCTGTTTCGTATTGCAATTTTTACCTAAATGAAATTTGATTTTTCTTATATAATTACAAATTTCCCACATTTAATAGAGAAATTAATTGAAAGGTCCTTCAGCAGTAGAAACCATCTCCTACCACGTTATGAGCCAAATGATAAGCGTTTTAATGAGTAAGCCCTTTCAGTTGGCCAATGTATTGTCTTTAAACCAAAACACGTATTTATTATGTATTTAATTATAATTGCATGTATGCATATAAGTATAAAAACAATGTAGGCATACGATGGGCCACTTCGATCAAATGATGGTTACATAGATCCTGAGAGCACCTATGAAATGCAAGATATTTCGCACTAAATTAAACGTTATATCATTTTGTCAGAAAATCGTAAATTTCCATTATGGAAACCTCGGTACGTCAAATTTTCATTTCAGAGAAAACCCGCCATATTCGGGATTTAGTGAAAACTTGACGGACAGTGTCAATAACTCTATTCCAAAATTGTTTCGCCTTACCTGGTTATTTATTATCTCATTTGTCATAAATCTTTTCGGTAATCTTCAATCATGATATTTTGAGCGATTTGAGAGTGAATCTAAAGTGTGTGGAATATTTTTCCCCCGAGGCCGTACAATGTAGACGCCGGCCTAATTAGGCTCGCGGTTCGGGACTCCAATCGGCCTAATTGGTCTGAAAATAGACCTTTCCTGAAATTCGGCATCAAATGTTCCGTCCTAATGTCACGTTCTGGTATTTGGTATAGGTCAGGTACGGCGCGCCTACTGCAAATTGCATCAGTGCGGCGCGTCTTGAAAATGGCATGCAGTAACAATCTCTTCTATATTGAATAAGTGAATAATTTGCTATTTTGTCGTATTCTTTAGATGATTTTCTGTAATTATATTACATAACTCCACTCTTCCTCGTTCTGTTTTCCAGGTCGACTTTTCCGCCCTGACACAGCACTAATTTTTTTTTCTCATTTTTTCTCTTTTCCCGAATGGGGGGAACCCGAACGACGAAATTTCGTCGATTGAGAACTCCCAATCGAAATTCGAGTGGTATTTGGTTTTCACTTTTTGTTTTTCAGCTGAAAATCATAGCGGTCGGACAAGGTTTCGAATTAGGGGCTGATGAGGTTCTTCTTCGTTACTGCGGCGCCGTATTGTTTTACACAGTTGTTCATAAAGAAGAATAGCTGAACAGGAATTAAATTTTTGTATTAAATTAATTAAATGTACCGTAGTTTGGGAGCTCCTGTCGCATAGCTCAGCGTGGATGTTCAATTGCAGATTGTAATACAATTTTGCGATTTTAGAATACCTGTTTTGTGGTCTGCGAGGGTTGCAATACAGTACTGTCTCCTCTCGCCTGTCCTGTCTTTTGCTAGACCGGTTTCGGCCGCTCGCCATCTTCAGTACCTTGACACTATGGAAGTTTTTCGGGCATACTCACTGCACTGTCACTGTCGCTTGTAACTGTCGAGTGCAAGACAGCGCCAGAGTGGCTACTAGCACCGCTACTGAAGATGGCGACCGGCCGAAACCGGTCTAGCAAAAGACCAAACCAAGTTTAGATTTTTCAACTTTACTCAATGAGATTTTGTCACCGTCACTTCGGTACCAAAATCGGGTGGCCGATGCGTCGCGACCCGGGTTCGATTACCGGTTGGCCGAAAATTACAAATTACAATTGCAAATTTCGAATATTGAGTCTCGAATTGGCGCATAAGCGGGCCGGAAGCGGTCGGTCACAGTTGGCCAACTCCCACCACGATTTCCGCCTCACTCCTGCTCCAATATCAATCAATAGCAGAATGGAAATAGCACTAAACTGATCCCAGCAATAGAATATATTTTCCTACAATTTTCTTCTAGGTTCGGCTTTCTGTGAGACTCACTCACTACAAGATTTAGACGTCTTCCCTTACCTTAAATTCTTTTTAGTTATTCCGATAGTTTTCTGGGGGAATAAGTAACATAGGAATTTATGAATAGAAAAACAGTTGAGAGACCAAAATTTTATTTATTGACAAGTCCTATATACACGAGGTTAATTATAGCAATATTCGAAGAGGCCTTAATAAACCCATTTATCCTTGACCCGTCGGACATTTAGTTCGTCGAGTCATAAATTGAACCACGATAAATTCGAAATGACAAAAAAAAAACACATTGATTGTTGCGTTATTGTGTCCGTTGTTTAATGAAGTGTTTATCTGTTTTTTTCTTTCCCCAAACCCAGGATGGCGGGTCGCCGAAACCAATCCGGGCCCAAATCGAAACAATGGTACGTAAATGTAAATTAATGGAAAACCTGTACAGTTTTGTTGTTGTTGTTGTTGTTTTTCTGTTGCTTTCTGTGCCGCAACGGTACGGCCACAACAAGGCTTAATTGTGCCCATAATTATGAAAGTGGTCTAAGTCATATATTTCTTGTTTCGAGATATTTAATGAATCGCGTTTGAATAAATTAACAAATATTTTTACATTATTCGACATTTCAATTTATAATTTTATTAGTCTCGATTAATGGAAATTTATTAATTTATAGCTTGAATTGACTTAGACCATTTTCAAAATTAACCGAATGTCCGAATTATTGTCTTAAAGTAATAAAAAATTGTGATTTTTATTTGAAACAACAACTTTAACGAAATAATTCGTAAACATTAAATGTTTTATCTATGTATACCATGTATACATAGTAGAATGGTTACTTCTTAAAAATGATTAATAAATTTTATTAATCATTTCTTAACAAGTAATCCAGTTTTAAATTGGCATTTCTTTTATTTTATCGATTTATTATGTAGTTCAGGAACGCGACAAAAAGAGGGCCAGGCGGTATTTTCTAGTTATGTTTATATAATTTCTTTAAATTGTTGACTTAGACCACTTTCGTAATAAACACTAAATGAATTTCCGTATAACGTTGTAATTACAACTACAATCTAAAAGTTCATTTTTGACGATATCGTAAAAATTAGGTTGAATAAATTTAGTTTAAAATCGTGTCGTGTGAAATAAGTGATAAATTAATTTTTTTTTTAATTTTGACTTAGACCACTTTCATAATTGTGGGCACAATTCTTCGTATTTGTTTGTGCTTATGTGTGTACGCCATACTCTCTGGGGTGATGTTCGAGCGATTTTTTAGTAAACTTTCTAAAGATAACATTTAACATTTTTTTGGAAATAGAAATTATTTTCGAAATTACTAGTTCGTATATATATGAAAAGGGAACATTGACTACAACATTGCCAACCCCATGTGTAAATTGTACATCATGTTGCTATGCTTTAAGTGTTTAAACATTTTTGTTTAAACCGTACGTTTGTTACATATTCTGGTTAAAATGCAGTATAGGGGGGCCCACTAAGGTTTTATATCGATATCTGTTTCATTCGATATCGTGACGTATCTATTTCAACCGCTGTTATATACTTCGCCCTGTAAACTATCGATTGTACAAACGGTTCAATTTTGTAATTTAACTAATTACAATTCGTACATATCTCAATCACTCTGTCTGTAAAAAAATACAGGCTCAACCTTTCCGTACCCACAAAAGACGTCACGCTTCTATAAGCAAAATAATAATAATAATAATAATAAAATACTCGCCTATTATGCTATCAGTGGGGGCCCCCTGTTCTGTATTTTAACCCATTTTCTAACCAAATCTGTAAAGCGCATACGAAAGTTTAGTGAAATAACTTTTCAAACGATTAATATGTAACGGATTTAAATTTTAAACAGACAAATTCGCCCAATCTGTAAGGTCGGCTGAGATAAGTTGTAGGCCACAATCGTAGATATAAGCTCAATTGAGACACTGTTCTAAAGGGTTATGTATCGAATTCAACTTTTCCGAAACGAATTCAACACAATACCATAGATCTCGACCGCAGAAGTCGAGAATCGAACTTTTTTTTTTCCTGAAATAAAACTTTACGCGCGAAATATCATCAGCGTACCGGACGGGAATGACACGATATCTTCGCGTACAGATTTCAGTAACAGAGTTACGGATGTTACAGCTCGGTGGGGCTCCACCTGGCAACCGGTTACGTCAATTGGCACGAGATCGTCGCCGATTTCGCAATTCTATTTTGACGAGTGCCAAAATTTTCTTTTCTTCTCTTTCGAACACATTAATTAATCGTCTCCCGAAAGCCAACAATTCGGGCGAGGGGAGTCGATTTTTAAAAATCCTCGGGTCGCTTTCCTGACAATTCCTACCCGGTAGGGGAAGGATTTTCCAGCAATGTCACTAAATTGAGACTATAATAACACTATTATCGCAAATTAAATTGTGTCTCTCCACTGAACGGTGGAATAACGTTGAATTTCAGTCGGATATTCGCTACACGACATGATATCTGGTATCGCGCACGACACCGCACTGCGTACACAGAGAACAGTTACACACCGATACGTTAACGCTGGACACGACCAGACGGCATTGACATTGGCCGCCAGTTAGAAAACCGGTCTCGAAACGGTCCAGAAATCTGGGCCGTGAGGCGAAAAGGAACAGGAATGAAAACGAAAACAAAAAAAAAATGGCCTATTTGGTCTTAAGCGGCCCGGGGGTTTTGGCCGGAGGCCATGAGGCGTTCCCGCCTCAGTAAATAGAGACCTGTATTTACCCGAATTAACTCGGTTGGGTCATTCAAGAATTTTCTTGCGATTAGAATAGAATTTAATCGCCGTTAGGATTAGGTCCTTGTGCGAGGGGAGTTGTTCTAAGGAAATGACCGACTAAAGAAAAATCAAAGGATCAAAGGACCCGTACAACATAATTACAATATATAACAATATCAATTTCCAGTTTAAATGGTCCTAAATTGAAAATTTCTAGTAGCGCATAAATAAACTTAATTTCAACGGCCGATGTTGTCAATTGTACTATGTACAATATTTGCAATACGGTATAACACAATTCCGACCTGTATGAATTAAAAAGATAAGACGGGCTTAATAAGATAATTCCTTTTTAATATTATACTTTTCTTTTAAATCTGAAACCTTCCATAAAATATTTTCTCCTAGGGGGCAGAAGATGAAGACCAGTAAGCCAGGAATATTTAAATCCTGTTTAATTGGCCACCTCATCTATCAGCCCCGAGTCTCCCCACTTCCGGGTTGGGTGAAGATCAAGGCGAGATCGTGCGTGCCCGGCTGCGTGCGTGCCTGCGCGCGCGTCTGCGTGCCAGCCGGGTATTTTAAAATAATCCAGAGTCGAGGAGTAAATGCCAAGTTCATGGTGCCCGGGGTGGCGGAGATATTTGCGTCGGTTCGGGCGAGGGGTGGAATCGCGCCACCTCAGTTTGCCGATACAAAGTGGACAGCATATTTGAAACGATTCCAAATGTGCGTATAGATCTTTTCTAAAATACAATACAGCGTGTTCGAACCACGCCGAGGAGCGACGACCCGCGAAAACCTTCCCGACTGGCGTCTGAATATAGACCGTTTTCATTATAATTATTACACCGGTTCTAGTGCTCTAGTACAAGAATCGAACCGTCGAAGACGTCTATAATACGGTTTTATGATTGTCGATTCTCTCTGTGTTGAGACGGGGCTCTAGGATTGCAAACATTCATTGGGCTAAATTTTTCCATCATCTCCATCATCCATATCATCATGTTCCATGTCATTCCATCCATCTTTTCCATCCTCGAAAAGTACCCTCGCGATTTCATCTGTATTAACCTGATTTTGGTCTGCGAGGGGTTGGAATACGTAAGTTTGTGGTCTCCTCTCGCTGGTCCGGTATTTTTCTAGACCGGTTTCGGCCGCTCGCCATCTTCAGTAGCGGTGTTAGTCACTGTCGGCACTTTGGATATTTTTCGGTCATCCTCACTGCGCTGTCACTGTCACTTGTACTCAGCTATCGTATTGCATTGTATTGTCACTTGTGAGGATGTCCGAAAAACGTCCAAAGTCACTAACACCGCTACTGAAGATGGCGAGCGGCCGAAACCGGCGAGAGGAGACAGAAACACCAGAAACCTACGGTATAAATTTTACGTCTCTATCATGGGGTCAGAAACATACGGTGGGGGTTTCGTTAACAGTTTTACGAAAGACGATAAATTTTTCATGAACTACAATTTCTAGTTTGGAATACCGTAAATTTCTTCGTGTCCTTCCGTCTCCTCTCTCGCCAGTTCGCCAGACGGGTTTCGTCGAATCTTCTTCAGTAGCGGTGGCGAGCGGCCGAAACCGGTCTGGCGGAAGACCAAACTGCCGACAGGGGACTGAAGAACGCAAAATCCGATCTAATGACTATTAACCGAGACAGATTTACGTCTCGATCCCGGGGTCAGAAACACAAGGTTAACAATTTTACGAGGGATTGTAACGATTGAATTTTGCAGGATTTGGAAGGTTCGGTGGAAACCGCAAGCCGTAATATTTCAAAGTTTCAAAATTCTCTCGAAGAACCCATTTTTCCAGGAACCTGTTCCCGTTATATTTTCGTTCTTAGGGCATTTCAGAGCGGCCGCCCGATATGATGATTGCACATGAACTGTTGTTCGGGAACAATCGAAACATTGGCGATTTTCAAAATTTCATAAATTGACAATCAGCCGAACCGTTAAAATAGACCTTGAACAATAGACACTGGACTCTAGAAAAATCTGCCGCTCCTAATTTGGCCTCCCACCCAATGGTTCGATACGTTATATTAGATTCTATAAAAAGTCTAGGCTGTCTAGAAGCCGGTTCGACTCAGTGGACGCCGTATAGTCCTGATAATATGTGTGTACTTGAGGTTACATTTTTTCATCACGTCTTTTTCAATTATCTCTAGATATATTTTTGATGATGGCCTCATTGTGGCCCCCCCAGTTATACTCTTCCTCGTTTCCTCAATACTCTCCGTTTTCCTCCTACGAACGAATACTCTCTTATCCGGCGGGGATTTCGGGGGGAAACTTTCGCCGGAAAGTGCGAACCGCCGGACTGAAACTTTACGGATACGCAAACTTCGTTTGAAGCATCTCCAACTGAAACGTGATGACGACTGTGGACTCAGTTTTGCTCAGGAAGTGTACACAGTGCACCGACACAAATTCACCATCTTCAATAGTGTCAACTGTGCCCTCGAGTTTTCCCCATTATTCTGCACAAAAGGCGTATTTTAATGTTGTCGGGAAGAAACTCTCGTGGGTAGGGGTTGACACCCCGCCCTACGGCTGTTCCAGAATTTGGAAACCGACCGAGCTGGCTCCGTTGGAAGGGTTTTTCGCCCTTTCCTTCTGGGGCATCTCTAAGCATATTTTAGTCTGTACAATATTTTTTTTTGTAATTCGCGCTGACCAGGACTCGTTAGCGATATTGGGTCCTGATTTTCGATTATTCCTTCACACTATTCCGAACTTAAATCTCCGTTGACTCAAGGTATTCTCGATCGGCGTTGATCGGGGTATAAGCGGTGCTAAACGATTTGTTTGAACAGCGGATTGAAAAGTTTATTGGCAAAGATTGAGTCGTGTAGGAGGGGGGCCGCGGCTCTATTTAGAGAGCCCCCTCTGGGGCCGGCCCCGGCCTTCAACCGTTTTGACCCGTCAGCCAATTTTCAACAGAGTTTTTATATTTTCTAGTCAAATTTTCCTCGCTATTTCACGACGCCCAATAAACATTTTATAAAAAATCGATGGCGGAAACAGGAAACAGTTTTTTTCAGTTTAACATACCTGTTTTTTGGTCTGCGAGGGGTTGGAATACCGTAGGCTTGTGGTCTCCTCTCGCTGGTTCGGTCTTTTTCTAGACCGGTTTCGGCCGCTCGCCAAGTCTTCAGTAGCGGCACTTTGGATGTTTTTCGGGCATCCTCACTACACCTTGTCACTGTCACTTGTACTGTCAGCCGAAACCGGTCTAGCAAAAGACCAAACCGGCGAGAGGAGACAGAAACACCACAAACCTACAGTTTTTTTTTCACGTCGAACTGACAACGTTCTGAATGTTTGGCATCGGCAAATTTGTTATTATTATTTGCAATAGTACTGTCGTACTAGGTATATACTCCAGAGCACTGCTTGGTCTTATTCCGGTCTATTGTAGACCGGCTACGGGTCCAAAATCCCAGTAGGTTTTGTTAGCCACTTCAGTCAGTTATTTGGCTATAATGGAACATACAAGAATTGGAGAATGGAGAGATTATTTGTCGCGGCTTGAAGCAGAGATTTCGCATATAAAATGCCTATGAGACCTTTAATTTCTTTTCTGATCGGCACCAGTGAAAGTTTTGCTCTCAATACTGCCTGGCGACTGTTTCCAATCTTAAATTCTGAACTAATTCGCTCTTTGTTCATTCCCGCGCCGTCGCTTTCACCCCGCAAAACCAGACCGGTTTCTGCCGTTCGCCGTCTTCAGTAGTCGGAGTACAAGCGAAATATGCCCCCGCGCAACCGTCCCAATTAGGCCAAAGTGACTGATACCGAAGCTACTGAAGGTGGCGAGCGGCCGAAACCGGTCTGGCGAAAGTTCAGACCGTCGTGAGAGGAGACAGGAAAAATCTACGGTATTCCAGCCTAGAAATTTTAGACGATGAAAACGGGGCCTATAATTTGAAATCGTACAAGATATTCTTAATGTCTTACAAGCTCATTGTGCGCCGGGCACAGATCGGAGCCAGCTTTCGGCCCGTTGAGACGAAAACAAACATTTAGGATATAAACATCGTACGAGGCCCTAATCCAATGTTTCACCGAGAGCATCACTCCTTAAATCGCCGATCCAACTCCAGAGAGATATATATCTGGGAGGGAGCCACCAAATCCCTCCTGTACAGGAACTGAAATATTTACGCCCCTCGTCTTAAAATAACGTCCGATTGAATCGTTCAGTTTACAGCAATTTACAAACATTTTACTCAATTTAAACTCTCCCGCGTATAAGTCGCGCCTCTTTTTCAGAATGTGTGAAAGTTCCGCTCTCAATACTGCCTTTTAAAATTAAATTCTGAACTAATTCGCTCTCCTTAATCGTGGGTTCATTCGTTCTGGAACCAGCAAATCTTCAGTAAATGTTTTCCTCGTTTCTGAGCAAAGCATCTCTATCCCCCGTAATGTGATATGATGTTTGTACATATACATATATCATATATAAAATTGTATTCTCTCTTATGGTTGACATGTGTGGCACATTAACCTTCACTTCTGAACTAATTGAACCTAATTTATTCTTCATTTTTGGCTCTATACTGTGTATATATATATATATATATATATATATATATATATATATATATATATATATATATATATGAAGTTGTTTTGGTTCATTCTTCCTTTTCTGTGAGCGTGTGTGAGCATTTTTGCTCTCAATACTGCATAATTCTGAACTAATTTGCTGTTATTCACCGTGGAATCTTCTTTCGGGAAACTTTTCCCCGTATTTTCTCACATATTACACTTCAATTGGGACGATCAATGTCAAAAGAAACAAAAAAAACCCCGCAAATATACCACGTTAATACTCCGGCCGAATGGCCTTCACTTATAGATATACACCGCCTCCTTATCAGCCGAACTAAATATAGAGGCTTAGGCGATACTTTAATATTTCACGTCGGACACAGAAAAATGCCTCGAACGGTTCCATGAAAAACTGAAATGCAACAGTTTCGAAAATGGTCCAAACCCGACGAGAACCAGTTGAAATGACCTCGTATAAATCAGTTGTGCGAGTTCAGATATAAAGACAATTACAGCCTATATTATATACTAGGGGTACCCAAAAGTAATCGACATTTTGACTTTGTAATTCATTTTATTTCGCTAAAAAAGAAATTTTAATTATTACTGTACTATATATTCGCAGATATTATCGACAACTCTCTGCCACTTTTCCGGCAAATTTTCGATTCCCCTCTTGAGGAACTCCTCGAGACCAAAATACATCTTATCAGATTGTTGATTACTTTTGGTTACACCTAATATTAGGCGGATTGTAACTTGAACAGGAAATTCAATACGGAAAAATAATACTCTATTTTCAAATAAAAACAGGTCAAAATTACGGTATCATTTTTCATAATCAGTGTTATTCTGGCACCTCTAGACTTAAATTCTGAAACTGGAAGTGTTTCATCTTCTATCTTTCGATCCTATTCAATAGCCTAAATGCATTTGTTATTCTTAATTCAGTTGGAAAAGACGTTGGCGAATTTTATTTTGAAAACTTTAAAATGTTTTATACAACCGTAGGCCGGCCCAACTACATTTTTTCGCCTGAATGTTTATGAGATTATTTTTAATGTATGTTGCAGACGGTTTTCTCGTTAGGTAATCGAACCGCCGGTGTTGGGTAACATCGAATGTGGGAGGAACTACTAGCTAGGACGTGTGTGTGAGTGTATATATATATATATATATATATATATATATATATATATATATGTATGTATGTGTGTATGTGCTAGTTCCACTTCCAATGTACGGCTTCCAAGCTCCATGTCCCTCAAGGTCGTCTGCCGGCTTCTTCCGGCGGACAACGATTCCATTATAAACATTCCATTATTCCGTTCCAAGTTGGGGGTTGTTAATCCCATGAAACACTCTTCGAGCTGTAGAAATTATAAGAATATATTATTTATCCATTATAATGACGCCTGGAATGTACGAGAGGCTACAGTCTACGCGGGGAAAGTTTCGCGCCGAAACGCCGATTCGGAATCGGACGAGAACAATTTCGACGTTTACTTTTGTACACGACAACAATGCAAAGTCCAATACAAAGTTCGGTTGGGACTTTTCATCACACGGCAACCCTGGGATGCTCCTGCAGGACGAGAGGTTCGACGAAGAACCGGTATAACCTGAGCATTCTGAAAGTGTCAGAGCGTCCACAAAAAATGTCGACCGAAAATAAATAATATATCCACCCTTAAAACCATGTAAATATTGCGGGAAATAAACGGTCGTTTGTATTTCCAAAAAAAAAATAGGAGGCCTTACTTTTGGGCAGATACACGGATATAATGGACTCGAATATTAGTTCAGAATACCTGTTTTGTGGTCTGCGATTGGTTGGACTAACGTTGTAGATTTCGTGTGTGTTTCTGTCTCCTCTTTTGCTAGACCGGTTTCGGCCGCAGTCACGTTGGCACTTTAAGATATTTTTTTTGCATCCTCCACTACTGCACTGTCACTGTCACTTGTACTCGGTGCATTGTCACTTGTGATGATGCCCAAAAAAACATCCATAGCGACTGACACCGCGCTACTGAAGGTGGCGAGCAGCCAAAAACCGGTCTGGCGAAAGATCGAACCAGGGCGAGTAGGCAGAAACGCACAAAACAGGTACTCTAAACTATGTGAAAAGTAGCTGAAACTATATTCTATAAGACTTTGTTAAATAAGGAAACGACCGTTCGATTTATTGTAGAACCTTTTCGCCCCCGGTCTGGGATTTTCCTCTGAAATTTCAACAGATCTCTTCCTTTCGGTTTTCGAACAGGGTCGGTTTCAAATACGGCCCGGTTTCGTAACCGGGGAGGTTCGCTTTTTAAAGACTTCCCCTCGTGGGGGTGTCTCTGTGCCAAGCGGCCTCGCCAGGGTCCCACCCCTCTGCCTCCTGTCTATCTGGGCCCCGTAAAAGACCACCGCCGCCCGTCTATTTTCAGTCCGTCCGAGACCTCCGTGTCCCGCCACCGGGAGGTGAAACCAAAATGGGAAACCAATTTTGATCGTGAAGTCTCCAATAGCAGAACGCCCGGCTATTAAAAACTAGACCGGTGAAAGAGAACAACCGTCAGTGTCTGGACCCTGCCGCGTCCACGTCTATTCCGGTCACCTCATTCTGGGATCATCGCTTTGCCACAAGCAAATTATGAATTAGTCATAAATGGATAATATTCCTGAAATGGACGAATGTTTAACGAAAGCTCTACCGTCCGCCTAGGAATGCGATATAGGCCGGTGGAGCGAGACCGGTTTTTGGCATTTCGCCAAAAGTCACTAGAGCACCACTGTTTTTTCTCCCCTTCTCTATCTCGTACAGCCGATAGAAACGTGCCTGAAACACGTCTACGATTTTCATAAACAAGACCTACGAGTCGAGTCTGCTTTTGAGCAGATTCCCGATAATCAAAATCAAATTAGTTCGGATTTGATATATAATATATACATCGTTATAATCATTAAGAATTATATATAGTCCGTTTTATTTGAGCTTCTTATTATTCAAGGTTTTTACAACAGATTGTTTATTCGACGAAAGTCTAATTTTATGTTTCCACCCGACCGAATATCAGCTGCGATCAGCTGTTTGAAATCGTTTTGGCAAATCGTTAAAAAATCAGCTGATTCAGCGCTTATTCTCCGAGTAAGCTGTCCACCAAATACAATAGAGTGCTTTTTTCTAATCCACTTTTCAGTAATATACACGACAAATTAGTCTACTGAATGCTGTTATATACAATAATTTTATGGTAACAGTGCCGATAGGATGCTTTCTGCGTCAACTGCCGATTGGAGAAAAATTCGCAAGAAAACATTTTAAAAACGAGATTGAATGAGAGGAGCTCGTGAAATTCCAATATTATTCGACTGTTATACGAACATTTTTCGCGAAACGAGAATATTTAAAGTCCAAATACCGGTGTACGTAAATGCAGCAAGGCAGCAGCGTTTGTATTCCGGGAAGAGGAATATTCGAAATCCGATATAATTTAATATCTCTTTGCCCGGAAAATAATTTTACAAACCGTCAGTTTGAGAGTTGAGAGGAGAACACTGGAAATTATAATCTGCTGTCAGTTTTACAGGAGGAAAAAGGATGCTCGAGAGTTCTGGGAAAGCTGGGAAATTTCAGTGCCTTTGAGTGTTCCGGGAAGTCTCTCTCTCTCTCTAATTGAAGTTGCCCACTTATTGCGGCTTATATTCGTGTTTTCTGAACTCAGGTTCGTCCGTTTCTGTCACTTACTGCCGCTGTCAGTGCGCGTTTCGCTTCCGTATATCGTTGAGTCGGCTTCCGGTAAGGCTCCAGCGAGCTGGCTCCATTAGAAGGGTTTTTTTCGGAGGTTCGGGAAAAATTCCGGAAAGAAAAAATACCCCGCCAACCGGAAGCCAGTCAGCGACGTTTCGAGTTCTGGTCACTCGAAAATTTTTTATTATTCCACTTTTTTCCGATCGCACATAATCGTATTAAAATATCGAAAGGGGAAATTAAAATCGGATACGGGTCCACTCAGGACAGGAGCAGAAACGCAATAATGAAAATTCTAATTATTCGAATATTTTTTGCACTCGAATAATCGAGTATTGTCGATCGGATTTTAAACGAGAATTATTTTTTTTTCGTTCGTCCAACAGCTCGTAGCGCGTTATCGGTAAAGTGTAAAAGGAGCGCCTTCTCGATATCCACTTCGTTCTTATCAGCGCAAGCCGGTCGTTTCCCTCTTATCGGTCGCGACATATTTTCAGCATTATAAATTTTCCATAAAATGGAAAATGACGGTAGAAAAATGGTAGAAAAATAGGAAACCGAGACGGAGGTCCCGACGAAGAAACCGACTGCGGTAATGAAGAGGGGGAAGAAACAAACTGGTTCAGAAATGAAGGTCAACATAGAATGAACTGAATAAAAACGGGAAACATTTATAGAACAGTTTAACATACCTGTTTTGTGGTCTGCGAGGGGTTGGAATACCGTATGGTTTGTTGTGTTTCTGTCTCCTCTCTCGCCGGTTTGGCCTTTCGCCAGACCGGTTTCGGCCGCTCGCCATCTTCAGTAGCGCTGTGTTAGTCACTTTTGGCACTTCGGATTGATTTTCGGGCATCCTCACTGCGCTGTATCACCGTCACTTGTACTGTCAAATGCAATACAGTGCCGACTAACACAGCGCTACTGAAGACGGCGACCGGCCGAAACCGGTCTAGCAAAAGACCGAACCGAAGGAGACAGAAACAACACAAACATACGGTATTTGTAAAACAAAAAATTCCGGAAGTAACTTTTGACCTTACCTCGCATTTACGACATTCGATTGCCTGTTTAGAAATAGGCAGCCCAAACGTTGGCGCTATCGAAAACATTACGCTATTCGTGAATACGCAATGCGATCTTGCCGTGATCGAATTGCAAATGTTCGAAAGCTGGTTCAAAAACGGAATCGGTGCAAATTACTTAGGGCTTCAAGTTCCGGAAAATCCAGAAGAATTTGAAACCACAAACTTTTTCGTTTTGATTACTTTTCGAGTCATATTTCGCGTAACAAGTTTCTGAACTGGGTTTTCGGATGAACGAAGCGAATTACGAAGATTTCAAACGAGCTCCTATATTCTGTTTTTAAGCGGACGTTTATATTCAGTCGCTGTTTGCCCAGCCATTTAGCACTTCTCAAGCCGAAAGCGGTGGCTCTAATTACAGCTATAAACGAATTGGCACGACCGTGCCAAAATCCACGGTATTCTGTTCCCCTACAGCCCGACTAGTGAAGACGGCGACAGACCGTATAAGATTTGAATTAAAGTTATTCCACTTATAAGTTGTTGTATACTGTTCATTGTAGTATAAGAGAAGATAAGGTGAACGGCGACTAATTGGCGAGAACGATTTTTGCGGTCACCTTTCCAAATTAGAGATACGAACACTTGTCTGAGACTTGTGAACGAACGAACGTTTCGATTCCCACTCCCCAAATAACTCAACAAGTGTTACGAATTCGCAATTGTATGGGGTGTCCCGAAATTAACGCGAGATTTGAATTCGCCACCATTCTTGCAGTAAAGTCGGTAAACCTATTAAAAAAAAAATACCATTCGACAGCCGACAGTTTAGGGTCAGTAGAGATGGAGCGTTACGCGATAGAACAACGTAGGTTCGTGATGTTTCTGTCTCCTCTCGCCGGTTCGGTCTTTCGCCAGACCGGTTTCGGCCGCTCGCCATCTTCAGTAGCGCTGTGTTAGTCACTGTTAGCACTTTGGATGTTTGTTGGGCATCCTCACTGCCCACTGTCACTTTCACATGTACTGTAGACTACAGGAGGAGACAGAAACATCACGAACCTATATATAAACTACAGTACATGTGAAAGTGACACAATGCAGTGAGGATGCCCCCCTAAAAAAACATCCAAAGTGCTAACAGTGACTGGCGCCGCTACTGAAGATGGCGAGCAGCCGAAACCGGTCTAGCAAAAGACCCGAACCAGCGATAGGAGACAGAAACATCACGAACCTACAGTATTCCAACCCCTCGCAGACCACAAAACAGGTATCATTGTTGAACAATATTTCAAAAATAATGATAGTTCGGCGGCCACAGTTCGATTCAAATCTCGCGTTAATTTTGGGACACCCTATGTAATGTGTTAGCAATTTGCTAACACAAATTTCTTGACGGTGAATCCCAACCATTGACCGGTATTCTTGCTTGAAGTCCTCTTGAGGCGTCGCCCGGGAAATGTCTGGAATCTCTCTAATCGGGGGATTGAAGGGATAGAATTGGACGGGGAAGGATTTATGCATGCGACACAGTCGGACAGACTTTCAAATATGAATGGATCGCGCTGTTAGAAACGCTTAAGACATTGTCGGGATTCTACTGAAATTTAATTGACAATAATTGGAACACATTCCACTCGAATGAATCGCAGTTTTTCTAACCCATTAGCGATTCGCGGCGGCGAAAATTAGGGCCAATTAGTTTCGCCAGTCTCCGGCCGTTTTCGTTACGCGTTAACGCCAAATAATCTGACGGTATTTTCAGCGAATACTTCTTTTTCGCAGATTTCTGTCTCCTGTCTCGCCGGTTCGGTCTTTCGCCAGACCGGTTTCGGCCGCTCGCCGTCTTCAGTAGCGGTGTCAGTCATTTCGGATGTTTTTCAGGCATCCCCGCAAGTGACAATACAATGAAATAGAATCGCTGAGTACAAGTGACAGTGGCAGCGAAGTGAGGATGCCCGAAATATATCCAAAGTGCCAAAAGTGACTAACCCCGCTACTGAAAATGGCGAGCGGCCGAAACCGGAGGAGAGGAGACAGAAACACACGAAATCTGTTTTGTGGTCTGCGAGGGGTTGGAATACCGTATGGTTTGTGGTCTCCTCTCGCTGGTTTGGTCTTTTTCTAGACCGGTTTCGGCCGCTCGCCGTCTTCAGTAGCGGCGTTAGTCACTGTCGGCGCTTTGGATGTTTTTCGGGCATCCTCACTGCACAGTCACTTTCACATGTACTGTAGACTACAGGAGGGAACAGAAACATCACGAACCTACTTTATAAACTTTCCCAGTACTTTCACAGTACATGTGAAAGTGACAGTGCAGTGAGGATGCCCGGAAAACATCCAAAGCGCTAACAGCGACTAACACCGCTACTGAAGATGGCGGGCGGCCGAAACCGATCTAGCAAAAGACCAAACCGGCGAGAGAGGAGACCAAAACATCACGAACCTACAGTATTCCAACCCCTCGCAGGCCACAAAACAGGTATATTAAATTAATCACTCTTCATTCGGTGGGCTATTTTGTATTCTGTACGCAGGTAATTATTTCTCGACTTCGTAAGTACGAAGTGATGCAAGTCGAACTTACTCTTGTCGGGAATTGGCCGCGGTACAGGCGAACTTCTGTGTAACGAAGCTCCGACAATTCGACAATTGTACTGAAGACGGCGAGAGGCCGAAACCGGTCGACTGCGGGCGGAGAATATATATAACACGTGTATATAAAAAATATATAATAATAACACGGTGTCATAAAGCACGACGTTTAAAATTGAAACGGTACGACGTTGAAATAGAGGGGATGGAGGGCTGGTTTTTTAATCATACGCGCCGTTGGACACGATAACAACACACGATTGTCGGTCTCGTCGACCGGTGGCCCTGAAAAGGGCCGTTTTGTCGACGGGGGAAGTTCGGAAGTGCGACCGAATGGTTCTGCCGGCTCGGAGTTCCTCGCCACTGAGACTCCCGTACACAGAGAGAGAGAGAGAGAGCGGTGGGGCTCATGCTGCTACTACTACCACTACTACCACTACTACCACTACTACCACTACTACCACTACTACCACTATTACCACTATTACTCATCGGCTGCAGTAGAAATATCCCCCGGATGGCGGAGGCCGGTGACCGCTCCCACTCTTCTGGGACACCGCAAATAGAACATTATCCAACTCTTATCACAGATCATATCTATCGCGTTTTCTGGTCCACTGGTACGGGTTTTTTTTTGTTTTTTAGTTTTTTTTCTGTAGTGAAAATAAATTCTTACGCTTGTTCGCGGTCGGAGCAGCGCTGGGCGCATTCTGTTCACCGAAAGAAATTACATATTTACGATTTGATATTCGCAGTTAACTCGTTCGCCAATGACCGTCACATAAATGCGACACAGCTTTTTTTTTACCACATACCAACGTCACACATATGCGACAGATATTTTTGCACAATTTACAAAGGCACGTTTGAATTGTCAAGTTCTAAAAGTGTAAAATGTACGAAGTCTGTATTCGGTCCGCTCTCGCGTTAGATTATTTAGAGTCTTTATAACAGTTGAAAATAGGTCGTTTTAGCTGGGTTAGTGAAATTAACGGGCAACAAGTAATAAATTTAAAAAGGAAAAGATTTTGCGAAGAAAAATTATTAAAATTGTTACGTAAGTAGCTAGATATAAGCGAGCTATAAAAATTATTATTACATTTAATGTTTTTTAACGGAAACATATCTCTCGACGAAATGACGAATTTTCGTAAAATAAAATGAATTTCGTATCGATAAATTGTGTTATAATCAATTTCTTCTAATTTAATGTGACACATATATGTGACACGTGGGCTACAGCGTTTAGTTTTTATCTCTAGGCCAGCGTCACATATTTGTGTCAGTTTAAAAGAATACTTATTCTACTTTTTTAGACTGTTCTAAATACACACGCGTAAAATCTATTCCAATTGATTACACATAATCGCGAAAAAATTTGGGCTACGGCGGATGTTTTCTCCATAAGACCCTGGCAGCCAACTGGTTAATAAAAGTTGAATTCGATTTGGAAAAAGTTGAAATCGTTATAATTTTGAACGTTTTTTTTTTGTTTCAGTTGATTTAGTTATTTGTGTGTTAGAAGTGGCAATGAGAAGTTCTCACCGACGTTCGCGACGTTAGGACCGACGAGTGCCACATATTTGTTTGCAAATTATTATATATTTAAATTGTATATAGTCGGAAAATAAATATGTTATCTACGCCAACTTTTGGTATATCATCTATCTTGTCTGTACGTATTGTCTTTCTGTTTCGTATAGTGCGTCAACACCAATCTAATAGTATATCCAGTTAATAGCGTAATACTTACTCCTGGAGCTCGATGACCTTCTCCTTAGTATTCCAGTTCGTCATTGAGACGTTTTTAAAAATCTCCATCCCGATATTTGGTCCCAATCTGGGTTCAGTTTGTCGTGAACTGTTGCAGTCGACGCATCCGGACTGCGAATTTTTTTATCTGCCCCAGTTAATTATTATATCTGCAAAATATCCGGAAACAACAGCAGACAACCGTATATAACCGGGTAGAATCAATTATAACTTGATACGACACGTTATTTTCGATTAAAACCGGAAATAATCCGAAATTTTATGTATATAATATAACCCGAAGTAACAGGATATAATCCATGTATAACCGGATATAATATCGGGAGTGACTGTTTCAAAATACAGTTGCAATATAATAAGTAATATAATATCATTAAATATATAATTATATTTATAGTATATGTATATATATTTATAGGAGTGGGGGAGAGTTCGGATAATGGCTAAGAAAATGGACTAGGATTAGAAACTAAGCTGTAAGTGTTGGATCAGAGCGTAGAAATAATGACTTTGGTTAAATCCAAACCTAACTAAAAAAAAATTCAGTGATTTGGTCTGAATCTGTCCCGAGAAAAGTGTCGGGTTTGAACCTAAGTCGGTTGAGTTGGGTTTAATCGATAGATAAGTGTTGGGTGGAAATTAAAATTGATAATTAACGGTTAAAACCTATCATATTATTGTATATACATTTATATATATATATATATATATATATATATATATATATATATATATATATATATATAAAAGTCAGAATTGCCCGAAAGAAAATGATGAAGGATCGAATGAAGAAACTCTTCTAACTGCCCCCCCAGCTAGTATAAAATATATAAATTTATTATTACGTATTAGAAATTTATAGAAAATTGAATTTGCTCCAAAACTGCCGCTCTTTGAGCATTGCATAAGCTATAAGATCCTCGAATATTGGGAGTCCACTTCTGGTACACCCTGCGGTATACCACTGTATACCATAGGTATATATTTATTTATTATTTATTAGAAATTTATAGAAAATTCAATTTCATTCTCCACGAAACTGCTGTCCTCTGAGCGTCAGATAATAGGCTCTAAGATCCTCGAATATTGTGGTTTCTGTATACACTAGGGGTACCCAAAAGTAATCGACATTTTGACATTGGAATTCATTTTATTTTGCTAAAAATGAAACTTTAATTATTAATCTACTATATATATTCCAACCGATATTATCGACAACTCTCCGCTGCCACTTTTCCGGCAAATTTTCGATTCCCCCCCCAACTTGAGGAACTCCTCGAGACCGAAATACGTCTTATCAAATTGTCGATTAGTTTGGGTCACACCTATATATATATATATATATATGGGGCCGGTAGAGTTGGCCCCTAGGCGGCCACTCTCGAGAACTATAATAATAGGTTCGGAAATAATTTTTCCCGACTAAAAATACCGGACCGTTTTGTATCTGGCGGTCGTCGAGCCCCGCCGTGTGCACCCTGCAACTGGGCTCACAATATTCTTATATCTATTTATCTCTCTCTCTCTCTCTCTCTCTCTCTCTCTCCATCTCTCTCTCTCTCTCTCTCTCTCACTCTCCCTCTCTCTCTCTCTCTCTCTCTCTATATGTCTCCGCCTCTCCTCTCGTCGAACACATTTCGGGAATAATGGCAAACGCAAGATGTCTGAAAAAGTCGAAAAGTTCGACAACTTTCGGTTTCGATGCCGTTCGACCGAATCTCGGAAGAGATTCGACTATTATATTCGAAATGTACAATAATATACTTTAACATACCTGTTGTGTGGGTCTGCGAGGTGTTGGAATACCGCAGATTTCCTCTCGCCGGTCCGTTCTGTTTTTCATTTGTCCGCCCGCCGTCTTCAGTAGCGCGGTGTCAGTCACTCCCGGATGTTTTTCGGGCATCCTCACAAGTGACGACAGTACAACGCGATACACATCGCTGCTGGGTACATACTACTGTGACAGCCAGTGACCTGACTCCGCTACTGAAGATGGCGAGCGGCCGAAACCGGTCTTTTGTCAAAGACCGAACCTGATTTATTAGGTGTACCCAAAAGTAATCGACAATTTGATAAGACGTATTTTGGTCTCGAGGAGTTCCTCAAGAGGGGAATCGAAAATTTGCCGGAACAGTGACACAGAGAGTTGTCGATAATATCGGTGAATATATAGTAGATTAATAATTAAAGTTTCTTTTTTAGCAAAATAAAATGAATTCCAAAGTCAAAATGTCGATTATTTTTGGGTACCCCTAATATAATCTGTGTTTTTCACGAGGACGATTTAAAATCGAAACGGTCTAAAATATGCCGATTCAATGAGCTAAATCACTTATGCCAAGCTGGCCGGTCAATAAATAAATAAATTAGGAGAATATTTTCTATTTTATCTATTTGTACTTAGTTATATAATCACTACAAACTGATCTAATTTGTATGCACCTCGTACAGTAATATTTCGTCTTATTGAATACTGAAATAGATGAACAATTAATGTGCTACCGCGGATGGCGGGAAGCCGAATGAAATTCAGCCTACAGGGCCAAATAACCCCGATAAAATTCATAAATATTTTTATTTCTGTAAATTATAAATCCCAATTTTACAACATAAATTAATAAAGTTTTCACAAATATTGATTGGAAGGTACACTTACACGTTCAATTGGTTAAGTTCTATTTTTAATTCAGACTTAATTAAATTGCGATCGTATTGAGTGCGATATATTAAAGGGTACCCAAAGGTAATCAACATTTTGCCTTTGGAATTTATTTTATTTCGCTAAAGAAGAAAGTTTAATTATTAATCTACTATATATTCTAACCGATATTATCGACAACTCTCTGTGCCACTTTTCCGGCAAATTTTCGATTCCCCTCTTCGTGAACTGCCTCAGGGTACCAAAATACATCTTATCAAATTGTTGATTACTTTTGGGTACACCTAATAGCTCCTGTTTTTATCGGAATTATTTATTAAATTCGCCGAATTTCGATAATTAAATTACTCCCGTATCAAATCTATATTTTTAGTTCGGCAAAACAAAAACTGGACAAATAACGCCCGATTAGAAAAAAAAAATCCGAACATTAGAAAAATTATCGCCTCCTACAAATTGGACGCTCTATTGGAAAAGAATCTTGAAAAAAAAATTTTTCCCTGGACGAAATTCGAATTTTAAAAATTATCTAAAAATCATTATAAATAAAATTCTGACATCCTATCTTTAACCCTCCTTAATAGTGATGTGAATAGCGTTATTTTCGAAACCCCCTTGAACCATCATTTTTCAATTATTCTTTGTTCAGCAGTTTTGATGATAGTCCAAAACAATAAAAAATATATATACATATATATAAACTTAAAATTATCGCGAATTTGGCGCAAGGTGAAAGTTCAAAATCCCTAGACCAGCCCGGGTTTTATTCTAGAGCGTTAAATGGGCGTAGCCCCCCCCCCCCCCCAATAGAGGGGAGTTGCCTGGGGGACAAGTTCAAGTGCGCCCCCAGAAGGAGGGTATCCCGCCGATACGGAATTAGCCCGGGTACGCGTGCGCACTGTCCGCCAACCCCCACCAACGGCCGTGCGCACCCAACAAAGGGAGCCCCCGCCTCGGCCCTCCATCCCAGACCGGCAGTGTCCTCGCACCAGAGACCACTGTCCTCTAACCGGATCCTTCGTCACTGTCACTACTCTTTCGGTAAGTTACAAACCAATTTCAATTGCACGACACAACTCGTTGGCGGCGGCTCCGCCGGTTCATTGCAGTCCTACGACTTCTTCGGTATCGTAACATTGTCGGTTACCGAGCCCGGAGTTTTGAAATTATTCGGTATACAGAAAACAGAAATTACGGATTATTCCCAACCCCTCCCCCCCCCCGGGGGCCTTAACGAATATAATAATTGCAAAACTCAATTTGAAATATGGCCGATCTTGAGGCTATCCTCCTCCTGCACCTGCTCGTTTTTACAGGAGAGTTCCGGTTCAACAGTATTCTAACCGGGGCGTGGCCCCCCGGTTTAACCGACGGTTACGATTCCCGGAACGCGGGTTAGAAAATTCAGCTTCCTTTTTTTTCATTACCTCGCGGTCTTCGGTCCTGGAATTTCCCTTTTTTTGTTAACGCGGCCCCCACATCCCGTAATGGGACGCGAGGCGGAAATTCGGCCGGAAAAACGCGATCGGAAATTGTGTCCCAATGGGGACTCCCGAAGGAGTCTCCTGCGGGAGCGCGATCGGCACCGAGTGCCTCGGTCGCCGCGAAAATACCGGAAATTAAATTTAAAATTGCGAACCGCCGACCATCGTGCACTTTCAGACACAAGTTTAGAATCAATAATTTTAACAAAATTTTTTCCCCTACGAAATCGACTCCGGAAACGATTCCGGAATACAATTTTTATTATTATTATTATTGCACAACATTGCGTCCCGTCAACCGAAAACCGGTCCGGGACTAAGCGGGACGTGAACGTTCGAAGCGCGGGATCCGTCCAGACCGGTCTGGGAATTTCACAATTCAGTTACGAGTGTTGCAAACGGAAATTCATTTTCCTCCTTTCCAATTTATCGCTGGAGTAATTGTGGGAAAATCCGGAAAAATTATCGGTCGGAGCCCGACTAGTAACCGTAATTTTCCTTCTTCTCCCGGAAGAATAATTTTTCGAATTTTTTTTTCTAATATTTTTTATTATTTCCCGAGTGAAATTCTCTCGTTTCGTGCCCTTAAAAAATATATAAGGTTATGTAATGAAATGAATTAAGAAAATTTCGTCCTTTCTGCCTTTATTTCGTCCTCCGAGTGTGCGAAGGGCGACTCAGGAGCGGTGTTCTTATTGGAATTGGTACCGGCAGGATTAAGAAGGTATGTAGGTGCACCCCCGACCCCCCCCCCTCCCCCGCCTGGTGGTAGGGGTCGCTCCCGGTAGAGTTGGGAGGGTACCCGGGACCGGATCGATACCCTCCGTCGGCCGCGATGGGGGGCCTTGTTGGAAGTGGAGGAGGAGGAGGAGGAGGAGGAGGAGCTCTGGCGGATAATGGTAGGGGGTCCTCTTGGTGGTGGGTGGGGGCGGGGGCGTCCACCGATCAACGGGAAAACCCGATAGTCGACTACTGGGAGGGGTGAAAAAAAAAAATCCGCCATGTCTCTGACCCGGTGTCTTCTCAGGGCTTCCGCCGCCTCCAGGAGCTTGTCCTTCAGCCGGTAGTATCCAACTTTCGGGAAATTTCGATCTCTCTTCTCTAACTACTAACTTGCAAGTCCGATTCCGGCCCTTCGAAAGCTTATCGAATTGAACGACCGGTCCCTATCCAATCTGATAAAGATCGAACGATATCGTCCTCAGTTAGAAACGGAGCGTGAAATTACGTAATCGGCGTATCGCCGTTATGTAATTAAAAAATCGAGACTTCTGTGAAACATTATTGAAATTGAAGTGGATTCGATTATATAAATTTATAGCAGGGCTTTAGTATCTGCTCACACGGGTATTTCTCCGTACTATGATAGGCCGTTTCCGTTCGCTTATGAGATAAAGTTTTTTTTTTCTTATAGTGACTTAAACGTCCTCAGCCCCCTCGCACACTAGAGTTATATAAATATCTCAGGCTTTTTCAGAAACGACCTTTAATTCGATTTTAAGAAGTTCAAATGGGCATGGAATTATCTTAATTTTGGGAAAACGATAATCCGAAGCCAAATATTGTAGAGACATAAATAAAAAAAAATTTCTCATAATTTTTCTTCTATATCTGTTTGCCTGTCTCCCGTATATTATGACTGTTGCAGTTCAATGGGGATGCATTTATAATGGGGATTGTGGGACGGACTTTTGTCGGTATTTCTGAAATGGGGCCCATTGTTCGGGCTGTTTAGTCAACTCTGAGCCCTAACCAGTCTCTTCCGGAGCGAAATGCGCTCGAATTTTTTATTATTCCACTCTGAGCAAATTTTTACATTCGAGTCAAAAGGATATTCATTTTAAAAAAAGTTTAATTTCGATTACAAGAAATAAATTTAGGCCTTCATTTTGAATTATTGCAATAACTCGAAAGAAAAAATTAAGATAATTCAGTGGCTTGCCACCGTGGCGCGCTGTTCCCCACTTTTAAAGTCGAACCAGAAAAGTTTATTGATTTGAAAAAACTTAACATTTTAAATACCAAAAATAAATTTGGCGTTAAACTCAATTTTGAATTGTTAAAAAACAAATGGTGATAAATAGAAATAATAATTTATTTTCCAAAAACCCATTTGTCAATCTGGCGACGGTGGCGCGCTCTACATTTCTACTGCCGAACTTAAACTAATCAAAAGACCGATGCTACAAACATATATTTTCCAAAGCTTAATTTTGTAGAAATATTGCATTAAATAAATTTGTTTTTTGCGGTAATTTTAAATTGTTACGAGATATTGTAATATAAAGTTAAAATTTTTGAGATATTATTCATGATTATGCTTGGTGGAAAACATGAATTGATATAAACCAATAAATCTCTTGTTGGAATTAAAACGTTGTGGAAAACCTTATTTCTGGGAATTATTAAATTCGGACAAAAAACTCCATCTTTAACTCTTTTTAATTTAAAATAAAATTATCGAAAATTTGCCGGAAAAGTGGCAGAGAGTTGTCGATAATATCGGTGAATATATAGTAGATTAATAATTAAAGTTTGTTTTTTGGCAAAATAAAATGAATTCCAAAGTCAAAATGTTGATTACTTTTGGTACACCTAATAGAACTAATTTTTTTTTTTAGTGAATTCTAACACTATTAAACCTTTTTTAAAGGTGTCAGTTTCAAAACTTGAACGATAAGAACAGCAGTTTGTATATATAGGGAGGAAATCAAGTGTTGGTTAAAATTGATTTTTAAACGATGTTTCTCAACCCTACTTGGAGTTGTCCATTGAACAGTTGGACCCCAATTACAGACTGTTTGTATTGTCATATTTGAAATCCGGTGCACTGTTGTCCCCCAGTGCACTGTTTATTTCCGAATAATATTAAGAGGTTTTGAAGTTGAATTTCCGGTATTACTTCGTACTGTATTTTAAATATAAATCTGTAGAACGGCGAAGATGGGGGGAGAATCACGTCCTAGAGTGACGTCTGTCTCTGGGATGCTCTAGGACTAAATTATAGCTAACTGCCTGCTTCCTGCAGCTCTCTAATGGCCATTCAAGGGGGGACCTTGTTTTTTTTTTTTTTCGTTTTTGTTTTTACCCACGGACCACTGGGAGGAAGTCAGTCTCTCTCTCTCTCTTGTCCTGTCTTTCAAGCTTATATTATTTCCGCCCATTGAACGCACAATAAGGAGGATCATTCACTGTTGAAAAATTATTTTTTCCACTCTTTTATTGTTACAACTGTAAAATTATACAACAAGCACAACATTGATATAGGCACTAGCTACAATAGACAACAATTAGAGGAGAAACCCACTGGTTCCCCCTTTTTATTTTTTTAAAATTAAAAATTTTTTATTTTATTTATTGAAGAACAAACTAAAACACACATTATCAGTTACAAAGTCATGCCATTAGTCCGCAGCAGAACTAATACGACTAATGTTTATTTTACCTTCAAATTTTTCATTCCGATCATTATGTACCTTTCATATTCCAGTTTCGGTGAGGAATTTATTTAATTAAACAAAATTTGGAGTACTCTATTTGTTTTCCATAGCTCATTTATAACACACTGGGTCGTGATAGGGAAAAAAAGAAAGATTGAAAATATAACAGGTAATTATTTAATATTTTATGGCGGAAATTTATGAGCAATAAACTATTTGTAGAATATTATTTATTGAGATAAAATAACAGTTAATACAGTAGGTTTATTATAACGGTTGCTGAGTGAACGGTACTTCGTAGACTTTTCGATTGATCACCATAATGTTTATCTTATAGAAGGGGTTTTTCAAAGTCGAATAAAATATTTAAAAAAAATATATTTCGGAACATATATTTAGAATTGTGTAGTAAATTTTTTTCTATCCTGCCCAAGACCTGAAATTAGGCCGGTTAGCTGTCTCTATTACATTTTGAAATGTGCATTAATAATAGGGAATAAATAATATTCCCTATTTACTGGAATAAAAAATATTCCTATAATTTGCTGCAACAGTGACCCGAACGCTTCGGCCCCGTGTCCCGTTTCCAGCCGTTTTGAGGTCGATGACCTCCGATCGTGGTGATGATGATGATGATGATGATGATGAGGAAGAGGAGAAGGGACAGAAACCCTTTGATCCCGCGAATTAAAACGGTTGAAATTCGAGGGAATTATTACTGAGCGCGACCGGGATTCGAACCCTTCTGCGGGGAGACTGGGAAACGTTCGTGGCCGGGAAAGAAAAACGCAATTTGAACTGACGAGTCTGTCCCATTGAAACCGGTTTTGTGCTGACGCTTCGGCCTTCTCTCTCGGCCAGAACTCTCTGACTCATCGCCCCTCGAACGCTTGCCCAATTACGCCCTTTTCTATTTCGTAATTCGTTGCATCTGCTGTAGAGGAAATTCGGTCAAATTGGAGGACGAATCTGGGTTCGAAATTCAAGACTTAAAATCCGCCTGGAATTGATATCGAATCATCACCAACTTCCGGCATCGTCGCCTGATACCTTGGGAAGAATTTCGCCTTTGAACGATTTTTTCGGTGTTCGGAAATCAATCGAGCTAAAAATCCCTTCCAGTGGACGTTTTTCCCCGTTCAAATAAATACTATTTAACAGGATAGCATTTTCCCTAATTCACTTCAAGCAAATATACCCGTACAACCTGGAGTCCAGGAATCCAAACGGGACAGTTTGGATATACAACCATATATATGGCTCATATCGCAATATTGATAAAGTCGATACATTGATATTTGGCCAAATTGCGCCGAGAACGAGCGTTGAAAACTTTTTTTCTTAAAATATCTACGGCGTTTTTGGAATTGAATTTTTCATTGAGTTTCGTTGCCAAGGCTGCGATTCCATAAATGAGAGTAACAAAATTCGCCGTCCGTTTTTCGTTTCCCCCGGATAATCTTCTTCTCGGAATGTCCAAAACCGGAGTATGCGTCGGCTGCTACGGCCGCAGGAACGGCCTCCAGGACTCGGTCTGCAGGTGTTACCGGATTGAAAAATCGTCCCTCCAGTAAGATCTGGAGGCGATTACTACTTTTGATTTGTATTTCAATCCGGTTCTCTTCTTTATTTTTTTTTTCACAACAGTTGTTGTTGTTGTTACAGGGCAAAAAACATGGTTGACGCGGCCACAATGGAGAAGATGGAGGCCGGCTTCAAGAAGCTTGAGGCCTCCGACAGCAAATCACTGCTGAAGAAGTATCTTACCCGCGAGGTGTTCGACAAGCTGAAGAACCTGAAGACCCCCTCTTTCGGTTCTACACTTCTCGATGTCATCCAGTCCGGTCGGTATTATTGAAGAGACTCCTGTATCAATTACTTCTGTACAAAGTCCCTTTACTTTACAGTCGAAACTCAACGATCTCTGTTTTTTTTCCCCCTTCGCCCCTTCCAGGTCTCGAGAACCACGATTCCGGAGTCGGCATCTACGCCCCCGACGCCGAAGCCTACACCGTCTTTTCCGCGCTGTTCGACCCGATCATCGAGGACTACCACGGCGGCTTCAAGCAGACCGACAAGCACCCGCCCAAGGACTGGGGCGATGTTGACTCCCTTGGCAATCTTGACCCCACTGTGAGTATTACAATACAATACAACACTATACAATACAGTACAACACAATACAACAACTATACGACCACTATACAACCACTATACGACCACTATACGATCACTATACGATCACTATACGACCACTATACGACCACTATACGACCACTATACGACCACTATACGACCACTATACGACCACTATACAACCACTATTCACAGTGTGAGCATATATAGTATTTTCAAGACAAATTCAACTTTTCCCAAAGTCAGATTCAACATTTCTGTCGACTTTATCGAAAACATTTGTCGATGTTGAAGAAAATTGTGAGGATTTTTGTGGAAATAATTTATCAACAAAAAAAAAATTGTCGATTTATCGAAGAAAACGGTCGATTTATGTCGAAATAAATAGTCGATTTTGTGGAAACGATGCGGCGATTTTTGTCGATAAATAATATGCCGATTTTTACAACAGAAAATTGTCATTTAAATAAGTTCGTTTTTTCTCTAAAAATTCATCGGTTTTTCTCGAAAAATGTATGGATTTTTCTCGAAAAATTTATGGATTTTCCTTGAACATGGATTTTTCTCGAAAGACATGGATTTTTCTCCAAAGACATGGATTTTTCTCGAAAAATTTTATGGATTTTTCTCGAAAAATTTATGGATTTTTCTCGAAAATTTTATGGATTTTTCTCGAAAATTTTATGGATTTTTCTCGACAATTTTATGGATTTTTCTCGAAATTTTTATGGATTTTTCTCGAAAATTGTATGGATTTTTCTCGTCAAAATTTATGGATTTTTCTCGAACAATTTACGGATTTTTCTCGAAAAATCATGGATTTTTCTCGTCAAAATTTATGGATTTTTCTCGAAATAAGGACAGAACAGATAGACCACACACTGTTCACGGTGTATACCACTTTTTTTTCCAAGTCAAATTCAACATTTTTGATGAAAAAATTAGCCTACTTTTGCCGAAAACTAAATCGTCCATCACAGATGACTGTCTTCACAGTGTGTACCGCTGTTTTTTCTTAAAGGTACTTTTAAGTTTTTCCAAGTCAAATTCAACGTTTTCTTCGAAATTTTATGGACAATTTATCGTTATTTGTCCAAAACCAATTGTCGACTCGATGACCGACCCGTCTGGTGGCTGTTGCAGGGCGAGTACATCATCTCTACGCGTGTCAGGTGCGGTCGCTCCATGGCCGGCTATCCGTTCAACCCGTGCCTGACCGAGGCACAGTACAAGGAGATGGAGGACAAGGTCTCGAGCACCCTCTCGGGGTTGGGCGGCGAGCTCAAGGGCACCTACTACCCCCTCACCGGCATGACCAAGGAGGTCCAGCAGAAACTTATCGACGACCACTTCCTGTTCAAGGAGGGCGATCGCTTCTTGCAGGTGACACTACCAACAATACCCCCAAATAATAGTCTTACAGACAAGAAATACAGACTTACTAAACCATTAAGGTCCTTAATTAAGGATTCAGATATACTAAACATTAAAAAGAACCAGATTGATAGCTCTAAATAAGCACTGAAGAAGAAATAACAACAGGCAATATTTTTTGAATATTTTTTGTTTTAAACCTGTTAAAACATTATTGTAAAACCTTAAAACCATTTATTTTAAATAATTGACGAGAGTTCTATGCAGGCTGGATTGTTTTTAACTTTAAATTTTGTTCCCACATAGAGGAATCGGCATTACCAAGTCTTGGAATAAAGAATATTTTAGAGGCCTGTTCTGCTGAACCGAAACATCCTTTAAAACTGCAATAAAAATTAGTAAAAACTAAATGATCGCAAGTAGCCATTTTCATTTTCAGTTTTTGTTAAAATCAAATAAAAAAACTATAGAAAATATTTCCTTTACCTAAAGAATTGAAATAGAGATACTCGAGTAAAACTTAATATAATTCACTATTAATTGTCACTTTACTGGACATTTAGACCCTGTAAAATAGGAAATAATTAGATTTTCTCCATTTAATTGTTCGTTAATGGTTGGTAAAATTTGTTTTTCTTTTTCTTGTAGGCCGCCAATGCCTGCAGGTTCTGGCCCACCGGCCGTGGTATCTACCACAACGATGCCAAAACCTTCCTCATCTGGTGCAATGAGGAAGATCATCTCCGCATCATCTCTATGCAGATGGGAGGCGATTTGGGACAGGTTAGTCGGAAACACGGAAACTAAATTATAGTTTAAATTATAGTATTATAGCGAACAGGATAATAGGAGTAATGTGGTGGATAGACACTGAAAGATTATGTTAGTATATATTTGAAAGCTACATTAAATTGCAATTTTACCGAGAGTAAAAAACATGGTAATCAGTTTTAAATGTATAATAACGAAACAACAAAACTGACATCACTTATCCCCAAAAAAACTTTTTTTAAGACTTAAATATATTGCACTTTAAAATATATCCCTATGCCTTTTTCTAAATAATTTGTGACAGTAATTTTAGAGTTGAATTAAAAAAAGAAAAAATATCTTGTTCAATTAATTCAGTTTTACTGTGCAAACCCGAGATTAAACTAATCTCCTACAAGAGATGTGTACACTTAATCAAAATGTGTGGCCATCATATCATATCTTGTGTAAACTGTATTATTTGTCATTTTTAAATAACAATATTTCTGAGGTAGTAACACACTCTTAAGTATATTCAATTTTGCTACACAACACAATTTACCCTATAATAGATTTCTTAAATGGCAGTATTAATTTTTGTGATGTTTAATACTAACAATGCTTCGAGGTAGTGGGATAGGGGGAGACTATTTTCATTTTTTGTCTAATTTCTTTGGGTATATAAAACAATAAAATTTGACTCTCGAATTATTGAATTAAATTTCTATTAAACTAACAGTCAGAAATGTTACTTTTTCTACATTTTCTATACTATAAATGAGTTTAATTTTCCATGTTATTTTTCAATATTTGGCTAAATTATCAGAATTCAAACTCTGAAATTTCCTGAAACCTAAGCCTGACACCTTTAGTGGAGTGTTTCTCAAACTCTACTATTTTGAGGCGTAATTACAGAAAAAATAAAGTTTAATGGGGGTATTTAAAATTGTAATTGAGGAAAATTTAATTATAATATTTGAAAAATAAAAACATCGGGTAATATAAAAACAGGATGAATATTTGTTGTTTAACATACCTGTTTTATGGTCTGAGAGGGGTTGGAATAAGACAAAGAGAACATACCACCAGAAACACAATAACAAGACAGGACAAATACCGCAGTACACGTGACAGTGACACAGTGCAGCGAGGATGCCCGAAAAACATCCAAGCTGCCAAAGACTGCTACTGAAGACGGCGAGCGGCCGAAACCGGTCTGGCAAAAGACCATACCACAGCGAGAGGAGATAGAAAGACATGAAATCTACAGTGTTTGTAGTAGTCTATTGCTCTGGGCCCATTGTATTAGAAACTTGGCACTGCCTTGGGCACACTGCTAAGGGTTGGGATACCGATTGAGTTGTTCCGACCAAACTTCGTTTTTTTATATATTGATCGAGATATCGACGTGTCTTGTTTTTTGTCCCGGCCAGGTCTACCGCAGGTTGGTCACCGCCGTGAACGACATTGAGAAGCGCGTCCCGTTCTCCCACAACGACAGGCTGGGATTCCTGACCTTCTGCCCGACCAACTTGGGCACAACAGTCAGGGCTTCTGTCCACATCAAGGTGCCGAAATTGGCGTCTAACAAGGCCAAGCTCGAGGAGGTCGCCGGCAAGTTCAACCTGCAGGTCAGTCAATATACCTCAGTTTATTTTCGGACCCCGATGAATGGACAAGAATCTTGGCGTCGGTCCTAAAGACTCTTTCAGTCTCTTTCAATGCAGAAGCAATGTCCGAGTCGATTCAATATCTTTTAAAAAAATTGACTATTTTTTTCAAAAAAGTACTAACGAATTACGAGTACAAAAACTATTAACGGCGTCCAGCCGCCCCGCCAGGGGCAGCACTGTCCATGCACCATTTTCTCGAATAGAACTGCGAAAAACAAATTTCTTTGCTGCATATTTCATTGAAGAATGTCAAATCGATTCCGATTTCATTTTTTTTCAAAAATACTATCGAATTACGAGTACAAAGACTATTAATGGCGTCCGGCCGCCTCGCCAGGGGCCAGCACTGTCCGTCCGCCATTTTCTCCAATAGAACCGCGAAAAACAAATTTCCCTCCTGTCGCATATTTCATTGAAGAACGTCCAAATCGATTCAATATTTTTTTAAAAAAAATTGACTATTTTTTTCAAAAAATATTATCGAATTACGAGTATTAAAAATATTAATGGCGTCCGGCCGCCCCGCCAGGGGGCAGCACTCTCCGTCCGTCCGCCATTTTCTCCAATAGAACCGCGAAAAACAAATTTCCCTCCTGTCGCATATTTCATTGAAGAACGTCCAAATCGATTCAATATTTTTTAAAAATTGCCTTTTTTTCAAATAATACCATCGAATTACGGGTACAAAGACTGTTAATGGCGTCCGGCCGCCCCGCCAGGGGGCAGCACTCTCCGTCCGTCCGCCATTTTCTCCAATAGAACCGCGAAAAACAAATTTCCCTCCTGTCGCATATTTCATTGAAGAACGTCCAAATCGATTCAATATTTTTTAAAAAAATTGCCTTTTTTTCAAATAATACTATCGAATTACGGGTACAAAGACTGTTAATGGCGTCCGGCCGCCCCGCCAGGGGGCAGCACCGTCCGTCCGCCATTTCCTCCAATAGAACAGCGAAAAATAAATTTCCCCCCTGTCGCATATTTCATTGAAGAACGTCCGAATCAATTCAGTATCTTTTAAAAAAAATTGACTATTTTTTTCAAAAAAATACCATCGATTTACGAGTATTAAGAATATTAATGGCGTCCGGCCGCCCCGCCAGGGGGCAGCACTCTCCGTCCGTCCGCCATTTTCTCCAATAGAACCGCGAAAAACAAATTTCTTTCCCTCGCTTATTTCATTGAAGAACGTCCAAATCGATTCAATATTTTTAAAAAATTGCCTTTTTTTCAAATAATACTATCGAATTACGCGTATTAAAAATATTAATGGCGTCCGGCCGCCCCGCCAGGTGGCAGCACTCTCGGCCCGCCGGCCATTTCCTCTTCCGAATTCCAGTCGGCGGCCTATATACATATATATATATATATATATATATATATATATATATATATATATATATATGTTATATTGTGGTTGTGCTGATGGGGCTGTGTTGTTGTTGGCAGGTGCGCGGTACACGCGGCGAGCACACCGAGGCCGAGGGCGGCGTCTACGACATCTCGAACAAGCGCCGAATGGGACTCACAGAGTACGAGGCCGTCAAGGAGATGCACGACGGTATCGCCGAATTGATCAAGATTGAGCGCGAGCTATAAACAACAACAACAACAACAACAACAAAATGCGTCTCAACAAACAACCAAAAAAAAATATATAAGAACAAAACGCGATACACGCTTCAAATTCCTATATATACATATATATATATTTTTTCATTACTATTTTCCTTGAATTTTCATGAAAGTTAATTTTTCCATTCCGCCTCCCCCCCCCACATCCCCCAAACTGTACACACAATTGAGCGGGTGAGTCACAATTGAGATGTAACAATCTGAAAGTCTGGTTAATTTTATAAGATTATTCTTATATACTATGTTTGTTCTCTCTTTTTTTCTATCCACCTATGTATGTATGCGGATTGCGTACGGGACGCGGCAGTTGGGAATATTTCGCTGTATATTTTACAACCGGGAAGAGAATTTCTATACGTACAAGCGGTTTACATACACGATTGGTGTTTTTTTTTTTAAATACAATTATTATCACCCGATTTCCCCGTCGTTCGTCGCGTTATCACATAGTTGTTATTGAAAAAAAAAAAAGAAAAAAAAAAGAAAAACAAACTAGTATATAACGCTAGTGACGGCTAGTCAAAACTCATTGTAGGAATACCCGCTTGGAGAAGGAAAAATTATAAAATTATCTCCTCTATATAAACGTATAGAACCGTAAAAAAAAACCAAAAAAAAAAAAAAAAAATTATATATGTTCGATCAAACTGTTACAGATTACTACTTGAAAATTACTGCAAATAAAACCTACACCTATTTATAGCTGTTGTTCATTTCACGGCCACCCCCCCCCCCCCCCCCCCCAATATCCTGGATATTACCGAGATGTGATAATCAACGAGGTTTTATCCATCCTCATAATACATGATATATTTAGGAGTACCCAAAAGTAATTTGGACTTTGGAATTCATTTTATTTTGCTAAAAAAGAAACTTTAATTATTAATCTACTATATATATTCCAACCGATATTATCGACAACTCTCTGTGCCACTTTTCCGGCAAATTTTCGATTCCCCTCTTGAGGAACTCCTCGAGACCGAAATAAATCTTATCAAATTGTCGATTACTTTTGTGTACGCCTAATATATCAGGTTCGGTCTTTTGCCAAGACCGGTTTCGGCCGCTCGCCACCTTCAGTAGCGGTGTTGGGTCGCAGTACAACAAGTGACAGTGACAGTGCAGTGCGGATGCCCCCCACAGGAAAAACGTCCAAAGTGGCGACAGTGACCGGCACCGCGCTACTGAAGACGGCGAGCGGCCGAAACCGGTCCGGCGAAAGACCAAATCTCGGGTTTAAACAATTTCACAAAGAATTAAATACAGATTCTAAAGATTAAGTTTTGCACGAATTAGACGGCTCACAACACAAATCAATTCGGATTGCATTCTCTCTCCGGTTCCGGTCTTTCGCCAGACCGGTTTCGGCCGCTCGCCGTCTTCAGTAGCGGTGTTGGGTCACAGTACAAGTCGACAGTTGAGGATGTTTCTCGGAAACGTCCAAAGTGGCCACTCTGTGACCGGCACCGTCTACTGAAGACGGCCGCCGAAACCGGTCCGGCGAAAGACCAAATCTCGGGTTTAAACAATTTCACAAAGAATTAAATACAGATTCTAAAGATTAAGTTTTGCACGAATTAGACGGCTCACAACACAAATCAATTCGGATTGCCGTCTCTCGCCGGTTCCGGTCTTTCGCCAGACCGGTTTCCGCCGCTCGCCGTCTTCTTCGGCGGATTGCGGTGTCACTTTCGCCACTTGAGGATGTTTCTCGGACGTCCTCACTGGGCCACTCTGTCACTGTCTACTTGCGGCCGCCGATACCGGTCTGGCGAATGACCAAAAGACGGACGGGAGGAGACAGAAACACAAGAAAATGTACGGTATTCCAACCCGTCGCAGACCACAAAACAGGTATTTTAAACAATTTAAAACGTATAGTTTTTACAACTTGGACGTGGGGGAGGAATTGAAGAGGGACCGGTGTAAAATAGTTGAACAGACAAAATCCGTTTAAAATTATTTATTTTTATTATTAATTTTAACAGAGATTCAGTTTACAGTCAGTTTACATTAACATCGACTGCAGTTAATTCTGGTACAGATTCGTCTTAATATTCGATTTGGTAACTTAGCTGGCCTACTTTTTATGCACTAACTCGCTTTATCACATTCCTCTTTATACTAAAAGTAATAATAATGTATAATTCTATTTTTACTAACTTCATTTTTCTTTCATCGTCCCGTAAATTTATCACATTTTACCAAGTTCTCTAAGACTATTATTTGTTTGTTTTTTTTTTTAAACTTAAAACTATACGGTAATGAGATCATATTTTTCCTTTTCAGCTTCTAACTTACGTACGCGCGAATGTAATATATAGGAACTACCCGTAATCGAATTACATTGTTGTATAAATGGTACTGTGTGTGTTTTTTTTTTTTTTTTGTTCTGTATAATGGTACTTGTGGGTCCGCTGTCAGGACGCTGAAGGCCTCTCTCCTGACGCTGAAGATCCTGCTCCTCCTCCACCTCCTGCTCCTCCACCTCCTGCTCCTCCACCTCCTGCTCCTCCACCTCCTGCTCCTCCACCTCCTGCTCCTCCACCTCCTGCTCCTCCACCTCCTGCTCCTCCACCTCCTGCTCCTCCACCTCCTGCTCCTCCACCTCCTGCTCCTCCTCCACCTCCTGCTCCTCCACCTCCTGCTCCTCCTCCACCTCCTGCTCCTCCACCTCCTGCTCCTCCACCTCCTGCTCCTCCTCCACCTCTTGGGGGCGGTGGGGCCTCCTCCTACCCTCTGCGGTGGCCTATCTGGCGCCGAGGAGGCTCTCGAAGTGTCGGCTATCCACCGGGCGTAGTGCGTCACCCGGGTGTACACCCCGGGCCTGTTCTTCTTGGCGCACCCGTCGCCCCAAGAGACCACGCCGGCCAGCACGAATCTACCTGCGGAATCGTAAAAGATTCATTATTTTTATATACTGTATATCAATCGTCGCAGGAGTGCTTGTAGTTGAAAACTACATATTTTTTTTTTGTACAATCGACTACATATAGTATATCGGTACAATTGTTGTACATCCCCGTAGCCCGACCCGACTGAAAAGAACAGATCACATTAAAATTTACTTTAATATACCTGTTTTGTGGTCTGCGAGGGGTTGGAATACTGTAGGTTCCTCTCGCCGGTCTGGTCTTTTGCTAGACCGCGGTTTCGGCCGCTCGCCGTCTTCAGTAGCGCTGTGTTAGTCACTGTTAGCACTTTGGATGTTTTTGGGGCATCCTCACTGCCCACTGTCACTTTCACATGTACTGTAGTTTTTGTCAGTTTGTTAGTTGTTTATGTCTTCTGTTATTCTGTAGGTTCGTGATGTTTCTGTCTCCTCTCTCGCCGGTTCGGTCTTTCGCCAGAGTGCGGTTTCGGCCGCTCGCCATCTTCAGTAGCGCTGTGTTAGTCACTGTTAGCACTTTGGATGTTTTCGGCATCCTCGGTTTTCCTATTTTCTCTCTTCGCTTACGGATATCTTCTTTTCAGGACGTCGCTTGTCTCGGGCTTTTCGCCGTCGTCAGTAGTACCAGTTTTATACGTTACCGCTAGAGGAACCGATAAAGATAATTTCCGTTCCTGTTTTTCTTTCTAAAAATGTGTTCTTCGTTTTGACGACGACCGAGTATTTTCAATAAATTCGCTTCAAATTCCAACCCCGATTGGATCACTGGGAATTTTTGCTCTACCGAAATATTTTTCGGACAATTCCGCGCTATTTCCGTAGACACTGTAGACTTTGACGTCTCGAGAACTTTCTATAATTCTCGATTTAAATTTAAATTGTGCGAACGACACGTTGACGAGATTGGATGACTGGAAATTTTTTCGCTCTACGAAATATTTCACATTATTTCACTGTCGGCACGTTTTTCCCGGGGGCGTCCTCACTGTCACTGTTGTACTGTGTGACCCGACACGCGCTACTGAAGACGGCGAACGGCCGAAACCGCGGTCTAGCCGAACCGGCGGGATCTACTGTATTGCGACCGCTCTCGCCACAAAACAGAGGTACTTTAAGATATATATATATTTTTTTTTCTCTTTACCGTTGGACTGGCAGGCGAGAGGACCGCCCGAATCTCCTCCGCAGGCGTCGACTCCGCCCTCGAGGTAGCCGGCGCAGAGCATGCTGTCCAGTATGGACTGCAGCCTGCCGCCGTAGACGTCGGCCTGCCTGCAGGTGGACAGCGAGAGCAGGGGCACTGTGGCCGCCCTCAGCGTGCTCGACAGGCTTCCGGAGTCTTCGGCTGCAATCGAAAGAACAAATTCAATCCTCGAACCGATACGTCATCCGTCCGGTGTACAATAGAGGGCCTAGGCTTTTTACGCATGCGAAAATGCGTAAAAAAAAAAAAAACGTGCACTGTTTCGTTGCCGACGCTATCGATCGTGGCGAGAAGCCGGAATATCGCGAGTTGATTAGCCCTTTGCACTCAGGACCATTCTGTATTTTGGCCGGTTATTGGCCGCTATGTTTTGGGTCTAGATTTAGTCTTTCTAACGTCTATCCGGAGCTCATCTTCACTACTACGTTTTGCCGTTGTTCTAACAAAAAAAAATTCATAAATCCGTGGGTCGAAAATTTCCAATTGTTATTACTAAATCTGTTACAAAATGATATTTACCGAGAGAAGTATCACTTCGGATTTTCTCTTCAAAGCGGACCGAGCTCAGCTTTGAAACTCAAAACTTGCCGACATCTCTTCTATATATCTTAGTGATTTTACTCTATTTTAATTGTACGTCTCGCGCCACATTTCGAGAGAAAACATCGGGCAAAATATGAACGTCTCAAAAAGTTGCGCAGAAATAATTTAAATCCCCGTTCGTTGTTGAACTGAATATTTCAAAAAATAATGAAAGTTCAAATGTGGCCACCCTACGTATATTGGATATTTCTTCTCATTTATACTTATTAAATTCTCACTTTTGCCCTCTGCCAAGACGCGTCTACGTCTGTCCGAGAGATTGAAGCGAGGGTAGTTCAAGTTTTGCCGATTTAAGACCCTAGTAATTGAGAAAGGCCCCGTCGGCCCTGTATATCGTTTTCTCGGTTTTTTTTCCCTGTGTATTTATTGAAAACTATAAACGCTAATCGACCGGCTGACGATCGTCGATGGTCCCCGAGGGGGCGCCGGGCCCCCCGTCCATCGTACAATTAGGAGTATAATGAAGTATAATAAAATATTCGAATGACCTTTCTGCGCCCCCCAACCGGTGACGACGCACCACTCTCCCTCTGTGGAAGTGTCGAAGCTCGTTTCCGGCAGACAGATCGGCTGGACGTAGCTGTTGAAGTTGATGCCGGCCTCGTTCACCGCCTTCACTTTGACAATGGCTATGTCGTTGCTGTGGGGTCCGTCTGAAAGAGAGGGCGGATTAAAATTTATATAAAGTAGGTTCGTGATGTTTCCGCCTCCTCCTCTAGTCCACAGTGCATGTGAAAGTGACAGCGCTACTGAAGACGGCGAGCTTCTGTCTCCTCTCTCGCCGGTTCGGTCTTTCGCCAGAGACCGGTTTCGGCCGCTCGCCATCTTCAGTAGCCCGGTGTGTCAGTCACTGTTGGCACTTTGGATGTTTTGGGGCATCCTCACTGCACTGTCACATTCACATGTACTGACAATAACACAATAACAAGAAACGTATATATATATATATATATATATATATATATATATATATATATATATATATATATAACTGACAAACTGCCAAACACTACAGTCCATGTGAAAGTGACAGTGTGCAGTCAGGATGCGCCCCCGGAAAACATCCAAAGTGCTAACAGTGACTGACACAGCGCTACTGAAGATGGCGAGCTTCTGTCTCCTCTCGCCGGTTCGGTCTTTCGCCAGACCGGTTTCGGCCGCTCGCCATCTTCAGTAGTTGAAAAGGCCCTCGGTCCATTGACCGGTCGCTCAAGAGTTAAGAAGCTGACCGGAGGGGAAACTATCGGTGGTGGCAACTAAGTAATTGCGGAATTCGTCGACAAGTGGCCGTTGTACATATTTTTAAGTACTTCAATATCTTTGCACACAGATAAGCCGTAGATGGTTTCGAATGCGCGTATAACGTCCATAGTGTTGAACTATGGCGATCCGAATCACAATAATGTCCTTTATTCGGTCATCGTCGACCTCTCCAGCGGACGTCCGGAGCGCTCCTCGTCTTTTAACGAAAAATCCTCCCGACCGGAATTTTCGCGAACCGGTACCGACACTGGCGTTCTTTTAAGGCTTAATAACCGTACACGGCGTACAATTTCGATACCGAATGTTTCAGAAAGTACCAAATTATATCGAAGAATCTTATCCGGGCAAAGATTTTGACGCACTTGAAAATATGTACAACGGCCACTTGTCGGCGAATTCCGCAAATTACTTAGTTGCCTTTTTTTTTTTTTACTGTCCCGGGTCGAGCGTTGATACAGCTTTTCAGAAAGAAAGTTTCCAAACACGAAATATGGGCCGGACTGAAAATAGAATTAGCAGGATAACGAAGGATGACGGTTGGAGCGCGTCATTGTATTACGAAACGGTCCTGTCTTCTCTTCGAATTGCCGGGAATATTTCAATTAAGCCGGTTGGAAACCTGATAAGTTTCAGAGAGTTTCAGAAAGGCCCGGTTTTCGACAACTTCTACGACCCCGACCGGAAGCTTTGCCGAGGCCGGAATAGGTTTTCGGTGGGTCTCTTTCAATGGTTTACCCTTTCTGAATTCTGGATGAACGACGACTTTCTCCGGCCTGTAGGTGCGCTCGTGCTTGTCCTTGGTCCTGAGGCTGTGCTTGCCGACCACCAGCCGGATGTAGTCGGTCCTGTCGAGATTGGTGAGGCAGTGGGCCGCCGTCATCACCAGTCTTTCGCCGATGACCGCGCCGCCGCAGTGGTGCTCGTAGCTCCTCTTTTCTGGCCTGTACGCCTGGATTTCCACCTGGCAAATGTAAATTGGCGTCGATTTCATTTTTTTCACCCAGAAAGTTGTTCACCCGCCCGCGCTGTACGGGGTTGGCGAATCGCGAAGGAATTTTTCCCCTTATTCATAAGGGTCCTCTCGCAGGTTCGATCTTCGCCCGTGAAGAGAAAATACAAATATATAAATATACACTATATATATATTGTGTAGGCAGTGCTTACAGGATGATCGAGCAACCTAGTATATCAGTAGATGGTCAGTAGTCGGTATATTGGTCAAAAATCTTTAACTGAAATAATTTTTTTTCCTGATTTTTTTTTTTTTTTTATAGAAGAAAAGACTGTTTCTATCCTACTCTCTGAATGCTACTGATGAATTCCAGAAAACAGTGACAATTTACTGGTTGTACCCGAAAGTAATCGACAATCTGATAAGACGTATTCTGGTCTCGAGGAGTTCCTCAAGAGGGAGGGGAATTTGCCAGAAAAGTGGCCGGAGATTTGTCGATAATATCGGTTGGAATATATAGTAGATTAATAATTAAAGTTTCTTTTTTTAACAAACTAAAATTAATTCCAGAGTGCTTATAAAATTTAGATTTAAAGGGGCGACAGGTGAAAGTGAAATTGTCTGTTTAAACCTGCACGACTTTAAAAATAATTTCCTCAACATTCCCCAGTCACAAATTACCGAGGGAGTAATTTTTATAGTCCTACTATTGTAAAGAAAATCAAAAATTACTGGCCGGTAATTCTTGAATAATTACATTTTCATGTGTGAAAATTATTTGTATTCCCACTTTCTTACTTCATATTCTCTAAAAAAAAAAAAATTTCAGCTTAATAAAATGCATTTATCCTTTTAATTTATTTTTCACTGTATTTTCTTACATAATTTGTGAAGAATAAGCAAATTTTTTTTCAGCACAATAAACTAATTGAAGAGTATTGAAAAAAATGCAGTGAAATCATTAACTCATCTCGGGAACTGGGATAATAAATATTTAATTTAAATTTAATTTAATATAATAAATATTTAACTGTTTTGCTAAGAAATATTATTATTACTATTGGCTTGCAGAGTGTAATTAATTGAGGTAATGTTAGGATAACATAGGCATTATCAATGTTGGAGCATTTTCCATTATTACTGACAACTTAATATTTATTAAATTAAAAATAAATAATTGATCGAACATTATGCCTCGAATGGATTTGATATGATTTTTGTTTTTAAAGTCAGTTTCACTGACAGGATTACAGAATTCTGAGCTACCGTAAAATATATTATTGGTGTTAGTTTAATGTTCATATTTTTAATATAGATGTTGGGCATTATGATGACGTGATATATAATTTACCTGCCAGGGGTAGGCTCCGTACGGTGTGTTTGTCCCTCCGATGATCTTAGCGTTGACACTGGGAGATCTCTGAGGTTGATGGTTGACCATTCGGGTACCGCAATTCGGAAATGAAGATCTGACGGGGAATTTTGGAAATCCTCCGCTCCTTCCTCCTGTCGACAGAATTGAATTACCCAAAATGGTAACTAGGTAAGTAGACAATGCAATAACAGTAAGAATTATCTTTATTACCGGGATGGTTTCTGATATTAAAAAAATATTATTTTCTTGCAATCAAGCCTACTTAAATGATTTCACTTTATCAAATATTAGATGTACCCAAAAGTAATCGACATTTTGACTTTGGAATTAATTTTATTTCGCCAAAAAACAGACTTTAATTATTAATCTACTATATATTCCAACCAATATTATCGACAACTCTCTGCCACTTTTCTGGCAAATTTTTGATTTCCCTGTCTTGAGGAACTCCTCAAGACCAAAATACATCATATCAAATTATTGATTACTTTTGGGTACACCTAATATATAAAAAATAATTAGTAGTTTATTTTTTCAAATAGCAGTCCACTTTTTACCTATTCTATTTACAATTAGTAAAAAACTCTTTGAACATTTTGACTTTTTATAATTATAGCGCATTTATTTAAGTATCTAATATATTAGGGGTACCCAAAAGTAATCGACGTTTCGACTTTGGAATTAATTTTATTTTGCTAAAAAATAAAGTTTAATTATTAATCTACTATATATTCACCGATATTATCACAACAACTCTCTGCCAGTTTTCCAGCAAATTTTCCTCCTGAGGAACTCCTCAAGACCAAAATACATCTGGCATTTATTAAGAGGGGATTACTTTGGAATATTTGAATTTTGCAGCAGTTACACAATCATGAACAGATTGTATAATTACCGAATTTTGATACTGCTTATCTTAAGATTTATTTAGTTATGGAAAAATCCTTAGTTCATTCGGTCCAAGCACTTTATGCAAGTGCAGTTCGGTGCATTCTTTTCGAATGAGGAGGTCATCTGCACCGATACATGTTGAACATGTAAAAAATACCTTCTTTTACGAAGATTTGATTGCGATCCCAATTTGATTTTTTACATAAAATAATGAAAATATCAATGGGATACAGGAGAATGGATGCAAGTGACAGTGAGGACACAGTGGAGTGAGGACACGCTGGCAGAGACCACGAAAAAAGGTGTCTCGAAATTAATTATCCCTATTTAAAAAACCTACTCAGGAATGCCCAATCCATCCCGTCGAAAGGTTTCCCCTGTACAATGACAATCAGCATGGGCAGCAGCATGTTCTGATAGAGCAGCAGCCATTTCACTGGTGCGACCATGATGATGGCAAAATTAAACCTGCGACACAAAAATTAAAAAACAGAGATTAGAAAACCAAGAGTACAATTTAAAAAAGACGAGCAGCAATTATATTTACGGTTTTTTGTTCATCAATTAAGCTTAACTTGGTAATCGTAACAATATTTGGACTCCAATTGACTCCTCTCCAGGGGCAGTAGGAGCGACACAGTAACACAGTAACAGTCCACCTTTTTTTTTATACAGCTTTTATATAGTTTTCTACAATGTAGAGATTACAATGTATTTTCTTACGACTGAAACAACATATATATATATATATATATATATATATATATATATATATTGTAAGAAAAAAATAACAGTGCACCAAGTGCATTCATTAGAACTCTCGGTTGTTGTCCAAACCAAGAGTACATTTAAAAAAGACGAACAGCAATTATATTTACGGTTTTTTGTGAATCAATTAAGCTTAAGTTGATAATTATAATAATATTTGGACTCCAATTGACTCCTCTCCAGGGGCAGTAGCAGCGACACAGTAACACAGTAACAGTCCACCAAATTTTTTTTTTTATACAGCTTTTATATAGTTTTTTACATAATAATTACAGTAAGGCCGCTGGATGTAATGGGTTGACCGGATTTGAAGGAAAATTGAAACTCAACTCGTTTAAATTCTGGTACAGATTTACGTCTTGTGTAGCCAATTCTTCAGGATGCGGTCGTGGATCGTAGATTTTTATTTTTATTTATTTATCGGGGATTATTTTCGCGTTACAGTCTTTTGATCGGATCTCTTCGTTCTCCGTCGGACGGCCCACCTTCCGGGCCGTGGTTCTCGATCTTCGAGATCTTCGGCTTTATTAGACCGAGCGAACTGCACTTTCGGCAACGGCCATAAACAGACCATTTTTGCCTTTTCGGATAAAGTAAAGCGTCAAAAATGCCTACAACGCGCTTCGTTCGCGACAATATTCCGAGGGCGTATAAAAAAAAAACGAGAAAAATCAACGTATCGTAACCGAACTTTTTTCCAAATACGCCCCAAGTACTTAATTCCGGTATATTCGGACCTGTCCTAAATACCACGTGTCGAAAATCGGCACCGACTTTTCGGAACTTGAAAAAGTAAAACCGAACTCTAAAATCTAAAAACAGTTTATCGCGTTTACGCTTTTAGAGCGGAAACGGAAGTTCAATTTTTCACGTCGTCGAACCGTTTATCGATCAGCGAATTCTTCGGCGGGTTATTTTTTTTTTTTTTTTTCCCCGAACGGCGTTGGGCAATTTTCCAAGTAGTGGAAAACGCACAGTTGGACGCAGTTAACAACAAAAATTGTACGCACACAGCCCGTATGACGAGCCTAAATCAATGAGGCCGTTCACTCCCGAGGTCAGAACGATTGATGAAACAATCAATAAAGCGCTCAACGGCAAGGGAGGACAGTCATTTATTTCATTTTTTTTTGTATACAAAATGAAAAGACGCTACCGAAGACGGCGGATGGCCGAATTCGGAGAAGAAGTCTCGATGTGGAAATAAAAATAACATGCGATTCGGCCCAACCGAATGCAATTTCGTGAACGTTTCGTTCGCACAATTTAAATTTAAATTTAAATCGAGAATTATAGAAAGTTCTCGAGACGTCAAAGTCTACATTGGCTACGGAAATAGCGCGGAATTGTCCGAAAAATATTTCGTAGAGCAAAAAAAATTCCCTCTGATCCAATCGGGGTTGGAATTTTAAGCGAATTTATTGAAAATACTCTCGGTCGTCGTCAAAACTGAGAATACATTTTTAGAAAGAAAAAAAACAGGAACGGAAATTATCTTTTATCGGTTCCCTCTAGCGGATATAAACTGGTACTACTGACGACGGCGAAAAGCCCGAGACGGAAGCGACGTCCTGAAAAGTAGATATCGATAAGCGAAGAGAGAAAAATAGCAAAAACGTAGGTTTGCGGTGTTTCTATCTCATCTCGCTGGTTCGGTCTTTCGCCAGACCGGTTTCGGCTCCGCTCGCCCCGTCTTCAGTAGTCACTGTCGGCACTTCGAACGTTATTACGACAGATACTACAGGCGGTAAACACAGTACAGGCGACAGTGACAGACAGTGCAGTGAGGTGGCCGACACACCGCTACTGAAGGTGGCGAGCGGCCGCGAAACCGGTCTGGCGAAAGACCGGCGAGAGGAGACAACCCCTCGCCGGCCGCAAAATAGGAAAGTGGCAACTGCGGGCGATTCCACTTTGCGTCGGAATTCCAAGTGAAAGTTTTCGTAGACCGCGTTCTGCGTTGGCCCGATATGCGGCTAGACACATGTCTGGGCGTTATTCGTATTTTTACGCACGTTTACGCATCTTATACCAAAAAAAAAATGCGCGAAACACCCGAGAGAGAGATGGGGAGAGATCCGCAATTGTTTAGTTGCCAACCCCCCGAATCGTCGGGGGTTGTAAACAGAGTTTACAGACGACGACTACCCGGTTTAATAGCAATTAATTGACCGCCCCCATTCGCCCAATACGGAACCGAAAAACGGTCCAATTTTCTTCTTGTAGACGGTTCGACGTTGTCCGACCTCGGGAGTCCGTCGGGGAGGCGGTGTTCGGGGTTTTTTTTTCTTCTTCTTGCGGACGTCTTAGGGTCGGACGAAATTTCCGCCCGTTCTTGAACGACTCTTTTCTCCGCCCCCCCCAAACGTTCAACGGGAGAAAGATAATTATAAATAAATGGGGCGCTCTGGGGGAGGGGGGAGGACCGTTACGAAACGCGGCCCGTCCAGGATACCCCCATAGTTTTCAAGGTTAGTATTACTTTCTCCTTATTACACTCTCACTTCGTCCGAGAGTTGCGTCACACCCTTCTGTCCTCTCGCCCACCGACGGACTCTCCCAGCGGGGTAATTGAATTACAGCAATTAGCGCAATTAGTCGCTAAGAAACGCAGGTGTCTCATCAGAGACACGGCCGTCGGACACTGTACTTTATGCTGTTTAGATTGCATTCGCTGTGCAGTCCGTTGTATATAAGTAAAAAAAAAAAGGCCACAGCTATAGCGTAGAGTGCCGCGTAGACTGACAGTTTAGGGATGTGTAAAACTGGAAAAATTTACATCGTTCCGAGTCGTCGTCTGAAACGGTAACACCGTCGCGAGTATCACAAAAGTTTTTTGGTAAATTTCTCTGCCGCATTTTCTCCGTAGCGCGGTTTACCAATATTTTCTGGTTCCTGTTTGCAGTCCGTGTCGTTTTCTACCGGTTGAAACGTCGTTTTACCTACAATTTCCCCTTAATTCCGCAGCGCCGCTGATATTCTTCTTCGCGACGTTTTCGTACAATAAATATCGAGGAAGCTCTCGCGTCGCCCGACGGCGATTTCCTTATGAAATCCCAGTGAAATTCCTAATTAAAGGTCCGCCGTCTTGGCAGAGGGCAAGAGTGAAATTTTAAAAAGAATAAAGGAGAAGAAATATCCAAAATATAAGTAGGGTGTCGCAAAATGAACGCAAGACTTGAACTGCGGCTGCCGAACTTTCATTATTTTTGAAATATTCAGTTCAACAATGAAAACACGTCGCTTTCCGACAGGAGCTTCTTTGTATTGAAAGAAAATTGAATTGGCCCATATGACAAGTGTATAGTGCACTCTAATATCAGCTATTATTGTTATTGACTAACTTTTATACGGGGTGTCCCAAAATTAGCGCAAGATTTGAATCGAACTGTGGCCGCCAAACTTTCATATTTTTTTAAATATTTTTTTTAAATACTGAAAACACGTTGTTCCATCGTTGTAACTCTCCACTTCTACTGACCCTAAACTATCGGCTGTCAAAGGGTTTTTTTTGGTTTTAATAGACCTGTTTTGTGGTCCGCGAGGGGTTGGAATTACCGTAGGTTCGTGATGTTTCGTCTACTCTCTCGCCGGTCCGGTCTTTTGCTAGACCGGTTTTCCGGCCGATCGCCGCCTTCAGTAGCGCATCCTCAATGCACTTTCACTTTCAAACTGACAAACACTGCGGTACAAGTGACAGTGGGCAGTGGGGATGCCCCCCCCCCCGAAAAACATCCAAAGTGATTGAAACAGCGCTACTGAAGACGGCGAGCGGCCGAAACCGGTCTGGCGAAAGACCGAACCGGCGAGAGAGGAGACAGAAACAGTACGAACCTACGGTTTTTTTGGGAAAAAAAATATCGCGTTAATTTCGTGACACCCTACAGTAACTGGAAACGGTTGTAATATCCCCCTTTTTATTATACCGGCGTTATATCGAGCGGAAGTGAATGAAAATATCGCCGTATATAAACCCGTACTAAATGTATTAAGCGTAGACTGAACGGGATACAGTTTGGTGCGACGCGATATTCCGCGGCTTCTCGCCACCAACAGCGTACCGTACACCGACGTTGGAACATTCTAAAATATAGTTTTTTTTACCCATTTTCGGACGGGAATTAGTCGCGGTACGGGATTAGCGACGCTACCGTTCAATGCTGTGGCTAATTCAAATTTCACCGCGCCACTTTTCGACACGGCCGGGAAGTCAATTCTATATGTAATATATATATATAAAAAAATAAGAAAAAAAACGAAACCGTAAAGGGATTTCAGAAAAATATAGAAAGTGCCCACGGCCAAATGCGCTGTACACCGTCGTCATAATTCTGACTGTTCCTTTAGAATTGTTTCGGTTTCTGTTCCTGCCGACTACTGAAGACTGAAGCGGTTTCGACCGGCAAAAGAGGAAAAGGACCCCCCGGGTTCGTGTCGTGGTGTAAACGAAACGCGTCTGATTGAATTAATTGGGCCCGGCGACCGTCCGAAGTGGCCGATACCGCTACTGAAGACGGCGGGCGGCCGAAAAACCGGTCCGGCGAAAGACGGGAAAACTAAGCGTAGAAATAATTAAGTGGGAATTATTTTAGAACGGATTGCCGAATTCTTCATTCGTGGGGTGAAAATCCCGTTTGAAAAACGCTATCGTGGATTTTCTCTTTTTTTTTTTTGGATAAACCAATTCCGAAATTCTGAAAATAACCGGCAATAAAATTGCAGTTCTGCAATAGAAACAGAATTTGCACAGAATTTATCACGAAACTGCGTATTTTAATACAATAATTGTAATATGATATTTCTCTACATTATCAATTGTGCCCATAATTTTCTGGTTTCGAGATATTTAATGAATTGCTTTCGAATAAATTAACAAATATTTTTATATTACGCGACATTTTAATTTAGAATTTTATTAGTCTCTATTAATGGAAGTTTACTATGAATATGAAATTTTGTTTGAATTTCATGTGAAAATGTTGTATTTAAAGTTTGAATTGACTTTAAGACCACTTTCATAATTATGGGCACAATTAACGTCCGGTCAATTAAGTTGTAATTACCCAATTAATGTAATGTATGTAATGGTTAAGTAATTTGTCACTTTCAAACTGCCAAACACTACAGTACATGTGAAAGTGACAGTGCAGTGAGGATGGCCCAAAACATCCAAAGTGCTAACGGTGACTGACACAGCGCTACTGAAGACGGCGAGCGGCCGAAACCGGTCTGGCGAAAGACCGAACCGGCGAGAGAGGAGACAGAAGCTCGCCGTCTTCAGTAGCGCTGTCACTTTCACATGCACTGTGGACTAGAGGAGGGGGCGGAAACATCACGAACCTACTTTATATAAACTTTTAATCCGCCCTCTTTTTCAGACGGACCCCACAGCAACGACATAGCCATTGAAGCCAAGTGAAGAACCCTTCACTGATGTTAGGGAACATCACGAACCCTACAATATTCCAAACTCTTCAGAACGGTCGGAGTCTTCGGGGGAAGATTCTTATTCGGAGAAATATATTATTTACTCGTCCATTGAAAATCGCAAGTGTCGCCTGTGACGCAATTGTACGGACTGTGCTACTGAAGACGGCGAACGGCCGAAACCGGTCTGGCGAAAGACCGAACGGGCGAGAGAGGAGACAGAAACACCGCGAACCCTACAATATTCCAAACTCTTCAGAACGGTCGGAGTCTTCGGGGGAAGATTCTTATTCGGAGAAATATATTATTTACTCGTCCATTGAAAATCGCAAGTGTCGCCTGTGACGCAATTGTACGGACTGTGCTACTGAAGACGGCGAACGGCCGAAACCGGTCTGGCGAAAGACCGAACGGGCGAGAGAGGAGACAGAAACACCGCGAACCCTACAATATTCCAAACTCTTCAGAACGGTCGGAGTCTTCGGGGGAAGATTCTTATTCGGAGAAATATATTATTTACTCGCCCATTGAAAATCGCAAGTGTCGCCTGTGACGCAATTGTACGGACTGTGCTACTGAAGACGGCGAACGGCCGGAACCGGTCGGGCGGCAGAAACGCGCATTACTAGAGGCGGAAATTCTGTTTATTGTGGGAAAATCGTTGAAAAAAAGCGTTGAAACTGTTGGCGCTCGTTCAAATGGTGACCAGCCGGCGTGGCGTCGCTGACAAAGAACTGACCGAGAGAAAGCCGACCGGTCGGATTTGACAGACCGCAGACCAAGAAAACACAACGCGACGACGCTGAATTTCTTATCGCCGATCCGCGTTTCGACAGCTTTACGCCACCTGAGATTCGGCCGATCGCAAATAAGAACCGAAAAAACCGAAACGATCTATAAATTTCTAATTTATCGGCCGTCAGTTCGACTATTTATTATATTTTTTATTGTTTTGGACTGTCATCGAAATAATTGAAAAATTGCGGCGACATATTTGTTTCTAATTTGGGCGTTATCGGTTACGATTATTTTCAGTGTCCAGTTTTCGTTCGGTACAGGATCGAAATTGCCGAACTAAAAATATAGATTTTATACGGGAATATTTAATTACAGAAATTGGGCGAATTTAATAAATAATTCAGACGAAAACAGGAGGTTTTAAGTGTAGCCACAAATATAATCGACAATTTGATAAGGTCACGAGGAGTTCCTCAATAGCCGAAAAAAACCAAAACGATCTATAAGTTTCTAATTTATCGGCCGTCAGTTCGGCTATATATTATATTTTTTATTGTTTTGGACTATCATCAAAATAATTGAAAAATGATGGTAGGGGGGGTGGCCAGGGGGTGTTTCGAAAATAACGCTATTCACATCACTATTGGGAGGGTTAAAGATAGGATGTCAGAATTTTATTTATAATGATTTTTAGATAATTTTACAAAATTCGTATTTCGTCCGGTGAAAAATTTCCCGAATTAAAAAATTAGATTTTTTTTTCAGGTTTTTTCCAATAGAGCGTCCAATTTGTCGCGATAATTTTTCTAAAGTTCGGTTTTCGTTCGGGAATTTTGTTCAAAATGGGATAATGGGTGTTGAAAAAACGAATATTATTGCGGCGAGATATTATTTTTTCCGAGATTTTTTTTTTCTAATCGGGCGTTATCAGGGTCACGATTAGATTTTCCAGAGTTCCCAGTTTTCGTTTTATAGATTTGATACGGGAATATTTAATTACCGAAATTGGGCGAATTCAATAAATAATTCCGATAGAAACAGGAGCTATTAGGTGTAGCCGAAAGTAATCGAAAATTTGATAAGATATATTTTGCTCTCGAGGAGTTCCTCAAGAGGGGGGGTGGAATCGAAAAATTTGCCTGAAAAGTCGCAGAAAGTTGTCGTTAATATTGGTATGGGAATATATAGTAGATTAATAATTAAAATTTCTTTTTTAGCAAAATAAAATTAATTTCCAACATCGAAATGTCGATTACTTTTGGCCACGAGTCACTGTATACTTTACAGTCCGGTTTGGGACGTTATATTGGCGAAAATAATTTTCACACAATTTCATTGAATGAAATAAAAGAAAAAGGCTTTCAGGTGTCTCCTATTTCAATTACGCTTGTATTAGGTGCTCAACTATTTGATCGTAAACACGTATTTAATACAAGAAATTGAAATATTAAATTTATTTGACACAGTAAAATTACGATTCTGCCGGTGGTGGTGGTGGGGGTGGGGATTATTTATGGACAGTGAAAGTGAATTTCAGCGATGAACCCCAAAAACGATTTGAACAAAATTCACCCCGTTATTTCCGATGAACGCTTCTCGTTCATCTCTGAGTTCACCAATCTATAACATAGTTTCGGTAATTTTTCATTATTCGAAAATACACAATACGGTAACGTTCGATTTCGACGAAACCGCGACCCGCCATTGTACTGAAGATGTCCAAATATCACTCGTCGAATAATAATGAAAATTCGAACAGATAAATCTTTAATTTAGTTTTTTTTCAGTTGTTGAATTAATCACTCTCGTTTTTGTTCTGAACTTCGGAAGTTTTAGAAGTATTAGGAGTTACCCAAAAGTAATCGACATTTCGACTTTGGAATTCATTTTTATTTTGCTAAAAATTAAACTTTAATTATTAATCTATTATATATTCCCATACCGATATTATCGACAACTCTCCGCCGCTTTTCCGGCAAATTTTCGATTCCCCTCTTGAGGAAATCCTCAAGACCGAAATTCATCTTATCAAATTGTCGATTGTACTTTTGGCTACACCTAAAACCTCCTGTTTTTGTCGGAATTATTTATTAAATTTATAATTAATCCCGTATAAAATCTATATTTTTAGTTGGACACTGAAAATGATCGTGACCAAATAACGCCCGATTAGAAAAAAATATCTCGTAAAAACCGAGATAATTGTTCGTTTTTTGCTGGAACACCCGTTACCGTTCGGTAATTTTGATGATATCCCGAAAGAAAACCGAAAAGAATCTTGAAAAAAAATCTTACGTTATTCCACCTTTATTTTTTTATTACCCGACGAAATTTTTCCCCGGACGAAATACGAATTTTGTAAAATTATCTAAAAATCATTATAAATAAAATTCTGACATCCTATCTTTGACCCTCCTTAATAGTGATGTGAATAGCGTTATTTTCGAAACACCCCCTGACCACCCCCACCCCCCCGACCATCATTTTTCAATTATTTTTATGATAGTCCAAAACAATAAAAAATATAATATATAGCCGAACTGACGGCCGATAAATTAGAAACTTATAGATCGTTTTGGTTTTTTTCGGCTGATTGAGGAACTCCACGTGACCGAAATACATCTTATCAAATTGTCGATTATACATTTGGCCACACTTAAAACCTCCCGTTTTCGTCTGAATTATTTATTAAATTCGTCCAATTTCTGTAGATTAATTATTCCCCTATAAAATCCTCTATAAGATCGTATACCGAACGAAAACTGGAAACTGAAAAAATAATCGTAACCGATAAGCGCCCAAATTGGAAACAAATATCTCGCCGCAATAAAACCGAAAATTATCGCCCGGAATATTGAAAAAAAAAAAAATCCTACGTTATTCCACCTTTAAATAAATGGCCGAACTCCGTTTTTCCGTTCGCGTTGTGCGGCGACACAATTTTTTTTTTCTAAATTCAGAAAGTGTCGAATTAAATTTATTTTCGACGCTCGACGAGACATAATCGTGACGGACGCGGCGCGGGCTTTTCGAATAATTTCGCGTCCAGAAAAATTGTTTGCACTCGAATCACAGGGGGGGGGGGGTGTAAAACGAAAGAGAGAGAGAGAGAGAGAGAGATGAAAAACAACAAACAAGTGTCTGTTGTCGTGTACCTGTGCACTTTTTCAGCTGGAAGTGTGACAAGTGGTGGGCCGGCGTGCTGCGTGCTGTGCTGCGTGTTGTGCTGCGTGTAGTGCGCGTGCTGTGCGTGTGTGTCAGTGTGTCGGCTGGCACTTGTGCGCGCCCGCTCCTCCCGGTCACCGTCAGAGAGTGTTCTATAGACCACGTGGTTCTAGAGAGCCGCTTATATATAACGGGCTAGGTCACTATGTCCCAGTTTTAGAGCGCCGGTTTCGACACCGGCTCGCCTGCCGCAACAGCGCGACGCCGGTTTCGCCACCGGCCACACCCGCGGGGACGCGATAATTCGATAAATTAATACCGCACGAATTGTATACCGGCGACAGATTCGTGCATTCAACAAGTTTCGGGACGATAGCAATGATTGAGGGTTGAAGTTTTCACCCCTCCCCCAAAAAAAAACAAAAAACACCCCCGCCATTCGGTCAATGAGAGGTTTCTCCCTATTAGTCTTCGTGTACAGGATAAAACTACACTAATTCGCTTTTAACATAGCTTTTTTTTGTGGCGAGGGGGTTGTTGTTGAAAATACCGTTCTTCCGCCCCCTCTAACGGTGACTGAAGACGGCGAGCAGAAGACTAAAGCGGAGGAGACAGAAACACCACAGAACCTACGGTACACTATTCTACTACATTAGTATATAATGGACAATATACGAATGTTTAGGAGCTGAATATATACAGTTTATCTGTATTGGCCGAAAAACGGGTATCGTTGGGGGAAAAAATCGGAAAAATTGACAGAATACTGTAGGTCTCCTCTCGTTGGTTAGGTCATTTGCTAGACCGGTTTCGGCCGCTCGCCATCTTCAGTAGCGCTGTGTTAGTCACTGTTAGCACTTTGGATGTTTTCTGGGGCATCCTCTCACTGCCCACTGTCACTTTCACATGTACTGTAATGTCTGTCAGTATGTCAGTCGTTTATATATATATATGTGTTCTGTTATTGTTATTGGGGGTTATGTTTGTCTTCGGATTTTTTGGTAAAACACTTAGAAAACGGATTAACGACTGACACACTGACAAACATTACAGTACGTGTGAAAGTGACAGTGGGCAGTGAGGATGCCCCAGAAAACATCCAAAGTGCTGACAGTGACTAACACAGCGCTACTGAAGATGGCGAGCGGCCGAAACCGGTCTAGCGAAAGACCTAACCGGCGAGAGGAGACAGAAACATCACGAACCTACACAGTATTCCAACCCCTCGCAGACCACAAAACAGGTATATCAAATTAATTGACAGAATTTCAAATAACAAGCCCTATTAACTTGAAACTATTTTAAATATTTTAAATTAAACTTAAATATTGCAGAATTTAGAAAATAAATAGTTTTGAACTTGAATGCTTTGTGGTCTGCGAGGGGTTGGAATACCGTCGATTTCCAAAGTGCGTGTATTTCTGATCTCCTCTCGGCGGTCTTTCGGTCTTTCGCCAGACCGGTTTCGGCCGCTCGCCATCTTCAGTAGCGCTTCAGTCAGTCACTTAACAACCATAACTAATAAGGGGAATAGAAGTGCAGGTGACAGTGGCAGTGCAGTGAGTATGCCAACACAGCAAACCACAGCGCTACTGAAGATGGCGAGCGGCCGAAATCGGTCCGGCGAAAGGCCGAAAGACCAGCGAGAGGAGAAGAAATGTTTCGAACGACCACAGTTATTGCAACTTTTCCAGATTAACCGGGCAAACATTGTGCACAGAAACAACTATATATTTTTAGTCCCGATATCCCGACAGTGTTTATTAAATATTCCCATGTATTGTCTATATATTTTCCTATATATTGTCTATTGTCCGGGATAATAGGGAAAGTTACAACAGTAAAAACAGGAGAGAACTTAGATTAAACTCTGTACAATAGCAAAAACTTTGTACCGCGCTTTGCACCCCACTTATCACTATCCAAATATAATTCCATAATCAGTTTTGTTGTTATTCATTTCAAGGCACTTTCTAGACACAATCCGATTTCGTTTCGTCCAAATTTATTTTTCTCTCGGTAAAATAATCTCGTTAGATTTATACAATCAGCGATAAATGGTTTTATCGAGCGCTTGCGGGGCGGTTAAAAAGCTGTATAAAAATGAAGGAAGAAACTGAATAACGGCGGTGATTTAGAAATTCCTCAGGCTCAAGCTAAAACTCGTCTTAGGGCCGAAAGAAAAGGAGGCGACAGACCCTTAAAGAAACCCCTAAAAGAAAGGGAAAAATTAATTTATTGAAACCGATCCGGACTTCGGTCAAAAAAAACATCGGAAGATTAACGGAACTTAAACCGTACAATGAAAAATATTAGCAGTCCACTTTTTACTTATTCTATTTACAATTAATAAAAAAAACTCTTTGAACATTTTGACTTTTTATAATTATAGCGCATTTATTTAAGTATCTAATATATTAGGGGTAGCCAAAAGTAATCAACAGTTCGACTTTGGAATTCATTTTATTTTGCTAAAAAATAAAGTTTAATTATTAATCTACTATATATATTCACCGATATTACCACGACAACTCTCTGTGCCAGTTTTCCGGCAAATTTTCGATTCCACTCCTGAGGAACTCCTCAAGACCGAAATACATCCGGCATTTATTAAGAGGGGATTACTTTGGAATATTTGAATTTTGCAGCAGTTACACAATCATAAACAGACTGAATAATTACCGAATTTTGATACTGCTTATCTTAAGATTTATTTAGTTATTGAAAATTGTCGATTACTTTCGGATACACGTAATACAATAAATTCCACATATGCGGTCCCAACCGTTATTCTCCCCCGGAAATTCCGTACTTTAAATGAATCTCGTTATATAGGCTTATATATATAATAGTTGTGGCAATAAAATTAATTAACAAAAATAATAGTCCTTCGCCCCTTATTATTATAAGGGGACCGATATCCTTCCGACGAAATTCGAAAATGGAGGACTGCGGATTGAAATTCGGTCAAGTTCGGAAAGTTTCGTCTTCTCGCCGCCGAAAGCAGAGGCCAAGAGCGCAATTATGGAATTTCTGGAAGCGTAAAAAAAAGAAGCGTTCCATGGAAATGAGAGCGGCTACCTTGAACCGTAACGGGCTGGGCGCGAAGAGGCGGACGAGCTGCAGGAGGCGGCGGCTGGGAGGAGGGACCGCCTACCGACGGAGCGGACATCTCGCCGGCGTTACGAAACAGACAAGGTCGTGACACCGCCCGCTGAGGCACGCAGGATGCTGCACGCAGTGGAATCGCTGCTACTTTCACTGCACGCAGGCGGCCCGACTGCTGGGAAGGAGGAGACGTTGGCGGCGGCGGCGGGAGGAAAGTGGGCCTTGAAGGAGTAGGGAGTTGGAGGGGGGGTGGGGGGCGGGACCTTGTCCTCCGATCGGACGCGGAATTCCGAGTATCCGGTCTTCAGTAGCGGCGTCGGCTGGAGGACCACAATTGGGGCTGTTCGAAACGGGAGAACGACTGGTACTTGCCGCGATTCATCCTGCCAAGTGGATAGGACCGGCTCCGACTTGATGCCAGGTCGGACGGCATGACTAACACAGAATGACTACTGAGGTCGGGTGGCGAAAGTGTGAACCCCCCGCTGGAAGAGACGTACTCTCTCGCCGTTGCCGATTCCACTCTCACTGGACCCCCCACGCGCCTTCTTCGTCCGGTTGTTGTTGTTGTTGTTGTTGTTTTTGCCCTCCTCAGAACCGGTTCTGACCGGGAGGGGACGTCCCCCGCTCGGCGAATCGCGATTTGCGGAAGAATAGATCACCCATAGATTTTACACCCTATAAACGCTATAAAACCTGACATTACAGTCACAAATTACAGTGTACTGCAAAGAGCCAAATAATAGACAGCATCAAATACTAGAATTTAAATTGAACTAATACCGTTGTTACATATTTTGCACATGTCCTAAGTGCAATAAATACATAGAAGTATAAGAAATTGAAAATAATTATTCGAATCGAAGCGACCAATTTACTTCAATTGATTCGTGAAAAACGTGAAAATTTAAGTCAGAAAAACACCGCTAATTTAAAATTAAATTTTCGAAGAAAAAAATGTACGCTGGCATTGTTGAAACGGACATTGTCGGCTCGGTATAACATTGTTGAAAGAAACATTGTTGAAAGACACATTGTATAAAGAAACATTGTTGAAAGAAAAACATTTTGTGTGTAATATTTCGAAAACTCCAGGGCCACAATTCTCGGAAGAAATAATGATCGCCGGCATTTTTCAAAGTAACATTGTTAAAAGGCACATTGTTGAAAGATACATTGTTGAAAGACACGTTGTTGCAAGAAACATTGTTGAAAGACACATTGTTGAAAGAAAAATGTTGAACGCTTCGAACGTTCTGTAGTCAATAATTATGATTATTATTATTGTGTCATTTTCGACGAAAATGACAGACAAACACCACAAAATATAAATTAAATTTTCGAAGAAAAATGTCCGCCGGTATTGTTGAAACGGACATTGTCGGCTCGGTATAACATTGTTGAAAGAGACATTGTTGAAAGAGACATTGTTGAAAGACACATTGTTGAGAGACATTGTTGAAAGAAAATTGTTGAACGCTTCGAACGTTCTGTAATCAATAATTACGATTATTATTATTGTGTCATTTTCGACGAAAAATGACAGACCCAACACCGCTAATTTAAAATTAAATTTTCGAAGAAAAAATGCCCGCCGGCATTGTTAAAGTCGGCTCGGTATAACGGACATTGTCGGCTCGGTATAACATTGCTGAAAGAGACATTGTTGAAACCCACATTGTTGAAAGACACATTGTTGAAAGAAAAATTTTGAACGCTTCGAACGTTCTGTAATCAATAATTATGATTATTATTATTGGGTTATTTTCGACGAAAAATGACAGACCCAACACCGCTAATTTAAAATTAAATTTTCCAAGAAAAAATGCCCGCCGGCATTGTTGAAACGGACATTGTCGGCTCGGTATAACATTGTTGAAAGCCACATTGTTGAAAGAATAACACGTTGTGACTCTATTTTTCGTCATATTGTAATATTTCGAAAACTGCAGGGCCCCAAACAGGGAGTCGGGTTAGAAGGGAACTTAGTTGTTATTTTCCAGACTTTGATCTGAATCTAGAAAATTTCCGATAATTCCTTTATTACGCAAAACAATACAGTGAACAATACAGTTATATATTTCGACTTGTATCCATCTACATAAAATCGATCGTGTATCGAAAATGTGTACACCATCTACGGATAAACTGTAACGAATACCGTGAACGGGTCTGGAGAGGTAGCGCTCTCTCCGGTAGAACAGACCGGTGCGACAACAGACCGGTGTCTAGTCAAGGGTGGGTCGCACTGACCGGTCGGCTCTCCGAAGTGTTGTTGTTGTGCCCCATCCGTGTGCCATATCTGGGACGGGGCGAAAATGAAAACAGAATTGCGACTAACTTTGTTTACAGCCGTCGGACGGAAGTCGAATGTAATTTACGAGCTTTGTCTGTACCCGCAGCCAGAGAGGGGTATGCGTGTGTCTGTCTGTGTCTGTGTGTCTGTGTCTGTGTGTGTCTGTGTGTGTCTGTGTGTCTGTGTCTGTGTGTCTGTGTCTGTGTGTCTGTGTGTGTCTGTGTCTCTCGTATATATATATGCTATGTGATATGATGACAACGCAGACCTACTGACTAATTGCTGAAACGAATGCCAATTCGGAAAAAGCGATTATAATTGATTTAAATACTGAATAGAAACTAGTTTACCTTTCATTTTATTCATTCATTAAAATTCAACGCGCTTTTTCGTTATCGAATATTTTTTGATAATTTATTAAGTCCGGTTGTGTTTGAGAGATACTGGGATGCCCGACAAGTTTTGTAAATTTTCATCCTCGTGCTATATTTTGATTTTATGAAATTCATTCTCGAACATGTTTGTTCGCCTAAAATACAAATCGTCGATTTTGCAAAATTTCTTAAATTGGCAAATTTGTGTTCCGGTAGATTCGAATAAAACGCGATTTTCGTCAATTATTTTTATATTCGTTAGATTACCAAATCAATTAACTCTAGCTGTCCTTTTAATATCAAATTTTAAGGATGTCCATTTTTTAAAATCTCAAACCGACGACCCAAATTTGTACTTTTAGTGACTCCGGTATTGCAAGTGGAAAATGACAATAATTATTCTTTTCTATTCGTTAATTTTCCTCTTAATAAAATTGCGTAATACAGTTTGGGCCGATTTTGCCTAAAAACCGTATTCTTAGGCCGATTTTGCGCTTAAAAATCGCATTTTTGAACAATTTTGCGCCTTAAAACCACATTTTTGGGCCGATTTTGCGACTAAAAACCACATTTTTGGGTCTATAAACAGCATTTTTTGGCCGATTTTGGGCCTAAAAACCGCATTATTGGGCGATTTCACGCATTAAAACCACATTTTCGGGCCTAAATACCACATTATTGGGCCGATTTAGCGCCTAAAAACGTCACTTTTGAGCCTAAATATCGCATATTTGGACCGATTTTATGCCTAAAAACGCATATTTGGACCGAATTTGCGCCTGAAAACAGCATTTGTGGGCCGATTTTGCGACTAAAAATCGCATTTTGGGCCGATTTTGCGCCTGAAAACCGCATTTTTGGGCCTATTTTGCGTTCAAATGGAGGACTTCTGGGAAAAAAGCCCACATGCCGACGTGCTGATTCGCGAACTTAGTATATTGTGGAATATTCGGTCCACAAGTGTCCCAAAGTGAGTTACCACTTGCCCCTGACATTTGCGCCTAAAAACCGCATTTTTGGGCCGTATTTTCGCCCAATATCGCCTAAATATCGCATTCTAGAGAAATAAAACTTTCGCAGTGAAATAGGTTTCAGAGCAAAAAGTTGCAAAGGGCCGCAGGTTTACAGGCCCCTGATCTACTGTATTTGTCCATTGAAAGTCGTTCTCATTTTATTTTCTCGCGCGTTTTATCCACTTTTATTTTCTTGCCAAACTTCGATTCGTCCGACATAATATCTCGTCCGGGTTATTGTGAATCGGGTTGTCGTTTCAAGGTTTCTTCGAAAAAACCGGTTGTGCGAATACCGGGCCCGTTTCATCGGCGGTATTTTTGTGTTGTCGTCGGAGAGAGAGAGAGAGAGAGAGAGAGGGAGGGAGAGAGAGAGAGAGAGAGAGAGAGAGAGGGAGAGAGAGAGAGAGAGAGACGAAAAAAGAAAAAAAACCCCGATAATGAAACGAGAGAAGCCCACTCTGGGGACAGTTTCTCTTCTGGAGGTCAAACCGATGTCAGCCAGTGTCTGTGTGTGTCTGTGTCTGTGTGTCTGTGTCTGTGTGTGTGTGTCTGTGTCTGTGTGTCTGTGTGTCTGTGTCTGTGTGTCTGTGTCTGTGTGTCTGTGTCTGTGTGTCTGTGTCTGTGTGTCTGTGTCTGTGTGTCTGTGTCTGTGTGTCTGTGTCTGTGTCTGTGTCTGTGTGTCTGTGTTCTTGTGTCTGTGTGTCGTGTCTGCATACATAACATAACAGCGTTGCACAAATGCACCGGCGTCATTATCTCCGGCCTTAACGAATTGGGAACGCCAAAAGTGGGCCTCCGCTGGAGAGGGGCCCGTTCCACTGTTATTGGCGAAAAGCCCGCCACACCTGGATAAACTTGAACGCTCTACGGAGGACACGAACGCAAATATTTTCATTTCTCAATAAATACAATGATTACATCGGTAAAACGATATACGGATAGACGATTCGTACGCGCATTCCGGCCTACGGGGCCTTTCTACATATATTAGGAAAGTAATCGACAATTTATTAAGATGTATTTCGGTCTTGAGGAGTTCCTCGAGAGGGGAATCGAAAATTTGCCCGAAAGTGGCAGAGAGTTGTTGTGATAATATCGGGGAATATATAGTAGATTAATAATTAAAGTTTCTTTTTTAGCAAAATAAAATGAATTCCAAAGTCAAAATGTTGATTACTCTTGGCTACCCCTAATATATATGCTTAAATATTATGATACATTAATCTTGAATTGTTTACAGTATTGGGGTAATAATCGGGAAAATTTATTAAAAGAAAACCCCGAGAACTTAAGCTACACTCACTTCATTCACTCACGCACTTTGCACTTGCCACTTGGGTTCACTACAAGATAAGATACAAACAAAGTTTTATTTCTTTAAATACAAATGATACATCGATAAAACGATATACAAAAATGGTGATTCCTACATGCATTCCGCCCTATTGGCCTTACTATATATATACTTAAATATTGTAGTACATTGATCGTGAATTTTTAACAATATTTGCACTTGCCACTTGGGTTCAGTACACTGCTCGCGAAACTCGGTGTCTGTGCACTTATCACTGTATACCGTCGGTAGCACTATGACACTGTACGGACATCGACTAGTACCACCGAACAGTCAGGAAGAAAATACTTGTTTTTGCAAATACAAATAGCGAATAATTTCACTGCGAATACAAATAGGACTTCGAGAAAAACGATATACAATAGATGCATATCTGAAGACGGGCCGAACCGACGTACAAAATTCCTCGATAATAACGCAGAAATAACGGTTTTTTTTTGTATTTTGCAAAAACAACTTTAACAGTTATAGGTGCAATACAAGCGTATTTTTCACGGCATGTTTGTCTCGATAAAGAAACAATCCAGTGATGGCGCTTTTGACACGATTTAACTGCTGTCCGAGACGATCTCTGGGATTTAAGCCGTCGTGGTGGGGACAGTGGATGGGCAAGAGAGGAAAGGGACTGGACACGAGTGGATTGGGGATGAAGAGAAAGGGGCGGAAAGTGGAACTTGAGGAATCGGGATTTTGCGACTTCGTCGACTGTCGGGGTATGTTGAGGTCATGAGGGATTGTCCGGTCAGAAACATACCCCCCGGGGGGGAGCATTAAGGATTGTAAGAAGGACTTTTGATTGGAATCTCCGGATGCGAACGATGTCGGATGTCTCGGTATCACTTTGTATATTGCCAGTTTGTTACTTGAGGTCAATTTCGATGTCCGTTCTAGTAACGGCCTTAAGAGTCCCAATTGTCTCTTTAAGTCGATTCTTTTGAGTCGGGTGTGGGGATAGAAATAACGGGCAAATTATTAATTTACAACCCCATTTTTAAATTCTCTCCGTCACGCTCCCTTCCCGATTCTCCCTGTTCACTAGTACATCTCAGCAGTTCAATAATTAAGTGAATACACGTGAAAATCATCCGTTTTTGCATAGTTTTAATTATGCTATCTGTTATCCAACGGTCGGGGATATGGTCCCCTATAAACCCCCCCCCCCCCTCGTACCCCCTTCTTTTGCCCCGGCCGTATTTTTGAGACCGCGAAACTCTCCAGAACGACTTCGAAACACAGCTCGGCTGAGACCGCAGACTGGAATAAAAACTGGACCGCGGGTGGACGGGGGTAAGCGCCGCCGGGGCGAGGAAGAGGGAGGAAACCGGGCCTTTCTAAAACTCGATTCTAACTTCTTAGGTTTCGAATTAAAACCATTCTCGGCTATTCGAAGCAAAAAAAAAACCGAAATCTTCCAGTGTTTCGTAATACAATGACGCCCATCCTCAACAATAAATGTTGGAAATATTCGGTCGACAACTAAGTAATTGCGAAGTTCGCCGACAAGTGGCGTTGTACATATTTTCAAGTACGTCAACATTTTTGCCCAGATAAGATTCTTCGATACGTTGTCATTTGGTCCTTTCTGAAACATTCGGTATCAAAATTGTACGCCGTGTACGGCCTTAAAAGAACGGCTGTGTTTCGGTACCGGTTCGGAAAATTCAGGTCGGGGGAATTTTTTTCATTGAAAGACGAGGAGCGCTCTGGACGTCCGCTGGAGAGGTCGACGATGACCGGAATAAAGGCCATTATTGCGATTCGGATCGCCATAGTCCAACACTGGGACCATTCAAAACCATCTACGGCTTATCCGTGCAGAATGACGCCACTTGCGACGGTTGAATTCCGCAATTACTTAGTTGTCAACCCGATATTTCCTTTAACTTTCTTCAAGTGGATACTTTTCCTCACTAACTTCGCCTGATATAGGAAGGCGGAAGTGCGAACAGGACGCTTTCCAGGGTGTGTTCCTCCTGTGCCTCATGCCAACGCTGCATTTACCCTCGGTAAAAGCCCTCCTCGTTGCAATTTCCTCATTTCCTCTCCGGCCGATTTATTCCCGACAATTTCTCAACGCTATTTTTCTTTTCGAGAAAAAAAAAGCCGCGTTATTGTAGCGCGTAATTTGAGTTTTTCGCAACGCGTTCTCGGCCCAGGTTCGGTGCAGAAAGAACGGTGGGGGGGGGTTGAACGGGTCTGAGAAACTTTGAATCGATAAGGCCCCTAATATGCAACAACGTTGGGGCCTCTCCGGCCTCGGTTGAACACAGCTATTTGCCTGTTGGGCAAGTCCGATTGCCGAGGTGGGCAATTAGAGGAGGCCGACTGTCTAACAGCCGGCTAACTAACTAGCTAGCTAGCTAGCTAACTAACTAACCGACTCTAAACTGGGTCATGCGGGAAGGAAGACCATGGACTGGAAACGATTAAAAAAAACACAATGTCAAGCCCCCGACACGCTAAGTTCAATTGGAGGACTTCTGGGAAAACAAGCCCACACGCCGACACGCTGAACTTTCGAAGCTGGCGAAGGTCGTCTCTCGAAAACAGAATCCTTTAGAATTTATTTTCAATATTTTCTATAATACGGGCCGTATTTTCCTCGTATTAATTTTTACTCTTAATAAAATTGCAAGGTGTAATACAATACACTTTACGGGTTTGCGACTGAAAACTGCATTTGTGGGCCGAGTTTGCGCCAAATATCGCATTTTTGGGCCAATTTTGCTCCTAAAAACAGCATTCTTGGGCCGATTTTGCGCTTAAAAATTTTGAACAATTTTGCGCCTAAAACAGCATTTTGCGCCTTAAAACCACATTTTTGGCCTAAATACCACATTATTGGGCCGATTTAGCGCATAAAACGTTATTTTGAGCCTAAATATCGCATTTTGGGCCGATTTTGCTCCTAAAACCGCATTTTCGTCCTAAAACCGTACTCTTAGGCCGATTTTGCGCTTAAAACCGCATTTTCGTCCTAAAACCGTACTCTTAGGCCGATTTTTGCGCTAAAAACCGCATTTTCGTCCCTAAAAATTTTGGGCCGATTTTGCTCCTAAAAACCGCATTTTTCGTCCTAAAAACCGTACTCTTAGGCCGATTTTGCGCTTAAAAATCGCATTTTTGAACAATTTTGCGCCTTAAAACCACATTTTTGGACCGATTTTGCGACTAAAAACAACATTTTTGGGTCTATAAACAGCATTTTTTGGCCGATTTTGGCCCTAAAAACCGCATTTTTTTGCCGATTTCGCGCATTAAAACCACATTCTTATTGGGCCGATTTTGCGCCTAAAAACGTCATTTTTGGGCCTAAATATCGCATTTTTGGACCGATTTTATGCTTAAAAAACGCATATTTTATCGTATCGGTATCGGGGTCGCTGCAATTGGACAGTGACACAGTGGGCCCAAGAGGCATCGATGAAGGTGCCGAAAGTGACCACTACTGAAGAAGATGGCGAGCGGCCGAAACCGGCGAGAGGAAACCGTCCGACTCCTGCAAAGCTTAATCGTCGGAATCTGTATGTAATTCTTTGTAAAATTGTTACAAGGTCCAGTTCGTTCACGAATTTGCAACTTCCTGATATATATATATATATATATATATATATATATATATATATATATATATATATATAAATCCTTCAATTCAAAACTATCCCATCACTGATGATTTGACAGAATTTGACAGCCACTGTGAGCTTATGTCGGTCGGATTCTCCGTACAAAGTGACACTAGTGCTGTGTCACTAAAATATAATTTAAAAATTGTATTCGTGACAAGCCACGGTTATTACATTCAAAGTTTTTTTGTTTTGTCAAAAACTTACAGTATGGTACAACTTATAGGTACCAACCCCAGAAAGTGGAAGTAAACGGATACAATGATGTACACAGTATAAACCTATCCACAGCGTAATACTGTCAGATCAATTTAAAATTACTTAAAATTCCACCTATAAGTGGAATATTCCTGCCTGATTTATAATAATGTTCAGGAACCGGATAGAGGTATACGAAAGCTAAATTTGAGATTCGCAATTAAATCTTGTTATTATTGGTGTTTTAAGACTCAATATTTTGTGATTTTGTAATTTAAACAAGTCAATTTAAAGACTGACTACATTTATAAACAGTTATTATTATTAAAAATATAAATGATTAAAACTATATAAATGTATAATGTATCAATTACATATATTACGCATAATATATTACACAAAAAAGGAGCTGGCTTACCTACACATGTAATTAAAAAAGAGAAACTAAAACAAAAAATTATATTAGCTACATTAAATGAGAATACATAAATACATTAGAACTCGAGTTCTAATTACTAATTGTATTATTTTATTCATATGTAGACAACTCTGAGTGTGTGTGTATATATATATATATATATATATATATATATATATATATATATATACATGTATATTTTAGAGTTGAGTTATACAAGTGATATAATTTCATATTGTATTTAATTGTGAAAATAGAGATTTGATTTTCAAAAAATATTTAACCAACCACCCTCCTTTAATATAATATGAGGAAATTAAATTATTAATGGTATTATTTTATTCATATGGAGGCTGCTGTGAGTGTGTGTATATATAAATATATATACACATAAATAATTTAGAGTTGAGTTATACAAGTAATATAATTTCATATTGTATTTAGTTGTAAAAATAGAGATTTGATTTTTAAAAAATATTTAACCCAACACCCTGCTTTAATTTAATACGAGGAAATTAAATTATTAATGCTATTATTTCATTCATATGAAGGCTTCTTGGAGTGTGAATATATATAAATAAATAAATATATATATATATATATATATATATATATACATATATATTTTAGAGTTGAGTTATACCAGTGATATAATTTCATATTGTATTTAATTGTGAAAATAGAGATTTGATTTTTAAAAAATATTTAACCCACCACCCTCCTTTAATTTAATAGGAAGAAATTAAATTAATAATACTATTGTTTTATTCATATGGAGGATGCTCTGAGTGTGTGTATATATATATATATATATATATATATATATATATATATATATATATATATATATATATATATATATATATATAATTTTTTTTGTTAAAAAAAATGGCAATTTTGGGCCTAATAACTACATTATTGGGCCTAAAAACAGCATTTTAAGCCGAGTTTGTGCCTAAAAATCGCACACTTGGGCCGAGTTTGCCGCATTTGTGGGCAAAACCGCATTTGTGGGTCCAATTTGTACCTAAAAACCCCATTTTTGGACGATTATGCGTTTCTGGTCCCAGAAACCGCATCATTGGGCCTAAACCAGCAATTTTGAGCTTTTTTTGGGCCTAAAGACTGCATTTTTGGGGCAATTTTGCGCATGAAAACCGCTATTTGGGGCCTGAAAACCGCATTTGTGGGCATAAAATCGGTCCAAAATGCGTTTTTTAGGCCCAAATCGTACCAAAAATGCAGTTGTTAGGTCCAAAAATGTGGTTTTAATGCGCGAAATCGGCCAAAAATGCGGTTTTTAGGCGCAAAATCTGGTCAAAAATGCGGTTTTTTGGCCCAATACCATCCAAAAAATGCAGTTTTTAGGCCCATTAATGTGGTTCATAAGCACAAAATCGACCCAACAATACGGGTTTTAGGTCCAAAAATCCGGATTTTAAATTTGGTTTGAAGGGACAGAATCGGCCAAAAATGCGGTATTTAGGCGTAAAATCGGCCAAAAAATGCAGTTTTTGGGCAAAATCGGCTCAAAAATACGGTTTTTAGGTCAAAAAATCCGGTTTTTAAATGTGGTTTGAAGGGGCAGAATCGGCCAAAAATGCGGTATTTAGGCGCAAAATGGGCCAAAAAATGCAGTTTTTAGGGCCAAAATCGGCCCAAAAATACAGTTATTAGGCCCAAAATCAGTAAAAAATGCAGTGTTTAGGCCCAACACCATCCCAAAAAATGCAGTTTATAGGCCAAAAATCGGCCAAAAAATGCGGTTTCTAGACCCATAAAAGAGGCTTTTAGGCCCAACATCGGCCCAAAAATGCGGTTTTTAGGTGCCAAAATGCTGTTTTTAAGCCCAAAGATGGGGTTTTTAGGCCCAAAATCGACCAAAAAATGCGGTTTCAAGCCCGCAATTTTTGAAAATCGAAAATTAAGGTTTTTCGAAAATTTTCGAATATCGATCCCATATTCCACCCACAAGTGTACCAAAGTGAGTTACACTTGCCCCTAAAAAGGCGGCTTGAAAATCGAAAATTAAGGTTTTTCGAAAATTTTCGAATATCGATCCCATATTCCACCCACAAGTGTACCAAAGTGAGTTACACTTGCCCTAAAGGCGGCTTGAAAATCGAAAATTAGGTTTTTCGAAAATTTTCGAATATCGATCCCATATTCCACCCACAAGTGTACCAAAGTGAGTTACACTTGCCCTAAAGGCGGCTTGAAAATCGAAAATTAAGGTTTTCGAAAATTTTCGAATATCGATCCCATATTCCACCCACACCAACCCGGCCCGAAAATTTTCGGAGTGTACCAAAAGTTACACTTGCCCCCGTTTTCGAAAATTTTCGAATATCGATCCATATTCCACCCACAAGTGTACCAAAGTGAGTTACACTTGCCCCTAAAAAGAACGGCTGAAAATCGAAAATTAAGGTTTTCGAAAATTTTCGAATATCGATCCCATATTCCACCCACAAGTGTACCAAAGTGAGTTACACTTGCCCTAAAGGCGGCTTGGAGGTTTTCGAAAATTTTCGAATATCGATCCCATATTCCACCCACAAGTGTACCAAAGTGAGTTACACCCCTAAAAGCGGTTTTCGAAAATTTTCGAATATCGATCCCATATTCCACCCACCCAAAGTGAACACCAAAGGTTTTTCGAAAATTTTCGAATATCGATCCCATATTCCACCCACAAGTGTACCAAAGTGAGTTACACTTGCCCCTAAAAGGCGGCTTGAAAATCGAAAATTAAGGTTTTCGAAAATTTTCGAATATCGATCCCATATTCCACCCACAAGTGTACCAAAGTGAGACTTGTGAAAATTTTTCGAAAATTTTCGAATATCGATCCCATATTCCACCCACAAGTGTACCAAAGTGAGTTACACTTGCCCCTAAAAGGCGGTTGAAAATCGAAAATTGCCCCTAAAAGGCGGCTTGAAAATCGAAAATTAAGTTTTTGAAAATTTTCGAATATCGATCCCATATTCCACCCACAAGTGTACCAAAGTGAGTGAAAACGGCTTGAAAATCGAAAAAAGGTTTTCGAAAATTTTCGAATATCGATCCCATATTCCACACTTGCCCTAAAAAGAAAATCGAAAATTAAGGTTTTCGAAAATTTTCGAATATCGATCCCATATTCCACCCACAAGTGTACCAAAGTGAGTTACACTTGCCCCTAAAAGGCGGCTTGAAAATCGAAAATTAGGTTTTCGAAAATTTTCGAATATCGATCCCATATTCCACCCACAAGTGTACCAAAGCCCCTAAAGGCGGCTTGGTAAGGTTTTCGAAAATTTTCGAATATCGATCCCATATTCCACCCACAAGTGTACCAAAGTGAGTTACACTTGCCCTAAAGGCGGCTTGAAAATCGAAAAATTTAGGGTTTTTCGAAAATTTTCGAATATCGATCCCATATTCCACCCACAAGTGTACCAAAGTGAGTTACACTTGCCCCTGAAATGGCGGGGAAAATCGAAAATTAAGGTTTTTGAAAATTTTCGAATATCGATCCCATATTCCACCCACAAGTGTACCAAAGTGAGTTACACTTGCCCCTAAAAAGGCGGCTTGAAAATCGAAAATTAAGGTTTTTCGAAAATTTTCGAATATCGATCCCATATTCCACCCACAAGTGTACCAAAGTGAGTTACACTTGCCCCTAAAAGGCGGCTTGAAAATCGAAAATTAAGGTTTTTCGAAAATTTTCGAATATCGATCCCATATTCCACCCACAAGTGTACCAAAGTGAGTTACACTTGCCCTAAAAGGCGGCTTGAAAATCGAAAATTAAGGTTTTCGAAAATTTTCGAATATCGATCCCATATTCCACCCACAAGTGTACCAAAGTGAGTTACACTTGCCCTAAAAAGGCGGCTTGAAAATCGAAAATTAAGGTTTTCGAAAATTTTCGAATATCGATCCCATATTCCACCCACAAGTGTACCAAAGTGAGTTACACTTGCCCCTAAAAGGCGGCTTGAAAATCGAAAATTAAGGTTTTCGAAAATTTTCGAATATCGATCCCATATTCCACCCACAAGTGTACCAAAGTGAGTTACACTTGCCCCTAAAAGGCGGCTTGAAAATCGAAAATTAAGGTTTTTCGAAAATTTTCGAATATCGATCCCATATTCCACCCACAAGTGTACCAAAGTGAGTTACACTTGCCCCTAAAAAGGCGGCTTGAAAATCGAAAATTAAGGTTTTTCGAAAATTTTCGAATATCGATCCCATATTCCACCCACAAGTGTACCAAAGTGAGTTACACTTGCCCCTAAAAGGCGGCTTGAAAATCGAAAATTAGGTTTTCGAAAATTTTCGAATATCGATCCCATATTCCACCCACAAGTGTACCAGGAGACACTTGCCCCTGAAAAGGCGGGTTGAAAATCGAAAATTAAGGTTTTTCGAAAATTTTCGAATATCGATCCCATATTCCACCCACAAGTGTACCAAAGTGAGTTACACTTGCCCCTAAAAAGGCGGCTTGAAAATCGAAAATTAAGGTTTTTCGAAAATTTTCGAATATCGATCCCATATTCCACCCAAGTGTACAAGTGTACTTGCCCCAAAGTGAGTTAGGTTTTCGAAAATTTTCTTGATCCCATATTCCACCCCAAGTGTACCAAAAGTTACACTTGCTAAAAAGGCGGGTTGAAAATCGAAAATTAAGGTTTTTCGAAAATTTTCGAATATCGATCCCATATTCCACCCACAAGTGTACCAAAGTGAGTTACACTTGCCCCTAAAAAGGCGGCTTGAAAATCGAAAATTAAGGTTTTTCGAAAATTTTCGAATATCGATCCCATATTCCACCCACAAGTGTACCAAAGTGAGTTACACTTGCCCCTAAAAGGCGGCTTGAAAATCGAAAATTAAGGTTTTCAAAAATTCTCGAATATGATCCCATATTCCACCCACAAGTGTACCAAAGTGAGTTACACTTGCCCCTAAAAGGCGGCTTGAAAATCGAAAATTAGGTTTTCGAAAATTTTCGAATATCGATCCCATATTCCACCCACAAGTGTACCAAAGTGAGTTACACTTGCCCCTAAAAGGCGGCTTGAAAATCGAAAATTAAGGTTTTTCGAAAATTTTCGAATATCGATCCCATATTCCACCCACAAGTGTACCAAAGTGAGTTACACTTGCCCCTAAAAGGCGGCTTGAAAATCGAAAATTAAGGTTTTCGAAAATTTTCGAATATCGATCCCATATTCCACCCACAAGTGTACCAAAGTGAGTTACACTTGCCCCTAAAAGGCGGCTTGAAAATCGAAAATTAAGGTTTTCGAAAATTTTCGAATATCGATCCCATATTCCACCCACAAGTGTACCAAAGTGAGTTACACTTGCCCCTAAAAGGCGGCTTGAAAATCGAAAATTAAGGTTTTCGAAAATTTTCGAATATCGATCCCATATTCCACCCACAAGTGTACCAAAGTGAGTTACACTTGCCCCTAAAAGGCGGCTTGAAAATCGAAAATTAAGGTTTTTCGAAAATTTTCGAATATCGATCCCATATTCCACCCACAAGTGTACCAAAGTGAGTTACACTTGCCCCTAAAAAGGCGGCTTGAAAATCGAAAATTAAGGTTTTTCGAAAATTTTCGAATATCGATCCCATATTCCACCCACAAGTGTACCAAAGTGAGTTACACTTGCCCCTAAAAAGGCGGCTTGAAAATCGAAAATTAAGGTTTTTCGAAAATTTTCGAATATCGATCCCATATTCCACCCACAAGTGTACCAAAGTGAGTTACACTTGCCCCTAAAAGGCGGGCTTGAAAATCGAAAATTAAGGTTTTCGAAAATTTTCGAATATCGATCCCATATTCCACCCACAAGTGTACCAAAGTGAGTTACACTTGCCCCTAAAAAGGCGGCTTGAAAATCGAAAATTAAGGTTTTTCGAAAATTTTCGAATATCGATCCCATATTCCACCCACAAGTGTACCAAAGTGAGTTACACTTGCCCCTGAAACGGCGGGTTGAAAATCGAAAATTAAGGTTTTTCGAAAATTTTCGAATATCGATCCCATATTCCACCCACAAGTGTACCAAAGTGAGTTACACTTGCCCCTAAAAAGGCGGCTTGAAAATCGAAAATTAAGGTTTTTCGAAAATTTTCGAATATCGATCCCATATTCCACCCACAAGTGTACCAAAGTGAGTTACACTTGCCCCTAAAAGGCGGCTTGAAAATCGAAAATTAAGGTTTTCGAAAATTTTCGAATATCGATCCCATATTCCACCCACAAGTGTACCAAAGTGAGTTACACTTGCCCCTAAAAGGCGGCTTGAAAATCGAAAATTAAGGTTTTCGAAAATTTTCGAATATCGATCCCATATTCCACCCACAAGTGTACCAAAGTGAGTTACACTTGCCCCTAAAAGGCGGCTTGAAAATCGAAAATTAGGTTTTCGAAAATTTTCGAATATCGATCCCATATTCCACCCACAAGTGTACCAAAGTGAGTTACACTTGCCCCTAAAAAGGCGGCGAAAATCGAAAATTAAGGTTTTCGAAAATTTTCGAATATCGATCCCATATTCCACCCACAAGTGTACCAAAGTGAGTTACACTTGCCCCTAAAAAGGCGGGTTGAAAATCGAAAATTTAGGTTTTTCGAAAATTTTCGAATATCGATCCCATATTCCACCCACAAGTGTACCAAAGTGAGTTACACTTGCCCTAAAAGGCGGGCTTGAAAATCGAAAATTAAGGTTTTCGAAAATTTTCGAATATCGATCCCATATTCCACCCACAAGTGTACCAAAGTGAGTTACACTTGCCCCTAAAAAGGCGGTTGAAAATCGAAAATTAAGGTTTTCGAAAATTTTCGAATATCGATCCCATATTCCACCCACAAGTGTACCAAAGTGAGTTACACTTGCCCCTAAAAGGCGGCTTGAAAATCGAAAATTAAGGTTTTCGAAAATTTTCGAATATCGATCCCATATTCCACCCACAAGTGTACCAAAGTGAGTTACACTTGCCCCTAAAAGGCGGCTTGAAAATCGAAAATTTAAGGTTTTCGAAAATTTTCGAATATCGATCCCATATTCCACCCACAAGTGTACCAAAGTGAGTTACACTTGCCCCTAAAAGGCGGGTTGAAAATCGAAAATTAAGGTTTTCGAAAATTTTCGAATATCGATCCCATATTCCACCCACAAGTGTACCAAAGTGAGTTACACTTGCCCCTAAAAAGGCGGCTTGAAAATCGAAAATTTAGGTTTTTCGAAAATTTTCGAATATCGATCCCATATTCCACCCACAAGTGTACCAAAGTGAGTTACACTTGCCCCTAAAAAGGCGGCTTGAAAATCGAAAATTAAGGTTTTTCGAAAATTTTCGAATATCGATCCCATATTCCACCCACAAGTGTACCAAAGTGAGTTACACTTGCCCCTAAAAAGGCGGCTTGAAAATCGAAAATTAAGGTTTTTCGAAAATTTTCGAATATCGATCCCATATTCCACCCACAAGTGTACCAAAGTGAGTTACACTTGCCCCTAAAAGGCGGCTTGAAAATCGAAAATTAAGGTTTTCGAAAATTTTCGAATATCGATCCCATATTCCACCCACAAGTGTACCAAAGTGAGTTACACTTGCCCCTAAAAAGGCGGCTTGAAAATCGAAAATTAAGGTTTTTCGAAAATTTTCGAATATCGATCCCATATTCCACCCACAAGTGTACCAAAGTGAGTTACACTTGCCCCTAAAAGGGCGGCTTGAAAATCGAAAATTAAGGTTTTTCGAAAATTTTCGAATATCGATCCCATATTCCACCCACAAGTGTACCAAAGTGAGTTACACTTGCCCCTAAAAGGCGGCTTGAAAATCGAAAATTAAGGTTTTTCGAAAATTTTCGAATATCGATCCCATATTCCACCCACAAGTGTACCAAAGTGAGTTACACTTGCCCCTAAAAAGGCGGCTTGAAAATCGAAAATTAAGGTTTTTCGAAAATTTTCGAATATCGATCCCATATTCCACCCACAAGTGTACCAAAGTGAGTTACACTTGCCCCTAAAAGGGCGGCTTGAAAATCGAAAATTAAGGTTTTTCGAAAATTTTCGAATATCGATCCCATATTCCACCCACAAGTGTACCAAAGTGAGTTACACTTGCCCCTAAAAAGGCGGCTTGAAAATCGAAAATTAAGGTTTTTCGAAAATTTTCGAATATCGATCCCATATTCCACCCACAAGTGTACCAAAGTGAGTTACACTTGCCCCTAAAAAGGCGGGTTGAAAATCGAAAATTAAGGTTTTTCGAAAATTTTCGAATATCGATCCCATATTCCACCCACAAGTGTACCAAAGTGAGTTACACTTGCCCCTAAAAAGGCGGGTTGAAAATCGAAAATTAAGGTTTTTCGAAAATTTTCGAATATCGATCCCATATTCCACCCACAAGTGTACCAAAGTGAGTTACACTTGCCCCTAAAAAGGCGGGTTGAAAATCGAAAATTAAGGTTTTTCGAAAATTTTCGAATATCGATCCCATATTCCACCCACAAGTGTACCAAAGTGAGTTACACTTGCCCCTAAAAGGACGGCTTGAAAATCGAAAATTAAGGTTTTTCGAAAATTTTCGAATATCGATCCCATATTCCACCCACAAGTGTACCAAAGTGAGTTACACTTGCCCCTAAAAAGGCGGCTTGAAAATCGAAAATTAAGGTTTTTCGAAAATTTTCGAATATCGATCCCATATTCCACCCACAAGTGTACCAAAGTATTGAAAATCGAAAATTTTTTGAAAATTTTCGAATATCGATCCATATTCCACCCACAAGTTACCAAAGTGAGTTACACTTGCCCCTAAAAGCGGCTTGAAAATCTAAGTTTTTCGAAAATTTTCGAATATCGATCCCATATTCCACCCACAAGTGTACCAAAGTGAGTTACACTTGCCCCTAAAAAGCGCTTTCGAAAATTAAGGTTTTTGAAAATTTTCGAATTCGATCCCATATTCCACCCACAAGTGTACCAAAGTGATTACACTTGCTAAAAAAGGCTTGAAAATCGAAAATTAAGGTTTTTCGAAAATTTTCGAATATCGATTATTCCACCCACAAGTGTACCAAATGAGTTACACTTGCCCCTAAAAGGCGGCTTGCGAAAATTAAGGTTTTCAAAACCAAAGTGCAGTTACACTTGCCTAAAAAGGCGGCTTGAAAATCGAAAATTTTTTATTTTTGGGCCTAATTTTTGGCCTAAAATCGCATATTTTAGCCGATTTTGCGCCGAAATACCGCATTTTTGGGTCTAAAACTGAATTTCTCAATTTTTCAGCTAAAATCGGAATTTTTGTGCCAAAAAACCACAATTTTGCGCCTAGAACCCACATTTTATCGCCTTAAAACCGCCTTTTTGTGCCGATTTTGTGCCTAAAAACGGCTTTTTTGGTGCACAAAAATCGCACTTTAGAGCCGATTTTGCGCCGAAAAAACGCATTTTTGGGCCTCAAAACATCATTTTTGGGCCTAAATACCGCATTTTAGAGTCAATTTTGCCCCCAATAACCGAATTTTTGGGCCAAAAAACCGCATTTTTAGGCCAAAAAACCGCATTTTTAGGCCAAAAAACCGCATTTTTGGGCCGATTTTGTGCCTAAAAACGGCCTTTTTTTGTGCCCAAAAATCGCACTTTAGAGCCGATTTTGCGCCGAAAAATCGCATTGTTGGGCACATAAACCTCATTTCTGGGCCAATTTTGCTTTAAAAAACTGCATTTTTTGGCATAGTTTTGGTCGAAATACCCCATTTTTAGCCGATTTTAGCCAAAAAAAACGCATTTCAGAGTCAATTTTTCGCCTAAAAACCGCATTTTTGGGCCAAAAAACCGCACATTAGAGCTGATTTTGCGCCGAAAATGGCAATATTGGGCAAATTTCTCGTCTAAAAACCACATTTTTGGGCCTATAATCCTCATTTTAGGGCCGATTTTGGGTCTTAAAACTCGATTTCCGAGCCCATTTTGCGCCGATTTTTCACTTAAAACCGCATTTTGGAGTAAATTTTGCGCCTAAAAACGGCATTTTTGTGCCTAAAACCGCATTTTTGGGCCGATTTTGCGCCTAGAACCCCTATTTTTGCGCCCATAAACCTCATTTTTTGGACGATTTAGGCTCTAAAAACCCGATTTCCAAGCCAATTTTGCTCCGATTTTCACTTAAAATCAAATTTTTGGGCCTAAATACCGCATTTTAGAGCTGATTTTGCGCCTAAAAACGGAATTTTTGGGCCAAAAACAGCATTTTGGGCCAAAAACCGCATTTTTGGCCCAAAAATTCCGTTTTTAGGCGCAAAATCAACTCTAAAATGCGGGTTTTTGGCTAAACCGCACTTTAGAGCCGATTTTGCGCCGAAAAACCGCATTCTTGGGCACATAAACCTCATTTATGGGCCGATTTTGCTCCTAAGAACCGCATTTTTTTGCCTGTTTTGGCTCTAAATATTCCATTTTTAACCGATTTGCGCCCAAAAACCGCATTTTTGGCCCGATTTTCCTCTTAAAAACCCCATTTTTGGGCCAAAAAAAGATATGAGAGCATAAAAATGAACAAGATATTAAAATTGAGGCATTAGGCATTTTTCTGAAAATAGGATTTGTGAACTTTATAAAATTTCCTGCAAAAGTATGAAAGTATTTATTGTTAATACAAAGAATTACATTTAAATTTTGTTTTGTATAATGAATCTTCTATACCTATCTTTCTATAGACGTTTTTATATAATGAAAAAGGAATTTAGCTTTTGAACATTTATTATTTGCCCAAGAATCCAATTACAGAATAATATGGTTTGCCCAAAATGCTGCTGAACAGTCATAATATATTTATATTTGAAATTGAGAATAAACGTAGAAAATGTGTTAATATATGTATAATTATATATTAACTATTGTATATGTTATATTGTATATTGTATATTGTATATATATATATATATATATATATATATATATATATATATATATATTGTGTATCAATTGTATAAGTAAAGATAGCAGGCTTGCATAAAATGCTTGTATAGCGATGCTTGTATAAGAAAAATAGCACAATTTCCAGTTATGTTAATAAATGGAAATTATGCTATCTGAAAAGTACAAGTACTTTTTAGTGCCATCATTATTTGCTCAATCGAGAAATAAATATAACTTGCTATTGAGACAGATTGAGTTTGATGTTGCCTGTCGAGTGTCGACATCTGGCGGTTTGAATTGGAAGCACTTGTCCAGCCTGAAAATTTGAACTTTCAATTATTAGGTGAACAAAGATTCTTCATATATCTCGAATATTGACTCAGTTTTATTTATTACCAACCGTTATTGCGGAAGTCCATCAAGGGTTTATCCTCCAGGTTTCTACAACAGACAAATCAAATTGTTTCCAACGGATTTTTTTCCATTTTATAAGCTCCCAGGAGTAAGGAGCTGTACAGGAAGAATGGGCAAAAATCCTGCCACAACCAATATTCTTTAATTTTTTTTAAATACTTAAACGGCCATATTTAATATAGTATATTTAAACAGGTTTCTCCTCGACCATATTCCGAACGAAAAACCTACCTCAAAGAGGATATAAATAAAAGTTTTGTTGTGCTGATATTTTTCACTTTTCTTGTGAGGCCGCTCACAAGAACCTGTTAAATATTAGATTTGTTCCATAGTTTCTTTGGTTTGCCTGTTGCAATTTTGTCATCAATTGCAACTTCACAATCAAGGCTCGAATCGCATTTATGGGCCGATTTTGCGCCTGAAAATCGCATTTTTTTGGCCCGAAAACAGCATTTTTGGGCCAAGTTTGCGCCTAAAAAACCTCATTTTTGGACCTATAAACCGCATTTTTGGGCCGATTTCGCGCCTAAAAACAGCATTTTAGGGCCTAAAAACCACATTTTTGAGTATCATAAATACTAAAAACAGTATTTATGAGCTGTTGTTGCGCCTGAAAACTGCATTTTTGGGCCGATTTTGCGGCTAAAAACAGCATTTTTGGGTCAATTTTTTGCCCAAAAATCGCATATTTGGACCAAGTTTCTGCTGATTTTGCCCCAAAAAACGTCGTGTTTGGGCCGATTTCGTGCCTAAAACCCCCATTTTTGGGCTATAAACCTCATTTTTGGGCCAATTTCGCGCCTAAAAACAGCATTTTAGGGTCTAAAAACAGCATTTTTGGGCTTTTTTTGCGCCGTAGATTCGTAGGTTTGGTCTTTCGCCAGGCCGCCCTTCGGCCGTTCGCCGTCTTCAGTAGCGCTTTGAATGTTTTTTCGGTCGTCTCCCACACAGGTGGCACTGCCACTGTCACTTGCACTGCTGTCTCGACAGTACTGAAGACGGCGAGCGGCCGAAACCGGTCTTCGGCAAAAGACCAAAAAAACCACTGGCGAAAGGAGACAGAAACAGAGGAAATATACTGTAAAAATATAACGGTTGTTTGTCGGATTGCGGATACAATAAATAGAATAATAAATATTGCGCTACGTGCTGTACAGTAGGTACAGTGGTGCATACCGTCGTTGCTCATTCGGCATTCGTGCTGGCGTCTCAGGAGGCACACAACGGGCCGACTGTACGCTGGAAGACACAAAGGACATAACAGGAGTCCTTCGTCCTTGGTACGACCCCGGCAGGCCTATTCCGAATCAGTATTCCGTACCGGAGCCGCTTCTTACGCCCTGCCAACGAACGTACACGCAGTAGACGCAGTCGGGTACACAGTACCGGTACGCGAACCCGGCAATCGATAATTTTTCAATCGACAAATCAATCACAGTTTCAAATTGCCGTTTCGGCATCTCGCCACTGTACAATGCCGACAGGATGCTTGATATAGTCATCCGAAGTGGTGGTATTAGAAACCGAAAACAGGACTTCCTCACTCAGAGCTAGATCCTTCCATTCCTGATGTATATATATATCAATATATATATTAGGTGTACCCAAAAGGTAAATATTTGGTACTGAACACTAAGCGACCGTGTGAATGCTGAAGTTCACAGGAGAATTATCGATATATACCAGATTCAGAGTAACATTTATTGCCTACGGGTAATACCAAATACAGTCTAAAAATGTGATTTGCACCCGCAAAAATGCGATTTTTAGCTAAAAAATGGGATTTCTTGCCCCAAAAATTTTATTTTTAAGCCCAAAAAATGCAATTTTTAGCCCCAAAAATGCAATTTTTAGCCCCAAAATTAATATTTTTAGTCCCAAAAATAAGAGTTTTGGCACCAAAAAAATGCGATATAGGTCCCAACTGCGGTTTTTAAGCGCTAAATCGACCCAGAAGTGCGGTTTATAGACGCGAAATTGATCCCAAAAATGCACTTTCTATATAAATACTGTTATAAAACCCATTTTTGGACCAATTTTTCGCCTTAAAACTATTTCGGTTTGGAATAAAAACCGCAATTTGGACCTATAAATAGCATTTTTCGCCTGATTTGGCATCTAAAAACTTTCTCATTTCTCGCGCACTACTCGTTGATGACACTTTGGCGATTATTTTGCTTTCAAAAAAATATTTTCTTCCTTTATATTGCTGTTAAAAACAGTTTTTCGTCCACATTTTTGGCCATAATTTAATTTTGGTCCTACTCTGTTGTCTGCGATACTGTCTGCGGTCTATTTTAACCTACTTAAATATAATTTCTGAAAGGTATGAGAGCATAAAAATGAACGAGCGATTAAAAATGAGGCATTTTTCAGAAAACAGGATTTGTGAGCTTTATTGAATTCGCTGTAAAAGTATTAATGTAGTTTATGGTTTATACAATGAATTACATTTAAATTTTGTTTTGTATAATGAATCTTCTATACCTATTTTTCTATAGACGTGTTTATATAATGAAAAACAAATTTAGCTTTTAGTTTACGCTTAATATGTTTAAGTCAAACTGTGAAACGTTTAATGCTTTGAATGAACCTTAATTTCAGCCTTTAATAGTTCAAGAGATGGCCGGTAGATAGCGCGTCAAACTGTTCTGAGGAGCCGATAGCGGCGCCATCTTCAGGACCATTTCAAATTTCATGGCACAGAGAAGACTTGTCATTTCACTCTTACCGTGACAAAATCGTCGAATAAGTCAGTTTTCCCGGGAAAATCGGAAAACATCGCTTCCGCGATTCCATTCTCCTGCCGCGGTCGTTCGCAGGTGGGCTTAAAATCAATTTCAGAAAATTTCAGAAGCTGTTAGTTTTTATCTAACATCAGCACTGTGGCAGGGGGAAAACTGTAATATTTCCGGTCGATTAATCGTATTAATCATACAGGTGTATTTGATATTGATATTTAATACCCCCAGCGATAACAGCTCTATATACGTCTGAACAAATCCTGAAATGCGAGCGGTTAGGCAACACGCAACGCTCCCCGGTATATTTAAATGGGCTTTGCCTAACCGACGGGATAATTCCAGACCTTCCCTCGGGATATGAAGCGGGTAAGCTTCTTCAGCACCTTTGACTGATGCCCTGTCAGTTTTTTCAAGGGCGCCTCAACGTCAGGCGTTAGTCTCATACTAACGTTACTAACGGATGACATTGCCTGTGCCCAGTGTAACGTGGCGGAACATTACGAATGCAATCCGATATTTTCCCCTGTCAGCGGTCTGTAACTGTTACGGCCGTTCGCCACGAATAAGAGAGGGTATAAAGAAGAAGAACAAACGAGTTTTTTTAAGTATTACGAATATTTTTTTTTTATTGTTTTTCATGATTATCCTTTTTTCTCTGTATCACAGATAACAAGTGCAACAACAATATACTTTTATATACAATATCGATAAGATCAAAATAATTCGCTTATAATAAAAATTTTTACATATAAAAAAAGAATTTTTTCTATACTTACATACGAAGAGAAAAGAAAAATTACATTTCAATTATTTTTCCTATCTCTTATCACAGTTGACAGTCTTGATCATTTTATAACATTTTCCAAAAGAAAAAAAAATGAAATTAAAAATGTACACTTAAAACAGACAAAATTGTGTATAAAGAAAGATTAAAAACTTAACTACAAATCTAATAATAAAAACTTAACCATCTAGACGACTACACGTTATTGAGAACATTAGTTTTACAAAAATTAAAGCTATCCGATTCACCTCAGAAGACACGATAGTACTTGAAAAAATTACAATATATTAAGGCACATTAATAGACGATATATATATATATTTTTTAATATAAAAAAATTTTAATTTATGATCGGCGCGCGGTGAAAGTCGGGCGGTTTTACACCCCGGAACGATTCTCGTAAAGCTATTATTTTTATCACTCAACTTATTATTATTATATTACCGCCCACTCTATACAAAATTTGGAATCGTTCCGGATGTATATAGTGTATAAAGCCACGAATGCGCGCACCGATTTATAATTTTCCAATTGCTGAAAGACTGGCGGAGATGTTGTTGTTGTTGTGCGGTGGGGTTTTCACCAGGGACGCCATACGGAGGCCTCGGTGTCGGCGACCTTCAGGAGTCCGCCCGAATAGTCGGGTCCGGGGAGTCAGAGTTGCGGCTGGAGGCGGGCGTCAGCGGCATCGGGTAGGCGGGCGAGGCCGGCTCCGAGGAGGCGGAGGACGAGGCCGATGAGGAGGAGGAGGAGGCGGATGAGGAGGAGGGACCCGGGGACTGGGAGCCGACGCGGACGGTCAGAGGACCCGTCCTGTCCAACTCGACCAGACGGTGGCCCAGATGGGTCATCAGCTTGGTGCCGAGGCGGACGTCCACACCGGGCGTCGACGCCAGACACTTGGAGACTTCGGCGGCGCAGGACGTGTAGCCGGCCCTGAACCTGTCCGTCTCCGCCAGAGGACTCGCCGCCAGCCTCCTCTGCCGCCTCAGCTTGTGCAAGTGCTGTACGGTCAATTCCAGTATATCGGCCTTCTCCAGCTTGCTGACGTTCTCGCCCTCCGACTGTAGGGCGCTGACCATCAACTCCTTCAGTTCGTCGAGGCACCTATTGATGCGGGCTCGGCGTTTCCGTTCCAACATAGGTTTCATCACCTTTTCAAAAAAAAAACCGTAAGTGACCCAAATTTTTTAAATTTACGCAAAAATTATTTAATAATCGCGCGTTATTACAGCGCATAAATCGGGCTTGATGCCTACCTTTCTGTATTGGTAAGTCCTGGAAATCGGCTGTATCTGCTGTTCCATTTCTACTGGTCCCGGTGAGACGGATTCGTACATCTTACAGTCGACACAACAATGAACACGACGGCGATAACACTGTAATAAAACTCCGAAGTCAACACAGAACTGAACTCGAACCTGAGCGCCAAGTGTGTCTAGAGCGAGAGGTCGAGAGAGAGAGAGAGAGAGAGAGTGATGTTCACTGGTCGAAAGACTTTGAGAGACTGATATCGTTGGCCTGCAGAGTGGGGAAGTTATATATATAGGGGGAGCAGGTGGGAGCGTGACGGGAGTGCTCCCCCCCTCACTCCTCCGCCTCCTAACTCCCTCCCTCCCTCCCTCCCTCCCTCCCTCCCTCCCTCCCTCCTGTTACCCGAGGCCTGTTGGGGTCGTGGGAACCTGGCACAGGCGCTCTTTCCCACACACAACAACCGGCAGCTCTCTTATCCCACGTGCCAGACACACGACACAGCTGCCACCCCTACCCCTCTCTCTCTCTCTCTCTCTCTCTCTCTCTCTCCTTCTTATTCTTCACCTCCTCGTCCACCACCACCTCCTCCTCCTCCTCGTTCTCTTCATACTCTCTCAAACTCCTCCACCACCACTACCTGGTGTTTACATATTACCCGTCACGTACCCCCAGACCCCCTCCCGCCCCCTCCCGTCAGCATCACGCCATACTCCAGCCAAGTCCGCTCGTTCCGGACAAACACCGGCTAATCCCATTAGCGGTTCTTATCGGCTACCGGCGGTCTTTTCCTAGCACGGATTATTACTTCAATTGGAACAGACTGTTGTAATTCAGTGCAGTCCTGTGTCCTTCATACAGAGCTCAATTAAGGATTCGAATCTCGCCTCTCTGTTATTATCCTTTCGCGGTCATTTTCAGCTTTTATAACGTTAAGGGATACCATTTTTTTTTGGTAAAGTCGAGACTAGGTACTACCGTAGGTTTCTGGTGTTTCTGTCTCCTCTCGATGATAGTCGTGATTCGTTACTCGGCACTCTCGTTTTGGGTGGGAATATCCTGTATTGAAGAGATGTTTTGTGGCCTGCGTAGGGGTTGGAAATACCGTATATTCTCGCCGGTCTGGCAAAAGACCAAATCGGCGAAATGGAACGGTATTCCAACCGATCGCAGGCCACAAAACGGGTACGTCGAACTGGGACTAAGAGCTGTTTAACTTTGGCAGTATGCTCTCGCCGTGTGTAAACTAAAGCCCGTGCCATAAACGGCACGCTTGTGCCACAATTGTCTAGCCGGCAGCTCGGGGGTCTCGTCGTCGCCACAACACACACTTGTTGTTTGTGGCATGTGCCACCGGGGGATGGGTGAGAGGGTGTCGCTCGGTTGCCACTTGTGGCATGTGCCGGTATATGTTGACAAGGGGTGGGAAAACAAGTCCGATTGTTCTGGCGCCGTTTTTCCCACGAGTAGCACGAGCCCGCTCCCCAATATTACGCCGAGGGAAATATATTTTAATGGCAGCACGCGACCCGCAAGGCCCCCATTCCTTGCCCTTTATCTGTTGCCCTTGTCGGCAGTGTGTCGGAATCCACCGGCAGTATCGGGCCCCGGCAGCCGGTCAAATCATTTCAGACTCAGGAAAAAGTGGTTATCGAATGTTCAAATTTTAGAAAAACGTGTTCCACAGTGTTATAAGTGTTTTTCAAGTTCAGTCAATACAAGTTTCTAAACACGGTCCTTGAGTTTATTAGTCCACGACAGCGAGGTAAAAAGTTGTCTTCTAAACTTTTTTTACAGTTTACGATTTCCCGGCATTCGGACAGATTTCTTCTTATTAGTTAGGGGAAATTGCGCTCCCTATAACCGTGACTTCTTCTAGGGGGGTTGTTTGTCCCCAACTTCGAACCCATTTTCAACGCGCCCGGAGAATCCTGGCACACTGACTGACTTCTTGTTGTAATTTTTTTCGGTCTTCAGTAGTCACCGGCCGGTCACAAATTGTTCACCGAATGAGGCGAAACCACCCCCCCAATTCCTATAGTTTAACTGAGAAATACCGGTCTAACGTTATACCCCCAGGTCATTATCAACACTTGACATAGGGCCGTCCCAAGCCCTATAACATATAAGTCAGTCTGACTTATCACTCGAGCGATAACACAAGTGTCGGTACTTTAAACGGGACTTTTTGCTACCTATTATTAAAAAAAAAGGCCTTCTATAATAAAGAAACGGGCGTACAATTAGAAAGCTTTTACGAACTTTAATTAAAAGAAAAAAATATATATGGTTCGACCGCATTGCACTTTATCCTGCACTTTATCGCCCAGCGAAGAGAGAGAGAGAGAGAGAGAAAAAACTATACCGCCGTCTGAGATATTATGCAAATATTATTTCTAAAAAGGTTAGCCTCCGTTCGATATACCACTTTTTCTGTAGTACGCTTAATTGAAAGGTCAGTTGAAATCCGGCACTGCAGATTTAATTCTGGATCGACACACGCGGTAGATTTCTGGCGCGTCGTAGACCGGTTTTTTGGGCTTCTCGCCGTCGGCAGTAGCATTCCTTGGGCAATACAGCGAGAGGTATTTAAACGCGGTAGTTATGTCCATCTTTCTTTTTTTCATGAACTAACGGGATATTTGTCCGGTCGCATTTCATTAGTTCGAGGGCCACATTTTTTTGTTTATAAACTACGGTTTTGTCATTGATTTTTTTTAGTTTTTCTGTCTTATCAATCGTCACCCCTTACGTAGCCGTTCGCCGTTATATGCCCATTTCTCTTATCGTGTCTGGTTTCGTACGTTTTCTGCTTTATTTTCTATTAGGGGTGCACGAAAGCGATCAACATTTTGACTTTGGAATTCATTTCATTTCGCTAAAAAAGAAAAAAAAAACTTTAATTATTCACCAATATTATCGACAACTCTCTGTTACTTTCCCGGCAAATTTCCCTCGATTCCCCCTCTTGAAGAACTCCTCAAGACCGAAATATGTCTTATCAAATTGTCGATTATTTTTGGGGTACACCTAATATTTCGTTCTCGACTTTTGGCGCGCGTCTCTTTCTTCGTTTATTTCCAAAATTACGAAAGGACGAAGGATAGGATAAGAGGAGTGGACCGACATAACGGGCAGTGTGCGTACACAGAGTGGCTGTTGAGGTCGGACCCCCCCCAAGCCCGGCTCCATGACTCAGAGCGGTACACCAATACCCTGCCGTTGCGTCATCCATCCTCACTTCCTGACGCACTGAAGGGCCTTTCTGTCCCGAGTTTTTTTTACTGTTTCAATTTTTATTTTTATTTTTTTGTTGGCTTCTCCGAAAATACGACGCAGTTATCTCCCAATTAGAGGGCGTCGACGAATCGGAACGCAGAAGGGGAATCGTCGACTCTGGAGCCGCTACTGAAGACGGCGAAAAGGCCGGTTTATTATACAGTCGGGTGGTACTCTATACAGTTTGTATAGGCTGTGAGCCCGAAAACAGACGCGTTATTGGTTTGTGGGGCTGAAATTTTCTAGACTGAAACGTCGGAGCAGGACCGACGACGTGAGTGAGTCACAGGGAAGCGGCTCGAGGGTGGGCGACGGCGGGGAGGGAGGGAGAAGTGACTAAGGGGACGGCATAACTGCCACTTGTTGTCGTTTCCTCTCCGACCTCACGGTCTATCCTGTTTTCCTTTTACGGGCCCCCGCAGACCGCCCTCCCACCTACCTGCTGCCAACCCCGATTTCGGGGACGCCGTTTACAGCCTCCGGCGGACAGGTTGTTCCGGGGTCTACTACCCTTCGCGGAGTCGGCAAAAGTTTCGCCCCCGGGTGGAAAACCCCCCCCCCCAAAGAAATTAATTCGGAATTAGGCGACTTAACCCTTTCGCGGCGGTGCGCTCAGAAATGAATCTGTGAATTTTCATTAGCGCGTCTCGATTTGTTATCACGAAAGTGCAGCGTTTATAACAGAGATTTATACCAGTCATCTGTCATTATTAGTCGAAAATTTTCCGTTCGTAATAACTCATCGGTTGACCGATATTCTCCTATCGATACTTTTTTTTACTCTCGACATTAACATCGACAGAGCCAAAAATCGATAAATTTCCGGCACTTTTGTATTTTTCCACGCCGTCAATCGTGACTGCGTCGCTCTCTCTTAACAATATGTTCGAGCATATTTTCGGAAAAGAAAATCCGCTTTGATTCCTGGTAGATTTTCATCAAAATCGAAGACTTTCGGAACCAAATTTCGTGCTCTCCGAGCGCCTAAAGGCGGTGTCCGCCGCGAAAATGGTTGAACTACCGTTCGCCGGACAGTGGAATAAAAATGGTAAAAAGGATTTCTTCAACCCCGTGGATACGCATCGGCCTCGTACGGAGGCGATTCCTATAAAATTTTCACGACCGATCAATTTAACGAGGGAGGAAAACAGAATATTTCTCAACCAATATGTGTACAGCGAGTCGATAACGATGTACGAATGACGGGTTTTACGCGCATTCCGGCCTGCTAAATTCGTGTAAATAAGTATCAGGATTGTATAATAATATAATGAAAACCGATGAATTCAAGCTGCAATAGCTTCAATCACTGACGGTGACGGTAATGAGTTCCCGGACACCAATTTATGCCTACATTTCGGGACGAGGATAGTTGATTTTTGTACAGTGTAAATGCCGGCAAATCGGTAAAGTGATAAGAGATATGTGGATTAGTGAAATCGATACGAAAAGACGGGAAAAAATCCCGAATCGTTTCCTCGCTCGTCCACCCCTGTCCCGAGGGTTTATTAGCGTCCGGGACTCTGGGGGGGGAGGGTTTGCAGGAAATATCTCTCCTTTTCTGGAAAGTGGTGTGTTTGTGTGTGTGTGTCTGTGTGTGTGTGTGAAAGGGGAGGGATATTTATGCAAATTTCGATCCACTTGGCGTAGCCGGCGCCGGAGCCTCTTGGCCGGGGGCCAAATAAAAAGGCGGCGATTGATAATTGCCGCGCGTACTTTCGGCTCTCGGTGACGTGCGCACGCGTCCGCAAGAAACGGAGCGCGTTTCTGACGGCAGGCCGACGAATATCGAGGTATAAGTGAAGTAAAATACGTCGACGTTTCACGACATTACGGCAACGTATACGACAAAATGTGTCGCTGTTACGAAATACAATATCGAGGATGTCCTAGGGGAAAATAGGGGGGGTTTTGCCCTAAATGCGTATCCCACATAACGGTAACGGGGAGTCCAATTATCTGATTCCAAATTCAAACGATTGGTACCCAAAAAAAATTCCAGTTAAGGGGGCTGCCGTATGGTTGTACTGCCGGCATACTGACGATGGGGAAAAGCTCGGTTTCCGACCGATTAAATAGCCGCGGTTCGTCTATTATTTTATTGTGCGTAATCGAAAATACCGTTTATTAAAAAAAAGAAAGAAAGAATGAGTCCTGTATCGGGTTCGCTAATCGGGAAGGACTCCTACCGGCCGCGTCATCAATTATCCCCAAAATCGGTGGTAATGGTCTTCAATTTGGGCAGTGGGGGTGGGGGTGCGCGTGTGCGCGCCGAAGAGTCACACGGAGTACGGGGAAGGGGGTCCTGGGGGGCGACTGGGCGGAGTAATGTGTAACATCAACAAGTGATGACTGAATGAATAAGTAACCAGAAGGAGGAGGAGGAGGAGGAGGAGGGGTAGGGTCGGGAGGACGGGAAGAGGAGTAAGAGGAGAAGGGAGAGGACCGGTAATAGAGGACGGACGGCTGCGCGTAGGCGCGAGGTAAAGAGGCCTCATCCAGAGTGTGGGAACTACGGGCAGGTGGGACACACTCCGGGGAACCGGAGAGGGAGAGAGAGAGAGAGAGAGAGAGAGAGAGAGAGAGAGAGAGGGAGGGAGGGATGGAGACCTCCTAACAATTGCTTAAACCTCCATATACGTGGGGAGCGTGCGGAGCGTGTGTGTGGCGTGCCCCCGGCCTCTCGTGTCATGCGGCCTCTCTGATTCACCCATTCAAAAAAAAAAAAAAAAAAGGGCCCAGAGAATAAGGAGATAAGGAAAAAAAGAAAAAATTTTCCAAGGACCAGACGGATTTTCCTTCTTCTTGTAACTGTACGTCCTTTCCGTATTGCGCTCACCCCAGTAACGGGTTCCGCCCCGATCCCTTTTCCCTACGGTATATTCTAGGGCAACACCTAGCTGTTTTTTTTTATCCTTTCGTCCTTCTTAAACCCTTTTGAAAAAAAAATCCGCTAGCACCGTCTCTCGACCGCTATTGCGGTTTCGGCATTCCGCCGTCGTCTGTAGTCCACAATAATATTGTTACAAATCGGCGTTAACAACTTTTAAATTGAGACGGGACCCGTATATAATAAATAAACGACGCGTACCCCACGAAGAAATCATCGGTATCGTTTAAATGCACCGACAATTTGATAAGATGTTTTTTGATACTGTAGGTTCGTGATGTTTCTGTCTCCTCTCGCCGGTTTGGTCTTTCGCTGGACCGGTTTCGGCCGCTCGCCATCTTCAGTAGCGCTGTGTTAGTCACCGTCAGCACTTTGGATGTTTTTTGGGCATCCTCACTGCCCACTGTCACTTTCACATGTACTGTCTTTTAAATACTGTCTTTATATTAAAAATTGTTGATTTTCTCATATCTAGAGTATGAGAAAAATTTTTAATTTATCGTTATTGCATTTCGTCTGAGGGGTTTACTTTGGAATATTTGAATTTTGCAGCAGTTACAAAAGCATAATTATTGAATTTTGACAGTGCTTATCTTAAGACTTCAGGATTTTTCCATTTGGTTCTTATAGTCCATTCGGTCCAATCTTTGCACTTTATGCAAGTGCGCAGTTCGGTGAATTCTTTTCGATGTTGAAGACACAACATGTAAAAAAGACATTCTTTACAGAGATTCGATTGCAAACCCAATTTGTGTTTTTACATGAAATAATGAACATAGGGAATACACAGGATACAGGAGATTACGTGCAAGTGACAGTGAGGTTGCGCACGAAATCTACGGTATATTCCAGGTGGGCCACAAAACGGGTATTTTAAATTAATTATCCTATTTATCTTATCAAATTGTCGATTACTTTCGGGTACACCTAATATTTAATTTTAAATTCAATGTACAACACCACGAAATCGATTTAGACAGGAACCAGGCTGGTGGCGGTCACAGTTGCACCTACTTAAAGTTTAACTGTTATAAACTTTGTAATTGATTAACCGAGTTATTTGTTGGGTGAAAGAAACCCCCCTGGTCCCTACTGGCGGTTGAGATTCTGCCACTTGTGTCCAATTTGGTGTCTGGCGACGGCCCCTCTCCCACCCCCGACAATTGTCCCATTATGGGCTACTCTTAGGTCCCCATTGTCGCCCAACCAGAAGTGGAATTAACAGACGGACACGGGGTCTCGTCAGCTATCTTTTATTGGGCACCCCCTCAACCTTTTTATCGCGTTATTGCCTTTAATTGGTGTCGTAAATCAAAGTTTTACAGCCGTGGATTTTTATCGTCTACCCTCCGTATGGGGTACTACCTGCCGTCCTATCGGGGGTTGATGGCCTCAGGGAAGGGGGGTGAGTTTTCAGTCATCCTTTACGGGTGGGGGGGGTGGTGGGAAACCCCCGCCCCAAGGGTCGTTATCGTTTAGGGTTGTTTTCATTTTTTCGTTTTTTTTTTCTTCGTATTTTAATAGAAACTGTAGGACGTGGATTATAACGTTTCCCCTTTTTCAACTTGTCAACCGATGATATGTTGTATTATCTACCTGAGAACTCCCTTTCATGCCCCACATAAGAGGGCGGTGCAGTCTAGACTGCACAACATACAAACATGTTTTATTTTCTTTAAATAGAAATATAACAAACGATGATTCCTACATGCATTCCGGCCTACGGGCATTTCTACATATGTATATACTTAAATATTGTAATGCATTAATCGTCAGTTTTTAACAATATTGTTGTAATAATAGAGGAAAATTTACAATAAAAACCCGAGAACTCGAGCTACACTCACTTCATTCACTGGCGCACTTTGCACTGCACTTTGCACTTGCCACATTAGCTGGCACATTCACAGCTTCTAGACTGCACAATTCTCCCCCTTATCTTTAAATAAGAAGCGCTGCGAAACCTTATCTTTAATACGATCGAGAGAAATTAAAATACGGAATAGTTATTGGAACCGACAATCCCGAAAAAAAGGACATAAACGAAAGGGAAACTTTCCGGATTTACTCGCCCTCAAAAAATTTAAATCGACGACTCCGAGGATTCAGACGAAGAATTTGGTAGCGATAACGCTTTGAAATTAACACATTTCATAAAATGTCATATTGAAATCTGTAAATTATATTATAAATAAGTGTACGAATTTGAATTTGAAGCCGGTGTTCTATTCTGGACAGAGAGAAATTTGACTGCCTTAATTAGGATATTATAAGGCGAAGGACCAAAACCCGTAATGTCGATTCCGATAATTCGAGATTTGTTCAATCGAAATTTTGGATACATCGAACTGATTGCAGTTAATTCCTCAGTGGGGGGGCGTTATCCTTTTCTAAAACAAGGTCGTAATCTCTAAGGGTCCCTCCCCCTCGTGCGGCCATCCTTAAGGACAAGGGTATTCTAACGTTTCCCTTTCATCCTGTCAAACCCCCACTTCCTCCGTTATACCTGGGGCGATATAACCGCTCACCATTGTACCGACCGCTAGATACCGAGACAGGTACCTGCACTATACTGGAAATGGGCATAATATATACCTTCCGTGCGGTAGTCCGCAACTTCCAGGTGTTACGCGCATTCCGGTTATTGTATCATCGGTTAGCGATAACGCAATTATTCCGTCCGGCAGGTATATACTGCAGGTATACGGATTCCTACTGGGGATTAATCGATTGGAAATCGGAGCGAAAATTCGGACAAAAATTTCTCGTCATATTGGGGGTACCCAAAAGTAACATTTTCACTTTGGAATTCATTTTATTTTGCTAAAAAAACTTTTTTTTTTACTGTACAGTACATGTGAAAGTGACAGTGGGCAGTGAGGATGCAGTGAGTGACTAACACAGCGCTACTGAAGATGGCGAGCGGCCGAAACCGGTCTAGCGAAAGACCAAACCGGCGAGAGGAGACAGAAACATCACGGACCTACAGTATCGAAAAACATCTTATCAAATTGTCGGTGCATTTAAACGATACCGATGATTTCTTCGTGAGCCATGGTCTTCGTGAGTTGATGGTGTAATAAAACAAATTGTTTTTTTTTTTCACTGTCACAACTGTAAAATACAACGGCCGACATTGATGTTTAACCAGTGGATATAAATGCACTATTTACGCCTTCTTTGTAATTAATAGTTACCGGTTTATTTGAAGATAATGAAGACCATAAAATAAATCTACATTTTCTTCTATGAAAAAGACAAATAAGATAAATAAATGACCCAGAATCAAGGGACAAATGAGTGATATTTCTTTGAGACAGATTTATGCAGAGCGCCGTGGAGGACATTTGTGTATACCTTTGAAAATATTAACCCGATCACGCTTCTGCACTTTTTCTAACTTCATCTTTTGCACATTTGCTTGCAAAATCACGGAATGATGATCTGTAAAAATATGAAGAACAATTGTTCATCGTGTTAAGATAATATTTTTCAACGAACAAACCTTCTTTCTTATTTTTTTTTTGTATACGTGACCGCAATACATGAAACCCTTAATATGACCGTATAATTCATATTATACCTGTCAGAAGCGGTTAGTTCAAATCACGCTCTTCGGCGTCTTCGCAGCTCAAGTGGCGGTTGTCATCTGCCGAAATATATTTTCCCGTTTCCCGTAATACGCCGGCCGAATCGAGAAATCCCTGTGCGACACGCCCCTCTGACGTAAACCCGGTGTTGGCCGGAAAAGGACCGGAAGTTCGGGGACATGCATTCTGCCGGCGGGAAGTTGGACAACGGGAGGATGCAATGCAATTCTCGGCCTAGAAACGAATAAAATGGATACAGAATAAACCGTGTCCGACAAAGGTGTAAAAAGGCGCTTAGTCGGGGCGTACGGGAATCATTCTCATCTCTGTATTCTCCCATTCCGAACAACGACCTTTCTGGATATTCAGAACCAGCGTATTTAACGGTAAAACAGGTGTAATGGAATCGATTGGATTCATTGTAATTTCTTGGTTGAAAATAAAATTATACTTTTTTTAACTTGAGCTCCATCTTCGATGCCGTTTTTATCTCCTCGATTGTAGCGCGGCGTCGTCCTTTCGCGCGGCTTTTTCGGTTTCGGGAACGAGAAAAAGTCAAAAAAAAATTCGCGCGCAAGAAGCGATCTGTGAGCAGGGGCGTTGTCGTGGTGGAAAAGCTAATTTTTTTTCTTCCACCAAAAAAATTCGAATGGCACGAGCCAATCGATATGTTCAAGTCCTCGGCAACTTCTCCGACGGCGATTCGACGATTGGCTTAACAGTAATTCACTAACTTTCCTCCGAAAACATTTTCTACCGCAGATAAGGTAGCTTAGACCATACGCCACAGTCAACATTCGATACGCTTCCGCACGCTTTTTTTTCGGATTTTTCCGAACGGGTAAAAATCGAAGACGAACCGAAAAAACGTGCAAGAAAAGCGGCTTTAAAAGATTAACTGAAAACATTCGCGACGGCTGAAATTGTCGGCGTAAGTGAGATACGTGTGTAGAAACACGAGGCTACAAAAAAAACCCGTAGATTCAATATACTTATTTCGCGGAAATCTAAAATTCCTCGTATACAGATATAGGGCGATGTTGCTAATAAAAAAATGTTGAGGAAATTCAATATTTAGAACAGTCGATTCGTCGAAATAAAATGAAAACATGTGTATAACTGACCGTAAAACCGGTAGTTGAATATATTAGCCCTCCGAAGAGTGGAGAGGGGGCGTTCGAGAAGAAAAAATAAAGATGTACGTTTCGGGGTTGACTTAAACGGTGGCCGTATAGAAAAGAAGGGGGCCGTTAGTGTAATTTGAACATATCTCGACGTAACAACACAAAACAACAGGCCCCACCCGCGACAATGTTTTACCCCCACGGTTTTATTATCCCTATAATCGTTAATTTTCTTTCCTTCCGTCCGAAAGCAATTTTTCTTTTCCCTATTTCGTCCCCCGATGACTCTTTTTGGTCTCATTCCATTTTAAGTGAAATCGGACTTAAGATTTGAATTCGCCACCACTTCTTGCAGTAAAGTTGGCGACCGTATTAAGAAAAAAAAAAAAAAACCCGTTTGACAGCCGATAGTTCAGGAGGTCAGTAGATATGGGAGTCATCGCCGTCGAGGTGAAAATGGTCTTCGTCGCTAAAAATTATTTTATTGGAAAAATCCGCGTCCACTTGTCGATGTTCACAATTCGATATTGACATTTGAACGGATGGTTTTTGGACGACCACTGTCTTCAGCATCACCGGTTGACGAAGTTAAATCACTATTCCGCGACTGCGGCCGCCGAACTTTCATTATTTTTTAAATATTGTTCAACAACGAAAACACGTTGTTCTACCGTCCATTTGTACTGACCCTAAACTATCGGCTGTCAAACGGTTTTCTCTTAATAGGGTCACCGACTTTACTGCAGTAATGGGGGCGAATTCAAATCTCGCGTTAATTTTGAGACACCCTTTATTTTTGAAATTTATTAATAAATTTCGCCCTCTCGTCTTATCGCTTCTTTGGCCGAACCTTTCGCGGCGCACTATTTCGTCTCTTCTTCGCTGGAACTGAGATACAGACCGGCTTTAGGCCCGTCACGAACGCCCGTTAAATTTTATTGGGGTGGGTCGTAATTTTTTTTTTCCAACCCACTCAGAGCTACCGGGTTTTTTCGGCCGCAACCCCCCCCCAGTTTCAGGCCGCAGTGAGGGGAAATTGAAAATTTTTCTATTTAAATTATCCTGTAATAGAATTTCTCGAGCTTTTTCGGAGGAGTGTTAATGGGGTTGTCGGAAAGTTGGTGCCGATTTTCGATAGGTCTAAATATATCGGAACAAATTAGACGCGTACACATACTGAAAGTCATATTTGGAAAAAAGTTTGGTTACTGCTATACGTCGATTTTTCTCGGTTTTATACGCCTCAGAATATGGTAGCGAACGAAGCGCGCTTTATGGGCGTTTAAAGCTTTACTTTTTCCGCGGCAAACAAGATATGCCCTGTTTATGGCGAAGGTGCTTCGGCCGAAGTGCAGTTTAAAGCCGGATATTTCGATCTCGAATATCGAGAACCGTCCAAGCTCTACAACGCATCAATTAGCGGAAATGCTAAATGAATCAATATCGACGACCATATTGCGAAGCTCTCGATTTAACGGAGAAAACGCTGCCGGATCGCATTTCCATTTGGCACGAAAAAACCGAGAAGTTCTTTTGGAGGGAGGGAATTTTCAAGTTGCACGAAAGACGGAGAAAGGCGCCTGTATAATTGCGTTTCGAACGAATTTTCCCTACAACCCAATAGTAAGAAAAAGAAAATAGAACTGAAAATTAAATTCCGGCGATAAATCGCGTGGTCAAATCCGCGGCATGTGCGCTAAGTCCAGTCCTGTAATGGGAGGGAGGGAGAATTTAATTTGGCGCGTTCTCCTTGACTAGAGAGAGAGAGAGAGAGAGAGAGAGAGAGAGAGAGAGAGAGAGAGAGAGAGAGAGAGAGAGAGGAGAAGTTGAAGAGAAGAGCGGGGACACGTGTTGGGCGGCCAACTTAAAACCCCGCCTAAAGCCGGGAGAGAGAGAGAGAGAGAGAGGGATGGAGGGAGGGAGGTATTGGGCCACTGTGTGCGGGTTAGAGTGAGAGAGAGAGAGCGATGGGAGGAGGGATAGGGGGAGGGAGAGGTAGGCGCATTAGAGAGGAGCGCGTGCTCTCTGGACTCCCTTCCTCCCTCATCCACCACCTCCTCCTCCACCTCCTCCACCTCCTCCTCCTCCTCATCATCATCTGTCTCCCCGCTTTGGGGGCCCCGGCTTCTTCTCGGGCTCGTTTCCCACGCTCCTTTCCCACGGTCGGGCTCGCACATGCCGTCCACCCGACACACAGCCACCGGGCCGCATTAACATACACATTGCTATACTACACCTATCTCTCCCTCCCTCCACCTCTCTCTCTCTCTCTCTCCTTCCTCATATACCCCCTCTCTCTCTCAGTCTATACTACTTATTGACCTCCTCCTCCTCCTCCTACTACTACTACTCCTCCTCCTCCTCCTCCTCCTCCTACTCCTGTGGAGACTACCGTAGTTGCCACGCGACTGGACCCCCGTACCCCCTACAACCCCGCCCGCCCGCCCAGTCAGAGGATAACGGATAACGGTGGCCACCACTTTGCGGTGTGCCATCTACGCGGTTAACCCACTGGTCGGGGTACAAATATACGAGTCTGTAATTTGACGAGCCATTCTGATGAACCCCTTCAAGAACAAATATTGACGGGTTTCGCGACGAGGGCGACCCTATAATTTCATAAGATCTGGACGCTAAATGAAGACCGTTCAGCCGTGTTTATTTTGGGACAAATACATCACTAATATTCGTTACGATACTGTTTAAAGATAACAACTCATAAACATTTCAGGACTTAAAGCCCAACCTAATTTGACCAGGATTTCGATCTTTGCGTAATTGTATGAATATATAATTTCATACGATGATTTAGGCCGAATGGAAGACCGTTCTGCGGGTTTATTGGGGTCTATGCGGGCATTCCGAATCGTTTCAAGAACAAGTGCAATAGTTCCGTATTTTTTTTTCATAGAGATTAAAGAAAATCCTGTTAAGAAGGGAAAATTGTTTCTGAAAGTAAAAAAACAATACCTTACGTTTGCGGTGTTTCTGTCTCCTCTCGCTGGTTTGGCCTTTTGCTAGACCGGTTTCGGCCGTTCGCCATCTTCAGTAGCGGTCTCGGTCACTGTTGACACTGACTAACACACGGCACTTTGGATGTTTTTCGGGGGCATCCTCACTGCACTGTGTCACTGTCACAACGGCGCTACTGAAGATGGCGAGCAGCCGAAACCGCTACTCCTCTTATTCTTATCTTTACCCAACCAAAATTGTACTCAGTAGTGAATCTATCATTTCACACACGATGATCGGGGCTAAATAAAAACGGACGATTGACCCGAAAATAGCCCTTCCAGAATGCCCAAAAAAAAATTAAAGAAAAAACTGATAAGAACTTAAAAACAGTTTTGCTGAACTTTAAAATAAATACCGCGACGAGATACCGACTGGTATAAGGTTGGGGGAACCTTAATAACCCGCGCACGTGTTTACCTAACCCAATTGTACACACTGCGAATGTGTAATTTGATCGTACGATGAAGACGTGTATTAACCGGGTTACTGGGGGTTGTGCTTGATGTTTATTTCGAACCTTTTCAAGATTGAACGCACTTATTTGTTTCTGTACAAATTTAAAAAAAATACCTATAGGGACTGTAAACAGTTAAACTGTTTTTACTACGAGTTTATAATTTGATCTGTACTTATGGATAATCGAGTACCTTGGATACCTACCGTGTACAAGGAAGGGGCGATTCTCGACGTTTATTCCACCCTCAGACACTTTCTTAATCTTCAGAGAAATCTTGAAGATGAGATTGGTAAGGACCGAAATTATTATTATTGGGGCTATCTTCGAACACTGAGCGGTCCAAAATTGTTCACCGTTTGATAGAAAACTCAATCCTTTCAAAACTCCATCACCTCCCCGGAGTTTCCCGGATAAACTCGGGAGGTTTTCCTCCCAACCGGGGTAAGTTTCTGTCAGTTTCGAAAATCCGTAACCGCCTCGACGGACTGAAAAGCGGTGGCTTCGCGGCCTATAATTATAAGATATTATTTCCGAGCTATTAGTCTGTGGGGTGGGGTGGGGGGGCAGCTCCTCCCCCGGCCCCTTTCACACTTGCCAAGCGTTCCGTTTTAAAATTATATCGTCCCACCTCTTATTTCCGTCCTTCTGGGAACGAGATAATGCCGCTATTTTTGAATTTCAATCGGACGACAATTCCTAGATAATTGGACGCGGTCTTGCCCGGGGGGGGGCCGACTGTAGCAAAGGCCCGGTGGATAATATCAGTGCTTAATCTACAGTAGATATATTTAAAATAAATAAATGATTCTGTACTATAAAGGGGAGGGTATATTTCGCCAGACCGGTTTCTGCCGTTCGCCGTCTTCAGTAGTCGTGTGAATCACTTCGTCAACGCATTGTCACTTAAATCACTTGTACAGTCGCTAATGAAAATGGTGACAGAATCATTCGTGTATAAAAAGAGGTAGAAAGAAATACCAACATTTGTATATTGTCTACGATATGTATTCGGAGAAAATTATATTTGCTTCACATAACATTGCTGGGTTTATTCGAAGAAAATAAGGTTTTATCAGATTACGACAGAACAACTTCTGTCGCTATCAATACGAATAATACTTTAGGTTCGTGGTGTTTCTGTCTCCTGCTCGCCGGTTTGGTCTTTCGCCAGACCGGTTTCGGCCGCTCGCCATCATCTTCGGTGCTTATTCACTTTCGGCACTTTGGACGTTTCTCGTTATGACAGTGACTGCTGAAGTGAGCGAGCGCCCGAAAAACATCCAAAGTGCCGAGCACGCGACATTTAACGGTAACCGCTACTGGAGATGATGGCGAGCAGCCGAAACCGGTCTGGCGAAAGACCAAACCGGCGAGAGGAGACAGATAGAACACGACGAACCTACGGTATTCCAACCCCTCGCAGACCACAAAACAGGTATATTAAACAAATAATACTGTTTATAAATCAGTACGCTTAATGGCAGCGTATCGCGCCTAATAATATAATGAAATAAAGAACTGTTGAAGCATAAATTGAGGCCATCGAGTCGTCGATGGGGTGCGGCTTTAGCGCGTCGACCCGGTCTCGACAATTACAAAATTCGGCCGTTTTTACGATGCGGGCGATGAATGTTTTTATGAATGTTATTGTTGGGCTTCAGCCCCCAAATTGAATTTTGAAGGTGGGGCACTGGAGGGGCCCCGTGTGCCGCGTGTACCGTATTTGTACCGGCAGAAAGTACCCCCGTGCCAGTGGTTAGTAGTAGTAGTGGTAGTGGTAGTGCCCCCGTACCCGTGCCGGTACCCATTCAGCCGTCCGTACCTTTCCGGGTACGCGTTCCCTGCACGCGACCCGTGTTCCCACGGTCGGGTGCACACTTCCGAGATCCTCGAACGTATTCCATTCATACACTTGTTGACACTTTATATAACACGTGTGGTGGGGGGGGAGTCAAAGTTTTTCCGTATATCATAAAATAGTATACTAATTAACACTCTCTTTTATTGTTGGTATTGATTTTTTTTAAATATAAACGGAACGTTCGGAATGTCGGAGGGTGGTAAAGTTTGGACGATTGTATTAGGATGATGTGTGATTCGGGAGTGGAATTTTGTACATTCCTGTACACGGCTAGGTCACGGACAAATCGGACTTTGTACTTCACTGTAAATTTTGAATTTTTTAGTTTAACATAACTGTTTTGTGGTCCGCGAGGGGCTGTCGGGAGTGGAGGAGATTAGGATAGACCGAATAAGGGTAGAACAACTTAGCGAATTGTCCGCTTTTTCGGACAAAATATACTTTTTGTCACGCTTCACCTCAAGCGGAAACGTGACGTCCAACCCTCTCAATAGTCACTTCGATTATCACCCCTATTTCAATTAATATTTCGTAATATTTTTACAACATAAAGGTATTTTTAAGTGGAAACAAAATTAAGATTATTAACTTTGAATGATAATTAATATTTTGTATTTGGGTAAAGTGAAATGTCGCCTTTATGATGGCTACAAATTCTGATGGCTAAGAGAATAAGTAAACAAATGTCACATTTGTTGAATACTGTTCCTAAATAGTATTCTAAATTTCTATTTCTTATCAGCATATTCCTAAATTGATGAGTATTCTATCATAAAATTAACTTAAATATTAATACCGTAGATTTCGTCTGTTTCTGTCTCCTCTCGCAGGTTCGGCTCCTCGCCATCTTCAGTAGCGGTGTTAGTCACTTTTGGCACTCCACACTTTCGGGCATCCTCACACTAACCACTGTCACTGTCACTTCTACTGCAAATGACGATATGACAATATACGTGACGGTGACGTACATTTCGTCTGTATCTGTCTCCTCTCTCGCCGGTTCGGTCTTCCGCCAGAACTACTGAAGATGGCGAGCGGCCGAAACCGGTCTAGCAAAAGACCAAATCTGGTAGAAAGAGACGAAATTTACGGGATTTGAATTTTTTCTATATTCGTCGTTTTCGGCTGAAAAAATACAGTATTTTAAACATAGAATTGCCAGTCTGCGCTAGCAATGTTCGGTCGTCTGCCAGACCTTCAGTGGCGTCGAATTATGACATTCTGCTTCAGACTAACGAGATGTAGTCAATAATTTAAAAAAAAAACCAAAGATATTCGTGGGTGTTTTAGTATCAGTGCAATTTAGACCCCCGTTCGAAAACATCCGGGGCACTGACGAGGACCTGGAGGAGCGATGGCGGGCCGCTCCCATCTTCCGTAAAATAAAACTATCCGGCGGTCGATTCCGTTCGAATCTTCTTGTAGATACGACAAAAAAACTCCCAGAACGGTCGGAGCGGGTCCAATTTGGGAGGGTTCGAAATTGAGCGGAAGTGTGTGGGCGTCCGAAATTGGACGAAGGAGGAAGAGGCGAGAACCAATCATTTGTCGATAACAACCATCGGCTTCGGGTCCATCCTGTGAAGTGTCCTCGCCCACGGGCCGCCACCTCTATATTATCTCCGTTTTTTTGGACGTTTAAAAAATATATAAGTAAAAATTATTCGGCGTCATTAAATCTATTTCTACAGTAATCTAAATGTTCCTGTAGAATTCTGAATCTACATCCGATAATATATAATGTACGGGCTTCGTTAAAGACCTCCTTTAGGAGGTCCTTGAGGAGAAAGACAAATGAGCTCGTTAGACAAGAACGATCCCGGTTGAACAGCGTTGTCTGAACATTGGCAAAACAACTAGTTGCAATAATGATAAAATATTTATAAACATTCTATAAGTATTTATAAAAAATTCTCTAAGACCAACTGTCTTTTTGGTCCATCCTTTGTGTTGGTCATCATCGTCCCTCTCTTCGTCCACTTGGCCCAGATGTGACTGACGAATTTTCTTGTATTTTGGAAATTATTGGAATCATTGAAAGAGATATCGCCACGTTAACCAATAAATCAAAGAAAGCGTAGGAAGGATCCAGGATCGCCCGAGCACGCGCGCCAGGACTTTATTAACGGAGATAGGCAGCCGCCTCGGATGCCTAGGATTGGAAAGGATCTTGAGGATGGAAGAAGAGTATCGGCCGAGTCTTTAGAAGAAAAAAAAAAACGTGTAATTGCTCGAAGAGAAAGAATAGACGACGGGGCAATTTTAATTTTCTATCCGAGGCCGTGGAAAACAAATGGCTCTTTCAGTCGGAAAAACAAAGCGCGCGGGCAAAGACAAAACCGATCTTCGGGGCGAAAGGGAGCCCATTATAATTTACAATTCGATTGAGCAATCTTCAGGAGCGATCTCTCGTCCAGTCCTTTTTCCTTTTTCCTTCTTCTTTTTATCCTCCGCCGGTCGTTTCGTTTGTTTTTGTTGTCCGCCGCCGGTCGGCCGGGGCCCCAATCGGCGCCCGCATTGTTTGTTTGCTCGGGACCGGCCTTGATTTTTATGTGACGGCGAGCGCGTGACCGGAAAATCGTGGGAAAACTGCCGGCCGGCCGTTAGCGCCGAAGAAAAGCGGATGTCTCGCCCGACCGAAAGGGGAGAAACAGAAACGGAGAAAAACCGGGATGGATCCGCTGGAGAAAACTTGGAGAACGCGACACATTGCGTCGAATTTTCCTCCCCCCAATTTTCCCTAAAAACCCCCCCTTAAAATCCCTTAAAAATGGACCGATTTTATATCGATATCCACGGCAATATATACGGCATATAGGATATACGGAGATCATATATCGATATATGATAGCGGACTATACCGTTATATTTTTCCCTATCTAATTCGCCCCACTTTAAAAAATGAAAATTACTTTACCCCCACCGTAGATTTCGTTTCTCGCCGGTTCGGTCTTTTGCCGGACCAGTTTTGGCCGTTCGCCATCTTCAGTAGCGCGATATCTGATCTGAACTAATAAACCTTCTAGTGACCATTATGAAGAAGAAGATAATAATTTTATATCATGATAATTTCTTCGAGAGAGTAAATTTAACGTGAAACACTAGTTTAAATACACAGACGTTACGGAGAAACTAGTTGTCAGTCTGTTTTGACAATAATTAACGGTATAAAGAATTTTTTTGTTATAATGTTATTTGTCCTAACGAGTCCTAAAATAGACTCATTTATATAGAATTTTAGACAAATTTTCTAATGCCAAAATTTAACTGGCTAGGGTAAACAGTTTAAACATTAAACTCTGTCCAAACCCAACTTGGCTTATGTACATTTTGAAGGACATGTAAGAATCTAAATCATAGAGTTTGAATCATAGACATTTAACCAATTCAATTTTTATATAGATGGTCAACTGAGATTTAAAAAAAAACCTCAAGATAAACCACTTTAGAAAAATTTTAGAAATTCGTCTGAAGTCCCAGATTAATCGCAAGATATAATTATAAGTGCCCTTATACCGGGGAATACGAATCCACGAAAATTCGCCCTCGATCCCACAGATGTTCCAGGCTGATGATGATTAGAAATGAAGAAAAAAAAAATTTTCAAAGGTTAAAATACAACTGAAATCACGGAAATTATATCCGGGAGAATTAGTCCGATTGCGCGGCGCGCCGAAAAAAATTAATGACCGAGCGGGGTCGGGGAAAATTAGTAAGTTTTTCGAAAATACTGAAACTGGGGATGGGTTGGTGGGGAAATTCAGGAACCGAAAAAAAAGGGGGAATCGTTTTGTTACTAATTTCACCGACAAATCGTTTCACGTGGAACTTATTATGGCGGTAATTTTGATGGGGCCGAATTGAATATTTTAAAAGGGGGTTGGGGGGAAAAAACAACCGAAAAAAAAGAAAAAATACAGAAAGGAGACCGAAATAGTGACCGGTGAGTCGGGGCTTTTTCGGTTCCCAGGCTCTCCGGAACTGTTTTCAACACCTGTCCTCACACAGTTTCCGAACTCCAGATTTCGGTTTTTAATTTCGTTTTTCTTTTCCTCTTCTTTCCTCCTCCTCCTCCTCCTTCAATTCATTGTATTTCCCCCTTTTTCCCGGTATTCCGTGTTAATTTCTCCGAGCGGGTTTTCAAAAGCCCGCGCAGTAACGAGAGGTAGATTGATAACGGATGATAATTTTCGGCTAATTCGGACCGTCTAATAGTCCACTTAAATTCTGTAGCGGGCCCAATTTCGGTTTTCGATAAAATTTTACGGTACCTACCTCTATATAATTTTTTTTATACAATCAACAACATATAGTTATTGGTACAAATGTTGAATGTTTTGTTTTTTCCACGTTTCTAATAACAGCGATATTACGGGGTTTCAGACGGCGATCAGACGAAACCTGTCTAGCGATAGACCACCGGTGGCGAGCCTTTGACGCGAAATATCACTGCACGAAACTGTAAATTTTTTACAGTGGACGAATATACTGTTATATCTATAATGTATAACCGGATTCGAAAAAAATATATAATTATTGGAATACCGTAGATTTCTCGTTTTTCGGTTTCCTCCCGCCGGTACGGTCTTTTTCTAGACCGGTTTCGGCCGCTCTGGTAACAGTGTGAGTCACTCTGGCACGTTTCCTGTCTGCAGCCGCCGAAACCGGTCTAACTGTCTTTTCGGCCTGTTCTTGTTCCATTCCCCTATCCCTTTTCTAATATTAGGGTAATGAGCGTCACGAATGCAGAATATCAAAGACGATACTGTAGATTCGTGATGATTCTGTCTCCTCTCGCTGGTTCGGTCTTTTGCTAGACCGGTTTCGGCTGCTCGCCATCTTCAGTAGCGGTGTTTGGATGTACTTGTACTGTGAAAGTACAAGTGAAAGTGACAGTGCTGCAGTGAGGATGCCCGAAAAACATCCAAAGTGCCGACAGTGACTAACACAGCGCTACTGAAGATGGCGAGCGGCCGAAACCGGTCTAGCAAAAGACCAAACCAGCGAGAGGAGACAGAAACATAACGAACCTACGTTATTCCAACCCCTCGCAGACCACAAAACAGGTATATTAAAATCGAAGACTATAATTTTCTAGACCTTTGGAGATAAACCGAGATGTCGAAACGAGCTGAGCCGGCGGAATATAAAAAAAAATATATTTCTGTCTGCAAATTTGAAATTGAAATCAGTCCGCTGCGTTATCAGTTTAAAATTGCCGTTTAAAACGTTTTATTTCACCCGCATTCGCCAACCGTTTTGTCCGATAACAAATTGCCGACATAAATGCAAACTGCAAACCCGCGTCCGCAATCGTATTGAGCATATATAAATATAAATAAACGGGACCATGTTTTTTTTATGATTTGTGTCGAACGTGTCGTTCGTTCGACAGGTGATATTAATAATATAGGATACACCTGTGGGCGTATACCCGCCTGTTTTCATCGCCAGTGTCTGTTTGTTTATCTGTCGCTTTTTTAATTAAAAATCATTTTGTTAATCGCGTTTCTCGGATTGAATCGAACGGGGACCAGAAAAAATTTCCAATTAGCCGTTCAAATAATATTTTGTCTCTTCAACGGCCCCACTCGAGTAGAAATTAATGTTAGGGCCGAAAGTCGAACCTGAAAAACGGTGTGTACTTAATCGACTGTAAAAGCAGATCCGTTACTGTGGTTATTAAAAGATATATAAATCAGTGCCGAGACAGAAAATAATAATTTATAATGGGCATTTATTAGGTTTACCCAAAAGTAATCAACAATTTCATAAGATGTTTCACCTAAAGTCCACCTGAAGTGAGTTTTCACCTAAGTTTCACCTGAAGTAAGTTTTCACCTAAGTTTCACCTGAAGTTTCACCTGAAGTTTCACCTGAAGTTCACCTGAAGTTCACCTGAAGTTTCACCTGAAGTTTCACCTGAAGTTCACCTGAAGTAAGTCCACCTGAAGTCAGCGTTCAGATTCGAGCATTCTTCCGTCTCCTGGGCCGATTTCGACCGCACGCCGTCTTCAGTGGGCACAATAATATTTGTTCGCGCCGTCACCTATTTCATTGCAGCACTTTTCATTAGGAAACTAATTCGGTCCTGGACTTCGATCAAACGACCCGAATCATTTCCAGCTCCGGGCATCGTATTTTTCGTTGACCAACATCGAAACAACAACATATTAGGTGTACCCAAAAGTGATCGACAATTTGGTAAGACTTTTTTCGGTCTCGAGGAGTTCTTCAGGAGTGGAATCGAAAATTTCTGCCGGAAAAGTGGCAGAGAGTTGTCGGTAATATTGGCGAATATAGAGTAGATTAAAGTTTCTTTTTTAGCAAAATTAAATGAATTCCAATGTTGATTACTTTTAGGTACCTAATATTATGGTGAAAATTCCCCGTTCAATTCTATAGCGCGAAACGCGGATATAGGAGAGACAAAGGATGGAATAGGAATAAGTGTGGGAAGGATGCGGGCAATGAGTATGGCGGATGACCCCCCCCGCCCCCCGGCCATCGTCAAGGAGATTTGCATAACTCAGCCACATGACTACTGAAGCTTCAAAACGAATCTTCCTTTTTTCTTTTTTTTTAATTCCACCATTCACTATTATTCATTCGGGTCACTTCCAGTCATCCGTAGTAGGCCCTGGTGGGGAGGGGTTCTGACTAATAAATTACTTATTCAATTCTCGCAGTGAATAGAATCAATAAAATTTGCATAGCGGAAGCATTATGTTTTATAACTCGGGGGGTTCTCGAGATCAATTCGAAAAATATTCGGCTCTGCGCACTTGTCGTTTTTTCCCGGCGCGAAAGTTTTAAAAATCGCGCGTTCATAAATTCCCAATAATAGGGATTGAAAACAAAAATAAAGTCACTGTATTGTTTAGAAAATGTTTCGAAAATTTTCTCGAAAGTGTTCGAGATTTTTCGTCGACTTTTCGTTGACAGGTGAGTTCTGTTAAGGACGTATACATCCGAGCGGGCTTCCTTTTTGTCTTTCTGGAGGATTTATTTTTTTACATTATTGTGTAAAAAATGTTTTCGCTTTAAAAATTCTTTTCTAAGGAATACAGATAAACTTATTTTGAAACGGTCGTCCCGCGTTTTTCAACCTTGCGCCGTTCACGATACATGACTCTGGCCGTCACTTTTGTTCCTCTTCGGTCTTCGTTTCCGCTGAAGTAGGGTAGAATTCTCCTTCTTTGAATTGTCCAGAGAGATAAGAAGAGATAGGGAGCGTGCGAAAGTCCGTCCCGACAATTTTAAACCCCCACGTTGTTCCCTAATTCGGACCAATTCGTTTCACGCCCACGCGTTTTCCTCCCTTTCGCCGTTCTTCCGCCCCCCGTTAAACCCTCCTGTTTATTCACCTGCGGCACAATCCTATTTGCGCATTCCTGCGCATTCTAATAATAGCCGCTGACGACGAACGCTCGGCGGTTCGTAGAAAAGCTACGTAGTCCGCGTTCCCGTTTCGAAACGTCGAACTTTTTTTCGGGCGCTGATTTTCCTCAATAAAAAAAAAACAGTATATTCGAGCAGTGGAATAAAGAAAATTGAAAACTGTAGTCGTCGCCCTGAATACAGAATAAAATTCGTAAAATCTCCTCTTTCTGCCGTTTGGCCTTTCGCCAGAACGGTTTCGTCTGTCCGCCATCTTCGCCAGCAGTGCGATTACTGTGCCTGCAGTTCCAACTTGTACTCTGTCCACCTGACAAAGACGAACTGACAACGTACGAATTGAAACCGACGTCAACATACGGCGGTCTAAAAATGAAATAACTTGAATTATATGCTGGGATTCTGTATGGCCAAACCGTAGAAAAATAATAGATTTAAACCTCAAAACTTACTATAATACGCAAGGCTATATTGAAACCTGTATCGTCCAAGATCGGGACGTCCAAAGCCGCTCGCGTTCGGAGATTCCAATCGAAAATCTTCTAGAATATACAATATTTCAATAATATTTTCTAATATATTCAACTACCGGTTGTACGGTCAGTTGTACACATATTTCGACGAATTGAATGTTCTAAATATTGAATTTCCGCAAAATTTTTATTAGGAACATCGCCCTCTCTATCTGTATACGAGGTCTGATCAAAAAGTATCGCGAATTTTTAGATTTCCGCGAAATAAGTATGTTCAATCTACGGTTTTTTTTTTTTTTGTAGAATCGTGTCTGTACACTCGTATCTCTCACTTATACAGCCCGAGGACGTCGAAAAGGGACAAAAAAATTTGTTGGCGAATTTTCGGCCAAAAACAACACAGTGATAATGATCTCGTTTTTCTCGTTCCCAAAACTGAAAAAAAGCCCGCGCGAAAGGACGACGCATCGAAGACGGAGCTTAACGAGATCGCCAAAAAATAATTTTTTTTTTTTTTAAGTGCTTCAGAGGATTTGGTGGGGGTTACTTTGAAGGGGGCAAAATAGATATTCTTAAATAAATAAATAAGTTTCGAAGAAGCCCAAAATTCGCGATGCATTTTGAACAGACCTCGCCATAGAATACCGTTTTCCCAAATGCCATTCCGTCCGTCCCAATCCTCTCACGGCATCGTTTGTTAATGTAAAACTCGAATAATTTCTTCTTTTTTATTCGGCCCGATCGGAAAGAGGTTAGTCTGCGGTGTGACGACCGTCCGACGAGAACTGACTGAGTTTCGGTCGCATAAAAGTGAAATCGGAGACGAGAAGAATCGGATTTCCAACGTCTTCGGGGGCCGTAAACAACGAGCCTCGCTTTACCGGTTTTGTCGGGGCCGGGGACGCGTGCCCGGGGACGTCGTTAAGACGCGATTTATGCTCCCGCGGGCGGGGGTGGTTGAAAAGGCGATAAAAACAGAAAATAAAAGGAGAAACGAAGAGTAAAAGGTTTTTTCGGGGGGGAAATCCACGGCGTTAACGATTCTAGAAACTTTACGGTCCCGTCATTATAGCGTAGATCCCGGATTGGATCTCGGCGGATGATCGGACCGGATGGGAAAGTCGTCCTTATGGGTGTTAAACGGTATCGTACGACACCGCCGTCGTCCAAACCGATATATCCTGTATTTTTCGGATATTTCAGTCAAACGAGATTACGAAATAAGAGAAAAAACTGTAGGTTCGCGATGTTTCTGTCTCCTCTCGCCGGTTAGGTCTTTCGCTAGACCGGTTTCGGCTGCTCGCCGTCGTCAGTAGCGCTGTGTTAGTCACTGTTAAGCACTTTGGATGTTTTTTGGCCATCCTCACCGCACTGCCACTTTCACACGTACTGTAACGTTTGTCAGTATGTCAGTCGTTAATCCGTTTTCTAAGTGTTTTAACAAAAATCCGAAGACAAACATAAACCAAGGTGAGCGGCCGAAACCGGCCTAGCGAAAGACCTAACCGGCGAGAGGAGACAGAAACATCACGAACCTACAGTATTCCAACCCCTCGCAGACCGCAAAACAGGTATATCAAATAAGAGAAAAAACATTCGTGTATCCGAAGACCCGTAGAGAAGCGTCGGGGTATTTGCCTTATCTCATTCCGGCGGAGACAGATTTCGACTTCTCGCCGTCGTCAGTAGCAGAATACCCCGACGCTTTTCTATAGGTCCTCGAATACACAAATGTTTATTCCCTTATTTCGTAATCTCGTTTGACTGAAATATGCCGAAAAACAGGATTCGAGACGCCGACGGTGTCGGACGGATAGGCCCGTTCAACAGACCCGTAAGGACGACTCTCCCCGTCCGGTTCGATTATCCGCCGTGATTAACGCCGTCGAAAAAAAAACCATTTTAACTCTTCGTTTCTCCTACTATTGGCCGTATTGGGACGCTTTTCTAAACAGGCCCTCGAAACACTGCCCTTGGCACCCCTTCAGCCCGGACGCCCAGGATGGGCGAGCTGGCGGGAAAAATGGCGACAATTGTCAATTTCCATTTGTTCCTTTCAATTTGGCGGAGAGGACGAGGTCGGGCTGAGGTCACTGCATTTAGGTATACGGGGGGGGTTTGTTTGAGGGGGGGGGGGGTTGGTAGTGACTCTGAGCGGTGACTCACTCTCTCGTCCAGTGATGAGGATGAGGATGAGGATGAGGGGTGTGGGTTGTGGGGTGTGGGGGGTGTATCAGTGATTCCGGTAGTGGTGGTAATGGTAGTGGTAGTGGTAGTGGTATTGCTGGTAGTGGTGGTAGTGGGCGGCGGTTAAATATCATGGGAACGGGGACGGGGCGTGTAGATTGGTGGGACAGGTGTTCCTCCACTAAGTGTCAGCTGTGGACCGTCGGCCGGGGAGAGAGGCATTCCTATCTCTGTCTCACTCCCACTCTCTTCCGACGTTCCCACGGTCCTTGCCGTGAGGTACGCACGGTACGCGCCCGCGCGCGCGCACGGGCACGGGCACCGGTACGCACGCCGGCGCGTAATTGGGGCCCCTGTGCCGTATTAACGCTCACGCACGCCGCCGAGCGAGCACGCGACGCCCAGAATGACGTAATGGGCGCGAGGCACTGTTGATGTTGTTTCTGTTGTCAATTTTGTTGAGCACGCAATACAAATAATACGGTAGTAGATGCCCGAGTGACGCTATCGGCGACAACATTGTTTTTCCTCATTTAATCGTCCTCAACTAGAAATTCCTCTGACGTCCGGCTTAATGTGATGGGACAACTCCCCATTTATTGCGCAAAAAAATACATATATATTAATTTGATATACCTGTTTTGTGGTCTGCGAGGGGTCGGGATACTGTAGGTTACTGATGTTTCTGTCTCCTGTCTCGCTGGTTTGGTCTTTTGCTAGACCGGTTTCGGCCGCTCGCCATCTTCAGTAGCGCTGTGTTAGTCACTGTCAGCACTTTGGATGTTTTTTGGGCATCCTCACTGCCCACTGTCACTTTCACATGTACTGTCACATATATATTACTATCCGGTCGGCAACTAAGTCATTGCGGGTCTCGTCAATAGATGGTGGCGTTATTTGTATTTTTACGCATGTTTAAACCTATAGAGTATATTCTGAAATGTTTATTACACGTACCAACTATTCCTTGTGCCTACCAAAAAATGCACGACGTAAGAGGGTGCAAACACCCGAAGATGAGAGGAATCCGCAATTATTTAGTTGCCGACCCAACAATATGCTGCAGTCGTAATATAAGACGGGGGGGGGGGCGAAGTTCATTTATTTAATTTATTACTTATTCAAAATTGGACCAATATGAGCGAATTAGGTCCGAATTTAAAGCTAAAAAAATAACTTTAAACACCGAACGCGCAAGAAAGGTCGACGCTGTAGCCTACAGTTGAAAGTGATAAAATGAGAAAATTTATTATTTTATACTGGAAACGAGGATGATAGGACGGAGTGACTGATTTTTTAAACTTAGGTGTACCCAAAAGTAATCGACAATTTGATAAGATTGTATTTTGGTCTTGAGGAGTTCCTCAAGAAAGGGAATCGAAATTTTGCCCTGAAAAGTGGCAGAGAGTTGTCGATAATATCGGTGAATATATAGTAGATTAATAATTGAAGTTTTTTTTTTTTAGCAAAATAAAATGAACCTTTTGGGTTGATAGGAACGAGTATGAGGTAAATCTTCCATTTTAACATACCTGTTTTGTGGCCTGCGGGGGTTGGAATACCGTAGATTTCCGGTACTCGCCGGTTCGGTCTTTCGCTAGACGGGTTTCGGCCGCTCGCCACCTTCAGCGGTGTTTTCGTGCATCCTCACTGGCCCGTATCACCCCTCCACTACTGTACTGTACAGAGGGTAAAACGTCCAGGAGTGCCGAGAGTGACTACTGGCGGTGGCGGGCAGCCGAAACCCGTCCAGCGGAAGACGGAACCGGCGAGAGGTATAAATTAGTCGGGAATTTAAGGTTGAGCAATAACCGGGCGGTATTGAGAATGAAAATTGTACAAACGCCGTCCAGAAGAGAGAATTGATCGGAGGAAAACGGTCGCCTACTTACTGTGGGGGGGAGGAACGCGCTGGCATAAATTGACCGTGACATAATCGTGATTGGATTGAAGTGAGCGGTTGACTCGAGTGACAGTGACTCGTGGTTGACACGCTTTGACACCGTTTGGACGTTTGCCACGCGCTGTTTGCTCACGTGCCCAACACTCTATTCACGATATAGAACGCCCAACGGCCATTTCTGTATAAACTCGATTAAGCTATTGATTAGGAACTAATTGAAGGTCGAAGGGCCGGAACTATGAACTGAAAACCAGAAAAAAACTTTATATTCCTACATAGAAACATGTGGTACAATTCGAGGCCCATTCCAGCGATTCGATATTTCATCAAGTTACCTCTTTAATAAATTAAAATGTTGAGTCCAAAGAAAAAGCTTTAACGCTTGCAATAAAAAATAAATAACCTAATATCCCCTGATAACGGTTCCTGATACAATAATTCTATCCAATCGATGGAAAATTGTTCGGTCTATTGTCCTAGACTGGTATTTCGGCTTCTCCACAATCGGAGGATGCGATTGAATAAAAATAATTTTGTGAATTTTTTTGTCTCCGGACCTTAAATCGAGAACCGGGCGTATATCAACTTAGCCTAATTTTCAACTTAAACGCCCCCGGCCGGAACATCAACTCCGCCCCTGTTTTATTATATAATCACCAATCTATGCTTTTATTTATCGTACCCGTACATTGTCCGCGCCGTTCGAAGGGCGCCGCGATAAACGGCGGTGGGAAAGAGAAGAAAAAAAAATATATGAGAACGAACGGAAGAAATAAAAACTCCGAGATAAACGAATATTGACAGTGTTGTTATCCGGTCGTGTATTTTAGCCTTTTTCCAGTGTCCGGCTTTCAGACTGGAACGCCGGAACGCTACATTTTCTCGGTTCCGATTCGTTCCTCCTTTTATCCCCTTTTTCCCCCGTCCTCCCGGACAGTCCCGGAAAGTCACGTACGTCGGCGTCCCCAAAGCGCACCCTCCCACCCCCCACGGAGGAGCTTTGGAGCAGCTTCCTGTTGTCCTGAACATCCGTACGACACGGCTATAATAAACAGAATTTCGACTAAATTGACAGAATAGAGGCTGAACAGAGTACGGAAGGAGACGAAACCGGTCTAGGGAAAATTATTACTATTAGAGAGGATCAACTTCATATGGTCCGATCCCGATGACGTTACCGGTAAGAGTATCCGAAACGTCGCCCGAGAGGGCCCTTACACTTCTTCCCACAACATTTCCTACAGTTTTTTTTCCGTATTCAAACAACATATTGAAACATGTTTCTACTGGGCAGCAGCACAAAATATCTCGAAGTTTTTTTTTTCATTAGACATTTGAGTGTATTTCAGTTCAAAAACTCGTGTATAGAATACACGTATACGTGAGAAAAGTGTATTTTCAAAATTTGTAATCGGGCCGGCCGAATTTCGCGTCGATTAAAACAAATTTTCGACCGTAAAATTACACTTTACACTACTTGTCGCGGACGGAAAACGGCAATTGTGGGCCGGCCATTGTCCATTTTAAATTTGTAAAAGGGAAGAAAAACCGAAAGCGGTATAATTGGCTTTCGGCCGATTGGGGGGTCCAGATACCGGCCGGTAATTAACCCCATTATAATGGTTGATGACCGTTTAGGGGTGGGACACAATTTTTTTTTTTAATCTCCGCGCGCTATTTGTCTTCAACGCTCGGCAGAACACTGCGTACAAATATTGGTTAGTGTTTCTAATTAGTTTCGAAATAAGAATCGTGGGAAATCTGAGAAATTGGACTCGCAGATTGAATCTGGCCGAAAGCCCACAGGAACTCTGTATTTATTTTTCTTCGTCTTTTTGTTTTAAAGTTTTGTCCTTCTTCTTATAGGGAAACTATTTTTTTTTACTCTCAGTGGCGATTTAATAAAGTATGAGTTGGGTCAATCGGTGGAAAAACTTACGGCCACAAAGCGTAAACACAATTGACCGTTTTATAGGGGCCACAATTTGAATAAAACCGCCCTTAAATTCCGACCCCGTTTATGACAACCGCTTTAATTGAAAGCCGAATAGCTCGGTCGAATGCAACAGGTATCTGGCTAAAAGAACGCGCCGAATCGGATATTTACGCGAGCAATTAAATGCGCAATAAAAAGTTGGAACGCTTGGAATCGTTCCAGGCTCCAGGGCGTGAACCGCGAGATGAAAATATTCCTGAGAGAAAATATCAATTGAATTTTTCCCAAGTTCGGAATTAAAGCCGCATTCTAATCACAGCGAACGCTAGGACAAGAAGTAGAACTTGAAAGTCCCGCTCAACTTTACGCGCCCGATTGAGGTGCGGAGGAGGTCGCTTCGAACTGTCTCAGAAAAGTGCACATTCAGTGAATAAAAAAATCTGGCATTTTCAAAAGCTCAAAGCGGACTTTGAGCGCGAGTAAATGACGGTCCGATAATATCTTTTAGGGATTTTTTTCTATGGGAAACCTCGGTAGAAGTTTGAAGTTTGAGTGTCAATGCGCAATGTAGACTTCTCCTCAATTCCAAGACTCAAGGTCCAGTTTCGGAACGAAGATTGATCCGGAATCCGCGTCCGAGATTCGATAGTTGCAAAATTGCTTACAAACTAAACTTTAGCTGAATTTTAAATACGTAATTGAGCCTCCTACTACAGAATTCAATCCTTACAATCCTTTCGTTTCCTTATTCCGTTTGTTCGCGAACACAGCGCCTTCATATAATTCCTGGAAATCCCATAACGCCGCCTCAGTAGGAAATGCCATCCATCAATGGGGCGGATTCTCCCTCAGAGAAGACTTGCAGTAATAGTGATTTTGAAAAATCATTGGGATCGTGCAACTCTGAGATATATACTGGGTCGGCAACTAAGTAATTGCGGAATTCACCGACAACAAGTGGCGGCGTTGTACATATTTTTAAGTGCGCCAACGTCTCTGCACACAGATAAGCCGTAGATGGTTTCGAATGCAGGTACGAGATAACGTTCGGCTTCTCTGCAATGTCCCAGTGTTGGACTATGGCGATCCGAATCGATATAATGGCCTTTATTCCGGTCATCGTCGACCTCTCCAGAGTGCTCCTCGTCTTTTAACGAAATATCGTCCCGAACGGAATTTCGCGAACCGGTACCGACACAGTGCCGGTTCTTCTAAGGCTTCGTCACCGTTTTGATACCGAGTGTTTCAGAAAGGACCAAATGATAACGTATCGAGGGAGTTCTGCGCAAAGATGTTGACGCACTTGAAAATATGTAGAACGCCACTTGTTGTCAACCGGATGCAGGTTGACATAACGACTGCATTCTCGATTTTTTGGAGCCTTGGAGGTGGATGAACGTGCTAGATTCAACGGGTGTCCGTCGGGGGATTGGATAAGGGGCCGAGATTGGAGTCCAATATCCCGATGTTCTGCGAACGGCTAGTACTTTGGACTTGTGCCGGTAGCCTGCGGGCAGCACGCCGCTGCACCTCGAGCAGGCCTAACGCGCACGCACGCGCCACCAATCTTCCGTCTCCTTTTCCTTTTTTTTCTTTCTCCTCCAGTCATCGGCCACTCCCTTATATGCCCAAACCCCCTCGTCCTCTCACTCTCTCTCTCTCTCTCTCTTACTCCTACCGGACTGGTTTTCTCAACCTATAAATTAACCAGAGCACAGCGTGCACGTGTTCAACTCTGGAAGAGATTTTTCTGTTCCCCCCGCCCTAATGGCCTCGGGGGACTACCGGCTAATATCCTCTTAAATTCTAATTTGGTGCTGGGGTTTTTTTCGGCGAATAACGAAAGACTGAGATATTTAGTTATTGAAATAATATTTATTACTTAAAATATTCTCTTCCTCCTCCTCTTTTCTTATAATTATATAAAGCAGTCTATGAATCTAGACAAAAATATCCTTTAAAGCTTGAAAGACTTACAATAGACAAATTAAAGCTGTTCATACTTAAAAATTATTATCACAATCGAAGAATAATATACAAAAAAAAAACAGTCTATCCGCGAGTATGTACAATATTGAGCGTCGATATCTTCTTCTTAAGAGCTAGTGAAAGACGAGTGGGTCTCGTTGGTCGGCGTGGAGTCTCAGGAGAGCGGGTCCTCAGCGCGTCTGTCTTTCGGCGATTTGGCAAAGGCTGTAGGAGACTTCGCCGCCCCTCAGGCAGATGTCGAGGTCGGCCGGGTTGACGAAGACGACCCTCTGGAAGGCGGTGCCGTTCTCGAGGGCCTCGTTAACAGCGTTCTGCAGTTCCTCGGCGGTCCGGCAGACGATGACCCGCTCTTCGGGTTCGGCCTTGGAGGCGGTCTTTTTCAGTTTGCCCAAGAACTGGAGAAAACAAAAACGGTCTCGGTTAGAAATCTGGCGGCTTTTCTTTTTTTTGAAATAATCACTTTCGAAATGAAAATTTGACGAGTTTGATTAAAAAACAATACTCACTTTCTTGATTTTATGGGCAGCGCTAGCGAAGAGCCTCTTCTTGGACGATTTCTTCTGCATCATCATCTGTTCGTAGTTCATGTTGTTGACGTTCTCGAAAACGGCCGAAGACATGATGATAAGAGTGTAGGGCGATAGATAACACACAGACACACAGGAGAAACACACACGAGAACTCGGAGAGTCGGGCACGTGAAAGTGGACCGGTTGTGGTGTTGTGGAGCGAGTGTGTACTGTTGTGAAGCCGAGAGGCGAATGATGGTTGTGTGGGCTCGGGCCGGGGCTTATATAGCCCCGGCGGTACCCGGGGCGGGGAGGCGGTGACGTAGGGGGTTGTCGGGGGACAGGTGTTCGGTGCGAGGGTGGCTCGCCCTCCGTGAGAACGTAGCTCGGTCCGAGATTCCCACGGAGCCGAAGGGGCAGATGTTCACTTCAACCCAGTCTGGAGGGAGTGAGGGAGGGAGGGAGGGAGGGAGGGAGAGAGAGATTGCGAACCGGGCCCCAGGAACACCTGCCGGCTGTCCCTACCCAGAAACGTCCTTCCCTACTCCTCCACCTCCGCCTCCTCCCCTGCGCCCGGACTTCCTAACTGTTACGCGCCGATAACCCTCAACACGCGACTGACACGCACCCCCCCCCAGGGGTAGCAGGTCTCCCGCCAGACTTTAATCAACCCCTATAGTACAATTTTAACTTCATTCCGCATTTTTATTACACAAATCTCATATCGACCCCTTCTAATCACTCGTATAAACGGTGTCCCGAAAATAACGCGAGATTTGAATTGAACAAAAAACGCGGTTTTTTTTATTTAAAATTTTTTTTTTTATTGAATCGTAAAGTACACAGGATAGGGTTACGTATGGAATAGCGCATCGGGAAAATTGTTTCATTTTCGAAAAAGTACGGTCCGACGATGCCTCCGGACGATCCCAAAATCCGCAGTTTTTTATATCAAACTATAAAAATGATATAAAAAAATCCGCACCCGCTTATCGATGTTCAATAATCCATCCAACGAACTCTCTACGCTCTGCATGGTCATTAGGCTTCAGTCTTGTGTCAATTGAACTTTGTAAGTGTGGAGATTGAGATCTTCAGTGACTCTACGCTTTAGAGAGCTTCATGAAATTTGCAATTCTTGTCCACGATGCCGGACATATATATATATATATATATATATATATATATATATATATATATATATATATATATATATAAAATTTTAAATTCTGAACGAATTAGCTCTTCTTTACTCGAAATATTTCTAGGTGAAGCTTTTCCTCGTTTCCGAGCGAAGCACCGTCTCTTTCTGTCCCTCCAAATTCCCGAATATGTACGTATTGCGCATGAATATAAATGATAAAAAGGAAATAATAGAGCGTATATTAGGGGTGCCCAAACGTAATCAACGTTTTGACTTTGGAATTTAATTTTATTTTGCTAAAAAAGAAACTTCAATTATTAATCTACTATATATTCGCCGATATTATCGACAACTCTCTGCCACTTTTCCGGCAAATTTTCGATTCCCCTCAAGAACTCCTCCCCTGAAGACCAAAATACATCTTATCAAATTGTCGATTAGTTTTGGGTACGCCTAATATTATCAGTCCCGCAAGCCGGACATTTTACATTATCGAAACCCGTTGGAGGCTTCCAGAGTTCAGTTTTTCGGTCGACAGTTCAAAATTTCCCGGACATTGGGCGTGCATCCTTTCTTGGACTAGTCACGGATGAATTCCTTTCTCTTCCATCGGAGAATTAATTTATCATAAGTGACTTTTGTTCCGTCTAATTTTCTCCCGTATTGTTCCCTGCAATGTTCCCGTCGCTCGCTCTCGACGGTTTTTTTATTGAATTTCCCCCCCCCCCATCCGAAAATAGAGAACGGTTAAATGACAGTTGCGCACTTGAACCGAATAACAATATTACGGATTACAATTGTTCGTCGTTCGGTGGGGGGGGTGAAGGGGGGTTGAAATGAAAAGAATAGGGGTTGAATGGGCGCCGAGATTGGCAAGTGCGCGGAACACAACCCCTAACCGAAACACCTTGCACCCCTCCTGTCTAACTCGACCCCTACCATTACTTTAAACTTTGGGGTCATTGGAACACATACTGTAGGGCATTTTAAATTTTAAAATCGTTTCGCTTCAGTATAATTTTTTACTGTCGACCGTGAGTTACACACAGAGAACGCTGAATGTATTCTACTCCTGATGAGAGAAACCTTCGCGACTAGGATTGGTTCCGATCTGACCCATCGGAGAGTATCTTTTATGCGGTGTTTGTACAATTTTTTTTCTTCACCCTATTCATATTCGGACCGATGAGAGAAGAAAATAATAACGTACGTTGGATGAGAAATGAAAACGGAATGGGAGGGATATGCAAGGGGGTTGAATACGGTAGGGGTGGACCCAACCTTTGAATAGAGGGAGAGAAAGAGAGAGAGATATAGAACGGCAAGTGCTGTGTAGGACCTAATAATGTAAAGCTTTGTGGGCTACACACACACACACACGGGCATAGACACCCCTACCCCATGCTACACACAGAAATTCCCCTCCCTCTTTCAACTAACAGTAAAGTGCACACGTGACAGACAGACTGCCAGACGGACGAGGGGTGCAAAACACCCTAAGTCCGACCTACACCGACCCCCCAATACACCTGTTTTTGTTGCTTCCACCACCGTATTAGGGGCGGTTTAGCAGGGTTGGTTGTGGGGAGCCTATTGAATGGGCAATTTTTAAACTGGGGTGTAATTTAAATCCTCCGAATCGAAATTCGTTCCAACTTGCCCGAACCTGTTCTTTCGACAGGAACGAAAATTCACCCCCGCGATCTCAAGAATCTGACTTCGAATGACGATTTTTCCGTTCTCATATTGGACCAGTCCGTAGAAGAGTATCGATTTAATGGTCCATAAAAATATTTATACTGAATAACTTTTTATTATTTTTTTGTACAATCAATTACAGTATAATTGTGTGTACAAATGTTGAATATATGTTTCTGGCTCGAATGACTCGATAAAAGGGACCACCCCAATGACGGCACTTTTCACAAATGAACAGTTTACGGCTTCGGACCGAGGAAAAAAAAAAAAAAAAAAAAAAAAAAAAAAAAAAAAAAAAGCAGATCTCAAGGAGCGGGGGATAATGGATGGGTAAGAGAGGAAAGGGACTTAACGAGTGGATTAGGACGAGGAGAAAGTCGGGAGTGGAACTTCGGGAACAGGGATTTTTTTATTTTTAACTGATTAAATGTAGAAAATGTTCTGTTATAAACTCCTATCGACACACATCATTATATAGGGTGTCCCAAAATTAACGCGAGGCTGTCAAATGGTTTTTTCTCAATAGGGTTGCCATCTTTACTGCATGAATGGTGAATTTTGGGACACCCTTTATTTTTTAATTGCTTCCACTAATATAGTTAATTGATAGAACATTTAATTGGTTCAATGATAGTAGCTTTAATGTTAAAATCACTGCTGGGGCTTCCGGAATTGACCCCGCTCGATGACCCAATTTCGACCGCCCTAAACGGCGCCCCAAAGGACCTCTTCTACCCCGGGGGGTGAGAGACGAAAAATTAGTTAACGGGGTTAATTACGAACGGAAAAAACGACGAACGGTCCACTCAGGTAAACCGGGTGGGGTTGAAAAATGAGTATCGGGTGTTGAATCGATGCATTTTAAATAGTTTCTCGAAGGCTGGAATTATACAGGGCTAAGCTCGTAGAGAGAGGGCCAAACAAGGTGGCAACTACCCCTAACTAGAGAGGGTGCCCTCGACGAGCCCTCCTCCTCGGGGCGAGGATTAATTTGTTTTAAAATTAGGCAGGTACAGCCCCGTCGAAAAATTATTTTTTGTGTCCCGATTAAAAATCATTCCCTAAACGGGGCCCCCGGTTAGCGTTCGGTAGTCGGGTTAACCCTTTACCGGATAATTGATAACGCCTTATCTTCCGCTTCGACCGTGTTCTCGGCATACGATTCAGATATATGATAATGAATAGAATTTATAAAATCTTCCTTTCAGGCATTTTTATGCATATCGATGACTAAATCGACCCACACGTGGAAATGTATGCACTCCTCATTAAAAGATGCTAAACAAAAATCATATTCATAGATATTTATGCACTACTCATTATGTGAAAAAAAGCTAGTATGTTACAAACAAAATTATGGTTCTTTAAAGTGTTTCCGAAATAAAAATGTTTGAAGGGTGAATTCGGCTCTTATAAAGTTCAATATTTATTGTAGGTTCGTGATGTTTCTGTCTCCTCTCGCCGGTTTGGTCTTTTGCTAGACCGGTTTCGGCCGCTCGCCATCTTCAGTAGCGCTGTGTTAGTCACTGTTAGCACTTTGGATGTTTTCTGGGGCATCCTCACTGCCCACTGTCACTTTCACATGTACTGTAGTGTTTGTCAGTATGTCAGTCGTTTATATATATGTGTTCTGTTATTGTTATTGGGGGTTATGTTTGTCTTCGGATTTTTGTTAAAACACTTAGAAAACGGATTAACGACTGACATACTGACAAACATTACAGTAAATGTGAAAGTGACAGTGGGCAGTGAGGATGCCCAAAAAACATCCAAAGTGCTGACAGTGACTAACACAGCGCTACTGAAGATGGCGAGCGGCCGAAACCGGTCTAGCAGAAGACCAAACCGGCGAGAGGAGACAGAAACATCACGAACCTACAGTATTCCAACCCCTCGCAGACCGCAAAACAGGTATATCAAATTATTCAATATTTATAGTCCATTGATAGTCCTTCGAAATGACATCTTCAATTCTTCGCCACGACCTCAACACACAACAGGAGTCATTAAATACCGGGTTTAACAAATTTCCTTCGTCCAATCCCACTTGTACCGGTTTTTGGGTAAACTGAATCGGGTACTAGAGCCCGACATTACAACAACAACAACAACAACAACAAGAACTCTGGGCAAGTGTTCGGAATGCGGGACAATGCGTGTTCTGACACGACCCGTGGTCCCGTAATTGCGGAACCTCGAAACTAGAACCGGGCCCCACTTAAAATGTACCTCCTCCTCCTCCTCCTCCTCTTCTTCTTCTCCTTCGTCTTCAGCGGACAGTTTAAGTCGGCATTCGTGCATTCGACAAGAGTTTCCAAACAAGCCCCGCGCATGTTGTTGTATTCAATTTCTGCCGCGTTTTTTCTCTCTCTCTCTCTCTCTTTCTTTCTTCCAACACAGAAACGGAGGAAATGGCAATTTCCCTCAATTTTCCCGTCACTCCAGAGGACCGCCTCGGAAAATCCGACGACAGTTAACAATGGGACGCTTATTCGAGCGGAATACTGTTGAGGAGCCGTTCAATTTGTTTAAACCCAACTTTGTGTTTGACCGAATTTTGTAAGAGCATTTATCTCGATTTTCAGAAAGTTTGCCAGGATTTTAATATAATCTGTGCGTTGACCACAACAGTTTTTCGTCTATGTGTTGGAGGTAGTTGACCAATTTCTTTAGTGATTTGTAAAGAGGATTGCTTCTGTTTGTCTTTATTTGCCACAATCCCGATTCACTCGTGATCCTCTTTACCGTGTTTTTCAGTCACGGGACGCCCCGAAATTTCTCCCTCTTCGGGATATCCGGGATCTTCTCCCGACTGTCCGTTCCTCGGGGATTTACAAGAGGAAGATCGCTCTCGTCGCCGCCACAGTAAAAGCGGTCGAGCATTACTTTGATTGAACAGGATATTAGATCAGAAGTGAATGGGGAGGTAATTCTCTCTTAAGTCGAGACAGGGGATATCGTCGGCCTATGAAGGGGGAGTTCAAATACAGCAATAATATCCTTGAAAACAAAACATTACAGCATTTTAAGTTACGTTGCATTTCTTACCGCAATAAGATCCTCCCGGTAAAACTAATGAACTCCCAATCTATGTCTTACCTGATTGAAGCGTCCATTCTAAGTATTTTCAAAAGTAAATTCTATGTACATTCAGAATTTTTTTTCCCCTTATCGATACACGCCAAGTCCTATTTTCGATTCTGAAACGTTAAGAATCGACAGCCGATAAAACTTTACTGTGTCCAACATTCCGATGTTGAAGATGTATTGGGCAACATGGAGGAGAAGCTACTGGCAATAGAAAGAAATTTTTGTACAAAGAAAACATTTACGAACTGACGAAATGTCCTTTAATTACGACAACTTATTCAAACTATTGAACACTTTGTATTGAAAAAAATTAACTGAAACAATTTGGCTAAACAAAATTTCGGCACGCGTGGGCAACAGGAAGAGCCTTTTAAAAAGGCCATTTGCGTTGGTAAACCGAAAGAAAAAAAAAAACACGCGAACAAAGTAGGAAATGACCTCCGACCTCTAAGTAGGCTTCATTTTTTGGGGCCGTCATCATTTCTAATGGGATACGTTAACATTTCGGTAACGTAAAACGTACCCTTATGAACTGTCAAATGTTCGTCAAACAGTAACTAAAGAACGGCCAATAAATTTTATTTTTTGAAAACTACAACAATTGTTTTTTTACAATACCGCTGCACTGCTAATATGCTACTGACGAAGGCGAGAATCCGAATCTGGTAGGGCGTAGTAATTGCACTATTGCTACTTGAAAATATAACTTATAATTTTCAATACCTTCAAAATACTTTTGGAAAACCGGCAAACCGGGTATTTTATTTGTGAATTAATTAAATTGCAAACTATTAGGTGTACCCAAAAGTAATCAGCAATTTGATAAGATATATTTTGGTCTTGAGGAGTTCTTCAGGAGGGGAATCGAAAATTTGCGGGAAAAGTGGCGGAGAGTTGTCGATAATGTCGGCGAATATATAGTAGATTGATAATTAAAATTTTATTTTTTAGTAAAATAAAATGAATTCCAAAGTCAAAATGTTGATTACTTTTGGTTGCCCCTAATATAATTTCACTTAATTATTCCTTTTAATTTCGTTTTGAAAGTCCGACAGACCAACGGATCTAATATACGATTCCGAGGTCGGTAGGGGAAAAAAATATGGGAACTACGGCCAACCCCATTATACGGGTTATCGAATGGGCAAAATACCCCATGAAAACCCAGGTAGGCGCCGACCCACATACGTATCCCATTACTCATCATCGTCCCATTGCCGTATATGGCGAGGTTCCTCCTTTCGGGGAGAAGAAAAAAGGTCGCAGACGGGGGGCGGGGATTGGGGTTTCGGTCCTGAAGGGAAGTTTTTACCGTCGTCCAAATTGAGGTGGGTTAATCCCCCGGGTGTAGGGGATGAACACGTGACTGTGTAGAGGGGCTAGACCCTAAATATTTTAGTACAATGGCGGTGATATAGGCCTTCCCTTAGGTTTAGTGGGGGAGGGGGAGGATGACGGCCCTTTCGTCCTATTTGGTAAACTCCAGACACCCAATTAAACCCGTTTCGCCGCCTCACTCATACAGGTAAATTCCGAGCCCTATAACACGCAATACATTGATTTGTGCGGGTTTTCTGCGTGTTTCTGTCTCTCCTCTCGCCGGTTCGGTCTTTCCGGCTAGACCGGTTTCGGCCGCTCGCCATCTTCAGTAGCGTCACTTTTGGCACTCGGATGTTTTTTCGGGCATACTCACTGCACGGCATACGAATTGCCAAAAGTGGTTTGGTCTTTTGCTGGACCGATCACTGGACAGTACAAGTGAGGCAGTGAGGATGCCCCCTGAAAGCATCCAAAGTGCCGACAGTGCTACTGAAGACGGCGAGCGGCCGAAACCGGTCCAGCGAAAGACCGAACCGGCGGAAGGAGACACGCTCGTAATCTACGGTAACCACCTGTTGATCGCCCTTGATCAAGTATTTTTTATGTGCTCCATTGACTATAGAGACGTTTATGATGATATTTCTACGATTGGAATTTTCTAATTGAAATAGAACCCTGTCTAAATTAGTTCGCAGGTTCGTCAGATAGATTCGGAGAATAACAATATCTCTCCTTCCGGTATCCTGAAAACGGTCGCGTCGTGTGTATTCAGTGCCGCAAGAACAAACATCCAAAGTGCCAAAAGTGATTAACACAGCGCTACTGAAGATGGCGAGCGGCCGAAACCGGTCTAGCCGAAAAGACCGAACCGGCGAGAGGAGACGGAGAAACACACGAAATCTACGTTATTCTACAGACCACAAAACAGGTATTCTAAACTTATAATATTTTCTCTCCATTCCCTTGATAAATAAGCTACCCAGTGATGCCGTTTTTGGCGTATGAATTATAATAGTTTTTATTTTCATTAGAAACAAATATTGACCGAATGTATTCGGAGACTTTCACAACAGTCTAGCAAAAGACCGGTATCCCAAACCCCGTCAGATATTTCAAATTAATATGGTTTCATTAATATTAATATGCTTTCACACCTACGGGATTTACAGCTACTTGCGGTGAGAAACATTCATATGCGGTTTCGACGAATTTTCAAAAATATCCACTTCTATTTGTCAAAAAATTGTCCTCCTCATATTTCGAAACTTCGGCATACAATATAAATAACGATTAGGGGAAGATTTTTAATTTTTTTAATTGGTCCAAAAAAGAAAACCCGCGGCTCGTCGTTTATCATCAACTAATAAGCTGAAGAAAAAAGGACGCTGTACGAAAGTAAATTCTCAATAATTACTTTGTAGAATTTGAATGTTTGTCTTTGAATTTATAACGAGCGTGAAATGTGAGTATAATATTGTAATTAATTGAACGATTAAAGTATTATATAAATTAATAATGAGTTGTTTGGGCCGGTTTTTTTTTCGGTCTTCGAAAAGGAAGTTTCGGAAAAATTCAAATTGTTCAAATTGCGGAGGCTCGAGCGGTGTTTAAAGAGGACAAAAAATTGGCTGATTTAGTTCCCCTTTTTTGGTCTTCATTTCAAAAAATAAATATCATGAATAATACACGGGACTGGCGGAAGAGTAGGAGATTAGGATAGACCGAATAAGGGTAGAACAACTTAGCGAATTGTCCGCTTTTTTGGACAAAATACACTTTTTTTGTCACGGTTCACCTCAAGCGGAAACGTGACGTCCTACCCCCCTTCAAAAGTCACTTTGATTATAACCCCTATTTCAATTAATATTTCGTAATATTTTTGCAACATAAAGGTATTTTTAAGTGGAAACAAAATTAAGATTATTAACTTTGAATAATAATTAATAGTTTATTTTGGGTAAAGTGAAATGTGGCCTTTGCGAAAACAAATTCTGATGGCTAAGTGAATAAGAAAACGAACGTCATATTAATACAGAAGTCATCATAAAAAATTAATTTAAATATTAATACGTGTGTTTCTGTCTCCTCTCGCCGGTTTGGTCTTTTGCCAGACCGGTTTCGTCGGCCGCTCGCCATCTTCAGTAGTCACCGTGCATCCCCACCGCACTGTCACTGTACGCACACACCACAGACAGACAACAGTAAAAGTGAGAGTGACAGAGTAGAGTGAGGATGCCCGAAAAACATCCAAAGTGCCAAAAGTGACTAACACCGCGCTACTGAAGATGGCGAGCGGCCGAAACCGGTCCGCCAAAAGACCAAACCGGCGAGAGGAGACAGAAAACAGGTATTAATATTTAAATTAGATTTTTATGATAGAATATTATAAAATAATTGTTTGTGTACTCTACAGTACAAGTGGCAGTATGAGGATGCCCGAAAAACATCCAAAGTGCCGATATTGACTGACACAACGCTACTGAAGACGATGGCGAGCGGCCGACGAAACCGGTCCAGCAAAAGACCGAACCGGCGATTCCACCCCCTCAGGTATATTCAATTAAATATTAATCTTTTATTCTGAGGATAATTGGTCGTTGTCCGTCCAGAAGGTGGCCGGTGGATTGGAGCAATTAAGCCGTTTGAAAATATTATTAATAATTATAAATATGGGGCGGAAATCAGTCCGAAGGCATGTCCAAAAATGTTGCAGGTTGGTACAGGTTGAAGGATGCAGGTCTGAACAGGTCCTCGGCTCTGAGAAAACCGTCCTCCGGCTTCTGCACGTCCAGACGTGAAGACGACGATTCCTCTTTGTGGCGTTCGGAAGATACCTGAAAAAGCCTCCTTCTTAGGCCTCCGCCCATGAGTCACCCACGCAACCTATTAAGGGCTTTTGAAAGAAAGTGTATACGGACCTGAGGGCGTAAAAAGAAAAAAAAAAAAGAAAAAGTGGAAGGTTGTGAGGGCCCCCGCTTTGTCACTGGACCCCGTGTGTGACTCACGCTGTTTCCACAAAAGGGATTTTCCTAGGGCGGACAATGCGAGGACGTTTCCCGCCTGAAATTCGGCGGCCTACAGCTGGTCTTCGGATTAGTTACGGCCCGTTTAATCGATACTGAAACCTGAATATGTTACAGATCGGAATTCCTTACCTGATTTTTTAATTTGAATCTCACGATGAAGAAATCGCCCGACCGACGGGGGGGGGGGGTGGACGGAGGATAATGGATGGGTAACGGAGGAAAGGGATGACCGGAAAGAAGGGGGATGAAATTTTGAAATTTATGACTCCTGGCGAAGAGTGCGATAGGAAAAATATCATTGTAGGAGGGGCGTTGTAGATGACTTCGAAGGACTTTCGAAGATTGCAACTGCATACCTTGTATGTTTTCAAGTTTTGAAATAATTTTCAGTAGAGAAAATTCACAGGCGAATGAGTGACAGGACAAGTGAAGTGAGCGACAGTTCCAAAGTTACTGACACCGCTACTGAAGATGGCGAGCGGCTGAAACCAGTAAGGCCGAAGAGACCACCGAGAGGAGAAAGAAGTACGCAAAATACAGTTACAATTAAAAAAAAAGGGAATATAATTTTTAATACTGTAGGTTCGTGATGTTTCTGTCTCCTCTCGCTGGTTTGGTCTTTTCCTAGACCGGTTTCGGCCGCTCGCCATCTTCAGTAGCGCTGTGTTAGTCACTGTTAGCACTTTGGATGTTTTTTGGGCATCCTCACTGCCCACTGTCACTTTCACATGTACTGTAATGTTTGCCAGTATGTCAGTCGTTTATATATACGTGTTCTGTTATTGTTATTGGGGGTTATGTTTGTCTTCGGATATTGTTAATCCGTTTTCTCCGTTCCCAATAACAATAACAGAACACATATATATATATAAACGACTGACATACTGACAAACATTACAGTACATGTGAAAGTGACAGTGGGCAGTGAGGATGCCCGAAAAACATCCAAAGTGCCAACAGTGACTAACACCGCTACTGAAGATGGCGAGCAGCCGAAACCGGTCTAGCAAAAGACCAAACCAGCGAGAGGAGACATAAACATCACGAACCTACAGTATTCCAACCCCTCGCAGAGCACAAAACAGGTATATCATAATTTTTAATGTTACCGGTTGGGAAAATGTCCGCCCTGGAATATTGAAACTTTTTGCGTTCATTCTTCGTAAACCAGCAAAATTGCATTACACGACTGTTACATTTAATATTACAAAATTATTCAACCGGTAACGGGTTTTTTTTCTCTTCTGATTTCAACCTAATATTTCTGTTGTAACCGAATTTCTGTATAAACCCCGAGCTGGGACTTAACGAGTTACAGATATTGCGTCCTTTACCATAACAGGATAATCGGCTATATACACCGGTAGAAAAAAAAAAACATTATAATTTTTCCTAATGAAGGATAATTAATCGGTATGAAGCCGGCGCGATTAATCGATTTGAGATTCGGAAATCAACGTTTGGCCGTTTAAAATTCCTGGACAAACGTCGGGGGGAAAAAATTTTTTTCCCCGGGACATTTATCCCAGCTATGAGTTTATTTTTGCATCCAAATACTTTACGACCTAGCAAGGATTATCCACCCCCCCCCGCCGCCGCAGTTCCCATCCCGAGGGAATATGCAACTGCAACGATGCATATATTCCAGGTTAGGGACGGGGCAAAAACGGGAAAAACGAAAACGGGGAGGGAAATTTTTTTACGACCTTTGAAAAGCCGAATAATAAACCGGGAGTAATACGAGCCTGTAAATCATAATAAAACGGCCGTACCGGAGAGGGGGGGGGATAAACAGGTGCGCATTTAAATTTTAAAATTTCCCTTCAAATCGGGCCCGCGGTGCTGGAAAATAAGAAGAAAAACTCAGCTTTTCACCGGAAAAACGGGACGAAGAAAAATATTCGCCCGGTCACAAGAAGAGGGGCGGCTTATTAAAACTATAACTCATAATTTATAATCCAGTATGTAAACTCCAGATATATTAATGCAGGAATTGAGAAGAAAAAAGTAAGTGAATTCTTAGAGCTCCAGAATTAAAGCTAAAGAGAAACAGGACTTGGAAGTCCTATACAATAAATCCATCCCTTGAAATCTATCCCCGTATCACTCGACACAATACAATTAAGTGTTGTAACAAAATAGGGATAACAGACAGAAAAAATATTCAAAATACACGAAATACGCATTGCCCTATTGGAATGCTACTGAATCATTCATTAATAAGTATTGAAAATAATAATTTGCTGTCTGCGAGGGGTTGGAATACTGTAGATTTCGTGTATTTCCGTCTCCTACCGCCGGTTTGGTCGGCCGTTCGCCATCTTCAGTAGCGGTGTTAGTCGCTGTCGGCGCTTTGGATGTTTTTCAGGCATCCTCACCGCACTGTCACTGTCGCTGTCACAAACCGACGAACACCGCAGTACGAGTGACAGTGACAGTGAAAAAGATCCACGAAGTGACTAACACCGCGCTACTGAAGACGGCGAACGGCCGAAACCGGTCTCGCCGAAAAGACCGAACCGGCGAGAGGAGACAGAGACACAAAAAATCTACAATGAAAATAATGTTTTTGTACCGCGGATTTATCTCAAATTGACTGAGGACTTGAGGAGAATTTAACACCGTTTGAAAACTTAAAAGTGTAAAGCTGCAACTAAAGGATGGACGAAACATTCGTCCATTCAACAAATTGACGGGGGGAAATTCGTGACCGTTGAGAAAAGACCGGTCTAGACGGTTGTTGAAATAAAATATTCATCTGCCCGGGGACCACCCAGTATAATGTATTCATAGATACATTGCGCGTTATATAAGTATAATGTGCGTGTTGAGCGGCGGGGGTTAGACATTAATAATATAGTATTGTGCATAGAAGGGGTACGGGGGTTGGGTGTGCAGGGCGTGAATAATACATGAGATCTCGGTTACCCGGTCTAGAAGAAGAAGCGGCGTAACTTGAATCGGAATGGAAAATAGAAAAAAATTCGTTCGGGGTTGAAGTGAAGTTAGAGCGAGGGGCGGAGGCGTCTCAAGTCTGAATGCGGTATCGAGTTACGGCCCTTTGTTCTTTTTCTAAAAAAAAATAAACGGCCCTTTTGATCTCGACGCCTACACTGTTACAAACGAACTTTATTAAACTATCTAATAAAGTGATTATACTTACACTGTAGGTATCCTTTTGTCGGCGGACTTTTTATTTTTTTTTTGAAAGCTCATTCGCCAGGTGAAAGTTCTAGTCTCGAAAGTTCTTGAGCGAACAAGAAGGTTTCATTACCGCCGTAATGCAATCGGGAGACATTTCCCCATTAATTAGCAATAAATTAATTACAAATTTTATATATTTTTTCATTATTTCATTCCCTTTTGTCAGCGGCATTTTTGCTGAAGTTTTGCTCTCCGAATGTTTTCTGGAACTTGAAACTTCATTATTGAACTAAATTGCTCTATTTTATTAATAAAAAAATGTCTAAAAACTAAATAATTTCTCGTTTAGAGACCAATCCAGTCCATTAACCAGTAGTTGGCTTCCTGGCTTTTTTAACTTAATGCGGATTTTTGTTTTTAACTTGGTATTCTTCTGACTGTAATAGAGGCCCTGAAAAGTGAAACTTGTATAAATAAAAGTTTCGATTCAAGTCCCCGAGATGCTTTGATTTAATTCGATTATTTCTCGATTCATTTTCAACGCATCTCCGTATCATATTAAACGTTGGCGCTATTTCGGCCTAACGATCGTAAAACGACGATTAATAGATTAAAATGTATTTTATCCCAATAATTACAGAGTTTCCCCCGGGGTCGGGTCGTCCCATCTTCAGGGACCGAAATAAAAAAGAATTTTAATTACTCGAGGGCTTAAAGAGGCGCGTCTTAATCAGCCCTGCTCAGTCGTAAATTTTTATTGTTTATGTTTTGTTTTTTCCATAAATATTTATGGCCTTCAGCCCTTCGATTCTGTCGCTATCCACGAGGTTTTATCACTGGGCAGTAAACAGAAAGTGCCCTTTCAGAATGTTTACGGCCACCGGACGTAATCTTCTCCATTCTTGTGGAGTAACTAAACCAAGAGACAGTAAATTAAGAACCGTTCAACGGCACTACTGTGCATCTAAAGTCTTTTATTTTCAACGTAGATTTCGTGTGTTTCTGTCTCCTCTCGCCGGTTTGGTCTTTTAGCTAGACCGGTTTCGGCCGCTCGCCATCTTCAGTAGCGGTGTTAGTCACTTTCGGCACTTTGGATGTTTTTCGTTATGACAGTGCAGTGAGGAGCGCCCGAAAACATCCAAAGTGCCAACTGTGACTAACACCGCTACTGAAGATGGCGAGCGGCCGAAACCGGTCTAGCAAAAGACCGAACCGGCGTGAGGAGGCAGAAACACACGAAATCTACGGTATTCCAACCCCTGTCGCTTGTACCAGTCAGTACAGTGCAGTGATAATGCCCAGAACACGTCCAGAGTGACTCACCCTGCTACTGAAGACGGCGTGCGGCCGAAACCTGGGTCTGGCAAATGACCAGCGGGGGGCGACCCGTCACAAAAAAAGTATTCCGAATTTATTTGTATTCAATACGAAATATAAATAAATACAGCGCAGTGCTAACAGGACGCTTATATTGGTGGAATGCTGCCCAATAAGGCAAGCGACCGACGTGAGATGGGAACGGGCACGGGTTACAGCATTAAAATGTCTTTATAATTAAAATTCTTTCGGCGATAACGTCTCTCAGAGTTATTACGACGGCCGTAATCGGTAATCTGATTTCGATTTGCATATTTATTGGAGTCGAACTGGAACTTGGATATAACAATTTCAATCGGTTAACATTACGTAACGTCCTACGTCGACATTAGGAAAATATGCGATGTAAATACATCAACGCGCGTGTTGTCCACAACAATTTGGACTCCATCAGGAGGAGACAATGACAACAATATTGGTACAACAGTTATTGGTACAAATGTTGAATGTTTTGTTTTTCCCAAATGGAACTTCAGGAACCGAGATTTAGCGACATTACCGTCGACTGTCGGGGTATGTTGAGGTCACGGTGGATTGTGTGTGTGTGGTTAGAAACATACCGGAAGGAGCATTAAGGACGTTACGAAGGACTTTTGACTGGAATCTCTGGATGCGGGCGATGTCGGATGTCTTGGCGGAACCCCGTAGCTCTATTCCGTAAGTCCATGTCGGTTTTTTAATATGGATTTGTATATTGTCAGTTTGTTGTCTATTGTAAGTTTTGATGTCCTTTTCCAAAGAGGTCTTAAGGAAGCCAAAGAGAGCATTAAGGATGGTACGAAGGACTTTCGACAGGAATCTCTGGATGCGGGCGATGTCGGATGTCTTGGCGGAACCCCATAGCTCTATTCCGTAAGTCCATGTCGGTTTTTTAATATGGATTTGTATATTGTCAGTTTGTTGTCTATTGTAAGTTTTGATGTCCTTTTCCAAAGAGGTCTTAAGGAAGCAAAAGAGAGCATTAAGGATGGTACGAAGGACTTTCGACAGGAATCTCTGGATGCGGGCGATGTAGGATTTCTTGGACAACATAACAGGAAGGAAACATTTTTGTTCAGTACGAAAATTTCAGTCGGATGCATTCAACTTGTGTAACACAAAACCAATTTGCTAAACCAACGCTGCGCGTCTCTGTCCGTTATCAAAGATCTTTAAGATATATATATATATATATATATATATATATATATATATATATATGATGGAAAGACTCCTGTCTATTATATCTCTTATCTTCATCTTCGAGATATGTATCTTGAGATGTTGCCGGTCTTATGCCGTCACACAGCCAGGAACCCGTACTACCCTAGGGACCGGTTCCTAAAGGAGTGACACATCCTTTATATATATATATATATATATATATATATATATATATATATATATATATATAAACCCGTTATTATTTCTCCATTATTGTCTTCGAAAGGGACATAATTGGAGGTCTGTCTGTCGGGGTTTATTATTGGAAAAAAAGAGAGCGGCAGGATTTTATTTATTTCCAGAGAAATGCAATTATCAGTTCCGCCCTTGGACCCACCGATATTCGCTAATTTGTAGACAATTTCAGTTTGGCGTTACAATAAATTATGCGCGGCCGAGATACGAAGCTCCGATTGAGATATTATGCGGTACAGCATAACCGGTGGGATGGGGTTGGGGGGCACCGCGAGTCCCAAATTACATTATTAATATTTTCTATTGTAACAAAAAATACGATTCAATAAATTAAAATCTCTCAGTTCAGCCTGACAACAAGCACAAGTCTTCAGTATTCAATGCCTTCTGGAGCCGGCGCTGCACAAATTTATTATATAATTAGTTTATAATACCGCAGATTTCGTGTATCTCTGTCTCCTCTCGCCGGTTCGCTCTTTAAAGTGGGGCCCATAATTAAGTTTCGCGCCGAATTTCGACCTCATTACGCACCCACGAAGAACTGGGGCTTCGTTAGCCGGCCGATCTTAAAACGCTCCGATTTCTGGCCTTTTTTTTCTTTTTTTTTCATTTTTTTATGACCGTCCTCTTATCCGCCTCCAACCCCCTGTCCGCACTGTCGCTCTATGTCTCCCCCCGTCGCGTTATAAAGCCGAGTTTATACACCGAATCTGAATAACACCGCACGGCAGGTGTATTCGCTGAGCGCAAAAAACCAAGAAAGAATGAAGGGGAATAAACATCGGCGAGAAAACTTTTCAGATAATATTTTCAAAGTTTATTGGAGGGGGGCGCGAGGCGCCCCGCTGAGGGCCGCTCAACTACTCTAGCGCTATCAGCACTAGAACCGTTGCCAAAACTTGTTATTTTTCAGAAAAAAAAAAAAGAAAAAGAAATACAACAATCCGACTTCATGTCTTATCCCACCGGATCGGAACGGTTTTTTATCTCTCTGAAATCTTCTTTCTCGTTATCTCGAGACAGAGAGATGGAATATAGAAGATAGGAGGAATTTTTCGCGACTTAAGACGAAGGATTTGACTCGGCGCAGGCGAAGAAATGAGCAAGAAGAATGAAAAATAACGAAACTATTAGGTGTACCCGAAAGTAATCGACAATTTGATAAGACGTATTTCGGGTCTTGAGAGGAGTTCCTCAAGAGGGGAATCGAGGGAAATTTGCCGGAAAAGTGGCAATAATTAATGTTTCTTTTTTGGCGAAATAAAATGAATTCCAAAGTCGAAATGTCGATTACTTTTGGGTACCCCTAATAGTTGCATGTACCAATTAATGGAGTACAAATTCCAGAAAATTATCCAGTTTTAGTCCACATTAAAATCCAGGTTTTCTCCTAGTACAGTTATCTGGATGATACCTTATTGAAATCAGATATGAGACAGCAATTGATTCGAATTGAAAGGCGGCGTTAATGTCGTTTTTTTCACATAAAATTCGAACAAATGAAACTTTTAACAATTTTGTATTACTATTTGATAAGACGTATTTCGGTCTCGAGGAGTTCCTCAAGAGGGGAATCGAAAATTTGACGGAAAAGTGGTAGAGAGTTGTTGTGATAATATCGGTTAATATATAGTAGATTAATAATTAAAGTTTCTTTTTTAGCGAAATAAAATGAATTCCAAAGTCAAAATGTCGATTATTTTTGGGTACCCCTAATATTTATATTCTTGTATTGTTAAACAAAAATTAATAAACGAGGAAAGTCGGCTTATACACCAGTTTTTGAACTGTTTGGAATAAGATAGATTTCGCGTGTTTCTGTCTCCTCTCCAGAGAGGCCACTTTAAAATAAGAGCCCGCAAAACGTCCAAAATGACAAAGTGGCCAACACCGCTACTGAAGATGGCGAGCAGCCGAAACCGGTCCGGCGAAAGACCGAACCGGCGGGAGGAGACAGAAACACAAAAAAACCCTACGGTATTCCAACCCCTCTCCAGACCACAAAACAGGTATGTTAAATTATTATTTTCATTATTTATTAACCGCGGATACTTTGGCCACCTTCAGTGGCATTCCAATAGCGCAATGCGTATTAAGTCAGTCACTTTGCGGCACTTCGGATGCGCTTTTCGCGGTATCCTCACTGCACCGTGTCGCTGTCACTTTTACTGTGTGACCTGTGTGCGATTTCGTCTGGCGAATGACCAAATCGGCGAGAGGAGAAAAACACGAAATCTACGGTATTCCAACCCCGTCGCAGACCGCAAAACATGTATTCTGAAATAAGATCAATGTTGCGTTGCGCTTCTGTGCACAGTTAGGGCTCGAAACTCGAAAACCAGTTTAACGAATTGTGTCGAAAATACTGTAATTGGGAAAGTATTTTTTGGACCCCAGTACGAACTCTACGATTAATAATACCGCGTCTATTTTTTTAATAATAAACTCGAGATTTCGTTGAATTTATTTTCATGCCGGGGGTCGTTTCGTCCAGATTGATTTCGGGTAGATAACTACCCCGGGCGAGAGGAGATTTTTTCCCCGCCCTTGAAAGGGCCCGCCGGTGATTAAGGAGGGCGTGATTAACTGCTAAGTACTTCCTTTGTAGTTTTTGTAACAGTTTAATCGAGCCACCGCCACCGCCCCCCTGGAAATATCCCCGGGTGGACAATTAGCCCGAATTAGGAAACCGATAGATTGGCCTCTAATTGGGGCCGGCGGTGGTTGTAGGACGTAGGGGGAGAAAAAATTTACCTATCCGCGGTCATCGCGCCCAGCCCTTCCTCAAAGGGTGAATTGGCTACGCCTACCCTTCACTAACCCCTCTAGAATAAGATTAAGAGGAATAAATTAGTTCGGGAGTAAAGCTTAAAAAAATAACAGTATTGGGAGTACAACTTTCTGGACCAGAAGGGAGAATGAAGGAAAAAAATTCTTTTTAAATTTTATATTTATTTTACATTGATAACGATTAATACAGCCGGGGAATGGAAGGAAAAATTGAATGAAGAAAATGCCAAACCCGAATCAAAGCCTTCGAAAAACAGTTTAACATACCTGTTTCGTGGTCTGCGAGGGGTTGGAATACCGTAGGTTTTTTCAGTAGCTCTGTGTTAGTCACTTTTGGCACTTTGGATGTTTGTTCTTGCGGCACTGAATACACACGACGCGACCGGTTTTCAGGATACCGGAAGGAGAGATATTGTTATTCTCAGAATCTATCTGACGACTTGTTTAAGCCTGCGAACTAATTTAGACAGGGTTCTATTTCAATTAGATAATTCCAATCGTAGAAATATCATCACAAACGTCTCTACAGTCAATGGAGCACATAAAAAAATACTTGATCAAGGGCAATCAACAAGTGGTTACCGTAGATTACGAGCGTGTCTCCTTCCGCCGGTTCGGTCTTTCGCTAGACCGGTTTCGGCCGCTCGCCGTCTTCAGTAGCACTGTCGGATGCTTTCAGGGGGCATCCTCACTGCACTGTCACTTGTACTGTCCAGTGACCGGTCTAGCAAAGGCCAAACCGGCGAGAGGAGACAGGAACACCACAAACCTACGTTCTTTGAAAAACGATTTTAAGGAATTTTATTAAAAAATTCATTTTATCTTCTGATTCAATAACGAACACTGCCGATCTGTGGTGGCCAATATAGGAATCAAATTTCTGCGAAGTGATTATTTTTATCGTAGATTTCGTTCGGTCTTCTGCTAGACCGGTTTCTCTCTAGCGGTGTTAGTCACTTTGGCACTTCGAGATCCTCGCTGTACTCTCAGGTGAAGTGTCAGTACGAGTACTGACCAAAGGACAGGTATTCTGAACTGATTTGGTTCGAGTTGCGACGGCTTCAACTGTACACTGTGTTGGACAATACTTAAATCAATTGCCGGCCAAAAAATTACTTCAATAAAGTTTCGAACAATTAGACCTCAGTGTACAGTCTGTAATTGGGAAAGTTGATTTTGCTCCCCGTAATTTTATGGACAATGTCCCGTACGTGGGCCGCGTTTTTATCGGTTCGGAAAAAACGAAGTGGGATAGCAGCCGGGGAAATACTGGTAAGGGAGGCTACAGTAGCCCGAATTACAGTAGACTGGAGGTAGTCGTAGTAATAATATATCACGGTAATAACTCCAGGCTCCTGGAGGAAGGGAGGGGGCGTGGAAGCCTCCCGTAGGAAGACCTCGAGGAGCAATTAAGCTGGGAGGGTCGGATCACGCCCGCTCGCCGCGAAGGCCCCTACTTCGGTAGCGCCCACGGCCATACAAATTATTAGTCGGTACCTCGGAATGAAAAAACGGAAAAAGGAAGAAAAAAAAACGATATTCCGAGTCCGGAGAATTGGATTCGGGAAGAGGAGGAACCGAAAAGGGGGAAAAAAAAACCGAAATGGACGGACGCACGATACGAAGATGGACAGCTCACGATCGGTGCCTGTTATAGTGAACACTGAATATCTGTTTTATTTAACTTTTTAAAAATCACCCGGAGGACCCAGAAGCGGGATATATCAATGAAAATATAACTCTTAAAGGTGATAATAAAACGTTGAATATGTCAAATTTATTTCCTTTATAATTGAGCATATTATATTTTTTCTCTCTTTTATTGTTACAACTGTAAACTGATACAACAAGCAACATTGATACGAGCACTAACTACAATAGACAACAATTGGAGGAGAAACCCATTGGTTTTTATTACTTTTTAATTTTTAACTTTTTATTTTATTTAAGCATTTAGGTCGCGGTTCCTTTTCAGGCGTCTTGTTTCAGTGTAAGTCAACAAAAAAAATTATCCCTGGAGATAAAAGTGATTCGGGTCGTTTGATCAAAGTCCAGGATCGAATTAGTTTCGTAATGAAAAATGCCACAATGGAATAGGTGACGGCGCGAACAAATATTATTGTGCCCACTGAAGACGGCGAGCGGTGAGAAATCGGCCCAGAAGACGGAAGAATGCTGAATCTGAACGCTGACTTCAGTGGACTTACTTCAGGTGAAACTTCGGGTGAACTCCAGGTGTAACTTCAGACGAAACTTCAGGTGAAACTTATTTCAGGGAGACCTGAAGTAAGTTTCACCACAAGTCTCACCTAAAGTAGTTTTCACCTGAAGTTTCACCTAAGTTTCGCCTGAAGTAGTTTTCACCTGAAGTTCACCTAAACCTAGTAAACCTAGTAAGTTTCACCTGAGTTTCACCTAAACCTTCGGGTGAAACTCAGGTGAAACTTTAGGTGAAAACATACTTCAGGCGAAAACTTAGGTGAAACTTACTTGAGGTGTAACTTCAGGTGAAACTTAGCGAAACTGCAGGCGGAAAAACTACTTCAGGTGATAACTTAGGCGAAACTTAGGTGAAACTTACTTGAGGTGGTTTTTTTTTTAGATGAAACTTGGGTGAAACTTACTTCAGGTGAACTTCAGTGGACTTTAGTCGACTTCAGTAGTAACTGTGGGTACAGGATTAGATAAAATTGGTCTATTTCTCTCCGATTCGTGGTATTTATTTATTTTTTAAATTTGAACTCGTCATCCGGTCGGTTTTGAGTCGTCCAACGCGTTGGAACTTCCGTTTGGTCAGAACAACGGTGCAAATGGGCCGTATCAAGTGTAGAGCCGATAGAAAAGCTGTGGCGGAGGGCGGATGATAGGCCCATCTGCCCCATTGTCATCTTCAGCGTTTACCGAAGCACCCTCCTCCAACCCCCATTGCCGTCGAAATTGAATAACCGCCCCATTGAGCGTTGATAATCCGAACCTCCCCCCCCACAACAATAAATAAGCATCCCCGACACTATACGAGCCTAATTAAATATTTAAAATATTTTTTTTAAACTGAAAATTTTCTCCTCTCGCCGGTTTGGTCTTTTGCTGGAACCGATTATGGGGGCCACTTTGACACTTGGGATGTTTTTCGGGCAACAGTTTACGACATAAAATTTATGAGGACGCCCAAGAAACATGACCGACACTGCGCTACTGAAGGTGGCGAGCGGCCGAAACCGGGTCTAGCGAAAGACCGAACCGGCGTGAGGAGACAGGTATACACGAAATCTACGCTATTATATATACTATTATTTATGTTTATATAATGTTAGAAAATATTTATTTATTAGTTGTTTTATAATAAGGGGTTAAACGGTAAGCTGATCCCATAGTTTCTACTTCTACATATTGATTGAGTGTTTGAATAAGATCAATGTCACGTGGTATGATAAAAAAAAACTCTAAAATCAGAAACCATTTTTTCCAAAACTCTGGTTTTTCCCTTAGGAACCCAGTACCTATTCTATGATTATTAACCCATTAAGTAACAAATTTTTTTTGCTAAAAATTTTGCATAAAATTTACTATTACGATGCATTATTATCAAATATGTTTTTAATTTACGGTATTCCAAACCCTCGTACACTACAAAACAGGTATTGCAAACGTGAAAATTGTCACTCTATTCAACTTCGAGTCTTTCATTTATTCGATTTCATTTAATGTCATTTAATATTTATTTGACAAATATAAAAAAAAATTCAAACTTTACAGTCTATGTCAGATATATATGTATGACCTCACACTACGCTAGAGATCTTGAAGTCCCGTTTGTCGCTTACAAAAATATAACAAATTTCACACTTATTGCCCTAGTGTAATTTACAGTTGTGACGATAAAACGGCGAAACACCTGTCTATTTTTTTTAGAGTTTTCTACAGTCTAGAAACGTCCGTTAGGCCTCGTGGCGTTAATTTCTGTCGCGATCGGTACGCGGCATATGGGGCATCCCCCCCGTGCCAATCTGTGCCCCTTCTACTGTCCCTGAAAACACAGGCTTTCATTTTTTTAATTCAATACAAAAATCCGACCCCTCCGATGTTGTCATATGTTGCACTTGGGGGTGGGGGGTGGATGGTCGCGATTGGAGCTCCCCGCATTGTTGAATCGCCCCGAATCCGGCGGCCCTATGCAAAACTGATAGGGCTTTCATTGAACAAAGATACAATGAGATATTGGGGGCGAAGGGAGGCGTATGGATGCGAGGCAGGTGGCCCTCACTATACCGAGGTTGTATACTCAATATGGTGTAGCGTAATTCGAATTTAAATAAAATATAAAAAAATATTAATAGAAACTCAAATAAATAGTCACAACCCGTGAGCGATTCTGTGGTCGATGTCCTCCTGTACACGGGGTTCAAGTATTTATGAAAATACAGATATGCTTTAAAGTAATCTAAAATTTTTGCATGTTGACTCTAAAGCAATTAGCCATAAACGGATAAAATTATCATTAGTTTTCAAATGTCAGCCATAATTTCTCAATCGCGTTAATTTTCGTTTCCCCTACTGGACGCAGTCGAAACATAGTAACGACCTTTGTAATGAAGAAATTAGAATGGTAACAATTTTAATTACGGGTTATAATCCTGCTTTAGTGCTACTGAAGACCGTCGTCTGCACTGGAATAATGGTTTCAGCCTTCGATTTCCGCTCTTAGCGGCGATTCGTGCCCAACGGAGCGCGACTAATCCTAACACTAATTGTATTTTCAATGTCAATTTCACGTTGAATCCCCGTAACCGACTCAAAACAGAAACTTTGCACTCTTAAGGGCCGTTACTAAAACGGACCTCAAGTAACAAACTGCACCGAGACATCGGACAGATTTCAGTCGAAAGTCCTTCCGTAGTATCCTTAATGCTCCCCACGGGTATGTTTCCAACCGCGCACGATCCACCATGACCTGTACATACCGCGACAGTCGAGGAAGTCACAAAATCCCCGGTTCCTCAAGTTCCACATCGCCCCCGCGTCGGCTTAAACGAGATCTTTTCAGCCCTTCAGACTACAATTGTTATTGTAGACTTAGACTTTTATCAAGAAATACGCGTGAAAAAAAAATCAGCACTAGTACAAAATGAAAAAAGCGATATACGATTTATATATTGGGGGTGGTTGGGGTCGTTCTGCGGCATTAGCGCGGTGAATATGGAATCAATTCTTTCGTCTGTTCATAGAATATTTCTACGTTCCCGTCCGGGTGTATTGATTTAAAGATTTGCTGACGCGTTTCTGGATAATCCCGGCATTATATTTCGTTGCTTTTATAAATTGTAACGGGTATTTTCCTCACTGACCGATCTAACGTTACAGACGAAACTATGAAAATCATGGCGGTGGGGATGATGACCATGTTAGCCCCCCCCCCCCATTATAGTTCGGTCAAAAGGGATCTCCTAACCGCCCGCGGGGCTTTAAGGGCGGGGAATAATTTCGCCCGAAACCTTGAAGAGCCCTTCTTAATCGAAAGGTGGCCCACAACTCTCGGTGGTCCACCTGATCGCTTTTGCCACGTGCAAAGTGAACTCCATTGTCCCGCAGGACAATAGGACAATAGGTATATACCGTTGACCAGTGGGCCCTGTAGGTGGGGGAGGGGTGTGCGGATGACCCCGTAGCTGAAGACGCTAATGGGGTGGCGAGCCCACGCCTGCCACCTGTTGTTTACCACCTTAAGGCTTTACCGTTTTCAGGATACCGGAAGGAGATATTGCTAAATCCGCAATTCCTCCGTGTAGAAAGTTAATTATTTCGGTCACTAATAATGTCTCGTCGGCACTATCTGAAGACTTGTTATTTAAGCCTCCGAACTAATTTAGACAGGGTTTTCTTCCAATTGGAAAATTCGAATCGTTGAAATATCATCATCAACGTCTCTCTAGTCAATAGAGCACATAAGAAATACTTGATCAAGGGCAATCAACGAATAGTTTTCGGCTGCTCGCCATCTTCACTAGCGGTGTTTTGGCCAATTCGGATGCCGTGCAGTGAGGACGCCCAAAAAGCATCCGAGTGCCAAAAGTGACGCTACTGAAGATGGCGAGCAGCCGAAACCGGTCTAGCGAAAGACCGAACCGGCGAGAGGAGACAGAAACACGCGAAAACTAATACACTATAATTATTTCGGTCACTAATAATGTATTCTCAGTACTATCTGAAGACTTGTTATTTAAGCCTCCGAACTAATTTAGACAGGGTTATCTTTCAATTAGAAAATTCGAATCGTAGAAATATCATCATCAACGATTCTGTAGCGTAAAACAATGCTTGATCAAGGGCAATCAACAAGTAGTTTTTTTGTAAGCGACAAACGGGACTTCAAGATCTCTAGCGTAGTGTCAGGTCGGAGACATAGCTGTATAAACTGTATAGCTGACATAGACTGTAAAGTTTGAATTTTTTTTTGTTGGATATTTGTCAAATAAAATATACACGTCGCGAATTTAAATGACATTAAATGAAATTGAAATTGAGTGAGAATTTTCAGGTTTAGAATACCTGTTTTGTGGTCTGCGAAGGGTTGGAATACCGTAGAATTACGTGCGTGTTTCTGTCTCCTTCCGCCGGTTCGGTCTTCTGCTAGACCGGTTTCGGCTGCTCGCCATCGTGGTCTAGCGAAAGACCAAACCGGTGAGAGGAGGAGACAGAAACACACGAAATCTACGGTATTCCAACCCCCCGTAGACAATTAAACAGGTATTCTAACCAATTTGCATTAACATAGAAATTTCGAGTGATATCACTGGACGAATTTCATCAACTCCTGTACACTGAACGGAGCATAAAATAGTGCTCCATAAGTATAGAATAATAGAAAATAGCGAATATTTTATGAGGGCAACAACAGAAAAGCAGGTGGGGTAGTAGCAGAGTTTCACCCTTGAGCGTCTACCCCCTTTGGGCGTTATTTAAATTATTTTTTACGCCAGATGGCTGGGCGCAATTCTTCCCAATTTCTGAAAAGAAATATACAACAGGGTCGTTGAATTCAATTGGGGCGAAAGGGTGGCAAAAACTACCCCGCGGGGGCGAGGGGTTGGAATCCGGCAAATTCGGTCCCGATTGGTTGACCCCCGTTCTTCTGTCGCATTTCAAGGGTCCGAGAGAATTTCGGGGCACGTGAACGTCCCCGGTGAAATTTCTCTGAAAAAGGGGACAACAATATATGCACAGACGGGGGCGGAAAACCCCGTTTGAAGTGCGTGCAACACTGTAGAATAGCGAAGAGGTGGGGGGTTGTTTGTTACCCTTTTTTGGAAACCCTATACGTCGGCCTCCAGGTAACAGGATAGGCGGCGAAAAGGAAGGGTGGTGGAACTGGGGGTCATTGTTGTGCGAAGCCCCTGACACACGAGGACTTAGCCACCGTTCTCCTCTTACTTAAAACCTCTCTCTCTCTCTCTCTCTCCACTTGCCCCCATCGTGACAACCCCTAGCCCAGTATTCCTCAGCCCACTTCAATGTCGTTTCTCAATTTTTTTTTCTTTTATTTTTTTTTTTAATAAAGCGGTGTCCGGTTTCAATCCCTCCGAAACCGACGTTTTTGCTACTCGTAGGGGCCTCTTAATATTCATAAACGCGGGGCGCCTCTTGAAGAAAGAATATTACCGAACCCTTTTCAGCGCCCTCACCCCATTGTAATAGGCCATTTTTCGTGTCCTACACAGGCTTTGTGACATTGTCTCCAGTGTATAATTACGCCCTTCCATTGTGTTGTGTACAGTTGTCGCCGCGATGGAGGAGAGCAAAAACTGAAACCAGTTGTCAGAATTAATAAGGTTAAAGAACCGTTCGACTTAATAATACTAGCGACTGTTTCTTGTACTATCCCGGAGTAAAGCAGTTTCCTTACTTGGCACTCTCGTTTCGGTGAATATCCTGTATTGAAGATGTACAGGCAGTATTGTGGATGAGAAACAAAAAATTACATAGTTTAGAATACATGTTTTGTGGTCTGCGATGGGTTGGAATACGGTAGATTTCGTGTGTTTCTGTCTCCTCTTCGCCTGATTTGCTAGAACGGTTTCGGCTGCTCGCCATCTTCGGTAGTCACTTTTGGCACGTTGGACGCGTTTTCTCGGCGTCAAACTGTCACTCGTACTGTCAGTACGAGTACAGCACCACTTTGCGTTCTCTACTATTTGTAAATATCTACAAATATTTGTTTGTGTACCGTACAGTACAGGTACAGGGGCCGTTTCTTCTGTGAGGCGGAGGCGCTCAGGATCTTCAAGAAGGAAGGTGATTTGCGAGGAAAGCCGTCGAATCGAAGGACCTTAGTGGGACAGATTTGAACGGAAGGATTTATTATATAGGAAAGCTGCAAATTCCAATTGCTAGACCGGTTTCGGCTGCTCGCCAACTTCAGTAGCGGTGTTAGTCACTGTTGGCACTGTGGATGTTTTTTCTGGGGGTAATATTTGATTGTAACGATTGAATTCTAATAGGAGCCGGGCAATGTTCTATTGTGAATTTAAAAGTCACTAACGTTAATGAACTAATTTTTTTTTTTAATATCTGATTAAGGGTGAACATTGTTGGCGTGGTCGAAGCGCCCCATGGATACCAATCGGTGGATGTGTGCGACAGAGATTTATGTCCACAAACGTAAAACAAATCGAAGTTTAAATACAGTTATTTACGGATAGGTGGTTTCCCGGACGGGATGGATATTTATGACGACAGGAGCAAGTCGAATTCCGATCATCGGGAGGTTCCTTTTTTGTTCGACTCCCGCCCCGAACGGATAAGAGATTAATCTCTTGGAGATTTTTTTATTTAACGTTTCCGTCTTTTTTCCTCGTCCAAGAGAGGAAGATGCACACGCGCATTCCGTGATTCGGTAGTGGTTGAAGCCCCGCCGTAAATTTCGGCCATCCGTCGATGACCCCGATAAGCTGAAATCTTGAAGACGCATCCGACCGTATATTACAATCCTTCGACGTCCTCCTTATCTATTATCACCGTCGGATAGCGTGAGCGAAGGGGGAGAGCCGGTCAAATTAAAGGGTAATACGGAGGATCAGGGGGATGAATGAAGAAAGGAGGCGCAGGAGATGAAACTGAAGAAAGTCACGGAGGATGTCACCGCGCCTCCTCTCGGATGACCGCAGGACGTGAATGAACATAAGGCATATACATTATACATAGTACGGTGTGAAATGCTATACCCGACCCGGGGATGAATGACCCGAGTTCACTCCACTGGAAATCCTACCTCGGGTCTACGTCTTGGGGTTTCATTAACCGAGTTTTCAAGCCGCAGGGTGAATATCATCCTTTTTTTTATTTTTTTTTATTTTCGGTCCATTCTATATAGTCCCGGACGGCGAAAGGGGATCCCTAAGGGCGTAAGTGATACGCGGGACGCGGGGCAGAGTTTCGATTTTTGAACTTTCCCTTTGCTGAAGGAGTGGAGGACAAATCGGGGTAAATTTTAAAATTAATACAGCGTAAGCCCCATTTCGGACTTAATTTTATGGTGAAACCTAACTACTGTTGATCCACATTATTCACTGAAATTTCCTTTATATGCCAACTTTAGGACCACTGTTGAAGGAGTGGAGGACAAATCGGGGTAAATTTTAAAAATTAAAGAATACAGCGTAAGCCTCATTTCGGACTTAATTTTATGGTGAAACCTAACTACTGTTGATCCACATTATAGGACAAATCAGAGAACGTTTTTGAAAAAATGAAATTTCCTTTATATGGGCCAACTTTAGGACCACTGTTGAAGGAGTGGAGGACAAATCGGGGTAAATTTTAAAAATTAAAGAATACAGCGTAAGCCCCATTTCGGACTTAATTTTATGGTGAAACCTAACTACTGTTGATCCACATTATAGGACAAATCAGAGAACGTTTTTGAAAAAATGAAATTTCCTTTATAAGGCCTATGGGACAAATAGCGGACAATTTTAGAGCACCGTAACAACGGTGTAAAACAGCGTTTGGGACGGCGAAAAACCACTTTTCACTACTAATTTTTCGATAAAAAGCCAAAGAGAGCCGTGATTTTAAGTGAAAAAACACTTTTCAGCCCTCATGCAACAGTGTAAAACCGCGTTTAGACCTTAATTTCACGGTGAAAAACCACTTATTAGCCCTCAATTTTACAGTGAAATACCACTTTTTTGTACTGATTTTGCGGTGAAAAACCACTTGGTTCGTTATTTTGCTGTGAAAAACCGCCCTTTAGGCCTCATTTTGCTGTGAAAATCCACGTTGTCGTCCTAATTTTATAGTGAAAAGCCAATTTTTTGTCTAATTTTTCGGTGTGAGATGGCTTTCAAATATCAATTATCCGGCGATATTACCGCTCGATTATTTCAGTTTAAATATGTCTAATGGGGGCCTCGAAGGAAAAAAATTATACCCCAATCTACGATACGGCGGAGGTAAACTATAAAAGGCCTTGTTTTTATTAGTGCCCAATAAAAATGCCGGTAGCGAATGAAACCGTAATGAAATCGTAATTCGAAACGACACCCCATAAACCGGTCGGCAATGGAAAAGAAAGACACGCATATAAATAGATTTATTCTCCCCATTTTCGGATTCCTCCACCCCGTTCTCCCTAATTATCCCCCGTAACTTCCCTGAACTTTTATCGTCTATTCATTATTTCCCGTATATTTTTTCTCCCTCCATCCAATCGCCATCGTCTACATTTAACGGCCGATACGAACTGGGGGAGCGTTAATAAAACCATTCACGACCGAATATCCCTCAAAATTATTATACCTCTGTCGGTGAACGACTTCGGAAAGAAAATGTTAACGGTCCCGATAGAGAATCTTTACGCTTTTATAGGGACGGCCCGTTTGTTACAGGCCCTTTGTCCCTTGGCTTCCGAAGGTTTTTCCACTATAATTTTTTATAGGACCTTTATTGGCGGCGGCGTTTTTTTTTTTATGTTTTTGAAACCGTCATAATGGGCTGGCGGACGGATTCATTTCGTGGAAAATAATATCAATTAAGCTCGACGACTCGGAATTTTCAGAGATATACACGAAAAATTTCAGAACGAAATTAACCACGTTCAGCCAGCGATCAAAATGTGACAATACGAAGTTGAAACGACAATAAACGAAGATGGAATAAATAAATAACGAAAATTTTCATTTCGAATATGTAAGGATAAATCCAAGATTTTCTTGGACGTTAACAGAATAATTCAATAATGCAATTTCAAGAGTACAAAATACAAAACCTGATAAGTAAAAATTATGACCACAGAGAGAATGAATGCGCAGTGCATAATTGAAAAAAAAAGTATAAAGAATAATTCAATTAAGGACCTCTTCCTATTTAATTGACATGAAATTGGCTCTATACAGTAAAATCGTGTTTAAACATTTTGTTTAATTTATATTTAAAATGAAGTAATATTTATTGATATTGCCGGGTGAAATAGGGCGGTTCGGTGATTGAAGGTGACCTGAAATAAAAATGAAAAAAAAAACAAATTATATGTGGGCAAGAATTGAATTGTTGTATTGGAATATTACCGCAAGCTCTTTCCCGGTACCGTGTTGTTCGACGGTAAATTATCGTCTGTAAATTATTCCACTATATAGATATCCAATTTGTATTGAAATTTTATTCATCCCTTAATTTTTATTCGGCCTCGCGGTTGTAATGGGCGTTGTAAGTCGATTACAGCGCGTGTAAAAGCCGGCCGTAAATCACGCAACAGACTAGACCGCTGTTGGGGGTTGAAATTTATTTCCAAGGGGGTTGCTACCGCGCAGGTGTAGCGCATCGAATATCGAAATCTGGGGGATGAATCGGCAGCCCTTTTGTTTCAAACCGACGGCCGTCATCATCAATATTACCTCAGGTGCACTACCACCCTTTAAGGACGGGTAGGGTACCCACCGCCCCTATGAATAAACCCTGTCAATTATTTTCTCCTCGCGTTGTTTTTTTTCCAGCCCCCCCTCCCCCCTCCTACCTTTCGGGCGCTTTTCAACCCCCTTCGTCTACGCGCGGGAGGAAATAAAAAATGGGAATTCGTTGTTTGGGGCGGTTCGGAAATTAAAAGCTCGGCGGTTCGGTCGTTAGGGGGACGTGCGTTGGGCAGGTGCTCCAACCCCGTTCCTTCCGAGGGTATGTAACGAATATTTGTACCCGCTACCTACCTGCTACCTACCCGGTTGGCTATCCGCTACCTACCTGTACCTGTGTACCTTACCCGTACCTAATTGGGCGTAGACCGAGCAATTTAAGTCTGCCCCCGCACACACACACACACACAGAGTTTCTAACGCTTGGAAAAATTGAACCCGTCCAGAGATATAGGGATGGAAGGCGGCTTTTCCAGTAGCCGATTTCAGAACGGTCAGAAGATTGCTGATAATAAATTAATACGGAATACCAGTTCGGGAGGCTCGCGCCACCTTCAGTAGCGGTCACTTTGACAGTGCAAAAGCGAGCGTCCGACGCGCCAAAGTGTCTGACGCCGCTATTGAAGACGGCGAGGCGCCGAAACCGATCTACGGAGAGGAGAGAGAAGACGCGAATTCTGCGGTAATACAGGAAGCATTTCCCAACCAATAATTAGTATTTGTTTTCAAGTACTGTGGCCGGATAATAAAGCTAGGATCATTAGGTAGATAGAGAGATAAGTGTACTGTATATATATCTTAGGGGTACACAAAAGTAATCAACGTTTTGACTTTGGAATTCATTTTATTTTGCTAAAAAAGAAACTTTAATTATTAATCTACTATATATTCACCCAATTTGCCACTTTTCCGGCAAATTTTCGATTCCCCTCTCGAAGAACTCCTCAACACCAAAGGATGTACTTTTGGGTACATCTAATAAATGTATATAAATTCCTGATGAATTATGAAGTAATACAGACACTTTTCCTAAACAATACATAGATGGATACACACTGTAGATATATACAATGTGCTGGTAAAGTCGGAGGGATAATTGTATATAGGTAAAATCGATTCGTAACCAATATCGGCGTAACGAAATTGGCAATTTTACGAATTATTTTCATGCTGTTTCATTAGAATTTATGCTACATGACTTCTATATATAGTCCCAACAATTTTTTGATCGAAAGACATTTTTTTAAATTGAAACGAATCGAAAACACTCTAAAAATATTTCCCATTATGGTACGAGTATGTATATGCATATATACATAAAAGCCGTAAAAGCGTTTATATTTCTGTACATTGAAAGCTGCTTGGGTTATACTAATTTGAAAACAACCCCCCTATTGTGCTACCTGCAAAGTTACAAAGTTACAAATAATTTTTATTTCTTTAAATACAAATATTACATCGATAAAACGATATACAAATGGTGATTCGTACATGCATTCCGGCCTATTGGCCATTCTACATATATATACTTAAATATTATAGTACATTAATCTTGAGTTTTTTACATTATCGGAGTAATGATCGGGAAAATTAACAATAAAAACCCGAGAACTTAATACCTAAATAATACCTAAAGGGACGCCGGGTACGTGCGAGATCTACCGGCGACTAGGGCCAACTAGCAGGACCCTAAGGGTCAGACGATGGCCCTAAACCGAAGACAATTCGAATTATATTTCAATTTCGGACGTAAAATTGAGGATAATCCATTTTTGTGTTAGCTCGATGAAAACTCGACTGTTTGGTGCGACGAGAAATGGTCCCAATTCAAATCTCTACATCTTTAAGATTAATATTTTTAACGTTTTCGGTCACAACGTTTAAAGCTCTCTACAAAAATATATTCAATACACGGTGCATTCATTCTATCAGTGATTCCAGTTATATACGCTTTCGTTTCGTATTTCTAGATCATTGTTATAGGCAAGCGATAAATTAATACATTTGTGGATAGACTATAATTTGGCTATCGTTGCTGTATATTTATTTATTTATTTTCTGTCTTTGTGTTATATTCTCTGGTTTGTAACGATATAGAATTTTATACCGTAGGTTTGCTGTGTTTCTGTCTCCTCTCGCCGGTTTGGTCTTTCGCCAGACCGGTTTCGGCCGCTCGCCATCTTCAGTAGCGGTTTGTCATATATATATACGTTTCCTGTTATTGTGTTATTGGGGACAACTGACAAACACTACAGTACAAGTGACAGTGACAGAGTGCAGTGAGGATGCCCCCCGAAAAACATCCAAAGTGCCGACAGTGACTAACACCGCTACTGAAGATGGCGAGCGGCCGAAACCAGTCCGAAACGGAGGGGACGGAAACACCACAAACCTACGGTATTCCAACCCCTCGCGGACCACAAAACAGGTATGTTAAACTATATAGAATTTTATAATTTGTTGAAATAATTAGCAATTTGCAATTCTTTTACGCGTCCAATTTTCTGTCCAAGTTTGGCCTCCAAATACTCCGTTTTTTTTTTCTGGAAATTTCCATTTCCTCGACCGGGATTTCCACGAAATGAGGGCGCGTGAGAGGAGAAAATACGACGGAAAATATGACCGGGGAAACTGTTTCCGCGTGATATCCGCGGGCGTACTGACCGAAATGTAAATTATGCCAGGTACGAACCCCGTAAAGGGCCCCTCCCCTCCATAAGGGTCCTCCGGAATGCCTTCCCCTTACACGATTGGGGGTAGAAACAGGTGTAAACGTTGAGGGTATATCACCGGGTATCTCCCCTATTAGCTAACAGGTTATTCATCGGGGGGGTCGGATGTAAATTGGGCCGACCGTAAATATAAATTCTACCGACGTCGATAATTGACAGAATTTTCTGTTCCATGTAGGTTCGTGATGTTTCTGTCTCCTCTCGCCAGTTTGGTCTTTTGCTAGACCGGTTTCGGCCGCTCGCCATCTTCAGTAGCGCTGTGTTAGTCACTGTTAGCACTTTGGATGTTTTTTGGGCATCCTCACTGCACTGCCCCTTTCACATGTACTGTAGTGTTCGGCAGTTTGTCAGTTATATATATACGTTTCTTGTTATTGTGTTATTGGGGACAACTGACAGACACTACAGTACATGTGAAAGTGACAGTGCATTGAGAGGATGCCCAAAAAAACATCCAAAGTGCTGACAGTGACTAACACAGCGCTACTGAAGATGGCGAGCGGCCGAAACCCCGGTCTAGCAGAAGACCGAACCGGCGAGAGGAGACAGAAACATCACGAACCTACAGTATATTCCAACCCTTCGCTGACCACAAAACAGGTATATTAAACTTTCTGTTTCATCGTTTCCCTCTCGAAATTAGACATTCGGTCCACCGCCGAAAGCTCCGATTTCGACAGAATATTGGGGGGGAATATTTTCTTCGGCCGTTTTAATTTGACAGCCCCCCGCCTCACGACGTGGACAAATAATAAACGGCCGTCGGTAAGAGGAACTTACCGACCCCGGGTTGGCCGTAAAGAAGAAGCCGGCTTTCAATTGCAGTAGGTCGGCCAGTAGGGGCCACTTATTCAGGAGTGGAATTGAAAGAGGCGCAGGACAATAAAGGGGGAAGAGAGGAGCTCAACAAACACCGAAACTACCCTCGAATAATTGGCGGTCCGACACCGCCGTCACCCCTAACGACCGCCCCTAAAGGCCCCCGTGTTGACGACGGCCCCCGAACGGCCATTCAACGTGCCCACCGGCTCGTATAAGTTTTGTCGCTTCTTCAAAACGGCCATACAAAAGAGCGGGCGTTTCGGCCTTGTTATATATGTATATATTATAGTCGGATAGTCGACTTTTCGTTCTTGGCCGTCCACAGCTGCCGTGTGGGCGACAAAGGGTCGAAGGGCGTGGACACTCTCTCTCTTTTTTCGGAATTCGGGATTAATCTCGCCCCCGCCTCTGCGCCCACAAAGGAGGCGGTATATTCCGGTCGGCGGGAGCAACCGGAGGAGTCTCCCGAAGAGGACCCATCTGCCGGCCCGAGAACCCGCGGAGGCGTCACCGAGGAGTCCCTGAAAAGGCCATTCACCGTCCCGAGCCTTCTTCACGCCTTATCGATAAGAAATATAAATATTAAATACCATTGTAACAAATCTTGACTTGATAAAGGAACGGTTGAAACATATTTTGCCAGTAGAGACCGGAGTCACTTCAATTCAAAAGTTTCCCCTAAGAATTAATTTTTCTTATATAACATTAGGAGTAGCATGTGGGAGGGGATGTCATGAGAATAATGTCGATTTTTCGCATAAAATTTAAAAAAATATGTTTCCTCAAGCTTCCTCAAGTTTTCTTAAATTTTTTTAACCCCTCAACTTGTGCTCTCGAGTTGATAATCCGATGAATATAATCCGGGAATTGTGAAAATAGCAATGCGAAAGCTAAGAAAAAAAATCGTTTTATGGATATTTATCATAGGATTGTAAGCTATAACAGAAAAGAAAAGAAAAGAGAGTCGTTGCATGTATAATACTTGCAATGTTGGGCTATGTGCTGCACCTTGCTTCGAAATATATCGCGCAAAAGAAAATTATGATTAATTTTTTAAAATAAATACTATTTATTATTTCCGTTATAAAAGTATAAATAAATATTTTTACAGAAAAAATATGCTTTTTTTTGTCGAAATAGCGATTCGAAAAGAAAGATAAAAAAGTCGATGTACGTGTAACATTGCAGTATTCGGCTCTTTTCCGCAATGTGGATCAAAATCCAAAATTAAAATAAATATTTCGATTAATTTCGTATTTTTTATTGCCAAGACAATGTTCTAGTGTTTTTTTTATATTAAAAAAAATTTGATTTTTTTTGGCCGGTTTTTTTCAAAAAATCTGTGCGTTAAGGGGTTAAACAAGTTTCTATTTTCAATCAATGATGTTGAAAAACCCACCCTCGTTTTCATTTCGATCTAGGCAATTGGGCTGACTAATTGTAAAGGAATGTTGACATGAGCATAAACTATATTACTTTCCGGCACCACAACCGGCTGTACAATGTACGATGGGCAATAAAACTGAGACTGTAAACGTGGCCGGGTATTGGGCCGCCGTACGGGGCAGATGTTAGCCCGGGGGGGGTGGGATCAACTTTTAAACGTTTCCAACTTTCCATTGAGAGCGTTGAAAAAGGCATTAGAGTCAAATCGGTCTACCAACGGCCGGTGGCGGTCAAGACGCTTTCTGTAATTGGGCGGCGCCCCGAAAATATTTGTCAGTGCTGTAGAAAAGATCTGGGAGGCGGAATGGATGAATTTTGGACGGGGGTGGAGGAGGGTGGAGGAGGGTGGAGGGTTTCTCCCCGTCTCCGGCCGTACAACGGGAGGAGGAGCTCAATCCTCCGGTTTAGTGGGTACCGACCGTCCCACCTTAGACTACAAAGGGGCCCACAGAGTCCCACTTCTTATAAGTGTTAAGTCCCATTCGGACAATGGCCGGGTAACCGATTTCGTCTTCACTCGTACTGACCATCATCGGCGGGGTCGTCGCCGGACTCCCTCCTGGGGTCGCCCACAATAGGAAATAGATTTTCTTCTATTCCCAGTCCGCGATAAATTGTAGACCGGTTTTTAAAAACGGTCGGCCTTACGCGATATTTCAGTTGGCCTAATGGAGTGTGACATTGGCCGTGGACTACCCCCTGGATGCACCGACGCGAAGGACAACTATTATTACGAACAAATTATTTGTTAAAACGTATTTTAAAATACGGTATCGACTTTCGGGGATGCACTGAGCCGTCTATATAAAATTCAAATCTTGCAGTCTATGATCGTAAACGCCTCCGACCGAAATATTTTCAATTGTAAATCCTTCCGTTCGAAAAACTCCGATCCTTCAAGTCTTCAGAGGATGGCCCTTTCCATCTCCCTTCGGTCATATTCCGTTATAAGTTCCGAAAAAAAGTATGGGAGAATCTCAGTAGGGAATTTCGTTCGGAAATGAAAAAGTGTCGGGAAAAACAAAGAAAAAAAAACGGTATCCGATATAAATTTTGCGGACGGACGGGTCTAACGGCGTGACAATTTTTTCACCGAAAAAAATTCTTCTTTTCCCGCGTCTTCGCGGCGGTCTTGCCGACCGCACGAATAACCGGTGCGGCTTATCGGTAGAAATTCGTAAGGAGAAAAACAGGATTCTGTGTCCTGCCCACGTGACAATCCTTCCCACGAGGATACAAAAACACGGGTGATGGCTGCAGATCTAATATTCAATAGTGAAGGCTGAATAATATTTAATATTCGATACTTAAAATTTAATGGCACTTAATGTAAGTAAGGAGTCCAACGGCTACTGAAGTCCAGGCAACATTATAGTGCGACATTTTGAAATAAACGTTGTTGCTTGTCTGTGGCATTGTTTTCAATTCGAAAACCTATTGAAAATTCCCGATTCCCAAACTGACGATTGAAAAAATTCGAAATTATCTTTTGAATATAAGTAAATTGTAAATTTTGTCACTCGTACACGTGTTTAAGTTAGTAACGGCTGAATTTGAGCGGCTCGCGGATGCGACCCGCCGATAAAAACGGTTAATGAGCGCAATTTTTATTGCAACTGAAAAAAAGAAAAATTCCAAAAAATGTTCTAGAATAAAAACCCGCCCTCGTACGGAGTTATTGCGCATGAAACAAAATAAGCAGCGTAAGAGGCTGCGGACGGGCTGTAAAACTCGAAATGCAACCGGTATCTCCTTAAAAATGGACGCGAGTTTAAGTACCGCGCAATGAAAAAAAAAATATTTGTAATAAAGAAATGAAATTGCGTAAAGTACGTGCACGAGCGAAAACTGCGAGACTTCCCCCGGCTTAATTTACAACTACGTCCGAAGGTTAATGTTCTGCCGGGGTAGAACTTCGAACCGTCTCGTATTTCAACGAGGGGCTCTTGTATTTCTTTCTTGAGAAAATACAAATAAAGGCCGCTGAGAACAAATTGTGTCTAGCGGAAGGGAAAAGAGGAAAAACTACCCGCATAATTCACTACTCGCTTGGATAGAGTCCAAAAAACGCACGGAACAAAGTTCCGTGGAAAATTAAAATGTTGTCGGTTTAAAATATTTATGGGGCCCTCAAAAAAAAAAAAATCTGTCACCCGCAATTCATTCAGTCCGAATTCTCAGTTCAGGAAAATTCTCCCGAAACTAATTACAGTTATTAATTAACTAACTATCCAGGTAGGAATAACCCGCTTTTCAGGAAATTTTCTCGGGTTTCGGAAAACACCTGAGCGGGCCATAGAAACACAGAACGAATCCGCATAGTGCTCTTGTAGTCTAGATTGTAGACTACAGTCTACAGTGCTTCAGATATAAGATAATTTATCGGCAAATCAAATATAATTGTATCCTTTTTTCTCTCTCTCTCTCTCGATTGGTAATATCCAACTGTGTGTTATTAAAATTGATGTCCCGAAATATTAAAACCCCCATAAATTTCTCTTTCAGCGCATTTCATTCTATGCCGTATGTCCATTATGGTTCAAATACGGCGTTTTATGATGGCCAATAATGGTTCAAATAAACTGTATTTTTGAGAAAAACATTTCCTCCAGACGTACCTATTCCCACCCAGCAGCAGGTTCGCTATCTTGGACTCAGAGGAACGGGACTTAAACAGAAAATTCGGTTCCAGTAAGACATCCAACATCCGTGATCCCAATCTAAAGTCCTTCGTACCATCCACAATGTCTCTAACCGTACTTATTCGGAAGAACGAGTACATTGGATTTTTTCGGACGGTCGAAATGGCAGATTTTTAGAAAAATCCCGCAGATTTAAAAGATGGGATGATACCTTTTTTTTTTACGGTTTAAGACCCGTAAGAGTGACGTGGGTCCGATGGCCCTACATTAAATATTCGGTCACGCGGCCCTTCGACGGGCCCTAAAGAGGCCAAAAAAAAAAAAATATTAACCTCGCCCCACGGTTATTTGTCCCTTTTTTGACGTCTGCCCTCAGATAGCTATCTCCGGACGGCCCTTCATTCGAAAACTCGGTTTTTCCCTCCTCGCCCTATTGTCGCCCGTGAAATATACCCTCGAGTGTTTCCTCCGCGCCGTGTAGCGTCTCGACGAAATGTTGCGGTGGCGAAGATCGATCCCGAGATACGTCGTGAAGAAGATGAAGACGGCCGTCCTTCTTCAGTTATTAGCGGAGCTGTCAACGCATTCCCCGCCGACTGGATGCATTCCTCTTTCGGGAGGCCGCGAATCACATCTATGTTTCTTCCCCTATTCGAACTATACCGAAAAAAATAAATTAAACCAAATTCAATATGAAAAGAGTAGACTGAAATGATTTACAGAGGATGGGACCGAGTATCGTTGAACGGCGTACGGACCACGGGGAGGAAAACCTCCCCGTTATTCACGCCGCAGGTGGGCGAAGGAGAAAAGATTTTTCGATTAATATGCGAAAACTCGCTTACCAAAAAAAAAGAAAAAGAAAAAAGACAGACAGCGCATAGTAAATATAATAAACGTCGGACCGTGCATTAACCGGTGAGTGGAAAATAAACGAGGTAGTGGGAACAGGTGCGTTTATCCCTAGTGTCAATATTTGGCCCGAATGGTAATTGATCTCTGGGGGTTTGCCCCCAGCTCTAGGTAATTAGGGGATTTTATTCGTGACCACGTTGGCACCGTTCGCTCAATATTTTTTGCGCGCAACCCCTTAAACAACCCCATCAATATTTATGCAATCGGGCCCCTGGGGGAAAACTGGGGGACAGGAAAATAATGAATACCATATACGGTATAAGTTATTTTCAGCAAGAAACAGATAACGCTTTTACGAAGAGAAAGAAATATAATAAACTCCTATCGCTGGTCTGATCCCCTGCCAGACCGGTTACGACCGCTCGCCGTCTTCAGTAGCGGCGTGAGTCGCAAGCGAAGTTAGGTGACGTTGCATTGACAGTATGAAGAATCACGTGGCGGCGAAGTGACACACACACCGCTACTGAAGACGGCCTGGCGAAAGAACAAACAGGCGGTGAGACAGAAAAATTTTGTAAGCGATAAATTGTTGGATAGATAAAATATTTGTTTTCAAGGACTGGCGGTATAACACTTGAAAACACAGTAACACAGTATAGGCACTTAGCAGATTTCACTTCGCTTTAGCATATTGTGTCTTCTAGTTCGGTATGAAAAAATAAATGAAATATATTCAACAATTTGATAAGATGTATTTCGGTCTTGAGGAGTTCTTCAAGAAGGGAATCGAAAATTTGCCGGAAAAGTGGCCGGAGAGTTGTCGATAATATCGGTGAATATATAGCAGATTAATAATTAAAGTTTCTTTTTAAAATAAAATGAATTCCAAAGTCAAAATGTTGATTACTTTTGGGTACCCCTAATATATAACTTGTTTCACGGCCGTTCGCCATCTTCAGTAGGCGGCCTATTGTCCGCACTGTCGCCGCACCATTACCTCGGCTGCGGTGTCGATCTCGCGAATATTCGGGCGAGAATCGAATATGAATACATAAAAAATATTCCGCGCCCGCTACATTTTATATTTATCAAACCGGGAGGAGTAGACAGGAGGAATAATTTCAAAACTAATTCAACCGGCAGATCGTAATAAAATAAGAAATGCGGCCTTTATTTTCTGTCGGCCAATTTCACGTTTTACAGACGGATTTTTATACTGAACTCACAAGTTGTTAAAAGCCCTCGATCTCGTCCGCTCATGACGCATTAAAATTTCATTTTGGCAATTATGACCGGACGGGCTGTACGCTTCTTATTGCGGACAATAAAACGAAAGGAAAAAAAAAACTGGAGACCATTTTTTTTTGGCGTAGGGGCGTTTATATCGGGCGCAGTTTTTATTATTGTTATTGTATAATAATTTTTTGCGGCGGCGCCAGCGAATTTTTACGACCTCGAACGCTTTCCGGAAACGAAACAAAAAATACGCCCGATACGGGGGAAATTGAAAGCGTTGATTTCGTGTGACGATCCTTCTTCCCTCCTGAAGATTACTGGAGGTAAGTACGACGAGAGATATATATATAATAAATATATATATATATATATATATAAGGAGAATAGCGGAGGAAGGGACCTCTAAAATAGCGTACCGAGAAGAGGAGAGGACTGAAGAAGGTGTCGAAATCCGAACCTGATGACCGAAACAAAGACGGCGGAACCGAGGAAAGGACGACACGGAGAGGATTGGAGCTACTGAAGAAGATGGGCTTGAAGGGATTGATTTGTTCGTGCGGCTAAAAGGCCCTGGGAATTAATATATATATATACGATTTCTGTCCACAATAATGTCTAAAGGAACCGACATGGGTCCTCGTAAAAGTGGAAGACCTCCGTGGTGGCGGTCATCTCCTCCTAATGCCCTCTTAATTGAAGATTAGACGAATTAAAATTTCTTTCCTTTTGTCTTTCCATTCTTTCTTTTTTTTCCCCCTCCCCCTACCGGTCCAATTATTGAGGGAGGACCACCGCGGAGTGGGAAACGGGAGTGAGAGATCAATTCCTCGTAGATATTTTCCCCTACGTCGTCGTCGTAAAACGAAGTTTGTGTGTGGCCCAATTTGTCCGAAAAGGGCCGCCGCGGGTACAATTTTTTTTTTCAATGATTTCTGTCCGTTGTGAGTTTTGAGAATCGCACCTCGTCTGCTGCGGAAACAAAGCGTTTGGAAGATAATCGTAATAAACGCGGAATTAAAAAATTAATAATTTGCACCTTGAAAAAACGAAATAAGTTGAATTGTACGCTTGAAAATTTGTATTCGAAATTATTCCATCGCTCCGATCTTTTGATTCCCCTCGCATATCCTTCCTGAAGATCCTGCGCGCCGTCTTAAGAACCGTCTTAAGAGCTACTAAGGGCTGGAGCGGAAGAACCGTCGAAGGGCGGGATTCGAGTCGTCAAATAGTCACCGGATACGATTTTAAAAATTGCAGTCGAGACTTGAAATAAACGCGGAAAGAAAATAACAATTCAGATCATCGGAAGAAAAATGAAATAACTTGAATTATAAACTGAGAATATTCAACCGATTCGCAGATCATAAAATGGGAAGCCTGACGACGCAACACATGTAGATAAACGACATAAAAGTATTTACTGTAGAATTTTATTCAGTGAATAATAGGCCAGGGATACGAGAGATCTTCTGCAACTATCCTTGGCTCTCTTCTGATCCTGGAACCTGTCCGCGTCGGACCAGTTTTCAGTTTAGTTTGAAATTATTATTGCAATAAACAGGTCCGTTTATGGTTTTGATTGGCCTGGATGGTCTCGTGGATAACTTTCGGTCGGTTGAAGCGATTTTCAGAAATTATATCTTTTACAGCATCCGTCGGTTAAATATAATTTTAAAAAAATTGTGGGCCGCAAGTTCTTCAGATCTAATATATATATATCCTAGTGTTCGGATAATTGTACAGTAGAGAATTCTCCCTTTGTTCGGGCCTGTGGAAATTTCGTTTTTTAACAATGGCCGAGGCTTAGGGGTGGTTGTAGTTGAAATGAAATTGTTGTAGGATTTGGAGCACGTGTTGGCCACAATTTTTACCTTCTCGGGACCGTTCAATTGTACCCTTTTTCGGCGGTCCTCCTTTCGGTCGGAGCTTTCTCGGCCTATTTGATTCCTTAAAGCTTAAGTTCTATTGTTGTCCCCCTTCCCCCATTCTTCTGCCCGGTCTCCCGTTCTACCGGCCCTCGTTTCGGCACGCTTTGTTGGTGCCACACCGAACAGGATAAACTTACACGCTGCGGGGGCGGACCTCCTCCCTCTCCCTGTTGTGTACTCCGGTCGAGTAGGAAGGAGATCGATCGTAATCGGGCTATTGGGGGGGGCGGCTGCCAACAATGAAGTTTTACATTCCCCGATCCCCGGGTTCCCATTGTGGCTTAACAATTTAACCCGAGCCCCGCCGCTTCCATCCCGGTTAGGGGACCTTCGGGATTATCCTCGGATTACCGGCAGAGGCGTAATCCGACGGGGCGAGGCTACCGCGGGGTTGAACGGGATTCGGGGCTAATGGAACCGGCGGTGCGTCCACTTTAAGGCTTTCATCCCCAGGAGTTGAACCGCTCAAACATACCCGGAAAATCCGGCAACAGTATATCCACCATTTACTTAATTTAAGGCTAACACCGGTTTATTAACTAGAGCTAAAACTACACCCATTGCCAGTTTTCGTATATACCTGTTTCATACTATTTTTTCATCTAATTACTGAAGAACCTGCATCAGTCGAATCAGGCCCCCCCCAAAAAAAAAAAATAATGCGAGCAGTTCATAAAATAGGGCGTTCACAAAAGGGAACACGAAGAAGGACACGAAAGAGAACATGGAAAGGGAGTTGAAATGATCGTTGATGAGCAAAAAGTTTTGCACGAAACGTTACTGGAGGTACAAAAAGCCGAGAAATGTCACCGCTTCTGAGAGCCTTTTTCAATATTTTTTTGATAAAGTCAGATATCCTATTTTGTGAAGAAAATAAATGTTCCTTTCGCCAGACCGGTTTCGGTGACAGTGTGACAACAGGCCGCGGGTGAGGCCGCCCGAAAAACCTCCGAAGTGACTGACACAGCGCTACTGAAGACCGGCGAGCGGCCGAAAGACCGGTCTAGCGATAGACCAGACCGGCGAGAGGAGACAGAAACACGCGAAATCTGCGGTATTCCAACCGCTCGCAGACCGCAAAACAGGTCTGTTAAACTATTCCGGCCAAGTGGAAGCATTTTATGTAAGCGAATATTTTTTTTTTTGGTTTTATGGCGATTGCGCTCATCTCGCAGGACGCGAAACCGGTCTACGTCGCGGACGGAAACCGCGTCTATCCGATTTATAATAGTATTTAAAATGGTCGGGCTCGGATTATTATCCGTTTCGTTAGCGGTCGAATTTCAGCTCTGAAATAAAAGCCCGCGTTCAAAAAAAATATGGAAATTTTATTCGGTTCGTTAAAAGATATCATTTCTGAAAATCGCCTCAACCCGATGCCCCGAAGTTATTCCGGCCAATCAGTACCATAAACGGACACGCGTATAATAATAATAATAATGCGAAACTAAATAGCTGAAACTGGTCCGCAGAGCAGCTTATCTCGAGATAGCCCGGAATCTTTGCTGAAGATCTCTCGTATCTGATCGGACTAAATTAACAAAGTGCCCGGCTATTTTGCATTGAAAAAAAAATTCTACAGTAAATACGTCGATGTTGTTCAGCCACATGAAAACAGCGTCGTTAGGCTTCCTATTTTATGATATTTATTCAGACTATTAGAGCCAGGATCGCAACGTATAGATCCGATGAATCGTTTGAATATTTTCAACCGTATAATTAAAATGTTATTGCCACTAATTGCAGGGTGTAATAAATTATTTATGTTTTATTATACCTACAAATTATTTGTGTTTCAACATACCTGTGGTCTCTGCGAGGGGTTGGAATACCGTAGGTTTCGTCGGCCGTTCGCCATCTTCAGTAGCGGTGTTAGTCACTATTGGCACTTTGGATGTTTTTCAGGCATCCTCACTGCACTGTCACTGTCACTGTCACTGACAAACACCGCAGTGCAAGTGACAGTGACAGTGCGAAGTGAGGACGCCCAAAAATCATCCAAAGTAACTAACACCGCTACTGAAGACGGCGACCGGCCGAAACCGGTCTAGCAGAAGACCGAACCAGCGAGAGGAGACAGAAACACTGGAAATCTCCAATTATTTCTATATTTAATTCCGTTCCGAAATCTCGAATCGAATAACTCGAGGAAAAAATCAATTCCTCCCCCTCCCCTTCAACCAAAAAAATGCTCACTAGATTTTAACTGTACGACCGTAACGTTCATCGGAGCGTGCTCGAATCGGTTTCGAATCGGTCCGGTTACAAACCAGGTACAATGGGGAGAAAAAAAAGCAAATATACAACAAATTTTTCGCCCCCCCCCTTTTTGAAACTGTTCAAGCGAGGCCCTAAGGGCTCATTCTTGGCGCTTTGGGTTGCACGAGACCTCGCCGCGATAAAGGGTAGTAGTCGTCGTCCTATACATCCAACCCCCGGAGGCGGGTCCAATACACATTTTTTTTTGGCCGTTGTTGAATGTTCCTCTTGGTACCAACAATATAACCGACTAATATTATATATATATTGATGAAAAAAAAATACCATCTCTATTATATTAGCATCGTTAGTAGCACTTTTTATTCAAATCTCTGGGAAGACCAGGAATTGGAACGTGCCTCGAAGTGGGGTCGTACAAAGAGTCGAATTTAAAGTCCGAATTTTTAAAAAAAATTTCACCGGATCCGTCGAGTCTTGTGGTCGACATCGGTGGAAATGTTGAATTGGTTTTCGGAAAAATTCGAATTCGAAATTGACATAACGTAGACATCCAACTGAACCACGAGGACACCATTACAACAATTTGAAATGATCTTTATGTGATTATAGACTACATTGAGTGAATCTCTCGTAGCTGATCCTACCGTTTGAAAAAAATCTGTTTTTTCTTTCATTTTTCGCGAATCTCATCAAATTGGCCAATATAAGCCTTGGCGTCCAAGTAGGCCTTAGGTCGAAATAATTGTTTCGCATTTTTCAATTATATTTTCCTATATACACGGCGCTTAAGAATTGAGCGCAAAATGCAGCAACCGGAGTCAGCGCGAATCGCAGAAGATTATTTAATGGATTAACGCGATTTTCTATCGTTTGCCCAATTAACATTTTCTTTTTTTCCATAGCAATTGACGTTCCATAGTCAATTAACGATTCACGACGAGTGAAGAGTAAACAGGCCGATGATTGAAAATTTAAATGGCGTTTTTTTTTCTCTTTTCATTTCAGAAAATTTTTCGCAAATTGACTAAGTAGGCCGAACGCTCAAGTTGTACTCAGAATTTATATATAATAGAATTTTTTTTGGACTTTGAGATCGAATTTACTGGCCACGGGAACGAACACCGGTTGCGGAATATTCGAACTCGTGAATATTTGTTCGACGATTATACGATTTTTTCACTTAATTAAAGGCATTTTATAATAATACGGTCATTTTTCCAATCGATCCCTGCACAGAGGGAAATTGAAAAGCCGCACCGTCATCAACGATCGGCCCCATTTGCCTCTCAATTGCCGCAATCAGTTTTACGACCGCAATTAATAAGTGTCGGGAAAAATATTTTCCTTAATTGTGCTGAGGGGGATTAAGATTTTTTTTTGCCGGTTAATTTCATCGCGTCCCATCTACAATTGTTCATCCATTATGCCCGGTGTCGATTGGCGGTCGCACGTGCAGTATACACGTGAACAAAACGAGTCTGACTGCTGTTTCTGCCCTTGTAGAAAACAGCATAATATACATAGTATGTAGGCGTTGTTATATTGTGTCGAATAGCAATTGAAATTCTACTTGAGAGAAATTGTTGTTGTGAGCACGTGCTAGACCGGTTTCGGCCATCTTCACAAGAACAACAAGGCACACGACATATATACAGACCGACAAGCAGACAGTGCAGTGAGGATGCACGAAAAACATCCGGACTACCGGAGATGGCGAGCGGCCGAAACCGGTCTAGCGAAAAACCGATCCGAAACCCAAAAAATCGACGGTACTTGACAGAACACGAATTTGAAAATGATCACCGCCCTAACGGACGAACAACAAACACAATTACCGCTCAAATTATATTACAGAATATTCAACACAGGCGCAATACCAGATTCTTGGCCGGACATCACAATTATCCCGATATTAAAACCCGGCAAAAAAAGCACAGACCAGTATTACATAATTGAGACAATAATTCTCGCTGCGATTAAGACCTGCTGAAGATGTCATCAACGGCGTAATTAATATCAATTATTCGGTGGGGAGGCGGGGAGGATTCTGTATATAATCGATCTTTTCCTTAACGGGCGAACTACGGATACATCGAAAATCTTCGGGCAACATGTTCCAAACGTAATACCGGGTGCTTTCACCTTATTAGGGGGGGGGGGCGCCTAATCGGCGTTGTAATTTCGATGTAATGAGGGCCCCCAAAATTGGAATTGAGAGAGATGTTCCTCCTTCCGAGCGGGAAGGAACATTAATTGGTACCGCCGTGTCCGTACAGCGTACCGCCTACCGGGAGGTCATGACAGGGGCCCTAATTGGTGGCGGGGGCCCAATTAGAGGGCGATCCGTCTTAACGCTCCAGGAGAAAAAAAAAAAAATGTATTCAATTTGATATACCTGTTTTGTGTGGTCTGCGAGGGGTTGGAATACTGTAGGTTCGTGATGTTTCCGTCTCCTCTCGCTGGTTTGGACTTTCGCTAGACCGGTCATATGGTTTGTCAGTTATATATATACGTTTCTTGTTATTGTGTTATTGGGGACAACTGACAGACACTACAGTACATGTGAAAGTGACACAGCGCAGTGAGGATGCCCAAAAAACATCCAAAGTGCTAACAGTGACTAACACAGCGCTACTGAAGATGGCGAGCGGCCGAAACCGGTCTAGCAAAAGACCAAACCAACGAGAGGAGACAGAAACATCACGAACCTACAAAAAATGTATTCCTTCGGGATATTTCAACTGGCACGAACCCGTTCCCGGAGCGGTTCGTTCTCCCCGGAACACTTAGAAATTGAACGGGGACCGAAATCACAAGCGGCTTAACGATTCCCGAAATAGTTACGGAGGCGGACATAGAAATATATTGAATAAAACTCTGGACACAAATAAATAAATACAAATAAATTCTAAGGCCCATTACGGATTGTAGATTGTAGAACTGTGGTTTTGTTGATCCCCTCAACTCGGTTGCGCACGCCCAGTAATGTTTTAAAATACGGTTGTAAATTAATAATTTGTTCTGTAGGTTCGTGATGTTTCCTGTCTCCTCTCGCTGGTTTGGTCTTTCGCTAGACCGGTTTCGGCTGCTCGCCATCTTCAGTAGCGCTGTGTTAGTCACTGAAAAAGTTAGAAACCGGTCTAGCGAAAGACCAAACCGGCGAGAGGCGACGGAAACATCACGAACCTGCAGTATTCCAACCCAGGTATATCAAATTAATAATTTGTTCGTAAGTGATAATTGTCTGGGATCGTGAATTCCGAATAAATTAGTTTAGAATTAGACCTGTTTTGTGGTCCGCGATGGGGTTAATACCGTAGATTTCGTGTGTTTCGTCTCCTCTGAACCAGAAAGACCAAACCGGCGAGAGGAGACAGAAACACACAAAATCTACTGAATAAATTATTTACGATGAATTTATTTTTTTAATTAAATTTTAGACTAAACGAACGCTCAATTATTGGAATACCAGTGGATTCATGCGATCTTCCGTCCCCGTAACAGAAGGCGCTTATTCTGTAAGCTAAAAAAAAATCCCAATGTTGTGGATGAAAGATAGCGAATTATTTCCATAAATTCGCAAATTATTTCATAAATTGGCCTCTACCTTTGGAATGGTCGTTACCGCCGTTTCTAACCGTGTTCTCTCTCTCTCTCTCTACTTCGGCCTCTCGCCGTCTTCAGTAGCGTTCCGCCGATGACAATTTCGTACCGCCTAAATATTCCTCCGTGCGGCGCCAGTAAAATTTCCCAATTTAAATGCGAAATCCAATACACCATAAACAGAAAACGAGACGGCTCAGATGCGGGTACTGTAATTCCCGCCTGTTAGGGAGCCGAAAACCGGTCTAGATATTCCGAAACCCGAGGTATCTCAGCCAGTGACTATTCGGTATACATTTGCGGCCTTAATTCCCGGCGTAATGCCTTTTTAAAGTGACTCGCAATTATAATCGTATCAGGGTGTAAATTCACAGTTAATAGACCTCTCTCTTTGTAATTTTCGTACAATTGGTCGATACCTACCGTTCTTAATTTTGTTGTTTTTTCCGCCATCTCAATTATTATTATTTCTCGATTATGGCCCGCGTTTATTTACGCCGACCTGTATAATAATATCATGCCCACCAGGTGATTGTGGTGACATTTTTTAAGTCCAAATTGGGACTTAGTTCGGTTAGAACGGTACCTGACCGAAACAGGTCCACCTTCGGCCTACAGACATTAGGACTGGGAGAATTTTAATTGCACCTACCGTTATATCTATTTTCCCGACGGAAAAGCACCACTTTCTAATTATAAACAGCTAATTATTTGTTATCATAAGAACCTTCAGTTGATAACACGTTCTGCTATAGGCCATCAGGTCCAAACGGAACAGTAAAAAATATTTTTACTGAGACGGGTGAAACTATGAAAACTTGTACACCGATGTGTACTGCACGGAGTACGCCTTAGGATTGGGTACAATCGACGCTATTCAACAGGCGAAAAGATTATAATAAAAGTAGAAAAACAAGCGCTATTGCTTTGGCGACATCCCAGGATTGATTCGCGGGCAAAAAAAAAATTGCCGCTTATTACTGCGTTTTAATGGCGTTTAATGGCCTCGTGGAAATACGGACGTTGAAATTACAGATACGAATCAAACACGTTTTTACGACTGAATTCGCGCGTAAACTATAAACACAGGATTATTATATCCGTTTATTCTTTTAATGATGCGCGAAAGAAAACTCATCGAAATGACATTGTCGTGTCAATAGATGTCCAATTGACGATTCTGGAACACTTTCGTAGAACTGCAATTTTACAAAAAGCGCTTTAAAATACTGGGTTTTAAAATACTGTTATAAATTGATAATGTATTTGCTAGTGATTGTTACGATCCGTTGTTGAGGAGCTTTAGTAGCAAAGTTTCTGTACCTTTTGAGTCTTGAGTATGCCGGTTACTCTCAATCAAGTACCGCACTTGATTTTCAATAGGATATTGGGACCAATTCAGGAAAAACGGCAGGACATGTTGCACTCTTTTGGGCAATCGTATTTAATCCATTCCCTGGAACTGCTTCCTATGAATCAAAAAGTGCCATTTTATCGATTATATTAAGTCACTAATACTGCAATTGTACTTATAACTGTTGATTGTACAAAATGAAATGTGTCCAGAACTATCTGTATAACTCTGTAAATGTAGAGTTAAGCTTTTTCTCAACTTGATGTTTCCCAATTTCAACTTATCAATACCGACGTTTCTAACGCTCCAATAACACCGAGGACAGGATTCAGAGACGCCCCGAATAATATCGTTTGTCCGTTCCACAATGTTTCTTAATAAGGTCCTCCCTTTCAGAAGGACACCTGCCCTCCGCTTTTAATGCTTAGCCGACAACCTTTTTATCGGAGAATGACTAGAGTCGGGCAATTGAGGGCCTCGGCGGGGTTTGGGGGCGCAAAATCTTCACAATGGCGTTCGACGGGAGAATTTTCCAATTCTCGGGCCGGCGGTTCGCCCCAAAGACCTCAGCTTCCCTAAGCAAACAACCACCGGCAGGCGGTAAAAGATCGAATTCCGGAGGCTTCAATGCTCGGCCGACTTCAAAAGCTATTTATTTATTTTTCGGTTTAAAACCGCCCCCCCCCCCCCGCCCCTCCTTTCTGGCAATAATAATACCCCAGTCCAGATGTTTGCCGTCTTGAGCATAATTGGAGTAAACGTTTCGATCCCATTTTTCTTTTTATTCGGCCCGCCGTTCCCTGAACCCTCGGGAACCGGAGATTCCCCTTTTGTCGCCGCCCAATTGCATTGGGCGCGGATCGACGCCTATGACATTCGGGATAATTTCAAATTCAAACCGGGGGGGGGGGAAATAGGTCATGCCGAGCGGAATAAGCCGGTGATTATTAATATTGTATCGGATTTGTGCCGAGATAATAATTGTCCGACTACAAATTCTAATTCCAGGGGGATAGATTCAGGGTAGCGATGCTTTTAAACGCTAAGCCGAAGCAAATATACAAAAAAAATTTGTTCAACTATGGATATACATAGATTTTTGTACATAAGCGTGGGAGGAACGACAGAAGAACGAAAACACTTACTTATTTTCCCTTGTTATTAAAAACATTCCAAAACAACCCAGTTGGATGGATTAACTCTGCCTGGTTTATCTGGAAAAATATCGAACTAAGCCCCTCAATTACAGTGTAGATTTAATGACACTTGACTTTCGGACACTTCGTTTAAGTCAGACATCTGTTGGCTTAAATCGGTCGGATTAATCAAATCGAAAAGAGGGGGGGGAAAAAACCCCCGAACATTTTGTCAAAAATACTCACCGGAAAACAACTCTCAAACTCCCAAAAAACTCAACGTCATTAATCTCAATTTTTCAATCGACGGCCCAAATTAGGCATTCTAAAGGTACGACTTTTTTTAATCGGTTTAACATACCTGTTTTGTGGTCTGCGAGGCTTTGGGATACCGTGGATTTCGTATATTTCTCTCTTTCGGTTTGGCCTCTTGCTAATGTGCAACGTGCCTAAGTGATTAACGCCGCTACTGAAGACTGCGAGCGGCCGAAACCGGTCTAGCGAAAGACCGGACACAAAAAATCTACGGTATTCCAACCGCTCGTAGACCACAAAACGGGTATGTTAAATTATATATTTGGTGACAGAGATGACGCTGGATGCTTTTGTCGGAGAATCCGCTCATCATCATCGATGTGAACTCCAGCCCTTACTGGACACACCGAAGAAATAACCATCGTGAATTTCCTCTTATTTATGAAAATTAATTCATTTTCACCCGTTATTTATCCAGAAGAACGCCCCGGTTGATCCTTGACTGCTATTTTCTGTGGACAGGATGAACATCCTGAGACAGGACCAAAAGAAACGATGATAACAGCTTTATCGGGAGGCCCCGAGCCTGGAATGATCTTGAATGGAATGTTGTTAAAATAGTCCTAAATACGTCTGAGAGAGTGAAATATTATTTTGAGATATCAGTCAGCAGTTCTTATTAATTAATGTGATGCTAAACTTCAAAATTGTTAACTTAAGATATAAATATTATTAGACAGGTATTGCTTGTATAACGAAGCAATTGGCTCATGCTGAAAATATCTGACAAAGGGAAACATTAATATATCTGTCGGGTGCTTTTATAATAGTTCAAAAATGCAAATTATTAAATTATAATATTTAAATAACAGAAAGGGAAACGATAATATAAAATATCAGTCGGCTGCTTTTCAGTAACGTGACAAACTATACTTTTAATTATTGACTTATGACACCGTGACCTGGAAACGTGTCGCTAAACGTTCTGTATACGTGCTGTATGTCGGTATATTGTATTAGGTGAAAAATAATCAACAATTTGATAAGATTTATTTCGGTCTTGAGGATTTCTTCGAGAGGGGAGGAAATCGAAAATTTGCAGGAAAAGTGGCGGCGGAGAGTTGTCGATAATATCGGTCAATATATATAGTAGATTAATAACTAAAGTTTCTTTTTTGACAAAATAAAATGAATTCCAAAGTCAAAATGTCGATTACTTTTGGGTACCCCTAATATATTGCCATATGTTGGTTTGGCAATAAAACTTGTCCTTAATACTTATAATTGTGCCCGCAATTATGAAAGTGGTCTAAGTCAATTCAAACATTAAATACAACATTTTCATATGAAATTCGCACAAAATTTCATATTCACAGTAAACTTCCATTAATCGAGACTAATAAAATTCTAAATTAAAATGTTGCATAATATAAAAATATTTGTTAATTTATTCGAAAGCAATTCATTAAATATCTCGAAACAAGAAATATATGACTTAGACCACTTTCATAATTATGGGCACTATTGTTGCGAACAATTCATCTTATTTCTGTATTATAAGTGCAAACAATTTGTTCTCACAACAATGTTTATAATTATATCCTAATGACACTGGATGCTTTTATTACAGGTTGGTTATTTCTTATCGGGCCAACCAACCAATCTTATTATATCAAACATAGTTGAGATATCCTTATTTCGTTGGAGTACAATTGAAATTGGAGACTGTGGAGTATTGAAGAAAGTGTAATAACTTTTCCTACTGAATTTCTTCGTATTTATGGCAAACATTTGTCACTGTTGAACGGACGCCTTCCAGTCGCCGCAATAATTCAGGACTTGTTGGGAAAATCTTTCCCAACGGAAAATTCAACGGTCTTACAGTAATCGATTACGGCGTAAAGAGGAAACACCCGGTGATTTCCACCTTCGAAATCCCGGTCTTCCCATTGTTGGTCACGCGCCAACACCGTCAACCAGACTCCGTAGTCTATTTCCAGACCGTTCCCTCAACAGTCTCGAAATCGACAACCAGTTTCGAATTAATGAGCGAAAAAATAGAATAAAAATATCAGGCGCCGATTTGATGAATTCGTTCATATTTTGCGTCCATCCTTTGATCGTACGTCGCTGTATTTTCATTCCTTTTTGACTGTGCTGATGGGATGCTTCTCCACTGCATAAGTATATAATACCTACCTATAATATAATAACAAGAAGAACTCACGCCGGTTTCGTCTTCTGCCGGACCTGTTTCCGTATTACTGTAAATATGAATTGAACAACTTTAAAATTTTGGTTTAAATATTGTATTATCCGTCTAATCGTATTTTCATCAGTCGACACATAAAGAAAAATAACGCATGACGCATCAGGTAGCGAAAGACCAAACCGTCGAGAGGAGATGGAAAATCGGGAAAACTATTTTTTTTTTTAACTTTTCTTATTGCACAACTTTGGTGCAGAAGATGGGCTGGAGGAATAGGATTCGACGAGAGGATTTGGAAGAGCGGAAAGACTTTGAGGTCGTTGGAAACAAACCCTTGGGGGGGGGTGGGGCATTGAGGACTTCCCGGAATCTCTTCGGCAGGATCTCTTCCTCTCTTCCAAGGAATCTCCGGATCTCGGATGTCCTGACGGAGGCCTACAGTATACGGATAGTATTTTAACATCTTCTGAAATTCTTGGGGTACGAACGACCATATTTTCCGAAACCCGGATGATCCGTTCACGTGGGCCCCCCCCCCAATTAGAAAATAATCTTATAAATGAATTAATCGAGCGGCCTAATTGACCAATTATATAATCTGAAAAATGGTGACCGGTCAAAGCGCTGGCCGTTGGTGACGCGGGGATAAAAGGAGGAGTGGACCACTTAACCGAAAAATAACGAACCGCCCCCATGTTGGGGGGACATTCGTCCGTCGTCCCTCAGCGTGTGGTCTCAGCAAAGAGGCCATTAAAACCGGGCCTCAACCTACCGCGTCGATGCCGAATTTGGAATTAAATAGCCTGAATATATTAACCTGGGTATTAACAACAAGGGAAGAAAAAACAAAAACACGAAAAGAAAGACAGAAAAATTCTCCCTCGACACGTACGTCGTGGCGTGTTCAAATTAATATTCAAATCCTTTCGACCCCGATAAAATATAATTGAACTTGAATTGTCACAAATTGGCTTCCGGTGAGATTCGAGTTGGATGTTGTGGGAAGAATATGGAAGTGTTTCCTTCTGGGGCCTAAATTTTCAACTTCAGTTCCATTTTATACAGACCTAAACCGTAAATTTGGACTGCTGAGACCTCTTTTGAAGAGGACATCAAAACATATATATATATATATATATATATATATATATATATATATATATATATATACAAAACCTCAAGTTGGTTCACCCTTCGTTCGGACCCTGACGATGGAAACGGTAACAGTTCCGAAACGTCGAAGCGGACAAAACCCTCGACTCCGGGCTCCGGAAGGAAAGAGTAAAAACCCTTCCGATGGAAGGGTGGTTTCCCGTCAAAATTGACCCAATCATATCTAATCAATTTGTTCATTCAGTCAAAATATTTCAAGAGAAATTCATCGTGAATAATTTATTCAAAATTCACTTTTTCCTTCGACATCCGAAAATTTCCCTGCAGACGCCCGAAAAGGAAGTGGCCGCGCGGCCTAAATGTTTAAAAAAATGTAATAAATAAAAAAAAGGGGGGAAACCGGTGGGTTATTAGGAAAGTTTTTCCACAAGGCCTATTTTATATTTTATCCAATAATGCACTAGTGTAAATATTTTTTACGGATGTGTAGAACCGTTACAAATCAATTCTAGACCGGAAAGTTCTGTTATTTATCCGGCTTCAATGCCGAGAACCCAATTACCGAATGAAATATAAAAGTGTAGAAAGTTTTTCGGGGTTTCCTCCGACGACACTAAGATCTTCGGGTTTTATCGCTTCCTCGGCTGAAGACATCTTCGGAGAGGAGAGAGAGCGTCTTAATGAAGCCGTCGTCGATACCGGTAACGCGAAGGACCCACAAACACCGGAGTTTAGTGGCATTCCTCAGTAGCAAACGGTCACTTAGAGGTACAGTCGTCCGGAGAGAGTCGTCCGAGTAAAGCCGTCCATTAGCTCCACCTTCGTTAACCGACAGATTTAACCCGGGGGTGGAAAAAAAAAAGGTTTAAAATCCTACCGTTTTAGAATCCGGCCGTATTCAGATATCCGATTCAAAAGTGTTATCAACCCTTTAGTTTTATTTCTTCGACGTATCAACCTCCCGGATCCAGTCCTGGAGTTCCAGTGTACCGAACATACTTGATAGGGTAAAAATTATCCACTATTTGGTCCTACTCGAACATCAAATTCTGTTGCAATTTACAGCTTTGAAAGAATAACCGAGGATTAGGCGGCCACAATCCAAAATATTTCGAATCTCTCATCGAACAATTCTTCTTTTTCTCTCTCTCGCTAGATGTCCAAAAATTCGATCCCCTTTCGGTATAAACAGACGGTGAAAAATACTTAATTTTGTATGACCCCCAATAATAAGTGATCCCGGTTTTAAAATTTAAAAAAAAAATTCTGTCCCACTTACGGCCAATCATCAAATCCGTGAGGGTGGAGAGAAAGTAATACATTATTTAGACGGAATTACTAATTTGATTTAAAACTGTTTTGTGGTCGATCTTTAGTTAAACTGGAATACACTTTTTTTTAACATATTTACAATTGGATTTGAAATTAAGCATACTGGCCCTAGCGGGGGGGGGGGGCTTACCACTGATTATTTACTTAATACTTATTTGTGCCGTTAGCGACATAAGTGTATTTAGAGAGAGTGGAGTAGAACGGATTGGGAAAATGTCCGTTTTCCACAGGGAAGCCCGCATGTCGAGTTGACGTCGCCTTAACAATTTTCCCCTAGTTAAGTTCGTCTGTTGTCCTGGTTGGCGGGCAGGTGTCCGCCTACCCCCGAGGTTTATTGGGCCTTCGACGGTCGCTGAAGAATGGGAGTGGCCGACCGTGAACCGGCCTGGGTGGCCCCAGAAGGAGGAGGCGGAGGAGGCGGCGGCGGTAGCCAAATTATTTTCTTTTCCCGGAGAATCGCTGCGACAAAAGATGGGAAAGCTGATGGGGGGTGGGAGTGGGGGTCGTCACCCTTCTATTTATAGACCTGTCCGTACGTCAACGTCACGGCGGATCAAAAAGACGTATCCAAAACTACGGACGCGAAATTGGTCCTAAACCTTCGTCGATACCTGGCTCTGACAACAGTATCGTACCGCCCTTAAAGGACTCTACCTCAGCGTAATGAACTTTTAAAGGTCGAAAACCTCGCGGACATATAGACAGTAAAGACGGCATGGAATCCACGTAACCGTCTGAAAAGAATAGATTCAAATCTCAAATTTTGACCTCGTTTCTTTAAAGACGCCAATCCTAAGTCCTTCGTGCAGTGAATCCAAGTGGTAGTATCGTAAAACAATTCCAGTAGCCTCTATCGTAATAATTAAGTATATGGATCTAGAAAGGACCGTAGGCCGGAATGAATGTATTTGTATATTGTTTTTCAAGATTTATTTCAACAGAAAATAAAGTTATTTGTCTCCTTGAGTCCTTCGAACCGTCTTCAGCGCACCTACAGTCGACCGAATTATAAAATCTCGGTTTCACAAAATCCATTTCCGATTTACCCCCCCATCCGTTATCCTTCAAGGGTGGCTTAAACGCCGCCGGCCCAGAGATCTTAAAATCTCTGGATTATGCAATAAAAAGTTTAAAAGGATAACTACTTCGTCAAGAATGGTTAAAGGCAGGGACGGACCTTGTTGCGTCCCGGTAACAGGACGCGGTTCCTTCAATCACAGACGAGGCTTCCAGCACCTGGAGGATGCAGAAAGAATGGGATCCTGCGGGACGAAGTCAGGATTTAGTGGAACCGAACGACTTTAATAAATAACTTTAATTTAACTAACTCGAATTTTACACAGGGTTTAAGGGGAAGAGGGTTTTACAACCCGAATATCCCGATAACACATTTCCGAAACACTATAAAACACAATTTACAACTGAAACGTTTCCTTCCTCCGGGGGTGAGGGGGTTAATGGAAAAAAAAAAGTTACCCCTTAAGAAGTTCTAAACGGTCCCAACTTTTTATGTATCGACCCCGAATTATTACAGACCCCAGTATCTTTTATTATACTGCCCTGCCCGGTAAAGGGCGATATACTTAACGCGATCTACGATACTAATATTATACGGCGGCCCTCTAATAAAAGGGCTACCGTAAGGTCCCACCGTAAATGAGGGCCGCGCTGATAGGGTGGGGGGGTGGGCGGAGGGGTAAAACCGGTCTCTTACAAAAGACCGGTTTATGGACGCCGACACGCCCCCCCCCTTCCACCGCCCGGAGGAAGAAAAAAGTATACGAGAAGTAGAAGGGCGGTAAAAAGGGCACTATAAATAGGTATATGTTTCTTAATGAGGTTTGGACACCGGCCAGAATTTATGCTCGGAGCTCCCGGGCTTTTCTTCTCCGGGGCGCTGGAGTAAAAAAGAAAAACAAGAAATACGGTAGTCCGACCGCATCTTTCTCGATGATAAATAGGGCACTAATTTAGGCATTTTTTCTCAAACCTCCCTCCCATTCGACCTAGTCCTCCGTTGAAACGTTTAAATCTTATTGCGTTCCTAAGGGATTTATCTTAAAACATCCCTCGACCAGTCTCAGTCTTCGAGGTACCCGTTTTATAGACCTCAGCCCAACTTCCATTTACACTGAAATGCCCCACTTGCATTTCTGATTTTACATAAAGAACTCTTAAACGCCTGTAAAATCCAATTCAGAATGGAAGAAGGTGCTTAAGAAATGTGCCACTTTACTGTTTCACAATGCAATTTACGTTTAAATTTCATTATTCCGATCTACAGAATTGATGTAAATTAAATATTGACCAGAAAAATGCCGCCGGTTTATTTAAACTGTTTTTCATTATAGCGTAATTACATTTTTAATGTATGCTTCTGAAATACTGATTTCTGTTTCAAAGAAAGGGCAGTGTGAGCAATTCTGAAAGCGAAACTTTATATCGGCGCCGACCGAAATAAAAACAACTTTATGGCAACGATTATGATCGATATAATAATAACGACCCGAATGATTGTATCGTAAATTTTTGGCCGTACTAAATTTGTGTACCCAGCCTAAAGGAACGCGTCTAGCTCGGGCCCTAAACGAAGAGACAATAAAACGCCGTAATTAGGGCCGAATAAAATTCGTAAGTATCTGTAAGTATCGACCAGTTTTATTGCCCTAAGTCCAACCGAGTTCAATTCAGTTTTTACACTCTTCGCCTATAATTCTTAGCGCCGAGTACATAATGACGGCAGTTTAAATGGTCAGGAGGGGGGTAATTAGGAGACCGATTCGAAAGATTTTTGTAATTTCATTTCACCCCAGTCAGTTATAACAACCGGAGGGCGTCTAATGGACTACCTGAAGGGGTTGGGGTTGGGGAGGGTTTGATATCCCGCTTAAGTATCCAATTTTGTGGCCCAACGCCACCCCGACGACTTTTGTACTCTCTCTCTCTCTCTCTCTCTCTCTCTCTCTCTCTCTCTCTCTCTCTCTCTCTCTCTCTCTCTCTCTCTCTCTCTCTCTCTCTCCCATCTCACTCCCTCCTTTTATCCGATTTTATACTTTCCCTACTGAAAATAATCACCAGTCGACCGGGATACGGAAAGGTCGAATTAAGTAAATTTCTACGTCGGTAGAAATCCGGGTTAAGGAGGAGTTTTATTGGTCGTCCCACCGACACTAAAGTCGTGTTTTAACGGTCTATGCCAGGGAAATTAATGGCCTAATCAATCCCATAACAGGAACCAATAATCCCTCGGTTTTTATGGCTATAAAAGCCCCCCCCCCACCCCCTCCCATCGGCTATATTTATGTCGTAGATTTATTTATTTATATTTTTTTTTCCGACCCAAGGAATTTATTGGGGATCGGAAAGTGACGCAAATTGTAATAGTGTTCTGCCCCTTAGGGGTGGTCTTTTTCGACCGCGTTTACGACCTTTTCGACTGGTTTTGGGGGACAGATATAAAAGTCTTAAACTCCTGCCTTTCAAATAAGCGGTTATAATTCAGAAATTGCTTAATCTGAAAAGGGGAAGGACGCCTCTGTCGAGTGCCAACCCCTCCAGAGATATTCGCCCTAAAACGGTTGAAAGACATTTGTCTTCTCTCTCGGCAATTGTGTTGGCATTGTTCAAAGAAACGTTGTTGAATCGGTCCCCGTTGTCACCGTATTTTATAAAAGTTATAAAAGATACATTATTTACTACTAATGAAGATATCACCCGTGGAGAAAATCTCTTGGGGGCGATGGCGTTTAAGCCGCCGAGGGGAAATCAATATTAATTAAAGTAAAAATATAATAAATTTCGTGTTCTTCTGTCTCCTCTTGCCGATTTGGTCTAGCAAAAGACCGGTTTCAAAGGTCTAAATTTCAAATTATCAAACAATAAACCTCATTTTCAGTATGCTACAATTGGAATCCCCCATACCCGACTCAAGAGAATCGACTTGAACAGAAAATTTGACTCTCAAGGCCGTTACTAAAACGGACATCGAAATTGACCTTAAGTAACAAACTGACATGGAAATGCGGTATACGGTCTATGGGGTTCCAACGAGACATCCAACATCGCTATCATCCAGAGATTCCAATCAAAAGTCCTTCGTACCATCCTTAATGTTTCTAACCAGACAATCCCTCATGACCTCAACATACCCCGACAGTCGACTAAGTCACAAAATCCCGGTTCCTCAAATTCCAATCACGCCTTTCTCCTCATCCTAATCCACTCGTTCACTTCACAAACACGGGAAAAATGTAAATGTATCAATTGTACTTATAACTGTAAAGTTGATTGTGCAAAATAAAAAAGTTAAAAAAAAAAAGAAAGAATTTCCAAGTTCACTTTCTGCTCTATGGTCGTTGAAGTCAATTTGAACCGTGTCCAAAGTTATTGGATATTTGAAACTTATACTAGGGTCTCTCTGGGACCATTTTTCCGGCCATTTCCCCGGCACATTTTCGACCCCCGGACGAGCGTCGTCCCTTTGAGGTGTGGCCCGCCCTTTTGCCGACATCAAAGGTACCGCCCACGGAGCGGTAGATAGTCCGAAGAAAACGCTCCGCCGCTTAAGAGGCCGTTAACCGACAGTCGAGTAGTTGGCTCGGGGTCGGGGGCCAGGGGGCCCGCCCCCACTTATTGGGCATTTCTCGCCCTCCGTGGACGCGAAGAGCCCCATCCTGCGGTCCACTCCTTCGAGGGCCCTTCTTCGACTTCCGAAGGACCCACCTGGCTGATCGACGACTGTCCAACCTCCGCTTAAGGTATAATTTATATACCAAGTTTGGCCGACTCGTTATCCTGGCTGGGGGCGGGGGGAATCCATTTTACGATCACCATAAATTTATCAAATCGCCCAACACGAGGCGATCGATTAAATCACTTTCCAAAGAAAGAAAGAAATATTTTGTAATTAAGACTTGGACTGAGCTTTTTATAAGTCTTTATTACGATGGAGAGGGACCCCCAATTCGGGTTTGTGCCGTGTTTAGAGCTTACAACTCTTCGCGGGGCTAAATACAATATTAAGCGATGAAATAATAAATATATACATCATTTATCGATGTAGAAATGATTAAAACTTTGTTTTGAACTTTTTTCCAAATTTTTTTTCGCAAAAATAATTATTTAAAAAGTGGACCGATATTTCAATTTTAAACGCGATAAACTCCTGTAGTCGGGTAAAAAGTTTATTGCTAATTTGATTGAGTGCACCGATAGAGACGAAATTTCCTCATAAAGGCTCCAACAGGAGTAATATTAATGGTAACTATTGTCCATCAAAGGATCGCATATTTTAGTCATCAAATCGTACTATCTCTAAATATAATTCTAAAATGTTAATTCGTAGAAATAATAAAGAGGGAATAAAGTCATTTCACCAACTGAAAAATGAAAGAGCTTTGTATAGTAAATTTAAAATTTAAAAAATTTTTAAATCTCTAATTACAATTTAAAACATTAGTCTTAGTAGTTGGTATTTAAAATTAACTATTATTTCCCTAGATTTCGTGTGTGGCAGGTTTGGCCTTTTGCTAGACCGGTTTTGGCTGCACACAGTACAAGTGACAGTAAAGAGACTAAAACCGCTACTGAAGATGGCGAGCGGCCGAAACCGGTCTAGCAAAAGACGGAACCGGCGAGAGGAGACAGAAATACACGAAATCTACGGTATTCCAACCTCCTGTAGACCACAAAATAGGTACTCTTAACTACTATTTATTGAAATTTTCTAGTCCACCAGGAATAGTTCGGTGTTTACTACAATAATTTACAATTCGATCCATTTAGTAGTAAAATATAGCAAGTTGGTATTTTATTAACAACTTCTCTATCTCGTCTTCAGTAGCAGTGTGAGTCGCTCTGGTACACGGGAATCATATGGGACATAACTGTTTTTGGACCGTTTTATAATATATTAGGGGTACACAAAAAAGTAATCAACATTTTGACTTTGGAATTAATTTTATTTTGCTAAAAAAGAAACTTTAATTATTAATCTACTATATATTCCAACCGATATTATCGACAACTCTCTGCCGCATTTCCGGCAAATTTTCAATTCTCCTCTTGAAGAACTCTTCAAGACCTTCAATCTTATCAAATTGTCGATTACTTTTGGGTACAGCTAATAATTAATTTTATTCGTGACTTAAAAAAAAAGGAATGAAAAATAATATGTTCTCAATAACTGCTTGAGTGTCGGTTAATAGGCCGCCACTTGTGTAAACTTGGGCCCAACTCGAGAATTCTCGTTTAACCGACACCGTAACCGAATTTAACCGGGCACGGATTTTAGTTCCGACTATAGCGGCCGTAACCGAACGGTTTTTCCGCCAGTTCAGCGGGAAGATTTTCCACTTCAAAAGGGCCGTTCCGCCGCCCACAATGGCCCGTCCCTCTCTCTCTCTTTCACTTTCTCACTCTGTCCTCTTTGAAGGGATATATATATATATATAGGACGGCCTCCGAAAGTCCGGCGAACCCATTTTACAACCCCTGCGAAAGGCGGAGCGTGAAAAATTCCGTCGGCAGATGCTCCCCGGCCTACACCATTGAGGGCGTGTAAAATCGCTTAAGGAAATTTTAAAAGAATTACCATCGGACGGGCGTAAGTCGGTACAATGAGTTTTTCCGGAGAAAAAGCCAGCTGAATCAGGCACTTGGGGGAGGGGGTGGGGGGGAAAGGTGCTGCCCTTTTATTTTACATTTCCTTTGGAAAAATGCCTCCTTTCACGAAAATACGGGCGTTACCGGTCGAAACCGACCGCTCGACGTGCAAAACGGCGCCGGGCGATCGCGGTTTGTGGGGCAAATACAAATAGTCTAGTTTTAGAATACCTGTTTTGTGGTTGTGCCAGGGGTTGTGGAATACCGCAATGATTTCGTGCGTTTCTATCTCCTCTCGCCGGTTTGGTCTTTTGCTAGACCGGTCCAGGAAAAGTAGAAAAGGTACCCACCCTACGGGAGCGGTACACGTCTGGACCGATTTTACGAAAATCGTACAGAGATCTGATAAGGACGATTTTTCTCCAGACGTCGGGTGATTCGAAAATGAGATATGACGAAGAGCCGTCGGGATTCGAACCCCGATACCGCTACAATAGACAGCTTAGAAATTTAAAATTTTCCGGCATTATTCTTTCACTTCCTCTTCGCTTTTATACGGGAAAGAATTAAAAAAAAAACCTCGTATAACGAGCGGACAAAAATTAAAATTTGAAACTTTCAAGAGAATGTTTTGTGATCTCCGAGGGGTTGGAATACGGTAGATTTCGTATATTTCTGTCTCCTCCCGCCGGTTTGGTCTTTTCCTGGACCGGTCTAGCAAAAGACCAAACCGGCGAGATGAGGCAGAAACACACGAAATCTACAGTATAAATATTTTAAATATCTGTTTTGTTTCAATCGGTCGGGTTTCATGTCGGTTTCGGTACCGGATCCGGGTGTTCGCCATCTTCAGTTGCATTCAGGAGGCCGTGTAATCTGACAGGAGATGGACCCGTTTCTTCAGTAGCGGTGTTTCGGCCGCTCGCCATCTTCAGTAGCGGTGTCACTGTTAGCACTTTGGATGTTTTTTGGGCATCCTCACTGCCCACTGTCACTTTCACATGTACTTGTGAACCAGCGAGAGGAGACAGAAACATGACGAACCTAAAGTATTGTCAATACCTTCGGGATTAAGACTTTTTCTTTCCCCTACCGCCTTATACTAATCACCGCTGCAGTGTACCTTATGTTAAAGTTCATTGTTCAACCCGTTTCATCGGAAGGGTTACGTGTACCCTCTCTGTTAATTGGGGCCGTGTACCCGAGATGTGACCGGCTCGAGGCGGTAGGTCAAACCCCCCCTAAAAAGTGTGATAACTTTATAGCCGGTCTCCGGACCGTTTGTTTGTTTCTTTTTTCGTCTATTATCTCCCGGACAAAAAGCGACGACCCTCGAGCCGACGGTTCAATTAGAGGGCGGAAGGGAGGAGAGAGAGAGAGAGAGAGATTGGGCGTGAGATTGGGGCACTTTGTCGGTCTCATAAAAATAGAAGGTTATATTAGAAGGGCCCGCACGGTGAGAGGGCCGCCGGTAGGGCCAACAAAGGGCGAAGAAATTTCCGGCAACGGATTATAAATATTTGAAATTTCGTTTGTTTTCGGCTCTCGAACGGTATTACGGTGAGAACGAGGGGGAGAAAAAAACATTTCAACAGGTGCGTTTTCAATTTGACAAAACAAGAAGTAACCGTCCCTTATAACTGTTCAAACGTCGGAAGTGGGGATGTTCAAATTTTTCAAAAATTTTTTCAAAGAAAAGAAAATAATCTTGTTCTGTCACAGTTTTCTGAATCTGTTTTAATTTAATTTCTGCCCAACGAAATTTACAACAAAAAATAGGGAAAAGTGAACGTTACCAGACAGGTTTCTCTGCGAAGAAAACTTCGCAAGAATGATTTTGGATTAAATTTATGGTATTTATGTAATTCTGTTCCTCTTCTCGCCTGTTTCGGTCGCTCGCCGTCTTCAGTAGCAGTGTGCGAGTCACTTTGGCACCTTGGATGCTTGTGGGACAACCTTTATATATATATATATATATATATATATATATATATATATATATATATATGAATGCCCAAAAAGCATCCAAAGTGCGAAAAGTGACTAACACCGCTACTGAAGATGGCGAGCAGCCGAAACCGGTTTAGCAAAAGACCAAATCGGCGAGAGGAGATAGAAACACACGAAATCTACGATATGCCAACGAATATAGTTGAGCGGCTTAAGTATTTCTTGGATTACGTGTTGTAAGGCGGGGGTTTATTCCAAACTAAAAGCATTATTTATACAATAAACTTTATTAATCTATTAATAATTTATGTAATTAGGTCTTATCACCGTCGATCATTATTACCTTTCCGAATAGGCACCATCGTCTGGGATCGCTGTAATCTGATTGGCTAAGAGATATTTTTCTGTAATTTGGGGAATAGAAAATCAGTATTGATTAAGTCTTTCCGACTGTTGTGTAAATCGTTCGGGAGTTTAAAACAAAGTTTACGACGGTTTTAAATTGAGTCAATTACGGACGGAAGGATATCGAAAATCGGTCCAGAAGGCGTACAGTGTTCGGAGGGACGATACTGTCCTAATTAGATTTTTTCGGAGCCCAATTAAATTTCTGACATCGAAAGGGTGGCCCTATATAAATTCGAATATTAACGACCATCTTCGCTGAAAGGGACAATTTTCGTTTACCTCCACCGTAATGGAATAGGCCATTTGGGCGGCTGGAATTCCTTCTGGATATCTCAATTCTGTGGAGAATACATTGAGTTAAATAAAAATGCGAAGTATGTGAAGCAGAAAAAAAGTCCTGACGGACGCGCCCGGATTGAGTTCCGATAACACAACTTACATTTTTATTAAATTATTATTTTTTCAATACAAATTATAACAATATATTTTAGCGTTTTCGCACGATTTGTAAACCTAACGACCTCGTCATTACCTAAATCAAGTTTAGAATTTTTTTTTGTGATCTGCGAGTTTCTGTCTCCTCTCGCCGTTTTCGGCCTTTTGCTTTCGCGTTTTCGGCTGCTCGCCGTCTTCAGTAGCGGCGTGTTAGTCACTTCGACGCTTTGGACGTTTTAGGGCGTCCTCACTGCACTGTCACTGTCACAAAACTTTTGTCTTTTGCGTAAATCAGGGTTTTTATTTAGGTCCAGAGTACTTAGACAAAGAAAACAGTCCAAATTTGAGTCTAAAATTGAATTTTAGACAAGATATTAATACAAAATGTAGGTTTAGTTTATAATTTCTAGCCAACGTCTGTATTTAGGTCGAAATCTTACTATTATGACATTATTTTGTTAATACATAATATAATATAAATACACAAAGGTATTCTAAGAGCGTCTGCGGAATTGAATGAAAAATAAATAATTCTTGATTCTTGATTTTCTACGTAACCGAATCGACATTTTACAGTACTCTGTAATTTTTTAAACAATTCTATGTTTTAAGGAATTTTAAAGAAAATAAACCTGATTTTGGTCAGATCCTTCGAACCTCCTTAGTGATCCCCCTGCGTAATTTTTCTAATCGCATCATGACCTCAACATACCGACAGTAGACGAAATCGCAAAGTCCAAAGTTCCTCAAGTTCCATTCAAGCTTGCTCCTCGTCCTAATTAAGCTCGTAGAATTCGTACTATTTTGGTCAAATGTCCGAATTTGTCTCCAGTTGCAAATTCGAGGCCGATAATAGGATTCTGTCCGTCCAAAATAGAAGATTGGGCAGTGCCTCAATATTGAATAACCGGTTTCATGTTAACCTTTTAAAGAGGGGAATTGGGGAACGCGCCCCAAACGCACCCAGTGGGTCACAAAACCTATCAAGCCTAGCTGTTGGGGACGCCCCGCCCTCCCATCCCCTATTTCTATTATACCCTGAGCTGTCTCTCTAATGGACCAGCGAAACCGGGCTGAAGAGCAGGTAAATTTCTTCTTCGTTGGGGTGAACAGAAATTCCCCCTGCCCACCCCCCTCCCTCCACCCCAAACTTGTCAAGTCCCGAAGCGGCGAGGGGCTAGGTTTATTTTCACAGCCGCTATCCTCCCACAACTACCCTCGCCCCTGTGTACCAACACGGGCTGTACAACAGTCTAGATTTTACCCCCTCGGTCTCTTAACCCCGAGCGGCACAAAGTGATCTCTCGCCGTGTCAAGTAGAAAAGGTATTCCACCCTACGGGAGCGGTACACGTCTGGACCGATTTTACGAAAATCGTACAGAGATCTGATAAGGACGATATTTCTCCAGACGTCGGGTGATTCGAAAATGAGATATGACGAAGAGACGTCGGGATTCGAACCCCCGATACCGCTACAATAGACAGCTTAGAAATTTAAAATTTTCCCCCATTATTCTTTCACTTCCTCTCCGCTTTTATACGGGAAAGAATTAAAAAAAAAAACCTCGTATAACGAGCGGACAAAAATGAAAAATTTGAAACTTTCAAGAGAATGTTTTGTGATCTCCGAGGGGTTGGAATACGGTAGATTTCGTATATTTCTGTCTCCTCCCGCCGGTTTGGTCTTTTCCTGGACCGGTCTAGCAAAAGACCAAACCGGCGAGATGAGGCAGAAACACACGAAATCTACAGTATAAATATTTTAAATATCTGTTTTGTTTCAATCGGTCGTTTTTCATGTCGGTTTCGGTACCGGATCCGGGTGTTCGCCATCTTCAGTTGCATTCAGGAGGCCGTGTAATCTGACAGGAGATGGATCCTGAAAATCATTAATTCATCAACGCTACTGAGAGGACGGCGAGCGGCCGAAACCGGTCTAGGAAAAGACCGAACCGGCGAGAGGAGAGACAGAAACACAAACTGAAATCTACGGTAAAGTTTCGATAGTAGAAATCAGAAATTTCGGGATAATTTTTTATAGTTATTTATGTTTCATATTCTCATTATCGGAACCTACAGACAGTACTGTTCGTACAATAGACAGTATAATTCTGTTCGTCACAAAAACTTTGTTTTTTATTACTTCATTCGCAAGTCCATTAGTGAAACCTTTTCCCTCATGCAGTCTGGCGACCGGTTCTTTAAAATTTAATAGCGAACTCTAAATTAAATTTTCGTCTTCGTCAGGAACACTTTGTTACACCTACAGTTATGAAAGGGCTAGAGAAACCCTTAATATAAAAACATTTACTTATTGTCAGTGATCTTGTATAATTGAAAATATAAAATTGTATTTTATCGCTCTGTAAATTATTGCCCTGTTAATTGTCTTTTGCAAATTTATTCCTATTCACACTTATTTGGTGTTTTAAGGCGGTTTTTAAGTTGGCCATTCGAGAATAGCTCTCTCCGGCAATATAAATATGTAGTTATGTCATTACTGGACAATATGTTTAGCTATCTGACTTTTTTAACTTTATAACGGTGGGAAAATCCTTTACCGAATAGAATTTTGCCCTTCAAATCGGTCAAAGGTCATCCTGACCGCTAATAGTTCAGTATAATAATAATCATGAATGAAACAAACTGGAAGAAAGCCGCGCGTATCACGTACAATCGTGACTGCATTTTCGACAGATTCACCGTACCTGACAGATTAATGCAGAGTACAAAGCCCTTTAAGGAGCCATTGTCGTCCTCGCCCCGAGGCCTAACAAGGTCCCTCCGGGCCTTCTAAACCTAATCCAGAAGGGCCCGACAAAAGTGGCCTCAACGTCGGCTACAAATATTATTTCTGGTCTCGAATTTACACAGCCACTGTACAATGGCACTGAGGAGGGGTCACAATTTACTCGAGCGGAAAGAAATCCTATATAAAATACAATCGCGTTAGGCAATTGTGTCCTCCGTTCGAGGACATTTCTAAAATACCGAAAAGTATGCTGTATTCCGCCACAAAATTCAATCGTAGAAAAAAATTATGAGTGGATTATTCGTTTGGTGTAAATCTCTTGTCTTTTGGTCTTCAGTAGACACGGCCAGCAGACGTGGTCAGACGACGCTTCCAATAGGCCAATATTAATACGTTATTGGTACTAATGATTAATATTATTATTGGTAAATAAAACTAGCCTAACCGGCAGAAAAATCCTCGGCACTGAGTGAGGTAAAAAGAAAAACTATCTTAGAACAAAATCAATTAGCAATTCTCGCTTTTTCAATGTTAGACGTCTTGAAAAATGTCCCAAACCAAGTGACCTAGGCCAGAGACCGGTCTAGCGAAAGACCAAATCAAATATATATTAGGTGTACCCAAAAGTAATCGACAATTTGATAAGATGTCTTGAGGAGTTCTTCAAGAGGGGAATCGAAAATTTGCCGGAAATGTGGCAGAGAGTTGTTCATAATATCGGTGAATATATAGAAGATTAATAATTAAACTTTCTCTTTTAGCAAAATAAAATGAATTCCTAAGTCAAAATGTTGATTACTTTTGCGTTCCGAACTTCAAATTCTGAAGCTAGGTTTTTAGCTTTATGTGCCGATTATTAATACTCATTCGATGTCCAGTAATCATACTCCTGATGAAGAAATGGACGGTAGCCCCGAGGTGGACACTATTATCGAATTACCGTTTTTCAGTGTCCAGTAATCATTGTAACTGCCCCTAAAAACACGGTTTTTCGTAGCTAATTTCGTGTGATCGATAAAACGGCTTCGGTTTCGAAACGCGCCGGAAAATTCCGAGATGTCCCGATAACGTGGGTAGCGCCGCGGTCTCCATCCCCAAATCCGATCTCGGAGAGAATATTTTCGTTGAGTCGGAAGCGCCGTCCATAAATTAGCCCGTAACCCCCGTAAGATCGATATGCCCCGACCCTAGTGTAAGACGGTGGTCGTCCCAAAGGCAAATAGCTTATACGCGAGGTACCGGTTTTAGGGGTGCTGTGAAAGGGTGTGTGCACCCTCTTCGGGGAGATAAGGGAAACCGGGAGAGTGGGAACACAGGTGCTCGTTATCGGCGGGGATGAAACCGTGGGGGTTGGTATACCCCCAATTAGAATCACGGTCGGTACCATTAGCATAACAGAGATACCTCCGGGGTTAGCCCCCGGGATCTGACCCCACGATATATATTATACACACACGTATATATAAAAAGTAGCCCTTACTTAGCGGGGCTACTAAAAACCTAGGTGGTCGAAGCCGTGATGGGAGGAGGGGGCGGTTTTTACCTAAGGCACAATTGTGCCGGGCTCCGGGGACTGCCACAAGATAAAATCGACTAACCCCCCCATTGTAGTCCGTCCAGCGTTGAGGGCGTGGCGGGGGGTGAAATCGCCCCTATTTTATATTAATGACGTGTCCACCCCAGCCCTTACGGTAGAGGAAAAAAAAACAACCTTCGCGAAAGGCCGGCGGATTTCTAAAAAAAAAAATATTACGACGGTAAAAACGGGTATCGGGTTTCTCCCCCTTACGTCCCGCATAAGTACCCGGATTACGGGCCTCCGTCCGTTCTTCGGACGTTGTGGCCTTTCCGAATATATATTGTTTTTTTTTTCTTTTTCGTGACAAAAACTACCCCCGCCGAAATAATTTTTTACTCTCCCTTCCCGAGAGAGGCTCCCCTCTCCGGGGTACCGAGGTTTCGCCGTATTTCAAAAAATCTTCTCCTATTCAGTATTCGGCAATTTATAAATATTCTCTCTACGTAGGGACTTGTCAAAAAGCCGAATAAAGCCGAGTAAGTCGTATTGTGCGTAAATTGATTTCGGCGTTCGACCTCCAGAAACATTCCCGGAAAGTTCCCATTTATTTATTTTTTGTATTAGGCGTACCCAAAAGGAGGTCATCAGGAGTTCTCTTCAAGAAGGGAATCGAAAATTTGCCGGAAAATTGGCAGAGAGTTGTCGATAATATTGGTGAATATATAGCAGATTAATAATTAAAATTTCTTTTTTGCCAAAATAAAATGAATTCCAAAGTCAAAATGTTCATTACTTTTAGGTACCCCTAATATATCGACTTGGAATAATGTTTGTGTGTCCGAACCATGTGGTTTCGGCATGAATTAGGTTCATTACCCAAATAGAGGGGTTAGTTAGGGTGTAATATAAAAGTCTACGGGGAGCCTTCCGTTCACCGAACAATTAATAAAAGAAATCTACTGTATATAATACTGGGGTATTGTCGCCGTTTCATATAAATTATCACGGTTTATAAGTGTTCTATACATTTCAATGAGGCATGTATATGATCCTAGACTCGTCTTGTGGTCTGAAAGGGGTTGGAATACCGTAGATTTCGCGTGTTTCTTTCTCCTATCGCCGGTTCGTTCTATTGCTAGACCGGTTTTTTGGATGTTTTTCGGGCATCCCCACCGCGCTTTCAGTGCACCGCAGTGCACTGTTCCAACCCCCCTCGCAGGCCACGTCATTCCAAACTTTAACCTTTACCCGCGAATTAATTTATTCCTCTCCATCGTCGGCTCATTCTTTCCGTCGGTTTCACTCTCTTCAGGAGTACTTTCTTGGCGGATGACCGCTAATTGAGATTTCGGTACCGTCAAAGGATAATTCTCGCCTGTTATTCCCGGAACCAAAACTTGGAAGACGTTCGGAGTTTAAACAATTTTTTTCTGTACCATTTTTTTTTCGGCTCTTATAAAAATGTCTCCGCAACGCGGTTAGCCCCGGAGAGCGGGGCACTCCACCCTCGTCAAGGCGAATACGACGACATCAGATCGCCCGGTCCAGATAAGGGGGTAGGCCGGCGAATAGGGGTAGGAGAAAAGGAGGGGGCGCTGTCCGAAGTGGATTAGCCGTCCAGGTAGGGGGCAAAGTATCGGGTAACGCTCGGCGGAGGAATGCGGTCGACAGATGCACCATTTAGGACCAGTCACTGTGGGGGCGATTTCCAACCATTTCCCGATGAAGCGCCCCCGCCGAGTTTCCACCCCCAAGCCTCCATTCTTGTCCTCTGTTTGGCCGACAATTCAAATTCTGACGTATGTCTTGGCGCTGGCACCGATCGTCCGGACATTTCCACCCCCTACACTCACCCCCCTAAAAATACCATATTTTCTCCTCTCGCCGGTTTGGTCTTTTCCTGGACCGGTCTAGCAAAAGACCGAACCGGCGAAAGGAGGCAGAAACACACGAAATCTACAGTATAAATATTTTAAATATCTGTTTCGTTTCAATCGGTCGGTTTTCATGTCGGTTTCGGTACCGGATCCGGGTGTTCGCCATCTTCAGTTGCATTCAGGAGGCCGTGTAATCTGACAGGAGATGGATCCTGAAAATCATTAATTCATCAACGCTACTGAGCGGCCGAAACCGGTCTAGGAAAAGACCGAACCGTCGAGAGGAGAGATAGAAACACAAACTGAAATCTACAGTAAAGTTTCGATAGTAGAAATCAGAAATTTCGGGATAATTTTTTATAGTTATTTATGTTTCGTATTCTCATTATCGGAAACTACAGACAGTACTGTTCGTACAATAGACAGTATAATTCGTTCGTCACAAAAACTTTATTTTTTATTACTTCATTCCATGTAGTCCATTAGTGAAACCTTTTCCCTCATGCAGTTCGGCGACCGGTTCTTTAAAATTTCCCCCCTAAAAATACCATATTTTCCCCTTCATACCCCTATAATTGATGCGAATATATTGGTTTGGCAACTAAATAATTGCGGATTTCACCAAGTGCACAGATTCGTTGCACAGATAAGATTGTGTGGCCCTTTCTGAAACATTCGGTATCGAAATTACATCGACCGGTCGAATTGTGTGTGTGCGTACAAAAAGCTAAAACACGGTGAACCGAAGTGAGCATTTCCGTCACATTTTGCTGGAAAATTTGCACAAAAAGTTGTACGCCGTGTACGGCGACGAAGCCTTAAAAGGACGGTACTGTGCCGGTACAGGTTCGCGAAATTCCGGTCGGGGAATTTTCCATTAAAAGACGATGACCGAATAAAGGCCATTATTGATTCGGATCGCCATAGTTCAACAGGGGACATTGCAGAATGTATCTTATATCTTATCTGCCCAAAGATGTTGACGTACTTGAAAATATGTACAACGCCACTTGTTGGTGAAATCCGCAATTACTTAGTTGCCAACCCAATAGAACCGTATGAAAACTACGAAAGGCAGAACAATCGATAAAAATAATATCCAAGAATATTCCTAAGAAGACACAAATACGGATAAAAAATCTAGATTGAAAAAAGAACATTCTTTTCTTGAAAAAAGAAAAAAGAAAAATCGGTGAGGTCAAACAATTCAACTTAGAGCTTAACCAGTAGTCCAAAAATGTTACGGATTTTTTACGACCCGTTCACTGTAGTACGGATGATAAAATGGCGTCTAACATCTATTGTACGTGTAACAAGTGTATTGTACATTCTATTAATTTACAACTAGGAATTTTAAATTCTCGAGAAAGCGTTTTTTTTCTTCCAAAACTTCCAAAAGAGTTTTGGGGTAATTCTTAAGGGGCTATTTATGACAACATCGACGTAAGTGAAATTGTATTTATGTCCAATTGAAGAACTAAACAAGATGCATAAATTCTTCCGACATATCGGACCATTCTCTACGGGATTTATAAGCTGAGGGAAAATGTTTGAAAAACTAAATTTCGGGAGGAAATGAAAATAATTATTGCGTGAAATATTTCTGCCACTGGAGGGTAGGCCTCCGAACATGAAAATTTCTGTTTAAGACCATATAAAACTCCGTACGGCGTATAAAAACATGGGAAGTCCCATCCATCTAACGCTGCCTCGTACAACTTAACAATGTTATCTCTTCTGTCAATGTTGACCTTAACTGTGGGTGTCGGTCATTGAAAGGGCTCGACAGAAAGTGGGACCCCCGGCTGTTCTGTTCGCCAACAAAACGGTCTGAAATAGAACAAATATTTCAGTTTTGGAACTCCTCCACCCCCCCCATTCTTGTTCGCGCCGGGAGACGCCTCTGAATGAGACGAGTCTCGAGACGACCGGCGGTGGAACGTCTTCGGTGGAAGTGCCACCAGGCTGCTCGGCGGGATATTAGTTAGGACATCTGTCCCGGGCCGGAGGAATTGGACATTGTCCGAAGACGTCACGCGGGGGGTGGTTCGCCCTGTTGCCCCAACATGTGTATCACATCCCCACCCCCAACAGTCAAACCGGAGCACCATTAGCATTGTCCAACCACTACAGTCCACCCCCCCCCCCATTCTTCCAGGTCATATTTCACTTAGCTGGAAGTCGGAGATTTTTTTTTTTTAAATTATTTTTATAGCACAAATCGGCCGCTCGCCATCTTCAGTAGCGGTTGAGTCGCTGGGGCTTTGCGCGGTTCATCCCGTTGGCGCTAACAATTATTTTATTTTCTACAGTACTCATTTCACAAGCCGTAGATTTTTCGCGTGTTTCTGTCTCCTCCCACCGGTCTCTTGCTAGACCGGTTTAGCAAGCTCTTGTTATATAAAAAAATGTAATTCGCCATCTTCCGTCTCCTACTCTCGCCGGTCGAGGGGTTGGAATACCGTAAATTTCGTGTGTTTCTCTGTCTCCTCTCTCGCCGTCTCGGCCTTTTACTAGACCGGTTTCGGCCGCTCGCCATCTTCAGTAGCGCGGTGTCGGTCACTTGGGATGTTTTTTGGGCACTTCAAGTGACCAGCGACAGTGCAGTGGGGGATGGCCAAAAAACATCCTATTTGTAAATTAATAGAATGTACAATACATTAGTTGCACATACACTATTGTCGCCGGGAATGGATTAAAAATAAAAAACCGTAATGGTCGTAAAAAATCCGAATAATTTTCGGACTGTTAAATATGACTGTCTTTGCGGTAGTTTACCGGCAAAATTCACAGTGCAGTCAGGTGAATTCCCCAAAAACGTCCAAAGTGACTGACACCGCGCTACTGAAGATGGCGAGCGGCCGAAACCGGTCTAGCAAAAGGCCGAAACGGCGAGAGAAACACACGAAATCTACGGTATTCCAACCCCTCGATCGGCGAGAGTAGGAGACGGAAGATGGCGAATTACATTTTTTTTATATAGTTTTGCAATTTCAGAAAAACGGGAGAAACACTGAGCGTTCATTCCTAAAAGGACGCGGGTCAGAATATTTATTTGGTTTGGAAATCTGGAAAGAAAATGTGTAATAAAATCGGTTAAAACGGTCGGTAATTCCTGGCGTCGAGAAGAATGCCGGGAGGTAAAAAAAAACCCCTAAGGACGAAGAGGAATAAAAGGATTAGTGAAGGCTGTAAAAAAGGTCTAGATATACTGGCTAGAGGCGGGACAGTGTAAAACTGCGGTTTGTTGAAGAATTATAGACCACCCTTCACCAGTCTCAGCGGCGGCGTATCAGATAAACTCCCAACCCCCACAACCCCTGCGGATTTATTATATCTACCGGCCCCCCGAGGACGATGTCAAACAACCCCTTGTTTCCCTTTAGAACTCCCTATTTAGAGGGGCATTATAGACCGAGTGTCAGGTATAGAATTTGGTTTTTTCGTCGCAGATCGTGGTCGATAAACTGTAAACGGACGGGAGCAACAGGTTAGACTGAAGAAGAGCCGCTAACACGGAGGGGGGAAACGGGTCTAGTTGTAGACCACGTCTTTCAATATTAAATATATCAGTGAAAACAATTTTACGGAACTGTTCTTGTAGAGATTAGTTAAGAATAATCTGCCAGTTTGTGGTCTGCGAAGGGTTGGAATATCGTAGATTTCGAGTTGTTTGGTCATTCGCCAGACCAATATTTTGTTGGACGCGATAGAGAACATGGAAATTTTCAAAACCTATTAAAAAAACCGTTTGACAGCCGATAGTTTAGGGTCAGTACAAATGGGGGCGTTACACGATAGAACAACGCGTTTTCGTTGTTGAATATTTCAAAAATAATGAAAGTTTGGCAGCCACAGTTCGATTCAAATCTTGCTTTAATTTCGGGACACCCTATAGAATCGCTTTGGGAATATATTTTCCCAACACAAGAACAACACATATTTATATAAACACGACAACCAAGTGAGGATGTCCGAAAAGTGGCAACCGCTACTGAAGATGGCGGGCGGCCGAAACCGGTCTAGCGAAAGAACAAGCAGGCGAGAGGAGACAGTGCAGGTCGACTTTGGAGGGCGGACAACGCTAATGGGGCCGGGGCTCCTAACTTATACACGTGTTGGGACAACATGACCTCTACACCGAAACCCAACCACCCCCCGCGGGACATCTTCGGACAATGTCCAATCTGCGGGACAGATGTCCTGCTAATATCCCGCTAAGCGACCTCCTCCTCCTCCTCCTCCTCCTCCTCCTCCTGGCACCCTGCCGAAGACGTTATTCAGAGACCAAAATATTTGTTCTATTTACGACCGTTTCTATTGCCCGATGTCTCTGTCCCGCAGGAGTTCTTCTTCTTTCTGTTCGGCGACAGAGATGTACTGTCCAACGCTGAAAGAAAGGATGGCATTGTTATGTTGCAGGCACCCGCGTCAAACGGACTTATATACCTCAGAGTCTGGTATAAAACAGATGTTTTCGTGTCAATTTAGTTATACATGAAAATCGGAGGTTAAACATACATAAAATGTTCGATGGTATATGCGGTATTTATAAGTGTTTTCGTGTTTGAAATGCAACCGTAATGGTCCTCAATTGCACACTTGTATCCCTGTCATTAATCGGACTACTTTGAGAACGTTTTCGTTTCATCCCGACCTTTATTTCTGCAATAAAAATAATTCGATTGCACATTTTCCCAATGGGCTTGCTAAATCTGCCCGTAGATTTCGTGTTCTTCTGCCTCATCTCGCCTGTTTTTGCGGTCTTTCGGCCGTTCGCCATCTTCAGTAGCGGCGTTAGTCACTCCTGGTACTTTACAAGACAGCGGAGAACGCGAAGTGGTACTGTACACGTGACAGTGTGACACGGTGCAGTGGGGATGACCGAAAACGCGTCCGAAGCGCCACAAGTGACTCTGGTCTTTCGCCAGACCGGTTTCGGCCGCTCGCCATCTCCAGTTCGCGATTTCGGGTTCGGGTCTTTCGCTAGACACAGTTTAACTTGGACAGTGTGACAGGCCCGGGTGAGGCTGCCCCGAAAAACACTCAAAGCGACTGACAACGCGCTACTGAAGATGGCGAGCGGCCGAAAGACCGGTCCAGCGAAAGACCGGACCGGCGAGGAGGAGACAGAAACACAACAAATCTACAATATTCCAACCCCTCGCAGACCAAAAACGGGTATTCTAAACTAATTGTACACCCTTTCGGATCTAATTTGCCCCGTTCGTTCAGTACCGAGTGTTTTGGTTCAAATTGTATCGTTCCTTATTTATATTTCTTTACGTTTCGAATAATTGGAGACATCTCGCCCCCCCCCCCCGAAAATTGCTCAATCCGGAGCCTTGAGTTTGCCCCATTACGCCCATTACGCACTTTATAATGGGCCGTCATCGCATGCGGTCATGAGAAAACGAAAGTTTATTGCCGCCAAATCCGATTCAATCGATTTTTCTTCTTTTTTTTTAAATTCACAAATCGATTTAAATACTCATCAAACGCGAAGACCTATAATTTTCATTCCTATAGAAAAAAAACCCCTTCGAGTTTTATTTGCGTTCCATTTCTGAAAAATAATAATCGTCGAATTCAACCCCGAAACGAGATTGAATTCATGTCCAACGTGAACGGAAAATTAATTCCCAATCCAAAGATTCGATAAAAATAATTTTACAGTCCTACAATTATCCTTGGACAAATTGATTTGGCAATAAAATACATATATTCGTGCAACAATTACAGGTTTAAATTTGAGGTCTTCGGTGTCCGTCCGTAGGGGACAAATATCGCAACGAAATTCAAACGTTACAGTCGAAAATATTAAATGAACGTACAGATCTTGAAGTACAACGTGTGAGATTGTCGATTGTACAATAATAAAAATGAAGGTATACGAAGATATAATAATTTTTATTACTAATCCTAGTAGGATTAGTAATAAAGGACCACGTAATGTTGGGACAATGCTTATATTGTAGATTTCCTGTTCTGTTACATAGAAATATCATAATAATAATAGTACAAAATCAGTACAATAGCTAATATTATTGGGGCATGCAGTATCACTTTACTCGGCTTAATCCTTGGCTTAGACCTCGACTCTTCCATAAAGCCATCTTAAAGGAGTTAACCGGTTTGCATTTTTCGAAATATTACCGGTTTTCTAAACTTAAATTCTGAACCAATTTTTTTGTGATGGGGCGGTTTCGAAAGGAAGATTCAAATTCGCTGAACGAACGGGACTTTTCAATATGCGAAAGGAACGACGAAAGGATGAAACGCGTACGACATTTGTGCCCCTAGGTCAATTCAAACTTTAAATACAACATTTTCGTATGAAATTCGCACAGAATTTCATATTCATGGTGAACTTCCATTAATCGAGACTAATAAAATTCTAAATTAAAATGTCGCGTAATATAAAAATATTTGTTAATTTATTCGTAAGCGATTCATTAAATAGCTCGAAACCAGAAATATATGACTTTCATAATTATGGGCACATTTCATTTTTCCCGTCCCGACTCTCGTGAAGGGCCTTAAGGGCGGGATCTGTCCGTAGAATATATTTACGTTGAATATAAAATATATTTAATACATTTATATAATACACGAAATAGGACAGAAGATGAAGGGCGGTTGGCACAGTAGGGCCCGTCAAGGGTGAGGTTTGTAGCACACTCTGTCGGTAGTGAGGCGAAGTTCTATCCCAGTCCTTAGTACAACGGTCAAGCACTTATAGCGCCCTTCGCAGTACCTAAATTTGTGGCGGGATATTCAAAAAAAAAAAGTTGAATTTTTAAAACAAAACCGTTCGGTAAAAAATTATAAAAAAAAAACGGGATCGATCCCGATAAAGGTAATCGTTGGGAGGGGGGGGGAGTTGTAATTTTGGGAGAAATTATATCACCCTTCGGGAATCACGCATCGGGACGGTACCACGAACTGGTTTTTAGAAAAAAACTGGATCCATCCCGTCGTCCTGAGAAACCACCGAAGGCGTTTCCGGTGCGAATTCCGAACGTGAAAAACTCCTCTTGAGCAATGCAATTTGAAAATTCACGCCTCCAGTTGTTCAATCGAGATAATCGAAAAGGAGTTCCAAACTCGCGACGCTCACGGGGCCTAAGTTACGGCCCGTAATTATTATTTTTATAAGGCGATCTGTAGATAGTTAAAATTTATTTAAAACGATCGCTTTACGACCCAATCCGGTCGGGTTATTCGCCGTCGTCAGTAGCGTTCCGTCGACAATTCATTGGGGACTCGTACTGTCCTGTGTGAGGACGGGAAAATAAGGAAGAAGTGGATGAACGAGGACTCAAGAGATGATGAAGAAATTTCAGAACATGTCCCGAATACCGGTCTAAAATCTGTATACAAACAGGGCATTAGTATTCCATTATATAAATACGATTCTGTAACAGGAATAATATATTACATAGTTTAACACAGTACTATAATAAAACATAATTGTCCTCTATGACCTTCTGAAACAATATATTTGTATGTATATACAATAACAAGACAACCACCACAGTACAAATGACAGTGACAGTGCAGTGAGGATGCACAAAAAACAGCCAAAGTGACTGAACACCGCTACTGAAGATGCCGAAACCGGTCTAGCGAAAGACCAAACCAGCGAGAGGAGACAGAAACATCACGAAATCTACAAGATCGGGGATCTTGATGTAGTTTATTTGTTTTAAAAATTTTCAAGAATTGAGCATTCATTCTCTTATATAGGCTCTTTCTCACTCTCCTTAATACCAATTCTGTTTCAGTAGTTTTTTCGTCCCCGGAAAGGATTTTTTGAAAGGAAACAAAATTCTTTCTTGGGATGGGGGAACTACCGCAACCAAGGATTATTAGGTAGGTAGTAGAGATACAGAAAAACAACAACTTTAATAGGGATATTGGATGCAGTATACAATACTGGATAGTTCCGCAGAGAAAGAAACGCAGGAAATCTACTGCGCTTTTAATTAGTTTCTCAAATAGAAGCCCTTGATTTATTTGCCCGTAAAATTGTTAAACTCCCGCCGGATGCTCCGGGAAAACGCGATTTGTGCGGTTTATTCGTGCCCAATTTACATCTTTTTGGGCCCGACAGAGAGGGAGGGAGGGAGAGAGGGAGAGAGAGGGGGGCCTTCTCGCCCCCGGGTGCCCGGCATGTTTTTACGGGTCATTTGAGATGTTAACGACGTCACGTGGTCTGCCGAAGGTCTACCGCCGGTGGTAGCACTAGAAGGAGAAGGAGGAGGAGGAGGAGGAGGAGGAGGAGGAGGAGGAGAAGAAAGGGAAGTTTGTGCGTAGGCTTTATAATTAGGGGATGGTCGAACACGTGCACGAGGGGGAGAAAGAGATGAGGTGAGGAGGGAGAGTGAGGGGGTGGGGACTGCCTCCCTCTGTGGATCGTGGGAAAGTCCATCCTCAGAGCGTGTACTAAGGGCCGTTTCTAAGGGCTGTAGGCCCAGACACGCCATATAACACAGGTGCAGGGGCCACATCTGCAACCTGATTAGGAGGAGGCGGCAGCTTGGAGGACACTCAATGGAATAACCTTTTTTTTTATTCTTACATATTTTACAATCAACTTTTACGAACTTCAGGACCAATAAAGAAGAAGCCTACATAGGATACATTAGGAAATTCATGCGCAGCTATTTTTTCATTTATTTTTAAATTGTCGCAACTACAATTTTTATCAAGTGACAGTGCGCTCACTTTACGTTCACTCACCGAACTCTTCTGAGGCGGCGTTCAGGATTATCCTGGAGGTGATGAAGGTGAAGAAAGCTGTCGGATCGAAGGATCGGATTGGGATGGGATAAATTTAAATTGGAAGGAAGCGGCAAAACGACGGGAATCTGAGTGGTTGTAAATATAAGGGTGGGGCATTGACTATTTTTCACAGGATAACGGATTGCAGGGATTGAATCCTGCAGGAATTAGACGGTTCGGTGGACGGCTCGATTCGAGTATGCGTTCGTAAATTAAAAGTCGCCAACGAGTCCGAGTAACAGAGTTGGTATCGTCGTTTTGTTTCTGCGCCTTTGAGTCTTCAGTCCAAGTGCAGTTCCAAGTACCGCGCACTTGATTCCCCAACAGGATAAGCGGCTTTCGGCCGTCAAAATCGGATTTACTTTAGCCACAATTTCGCGCGGACTTGCAGCTTGAAAACCGAAATTCGATCCCTCCCCCCTTCGGAAAATTGAATAGAATATTTTCTGTCGTTTTTCTCCCGTTTGCCCCCGCCGCAGATCGGATTTCGAAAACGTGTCGCGGACGTGTTTACGATCTTCGGGAGATACAGCCGGATTCCTTTCAAGCCCTGACGGTCTGCAGGAACCCCAACTGGACAATTTTGGTTTTGGCGGTACGTCTTAGGGAAACGATTAGCGGGGGAGTACCCCCGGTGTTGGGCGACGGTACCGCTAAATATAGACTTGACCGGATGCTGGGGGGATGATGGGGCGAGGGCCCCGATTGTTTTTACTTGGACGGAACACGAGCCCTTTTTTTTCCAAACCCACCTTTTTTTTTCTCTCCCCTATTTCACCCACCCCCCTCCGTCTCAAATGTTCGAGAAGCACACGTGTGAGACGTGGGGACGCCGACGTCGCTGGCCAGGATATTGGGAAAATGTGGGGTTCGGACGAGGACTCGAAGACCCAAACCACGAACAACCCTCAACTCCTGACAGAGTGAAACATATTAGATATTACAAATAAATGATTTTCAGTATCCATCCCCCGTCGGATTAGCGGTTCCACAACCTTCTCAATGACATGAAATTAACCAGTTTAATATACCTGTTTTGTGGTCTGCGAGGGGTTGAAATACTGTAGGTTCGCGATGTTTCTGTCTCCTCTCGCCGGTTTGGTCTTTTGCTAGACCGGTTTCGGCTGCTCGCCATCTTCAGTAGTCACTGTCGGCACTTTTGATGTTTTTCGGGCATCCTCACTGCACTGTGTCGCTGTCACTTGTACTGTAGTGTTCGTCAGTTGTCCTCAATAACACAATAACAAGAAACGTATATATAATTTGATATACCTGTTTTGTGGTCTGTATGTACATTACAGTACATGTGAAAGTGACAGTGCAGTGAGGATGCCCAAAAAACATCCAAAGTGCTAACAGTGACTAACACAGCGCTACTGAAGATGGCGAACGGCCGAAACCGGTCTAGCAAAGACGAAACCGGCGAGAGGAGACAGAAACATCACGAACCTACAGTACGAAAATAACCCTCCACCCATGATTCCGACCGATTGAAACAAAACAGGTATTTACGTATTGATAACGTTTTGGAATTCCCGGAATCCAATTTGAATTTTACGGAATTAACGAATTTTATACTGTAGGTTTCGCGTGTCTAGAAGTGAGTAGCTGGACCGGTCTAGCAAGAGACCGAACCGGCGAGAGAAGAGAGAAACTCAGCGAAATCAACCCCACAAAACGGGTATTCTAAACGAATTTAATACTGTTATTTGGCCGGTGTTTTACCAACCTTCCGAAAGGTTTAAACAAAAATAAACAGTGAATTTTATTAATACAGTACTATTTTCTCGGATTAATGCGAGGTTTCGGTGAATATTTTGTTTAAACCATTTTTATTAGTCAGTTCTACCTTTCTGGGTGTTATTTGTGAAAATTTGCTCCTCAATACTGCCTGCATTCAGACAATAAGCTCAATTTCGGTTGCCGTCATTATTAGTGGACTACTGAAGGTGGCGAGAAGCCGAAAGGCGATCGGAAGACGCACATTTTGAAATTTTAATTCTACTTAAGGCCGGCATTTGTGAAAGTTCTGCTCTCAATACTGCTCAATACAGTTTATGTAATATCGAAGAACATTTTCTCGACTGCGCTCCGCAGCTCCGTTAGGCCCAATTCGGTCGTCCTTCCGTCTCCCTTCGAAAGAATTTAAAACGACCGTTACGCGCGGAACAGAAAAACAGAAAAAGGAAAAGTAAAATCGATTTCTACTGCCGGGAATAAAGTACCGGCAGTAAAGTTAATTTTCCACGTCGGCGTAAGGGAGAAAATCGTGAGGCTCCGTTTATTATAAGTCGATCGGCTCGTAAAATTACGAATTACGAGCCGAATTAAAACTTCTACTTCAAACGGGAAGAGCCGAGCGGTGTTTTTAGAAACACGTCTTTCAGTGCCCCCAAAAACAACGGTGTGGTGGAGCCATTAAATCGACGACAATTACAGGAAGGAGGAGCAATAAAATATTTTGATTGCTCCCCCCTTACCCACAAAATAATGATTATATCTCCATTCCCGGGGGAAAAGAATTCCGGAATATCCACCCGGAAGACATGCTTTTCTCCCGGACGGCGTTTTAAAGGAGATAAGAATAAAATATCGGCCTGCGGATAAAAATGTTTTAGTTCGGCGGTGCGTGTGCGACTCTTTTTAAAGTTATATTCAGTCGCAATGCGATTTTAACCGAATCCTACTTCCGACAAAGAGAATCCACCCGTCTATGGTTCCCCCACCCCAGCTATGTTGCACCTTTTCAGATGGCCCATATACATACATCTCTGTAGCGAAAGATGCGGGCGAATTGTGTTCCGTTTACGGGCCTGTAAACCGTTTCTAGACATGTTGCGACCGCGTCAAAGTGACAAAAGTAAAAAATAAAAAATTACCCAGAACGTCCGTAGATGAAAGGTCCTGAAGTGAAGTCCTGAAATACTGACCAGTAGACAACGAGTTTGTATATTATTCTTAACTACAAGTCATAATACTGTGAACCGTCCAAAAACTGATGTAAGGTTTTGTACAATTTCTTTTTTCGAATACCCGTTTTGGTTGGAATACCATTAGATATTCCACACACTGGACACGCACTGAGGAAATCACCGTCGTGAATTTCCTCCTTGGGCGGAGTATTTATGAAAATTAATACATTTCCATCCGGTATCTATCCAGAAGAACCATTAACTGCCCATTTTCTGCTGGCAGGATGAAGAACAATCCTCTGACGGGGGACCAAAAGAAGCGACGATATTCACCTTTACCCGAAGTTAAACCGAAAGTTACTGAAGTGTGATTGTTGTAGTAAGTCCAGTTTAAGACTTTATTCATTCTTACTCAATTTTTTTTTTTTTTAATATACCTGTTTTGTGGTCTGCTAGGGGTTGGAATATACTGTAGGTTCGTGATGTTTCTGTCTGCTCTCGCCGGTTTGTTCTTTCGCTAGACCGGTTTCGGCCGCTCGCCATCTTCAGTAGCGCTGTGTTAGTCACTATCAGCAGTTTGGATGTTTTTTGGGCATCCTCACTGCCCACTGTCACTGTCACATGTACTGTAGTGTTCGTCGTGTTTCAGTAACTACAATTTTTTTTAATTGAGATAATATTCAATCTGAAATAGAAGTGATGTGACAAACCGGTAGATATTTTTGTGCAGAAAAAAATTGAAACATTTTATGGTTTCAACGTTATCGGTGGGTGAATTTGCGACCAGCTCTAGTTCAGGGGTCACAACATATACTATTCCAACCGGATGGGTAAAAATACTTTAAGAAATATATATTTAGAGGAAATAGAGTATTTGTAATTATGTTTACAGAGCTCGTGTACGAAACTGCCTCTGGGCCCCCCCGACAGGCTTCGGACGTGCCGGTGACAACGTATATTTCAGTTGGCGGAAATTAATAACAGGGGCTTTTCGAATAACAGACATCAGATCGGCCTGTTCTTTGGGCGAAGGTCGTTCCCTTTGAATGCAAACCGGCGGAATTGGGTCTCGGCTTGATGCACCGGAGTGCATGTGGCGGTCGGTGCCGGCCGCAAGGACAAAGAAGCCGGTCGAGGCCATCGCTAAGGACATCTGTTCCACTTCTGCGACTCTCCATTCTCCTTCCACTCTTCTTGCCAACTCTCTCTCTCTCTCTCCTCCCTCCCTCTATCACTCCCTCTCTCTCTCTCTCTCTCGCTCTCTCCGGCCGCTAATTCCGGGTTCACCTCCTGTCGTCCGGCTAATTGTCGTCACCGTTACTCTATCTGCGCGTTAAACTCCCAACGACTCCGAGTGGACAGAAATGATTAAAAAACACTAGGAAAAGGTTAAACTAATTTACAGCCATAAGAGAATCCCTTCTGGAATCTCAACAGTTTACAGCGTAATTTAAAAACCAAACTTAAATCCTTAAAACCAATACCAGGAGAACGTCCTGAAATACCTCCATAATTTTAATGCAAATTTACAAATTCGGCCTCCGGTCATTGAGAATGCGAAAATATTGGGATTTTTTAAATGTCTCACATTTCTTCCCCGCGATTAAGATTGAAATAGGAAAACTTTGTTGGCAAAATCGTTCGGTAAATGGCTGGCCCAGTTAGATATGAAAATGAAGAAGAGAAGGAACATCCTTCTTTGAATTTCAGAAAATTATTATATATACGACTTGGTTATTAAAAATATAACGAATATCGGTTAGCTGTTGGAATAGTGTAGTTTTCGCGTTCGTCTCACGTGCCGAAAAACAGTGGCTGACGCCGCTACTGAAGATGGCGAGCGGCCGAAACCCGCCTAGCAGAAGATCCAATCGACGGGAGGAGACATGTTCTGAAGAATCCAAGATAGAATATGGAAGATAATTTGTCGATTCTGTAGATTTCGTGTGTTTCTGTCTCCTCTCGCTGTTTCGGTCTTCAGTTTGGTCTCTGGCAAAAGACCAAAAAACGGCGAGAGGAGACAGAAACACACGAAATCTACGATATTCCAACTCCTCTCAGACCACAAAACAAGTATTCCAAACTAGTTTTCTAGACTTTCTTTCGATCCAGAGCCGGCTTCCACCAGCCAGCCGCCAGATAATGTCTATTTTTTCCTTTATAGTCGATGACTCAATCGTCTGGAATACGTGCTCTCAATTGGATGACGTCAGAGCACTTAACTGACCTCCGGGATCACGGGGCCCTCCTTAGCGATCAGACAAGAGAGGTCTGTTTCCATTAAAAATATTTACATCTGTCTATGATATACAGGCCAATAAATATTTGTTTATCGTTACTTTAACAACACATAAAGCAACAGGCGAAAATCTCAGTGCTAACTGGTTTTCTGAACTTTATCCCAGGGCCCACATTCTTGCCCTTCAATCTTCCTTAAGGGAAGTTACTCTGCCTCCGCTTCCGAGTACGATATTCCCGTCCTATGGGAAAACTTAAAATCTTGATATGGCGGGTCGCTGGGAGAAAAAAACCCCGTGTCTGATCGATTTTTAATGGGTACAATTGTTATTATCGGTTTCATCGATCTCAAGAAACAATTTACGGTCCTAGTGGTCCGCCGGCGGTATTCGAACCGAGGTCGATACGATATATTTTATTTCCCTTTTCGCGTAAATTTTTTTTCTAATGAATACAAATGGGGCGTCCGTACATGCATTTCTACATTTATATACTTAATAATTATGATAGGAGGGTAAACGACGCCGAGCTTTTTACATTTTCCACTGAGAGCAAATTGAAAATGTCACGAACTGAATTCAGAAGCGAAACTTCTGCAATAGCCTGAAAACACTTTCACAAAGACCGATTAATATTAATAACCCGTATGTAATTTGAATCAATTACTGGACCTGCCCTTATGACTCGGTCGGGCATTAAGATTCAACAGCGTCCTTCATTCCTCGGACCAATGAATTGTCTCCTGTAAGTGCAGACTCTGTAAGGGTTCGAATCCCGGCGGTGGCCCTCTCGCGTTGACAGTCGGAAGCTTTCCTTAGACGACGAAATTTCTAAATCGCAGGTATTTCCGCTGCAATTGCCGTTTTATGCGACGCTAACCGTAGCTCGATCAGATAGCCCAGGAAGGGGGATGGTCACGGTGGACGGTTCGACAATCTCAGGGCCGTTGGGAATCACTAGCAGAACGCTAGCACTGGGCCAGGTATAGGAGAGCACGGTACCAGACACACTGGCGCGTGTACATTATGCTAATGTGGGATCGCCACAGCGTGAAGAGTTCGTTACTCTAGGGGGGGGATGATGAAGAAGGGGGGTGTGCCGCCCGACTGAGCACAGTCGGTAATTGCTCAGCAGTTCCTGCCCAGTGGAAGAATCAAAATGTACTCGGGTAAATCAGTTCAAAACTGAGCACTTAACATAAGAGAACTTAAGAGAGGAGGCCAATTTAACCCCTCAACTTGTACTTTATGCCGCTATAATTTTTCACAGTCGAATATAATCCGAGAATTGAAAATAACAATGCGAAAGTCAGGAAAAAAATCGTTTTATCGATATTTATCAGTTATTCGCCGTCGTCAGTAGCGTTCCGTCGACAATTCAGTGAGGACTCGTACTCTCCTGTGTAAGGACGGGAAAATACGGAAGAAGTGGATGAACGAGGACTCAAGAGATGATGAAGAAATTTCAGAACATGTCCCGAATACCGGTCTGAAATCTGTATACAGACAGGGCATTAGTATTCCATTATATAAATACGATTCTGTAACAGGAATAATATATTACATAGTTTAACACAGTACTAGTAATAAAACATAATGGTCCTCTATGACCTTCTGAAAGGATATATTTGTATATATATATATACAATAACAAGATAACCGCCACAGTACAAATGACAGTGACAGTGCAGTGGGGATGCACAAAAAACAGCCAAAGTGACTAACACCGCTACTGAAGATGGCGAGCAGCCGAAACCGGTCAGGCAAAAGAACAAACCAGCCAGAGGAGGCAGAAACACACGAAATCTACGATAAATTATATCGTCGATAATTGAGTACAGTCATCGGTTTTTCTGTTACGTTAGCGTTTTATAGTGACCCGCGGGGGATACCAATAAACATTTATCCCGTATAAAGCACTTCAGTAGCGGTGTTAGTCACTTTGGCACTTTGGATGGATATTTTTTGGGGCATCCTCACTGCACTGTGTCACTGCCACCTGTACTGTGGTGGTTGTCTGTTTGTCGTGTGTACATAACGTGTCACGTATTGTGTTTTTGGGTGTTTCCTGGTTGTCTTATCGTGATCAAATCTTTAAGTTAATCCGACCTGCTCTCGTCCACAGCCCTTACAAAGAGGACCGGAGAAGTCATCCTTCCGTCGGCCGGTGTCTGTAAACAGACAGTTTCCTTCACATTTTCCAGCCGAATATCTCCTTTTCTGCGGCGTGACGGGCACAAACAGTGTTCGTGATAACGACAGCGGTGGTGAACAAGTGGCCGGAGTGGGCGGCGTTGCCGGATGGTGCACCCACAACAAGTATACACACCCAATCTGGTACATCTCTCTCTCTTATACCACTCACTTTTACTTCCCACCGTACGACATAGTGTCCCTCTGGCACACACTTCACACCACCATCATTTCACTCCTCCATATACATATCTCTCAAACCAGAATATCTGGAACATTTACAGAAAAAAATTCCGCCTGCAAACTACCTAAGTACGAGGAATCATCCAAGTATAAAAACCATTACTTCATACCAAGGCCAATCCTATAAATATTCTATATATTACGAGTTGGAATAAAAAATAAAATGTTAGTGTACACTGCGAACGATACGACTGTACCTAGTCTGACAATGTGGTACGTGAATCGAGATAAGCTCGTGACAAAAAGTCGTCGTATCCGAAGAGAAATTAAGTTGCGACGCAGTAACTTAGGCCGGACACAAAGAAATCTGCTTAAATTATTGAAGAATTTCGTTTGCGCCGAATTGGGATTACTGAGGACGCTGTATTGGAAACACGGTAAGAATTTTTGTGTGAAACAGATAAGTGGATACTGTTGTTCTGTGCGGCCTTTTAAACTTTAAAGATTTTCCAACAAAATCGCCGAATAAAACAACAAAACTTTACAGAAATTCACTGTAAGCTAGACCGGTTTTGGCTTCTCGCCATCTTCAGTGGGTGAAGAGCTGACGAAATTTTTTCACAATACTAAGTGTACCCGAAAGTAATCGACAATTCGATAAGATGTATTTCGGTCTTTGAGGAGTTCTTCAAGAGGGAATCGAAAATTTGCCGGAAAAGTGGCAGAGAGTTGTTCATGATATCGGTTGGTTGTTAGTAGATTAATAATTAAAGTTTCTTTTTTAGCGAAATAAAATGAATTCCAAAGTCAAAATGTCGATTACTTTTGGGTACCCCTAATATGCCCTCGAATGATCCTCCTGAGGTCCGAGTGAGGACGTGTTCTTCAAGTGTACTTTTACTACGAGGATCTTTCGGATCGACCTTCGGTTAGGGCCTTCCCGTCGGCCCCAGAGTCAGAGTGCTACTGAAGACGGCTAAGAGTCGAAAAACCGACTAAATTCTTCCCACTCGGCAATCAGGGTAGAAGGAATGGTTCGACATCGGTAAAAGCACGCACCGCTGGATGGGGGAAAGGCACCCCTTATGCATAATTCATGGGGCGGTTTTGACGCGGCGGGCGGACGAAACTGATTCATAATGCGGTTATCGCGGCGTTACGCCATCTGTTCGGCCCCGAACGCAGCACGGATTCCCATGGTCTTACCGGGATTTCGGCTACTATATGCAGTATCCTCTATTTATTCCAGTTGTCAATAAATCCTCAGTTTTGACAATGTACAGTTGGGTACTGTATATTGTAGGGTTTAAAAAACGGCCCAGGTTTCAAGGTTTCTTCGAAAACCCGATGCGGAACGAATCATCGCAAAATAAATCCGGACGCTACGAGAAATTTCGGCCGCAAAAAAATTTCTTGAGGGCGATGACTCGGGCGCTTTGCGAAGTTTCGATTATATCGGAATTTCGCGTTCATTTTTACAAAACCCCATTCAGGAACTCTTCACCGTACGCCCATTTAGATAGATAAATTCAGTTCACCCGGCCGGTTATGTTCTCTCGGCGGAACAAAAGACCCGTTTTCGGTTTGACCGAAAAAGAAAATAAATATCGGCGGGAAAGAATTTCGAGCAGGTGGGTCTGTGATGCTGGTAATTCAAAGGAGCGGTCGGTAATTCAAAAACAATTATACATCATTGAGGTAGGTCAGTCCTGTAGGGTTGAAATAAGCTCGTTAAAGCCGTTTTTTTTTCAATTTTTTTATAGAAATAATTCTTCTGGGAAATCCTGGAGGACATTGTAGCCATTTTCAGAGCGACATTTCGTCCGCTGGAGGTTTCGGACTGGCGATTTTTTTTTCAAGAAAACGGCCAACCCTGCATCCCGAAGGTCCCTCGGGATGAAAGGTGCGCAGGACCCGGGGAAGCGACGGTAAGTGCGCATGCCCGGGCTTATTTTCCCTCCAAACGAGCGGACGGCGCAGCAGCTGGGGTCCCCGACCAAGATAAATCCAGCCTCCTTCAAGGCTAAACTTCTCCAGCTCCTCTCTCTCTCGTTATGAGACAAAATGTCTGATGGAGATTATCAGAAAAAGAAAAACGAAAATTGCGTACGATAATAATCGAATATATTTATCTAGAATAGAAATGCGTACAAAAAATAAAGCGTTACAACTAATTAAAGCTTCTACCAAACATTATACATATATATATATATATATATAAGAAAAATTTAATAAGCTCCACAATATTGATAGTCTACCTATAATTTCTCTCTAGCGAATATCACAGTCACAAAAGCAAATAAACTACCGAACTATATAAAAAAAAAAAACTTACGCGTACATACTTAAGCTTTGTATATATATATATATATATTTATTCTCACTTAACACTATGAAAGACAGGCGGTTTTCCTATCGATAATAGATAAATCTAGGATATACGATTGGCACAATTCGGCCTGACAGGACGAGTCGGGGTGAGTCGTCGTTCTAGCGTCGAAAAAAAAAACTGAGAATGTCCTCAGTCTTCTTGGGCGTTCGGCTGTTGGAAGGATTCGGCAGGGGCCGTCTTAGGGCGGGCCATCGCCTCGAACTCGTCCCAGTGGAGGTTCAGGTTGATCCTGGCCGGCTTGTTGTAGCGCCTCCTCATGATCTACAAAAGAGAGACTCTGTCAGTAAGGCGGGGGGGGGTTGCGATAGAATCGAGGTCACGAGGCCGGAAGGGAAGCGCTCTTGAAATTGGGGGCTCTCTTACCTGCGAGAGGAGACTCCTGGGCGTGGCGACGACGGCCGGCGGCGCGGCGACGACCGCGCCTTCGCCGAGGACCGTCTTCGAGTCGTCGTCCGACTTGCAGATGCACATTATCCCGGTACCGGAGGTGAACTGAGGAGAGAACTGAACACTTCGAGGTCCCGACACGGCGGAGAAGAACGGCTGAATGACGACCTCGGTGGCCGGCGGCCGCCCTTATATACGCCCTGCGGCGACGGTGGCGCCCGCCTCCTTTTCCCGCCTTCCGCCACTTCCTACTCCCACTACTTAGGCCCGCTTTCCACCCTCCCGGGCTCGGCACAGGCGCAGCATCCTTTATTTCCACGCTGGAAAAAACCCAACGGAAAATTTCGGTCCCGTCCCGAATACTTCCGGACTTCCCGCCAACAAAATATGCGATAATTCGTCCAGAACCTGTTTCGCGTAAAATTTAAATCTTTCGAGATACAAGATACAAATAAGTTTTATTTTCTCGCCGACATCTCTTTTATATATCTTAGTAATTTTACTATATTTTGATTTGACGTCTTGTGCCATTTCAAGAGCTAGCATCGGGCAAAACATGGCGTCTCGAAAGTTGCGCAGAAATAACTTAATTCCCCATAATCGCTAATAAATTTGAATGCAAAGTTAACCCTGTATCGATGTACAATATTACATCGATGTAACGATATACAAATGGTGATTCCTACATGCATTCCGGCCTATTGGCCTTACTACATATATTTATACTTAAATATTATAGTACATTAATCGTGAATTTTTAACAATATTGTTGTACTAATCGGAAAATTTACAATAAAAACCCGAGCTTAAGTTACACTCGCTTCATTCACTAGCACAGACAAACACATTCACTCACGCACTTTGCACTTGGGTTCCGATGTCCCTCTGAGGGGCATTTATTAGTGATTACGGAAAATTAAGTTATTTCTGCGCAACTTTTTGAGACGCGCATGTTTTGCCCGATGTTTTCTCTTGAAATGTGGCGCGAGACATCGAATCAAAATATAGTAAAATTGCTAAGATATATAGAAGAGATGTCGGCAAGTTTTAAGTTTCAAAGCTGAGCTCGGTCCGGCTTGAAGATCTAACGAGTGAGAAAATCTGAAGTGATTCTTCTCTCGGTAAATAAGTTCTTTCGGCAAATATCATTTTGTAACAGATCTAGTAGTGACAATTAGACATTTTTTTGTTAGAACAATGGCAAGAGTCTCACGGTACAAGTAGTAGTGAAGATGAGCTCCGGACAGACGTTTATAGAGATACGTTGGAAAGACTGAATCTAGACCGAAACTATAGCGGTGACAGTGACGTCCAGAATGGTCTATAGTGCAAAGGGTTAAAATAGAACAGTTTTCTGCGGATTTGAGCACAGGAACAATGCCCGCGCTGTCAAAAATCTACGGCAGAGTACGGGTACTTATCGCTGAGATTCCATAAAATATTCTGAAACGAGCCCGAAAAATCGATTAAATTCGGTTCTGTCTTTCTTTTCTGTGTTTTAAAAATAAATTAACAACGCCATTCGGCGACACAGCGAGCATATTCCTCAGTTACGAATACGAGAGAAATACGTTTGTGGCGTTTCTTCGAGTCCCCAAAAATAGCATCGGGCGAAAATAGACGGCCGTTGCCGAAGGGTCAAAAACGAGAGGCAACTGATCTATAAACCTTAAAAAAAAAATTCAGATTACCCTTAAAATTTAAGTTTATTGGGGGTTGGCGGCTTTTCCCGCCGCGCTATTGCAAATTCGCCTGTTTCAAGGTTGAAATTCGGTCCTGAAATGGCCATTTCTATGAAAATATTCTATTCAGAAATCTCTCCCCCGCCCTCAGTTTTTCCACACGGCCCTAATCACCGTCTGAAAGCAGTTGTGTTTTTCGCCGGAGGTGTTTAATCTCCAGCCAACATCTGTTCGCCGACCGACGTCTCAAGACTTAATTCACGTCTTTAAAGTACGTTACTGCGACTGTAAGTCAAATTCAATACTATCATTGTCAAACTGATAGAATGCTATCTATTAACCGATTGGGGATTAAATAGTACTTAAAGCTATTGGGCTAGTGGAAAGCGTTTTTTCAGGAAATGACTGCCTCCATCGAAAGTCGAATCATCGAAGCTTATCGACCGGTAAACCGACTTTCTGATTAACGTCATTTCAGACTAACGTAAAAAAACGGTAATGGAGTTTGTTTAAAAAGAAACACCGGTCGTCCATCTTTGTTTACGTTCAGCACTGACCGATGCAAGGGCAGGATTTAAACATTAAAGGACCTTTCGTCCTGGTCTTCCAGGTTTCTTTCAATCGAGTACTTCTGCCCACTTCAATCTTGCGTTTTTGAAGAAAAACTTTCATAAATGAAACGGAATCACTTCCTGCAGCATCGATTGTCAGTTGTGCCCTTCGCTGATACATTTCAGAATCGGCCATACGTTGTTTACCGGCCGTTGAGGCCATTTACGCCCCCGTCAACGTATTTTCGCCTGTATACCTTTATTGTATATAGTCTGTTACGCAGACGGCGAACAGTTATTCTTCTATTCTGTTCGGGGCTGGAGGGAGCCTCCACTCGACACGAATTTAAGTGTCCAAGCTGCGATATTATTGGGGTTCGGGGGGGGGGCATTTGTCAGCCATTTGTCCGGGAAACCAATAAACCCCCCATATACCGCCCCCTCACCACCCACCTCAGGCTTGGGGCTTTTACCCGGCCTTAACCCGAAATTGCCCCCGGTATACGGGGCTGAATGAGGGGGAAAGCGATGGTTTGAAATGGGTAGGAAAGGCGGGCTTTTCCCTTGATTTATGGCAGGAAAAAGACAGTGATAAGAGGACAACGCATTGGGCAGTAAGGAAACTGTTTAAGAACACGCCAATATTGCCTTAAGTAAGATTGTCGAAAGTTTATATAATTTTCAATTGAAACATGATTCGTTCGACTGTAATCTAATAAATCTAGAATAGTTCAGAATACCTGTTTTGTCAGGTATATCATCAGTAAGAATGAAACTGACAGTGTAGTGAGTATGCCCAAAAAACATTCAAAAGTGACTAACAACGCTACTGAAGATGGCGAGCCGCCGAAGACCAAGAAAGCAGAAATACATGAAGTCTAGAATACATAATTTTAGCCTTAAAACAGACCAAAATCGTACATAAACTTTCGATTATAAGGTAACGTAAACGGAGCTTCATTCTTATCGACAATTTGATAAGATGTATTTTGGTCTTGAGGAATTCTTCAAGAGGGGAATCGAAAATGTGCCGGAAAAGTGGTAGAGAGTTGTCGATAATATCGGCGAATATATAGTAGATTAATAATTAAAGTTTCTTTTTTATCAAAATAAAATGAATTCCAAAGTCAAAATCAGGATTATTTTTGGGTACCCCTAATATAAAGCTCCACATCGTAAGCGGGGACGTGAAGACCCAAAAAAATATGCCTAAATTATGTTTTTTATGACAATAAATGGGATTAATGCCCCCAAGACAAAAATGACAGACTGTAAGACTGCGAAAAACCTGTTAATTTCGAGGGATTAAGAATCGATTCGAAGAAAAGCGAGTTGGGACTCTCACGCACCTGCCGCTGAAGACTGGTGCAACAAAAGACCGAAGGCAGGCCCAACAACAATGCTGATTGTACAAAGAACAATGGGGAAATATTCGAACAACGGACCAACAGAGCTGACTCAATAAACAAAGCATTAACTTTTATAATAAAGGATACAAGTGCACTGTCACTTGTACTGTACAGTACACAGGAGTATGCGCAGTGAGGATGCCCAAAAACGTGCCAAAGTGATTAACACAGCGCTACTGAAGATGGCGAGCGGCCGAAAACCGGTCTGGCGAAAGACCGAACCGGCGGGAGGAGACAGAAACACACGAAATCTACGGTATTCTAAATTATTTCTGTGTACATTGGGAAGATTTGCATTTTGATTGTTGATTTTTTGTCGTCTCTAATTTCTATATGATCTGGAAAAAACTCTGGAAATAATTGAATATTAAAGTTTGAAATATTAAAGTGAATTAATTCTGGATGAAGACCAGCGAAGTTGAACCGCCGATCTCATGGTAATTTTAATTGAAGTAATTTTAATTTCTGTCCGTTAATTGTCCAAAGCAAAAATTTTGTAATTGCAATTATAAAAACAATTACACGGTAAAAATTAGCATTGAATTAATTACTCATTATGCATATTGTCCTGAAATTCGGTAATATCTTCACACGGGGTGATTAACTGATCTGCTCAGATTTTTATAAAAGTTTAAAATTTCTGAGGTCCGAAACAGTAAAAAATGACGTAGATTTCGTGTGTTTGTATCTCCTCTCGCTGGTTTTAGTCATTAGGCACTTTTGGATGTTTTTTGGGCATCCTCACTGCCACTTGTACCGACACACGAAATCTACGTTATTCCAACCCCTAGCAGGCCACAAAACAGGTATTCTAAGCTCCTCCTCGTTTCAGATAAAAGCACTGTCCACTGGCGCGATCGTACGGGGTAAGTTTCTGTTTTCTGGGGGTTGTTTCAACGGATTTTTCGACGAAACTGGGGTACCAGGTATGTCGAGAATCCGGATTTTCCGGTGGTACCGAAAAGGGCCCGAAAAAGGGACCGCCGAAGGGCCGAAGGTGAGTAATCGATTATTGCCGAAATTGCCCACAACGCTATGGCAAGGTCTTCCCCGAGCCCCTACCGAACCGAATTATCATAGCTTAAGTGTACACCGATTTTAAAGCCGAGAGAGAGAGAGTGGTACAGCTCTCATTACTACCCCCCGTGGCCGGGGTCGGGGGGGGGTAGAAGATAAGCAATCGGATAATTGGGCCGAACTATAGTCCCCGGCCCCGAACTATAGTCCGACGGTAATCACGTAGGAAGTCATTATCGGGTTCCTACCCCTCCCGTGTACCTGAACACTACAGGACCACGCCGGTTCGAAATAATTGGAAAAACGCCTTTCCCGAGGTTGTTTCATAATTTCCGACCGTATCAAGATCTTCGGCCTCTCGCCGTCTTCAGTAGCTCCAAGTTCAAAGCTCCAAGAATCCAAAGAAAAAATTAACTCCCATCAATTATTAATACTATGAATACCAAAAGAGTATATGAATTTGGCTATAATGTGTTAATCATTTTAAAATCCCCTCTATTCACAGATATTTCAGTAAATAATAATGTTTTCATGATTGAAACTAAAAAAAAAACTCCCCAGAGGTCGGTAAACCGCGGCTAGATATTCGTACTGGCCATCGAAATAAGTCGATAAGGAATTAAAATGTATTTATTATTAAAATTTTATACAGCCCGGTCTCCGATATTTTCCGATTGAGCTTTTCCCGATTTTCAGGAATTTCGTGGAAATTCGGAAGTGGGCCGGCTCCGTCCAGTCCCTAATCGATTTTCAGCGGTTTGGTCCCTTTTGAAAATATACAGACCAGTTGGTAGGCCGAAGCCTCAAAAGGCGGCCGTTCCCTTTGTCGAACGCGCCCTTTCGCCAAAACAGAAAATGCGAGGAAATTCAACGCATTTTCCGGTCCGTACCGTAGAACGGTAATGGTATTTGTTTCGCCGGATGTTGGGAAGAATTTAGAGAGCATTTTTTTTTTTTTGGGGGCGTTTCATTCAGCAAAACATTCCATGAGTGGGCGCAATTTTGTCTCCTTCGATCCTGACCTCTAGACCGGTTTGTCGGCAGTTTTTCTTTAAATTTATATTTAAGTACCTGTCTATTTCCTAATAAAAAAAAGAAATACAGCAAAACTTAAGTCAAAATTTCTTAATTATCACAATGACCCGTCATCAGAGATAAATTTATTACCGCGTCGATGACGAAACTGTCTGCATTCTCAGAGCCGTTACGGGAGCGAAGTACAGCGCTCGGAAAATTCGCGGGAAATGTTTTTTTCCCAAGCTCCGGGACGAGCTTATTGAGGTTTTCGCCCCAGCAAGATTTCTCCCATGAGCCCGCGACGATGGCGGAATAAATTAGCTCAGAATTTAAGATTGAAGAAAGATTGAAATTACGAATTACCGTGTCTTCTCTTGAAATTGCACAATTCGCCCATAATTTGGGGCATACTGTTTGCACTGTCACTGTACTGTAGAGGCTGTCTTATACGTTTCCCTTATTTTGGTAATGTTTTCTAGGTCGGCGGGGATGTTAAGTGTTTTATATATTTCTCAAGGGTTGTGGCCCTTGAATTGATTCGCATTTGCCGGGCGAATACGGCGTAAATCTGGAAATTTTTAAGGCCCACATTTGAAGAGATACAAAGTACAAATTTGGTGCCCGTAACCGGTCCAGAAGTATAGGGGATAGCAGGAGGAAAGTCCGTGAAAACTGAAGACCACAAAAGATCGAATATAAAATCTAAGGCATCGCGCTGTGAGTTGAATAAGATGCGGAAGACGGGCGTGAACAATCGAAAGAATGAAAACGATACCGATCGTATAATTAGGGTGCCGTAGCACCTGTAGGGAGGAGGACGACGATGGGGGACACGGAAGGGGGACGCAGAAGGGGTAAGGTGGGGCCGCGACCGTTGAAGTATCTCTATATTGGGGTCAGGTAGAGGAGGAGGAGGAGGAGGAGGAGGAGGAGGAGGAGGGACACCCTTGAGAGAGAGAGAGAGAGAGAGAGAGAGAGAGAGAGAGAGAGAGAGAGAGAGAGAGAGAGAGAGAGAGAGAGAGAGAGAGAGAGAGAGAGAGATATGTCCAGTGTCCGGGATGAAATATTCCCGATTTATCCCCCTCCCGTTTGAAGGACGTGCGAGCCCTGGGAAATGAGGCAGCCACAACGGGGCCATCCCGAACATTTTTCATTGCACAATCTCAGTAGGTGACACTTTACCGACATGTCATCCCGCACGGAGGATTATAGACCGAGGATTGGGACGAGAGCGGAAAGACGAAAAATGAAATTATGCGAAACCGAAATTTTATTGGTATGTTGAGGTTCGAAGGCCCCATATTTCGATACCGTACGTCCAATTATAGGCCAAATAAAATAGGACTTCCGATCGGATTCTCTATATATTTTCTGTTTAATTTAAATTACCCTTTCAAGCAATCAATCTCCAGTTCTAGGTTCAACAGTAGAGCGATAATATTAGGAGCAACCAAAAGTAATCAACATTTTGACTTTGGAATTCATTTTATTTTGCCAAAATAGAAACTTTAATTATTAATCTACTATATATTCACCGATATTATCGACAACTCTCCGCCACTTTTCCGGCAAATTTTCGATTCCCCTCTTGAAGAACTCCTCGAGACCGAAATACATCTTATCAAATTGATGATTACTTTTGTGTACACCTAATACATGGGTCGGAATTTCGCTTCGTATTTGTATCCCGATTGTTGTCCCCGTTATAACCGACACTGGGGTTCAGAAGGCATTGGGTCCGTTGAAAGAGCGACAATAGTGGGGGGGTGGGATTGAGCCTTGGGGATGAAAGCAGATCCGCTCCCATCCGTCTTCATCCCCCCCGTCTAACAACCGTTACACTCAACGCGACTTCCCACACAGCGGAGCAAGTGAAAAACCCCAAGTCCCAAGTACCAAGTTCCTCCTCACCCCCCCCTAAACGGCGTCGGACGACGATTTCATTTTCGAGAAAAAAGAAACGGACGATACGAAACTCCGGGGGACTTTCCGGCGAGACGGCATCGGCCCCCGTAATCGACACCTATCCAGTTACCGGGTTTGCCCTGTCGTAATTTTGGATATGAAATTAGAAGAAAAAAAAGCAGAGGGAGAGGGAGAGGAGGGATGAAAAAAAGGTAAAACCCGAAGATGTAAAAAAAAGCGGGAAGATATTTTTTTTTACTCCCGGGCTATAAGTGGATATTGCCGGGGCCGGTCGCTCGGGGCAAGTTATAAGATACTTTAAGGGAAGGGAGTTTTAGTGAAGAAGCCCACATTACATCTATCCATTTATTTATATAAAGAGGCATCAATTCGAAAACTAACGATACGAGGACCTGATTAATTTTAACAACAAAAAATAAATTGAAAACTTTATCATACCTTTGTACATATTTGGACGGAACGATGGTTAGAAAATATCAGGGGTACCCAAAAGTGATCGACATTTTGACTTTGGAATTCATTTTATTTTGCCAAAAAAGAAACTTTAATTATTAATCTACTATATATTCACCGATATTATCGACAACTTCTCTGCCACTTTTCAAGGGGCAAATTTTCTATTCCCCTCTTGAGGAGCTCCAAATTACTTCTGGGTACACCTAATACATGGGTCGGTATTTCATTCATTGTACGGTTTGCAATTAGAGGAGTTCTCGAGTAAAAAATACGCATAAGAGAAAATATTATAACACGAAATTTATGCTAAAAATGCTATATGAAACTGGCTATTATTTGCCACTTTTCAAGGGGCAAATTTTCGATTCCCCTTGAAGAACTCCTCAAGACAAAAATACGTCTTATCAAACTGTTAATTACTTTTGGGTACACCTAATAAATACATCAGCTTGTTATATTTTATTACTAAACGGATCGTATTGTATATCAGTTTAAAATACCCGTTTTGTGCCGGTGCAGTTTTGGGATGCACGAAAAACGTCCACAGTGCCAAAAGTGGCACTAACACCGCTACTGAAGATGATTAATCCACTAAATATTCACCAATATTATCGACAACTCTCTGCCATTTTTCACGGGGCAAATTTTCGATTCCCTCAAGAAGAACTCCTCTCAAGACCAAAATAGATTTTATCATATTGTCGATTACTTTTTGTTACACCTAATAAATATGTCGTGCGGGTTCGGAATGTCCTCTGCCGTTCGGGTCTTCGGTTAGACCGGTTTCGGCACAATTAATTGGTACAAAACAGTGTCTAGTTTGGACTGCCTCTATTGTCGTCGTCCTCTCTTCATCAGAAAGTGTCCAGCATAGTGCAAAAATATTTATTTTTATTTAGTGCTAAATCAACCTCTGGGGTTGCAGTCACAGTCGCTGAAAGTTTTTCTCGATAAAGGAGCGATCGGGTAAAAAAAAAAATTGGTAAATTTTTGGAGTACGCAGGATCGAAAATTTCTTCTCGGTCATGAGTTGTCTCGGTTCGGGGTGTGGCGGCCGAGGAACCGGATGTTGTAGGTTTGTTATGGGGTCAGGGTCCCGGGCCAATCTCAGGTAGTGCTCCAGGTTTTGGCGGTAAAATCTCCCGCTTTAGGCCGTTCCCGCCAAAACAACCTGTCCCTCCCTACCTCCGTTCGAGTGCCACCTGCTCCTCACTTACTTATCCTCCTCCTTCTCCTCATCCTCCTCATCCTCATCCCATTCTTATTCTTCCCCAACTCAAGTCGAATTAGTACACACTACCCGCTAGGTGGGCGCAGGACCTACCCCCCAAAAAAAACATCGTTTAGCCGCGGATTTAGCCCTGATACCTTTCCAAACTTTGTCAACTTTGTATTTAAAAAAAAAAAAGCTTTTTCCGCGACCCATTGTGTAGCTCGATAACCGCGAACCTTCTCGAGACTTGGAGGAAGGCGAGACGCGCTTTGCCGGTAAGCCGGGAGTAGGAGTTCCGAACTAAATGATGAACCAGGGTGTCAGTACTGAGAGCGAAACTCTCTCAAATGCCGACCAGAATGGAGAATCGAATAGATACAAAAATTCCCTACTAAACAGGCATTCCGACCCTATTCATAGTTATGTATATATTAGGGGTACCCAAAAGTAATCAATATTTTGATTTTGGAATTCATTTTATTTTGCTAACAAAGAAACCTCAACTACCATATATTTATGCCAATTTTGCGGCAAATTTTCGATTCCCCTCTTGGAGAACTCTTCAAGACAGAAATACATCTTATCAAATTGTGTGATTACTTTAGGGTACACCTAATATATTAAAAGGGAAATTATGGAAGAAAATTCGGAGGCCGAAACTGGAATATGATATAAGGTGAAGACCATAGTCGGTTTCCACACACGGGGATGAAGAATTATCAATATAAATCCTTCAATTCGAAATTAATGCATCATTCTCTTGATGGGGTGACGCGCCAAGAGGAAATTACCGCGTGATTTCCTCACTATCCAGCCATATATTCATGTATTGATACATTTTCGCGCTGATACAACAGCGCGTTGTTCCGCCCTAAGTATGTATTTGGGCCCTTCACGAAAGTCCGGACGGAAGTTTGAAATTGATGCTGAACATACTGTCTGTATATTGTTCGTGAAACTGTTAACGCCCCCGCCTTATGTTTCTAAACTTATGGTCCATTTTGATTTTAAAGTCTCCCACCCCGCCAAAATGAATTTGCGGCTTCCCTTTATAAAACTTTCCCTTTCAAATCTGTCCCAAATTCCTTGATTCGACACTGTCCAGTTAAGTCTGAAGCGGGAGTACCATGAACGGATAATAAGCACACCGGTGTCATCTAGGTATAATTATAAAAATTCTAGTTGTAAATTAAAATAAAACTGAAATTTGTGAAGCACACTTTACTGCCCTCAGCAAATCTCGGGCGTCTCATTCTATAGCTATTAAAAATAAATATATTCCAGAAATTTCGCCAAATTGCCCTTGCAGCATGTTATGCAACAGTGGGCCATTAAATGGGGCCCGGTAATATTTTGGAGAGATTAAGAACACGGCAGCGATAACAAAAAAAAAAATAAAACCCCACAACCCCGCAGTGGAAGTTTCGCAGTAAAATTTATATTCCTTTTTTTTTTTATTTCAGCCCGGTCTTTATAACCGGGCTTAATTAAAAATTGTTCTTCCGCCGGAGCGTATTCCAATCAGGGTATTGGAGTTCAAGAGATTAGCACGGGCCACCTGGCGGTGATTTTTAATTGTAGGGAGTGGCCCTTCGGGACGGCTTCCGAAATGAATCGGCTCAAGATTCATTTTCAAGAGGTTTTCGGGTTTTTGGGCGCCACTACCGAGAAAGGGCGCCGACGCCCACTTCGAGCCGTCCACAGACAGCAGGAGCAAACGCAGGACACGAGTTCGATTAATATTCTCCTCCCTCGAGCTTTCTACCGCCGTCGGTAGACCTCTATGACCGTTTGTTTTATTCCTTGTATAAATCAACTGTCAGAGTTATACGAGTACATTGATGTCAAATGTCTTGGCCAATGGTTAAACGTAACCGGTTGGCTGCCGGAGTCTTCTGGAGAAAACATCCACCGTAGACCAAGATATTTTTCGCGATTATATGAAATCAATTGGAATAGATTTTATGCGTCTGTATTTAGAACCGTCTAAAAAAGTAGAATAAGTATTCTTTTAAACTGACACAAATATGTGACGCTGGCCTAGAGATAAAAAACTGAACGCTGTAGCCCACGTGTCACATATATGCGTCACATTAAATTAGAAGAAATTGATTATAATACAAAAAAATAATACGATACGAAATTCATTTTATTTTACGAAAATTCATCATTTCGTCGAGAGATATGTTTCCGTTAAAATATATTAAATATAATAATAATTTTTATAGCTCACTTATATCTAGCTACTTACGTGACAATTTTAATAATCTTGCTTCGCAAATTTTTTTCCTTTTTAAATTTAACTTTTTGCCCGTTAATTTCACTAACCCCGCTAAAACGACCTATTTTCAACTGTCATAAAGACTCTAAATAATCTAACGCGAGAGCGGACCGAGTACAGACTTCGTACATTGTACACTTTTAGAACTTAAAAAATGTTCGACATGTTTTGTAAATTGTGCCAAAAAAATCTGTCACATATGTGTGACGTTGGGCTGTCTGGTGGAAAAAGCTGTGTCGCATTAATGTGACGGTCGGCAGCGAACGATTTAAGCCGTGGTGGAATTAAGAAAGGGAATGAATGAAGGGGGAAATTTGGATGATTAGAAAGGGCCGGAATGGAATTTGGAGAGCCGGAATTTCGCGACTACATCAACTGTCGGTACGTTTGAAGTAACGATTTCTGAAACGGATCCCTTGCAATTCCACGCATAGCACACACCCGGACATGTGTAAATTTAAGGGGGTGAATACGGCGATCCAATATTCCTTCCGTGATCTCAATAACTGCGGCGTCATCGATACCTAATACAGATATTTCGCCGGCAAATACCTTCCCACCTGTCGTACAGGTGACAATAACAAGATTTATGTGTAAGTCGGGTAAATAGAGGCTGGTTATTCGGAACGAGAACCCCATTTCGGGGGGGGTGGTTGAGGGAGCAGCGTGACCCACAATGGGAAGACCGGGATAGCGGCCGCGTGGAAATTGTCACGAATTTCCACATTCGGCCACAATCGGTCCGGTATAAGTCCAAATTTTCCGTTGGGAAGGCTTTTCACTCCGGTGAGACATCTGCCGCGAGCTTACACAACGAATGCGAATTTTTTTTTTATCCCATTTTATTTTTTACAATCAACCAGTTAGTTATTGGTTGGGGTTTGGTCGGAATTCCAAGATTTCTTAGATTGCAGCATAAATATCAACGATCTCTGTAGGTTCGTGACGTTTCTGTCTCTTCTCGCCGGTTTGGTCTTTTGCTAGACCGGTTTCGGCCGCTCGCCATCTTCAGTAGCGGTGTTGGTCACTGTTAGCACTTTGGATGTTTTTTTGGGCATCCTCACTGCCCACTGTCACTTTCACATGTACTGTAGTGTACATGATGCCCGAAAAACATCCAAAGTGCTAACAGTGACTAACACCGCTACTGAAGATGGCGAGCGGCCGAAACCGGTCTAGACCGAACCGGCGATATGAGACAGAAGAACAGGGGCAGTGCGCAGGCATCAAACGAAATCTGTATATCGCCTACCGTGTACAATGTATATTCGGTGAAAAATAAACTATTTGTATTCTGTAAAATGTATTGCTGGAATTCGGGACGGTGCGGGATCGAGACCCGTTGACGCGGATAACTTGTGCAAATTTAAAAATCGAACAGCGCCGATTTAATGCCCGGAGCTAACCGATAAAAATAAACCGAACGGCCCTAATTTCCTAATGAGTTCGTGAAACGATCCTCTTATTACTGAGACCGGTACCAGTTTAAGAGGCGCCCCCCCCCTTTTTTTTTTTTTCGCTTCCTCGAATGAAAATTAGCTCATTGAACAAGATTCAATTTCTGAATTGAAACCGGCTCCATAAATTACCGGAGTATTAGGGCGGAGAAATAACTCCGGCCGTACGAAATGTCCAGCTTTCCACCTAATTGGAGGCCTCCGGTTTCTTGCGCCGATTACCGTCCTTCCGGATATTCCCGATACTCCAGAGATTCTGCGAAATATTCCGGACTATATCGGGCAGTAATAGAAATGAAATAAAAAAAAAACGAATTATTTATTAGCGCGGTCCGAGGACTGGTGACTCAACCAGTTGTACAAAATCTTCTTTTTACTGTAAGTGTCATTCGTTTTTGTGACTCGTCTGACATCCAGTGTCATTCCGGATCATGACTCAATGGCAGTGGGCAAATTGACCCTGGTCTATGTGAGAAAGAGAAACAAAATCTTTGAACTTTAAAGGGTTAGTAGATTACCCTACTACAGGGTAAGTTCAGAATAATCGTAATCTGTACATTTTTATTTGATTATCTTTTCGGGACTCGTTCCTCCTCTTCCGGGGCCCGTTCCTGCTACCTCTCGGGCCCGAAGAGTGTTCCTAGGCCGTCACTACAGCGTGAAGTACCTTATCACGTGATCTGAGTCCTCCTGGCTCCCCTCTGGGAGTCCTACTGCTCGTGGTCCCAGAGGCCCCGCCCGTATTCAGGACCTTCAGGACCTGATTGAGGTCCGGTCTCCCTATTTTGTCACGTCTATATAAACAGTCTGCACAGGCAGGATTGTCTCCAGACGCTACTGAGGACGGCGGAAAGTCACGAACCGTTTAAACGATGATCCGGGGGGATTGGATTCTGGACAGCCGGGCTCGTAATAAAACTGGCCGTCATAAATAGTTAATGGGGTCCAGTTCAGGGCTACTCGTGTTTATCTTCAATTAACGCCCGGACGCGCGGCCCGGCATCTGGTCCGATTCCAGCCCAGTAGGTGCGGCTACTTTCCCACACTTTCCGGCGCCTGCTTCCATTTAGTCCCCCTTTTTAGTCTCATTCTCCTTTCCTTTCCTCTATATGTTTTTCTTTTTTTATTTTCTCCTCCATTCTTCTTTTTATCGAGGCCCGATCGGAATTCGAGACGTGGAACCGGGCCCGATTTATGCCATTGTACGGGCGGCCGACCGTACGCCTAAAATATGATGCAATTTTAACGCTCATAATTTGTCAATATTATACCTTCCCGCTTTCTCGTTACGGTGTACACCCGAATGCGAAAATTATTTATGTAGGCAATTTGGAATACCTGTTTTGTGCGGCTGGAATACCGTAGATTTAGCGTTTCCTCCGTCTCCTCTCGAGACGTTCCGGTCTATTGCTAGACCGGTTTCGTCTGTGTATGAGACTGGGCCAACGATGAAGTAGATCTTTCACAAACGAGATAATAAACTAAAGGAAAAAAGTAGTATAAATAAAAAATGGTATTCTACGGGAACATTTTCTTCGGTTTAGTGCTGGTCTTATAAAAAATAAAATAATTCCATGTCCTCTCTGTTTATATACCTCTTTAAAAATACCTCTTCACTCAGAGAACATAGGACCGGGTAATAACGCGCTATTTATATTTCATTTAAATTAAAGTTCTCAACAGTTCAGATTTTATCGTTCGCTTATAAATAAAATCGGTTGCACTTTTGATCAACCAAAAATGGCTCCCCGTTTTGTGTCGAGTAAGTAACAAAGGAGAACTAACAACTAAGCCTTTTTTAACCCTCGCCTCGTTAACCTGTTGAGCTCGAAATCCTGGATGAGAGTGCATAAAGCAGGTGCGGACGGAAGTTCAACGTTCCGCGGGAGCGATTTCAATCTTCCGTTGGACGGAAAAATACGTTGGACGGCCGGCCCTGGACATGGGAAGGGTTTTTTGGGGAGGGGGGCGCTATGGGACGCTGATTTCAGAGAAAAACTACAGTCTACATGACAGAGGCAAATTCAAATAACGTTTCTGACGAATGCATACATTTAGAACGTAGGGACAAGATCCTAACGAACGGACGAAATTCTAACAAAAACGATAGAATCCTAAAGAAAGGACTATTTTTAACAAAATGGATAAGATACTAACGAAAGGATAAGATTATAATGAAAGGATAAGATCATAAAGAATGGACAAGATCCTAAAGAGAGGACGAAATTTTAACAAAAAGGAAAAGATACTACCGATAGGATCAGATTATAAAGAAAGGATAAGATCATAAAGAATGGACAAGATCCTAAAGAGAGGACGAAATTTTAACAAAAAGGAAAAGATACTACCGATAGGATAAGATTACAAAGAAAGGATAATATCATAACGAAAGGACAAGATCCTAAAGAAAGGCAAAATTCTAACAGAAAGATAAGATACTAACGAAAGGACAAAATCCTGAAGAAAGGACAAAATCCTGAAGAAAGGACAAAATCCTGAAGAAAGGACAAAATCCTGAAGAAAGGACAAAATCCTGAAGAAAGGACAAAATCCTGAAGAAAGGACAAAATCCTGAAGAAAGGACAAAATCCTGAAGAAAGGACAAAATCCTGAAGAAAGGACAAAATCCTGAAGAAAGGACAAAATCCTGAAGAAAGGACAAAATCCTGAAGAAAGGACAAAATCCTGAAGAAAGGACAAAATCCTGAAGAAAGGACAAAATCCTGAAGAAAGGACAAAATCCTGAAGAAAGGACAAAATCCTGAAGAAAGGACAAAATCCTGAAGAAAGGACAAAATCCTGATGAAAGGACAAAATCCTTAAGAATGGACAATATCCTCAAGAAAGGACAAAATCCTGACGAAAGGACAAAATCCTGACGAAAGGAAAAACCTGGACGAAAGGACAAAATCCTGAAGAAAGGACAAAATCCTGAAGAAAGGACAAAATCCTGACGAAAGGACAATGTCATAACGAAAAACGATTTGGAGGCGGCAGCTATATATCGATATACGACAGAGGGATTTAACCGGAAAATTGATTTGTTCTGCAATCGAATATTGAAGAAATCTTCGAGCATTATTAAAGGAAGGTCAAAATACCGAAGAAAGGAAAAATCCTGACGAAATGACAAAAATCATGAAGAAAGGACAAAATCCTGATGAAAGGACAAAATCCTGACGAAAGGACAAAATCCTGACGAAAGGACAAAATCCTGACGAAAGGACAAAATCCTTAAGAATGAACAATATCCTGAAGAAAGGACAAAATCCTGACGAAAGGACAAAATCCTGACGAATGGACAAAATCCTGACGAAAGGACAAAATCCTTAAGAATGGACAATATCCTCAAGAAAGGACATATCCTGACGAAAGGACATATCCAGACGAAAGGACAAAATCCTGATGAAAGGACAAAATCCTTAAGAATGGACAATATCCTCAAGAAAGGACAAAATCCTGACGAAAGGACAAAATAATATTTGGAAAAATTCAGCGGCCTTCAAGTTTCTCCTCGGTATCATACCGGGTATTTCGAAACAAATATTCTTCAGCATTTTCCAACGTGTTTTATTTACGTTCCCCCTTATTTTTTATACCGTTGAGACTGTTTAAAATGGAGATAGATAGTTAGCGGCCCTTGTTGGGGGGTGTGTATTGGGGACGTTACACGCAGGATGCGTCACGGTGGTCGCTTCCGTAACGTACGAGAACACCTCATCCGTAGATCCAACCCGTGCATTACAATTTTGGCCCATAGACGGAGGAGCGGGAGTCCAGAACGATATCTTCAACAGCCAGACCATCTGTTCCAGACAATTTTATTGACGTAATCTGGCGGAATATTAGCGTTCCTCGAATATCTTCCGTCGTTCCGAAATTAGGAAAAAAATCTCCTCCGCGCCATCTACAACAAGACGATATAGACCTACAACATAGTCGTATTGTGCAGGAAGAGCTTTAAGATCGGAATGTTAGATCAGAACATTTATTGTGCGCGTTTTTAAAAAATTAAACCTTCCATCAGCTCTCAGTAGCTGAAAGATGGCTACTGAAGATGGCGAGCGACCGAATCGGCGACGGGAGGCGGAAAATCACAAGAAACATCGTGTTTCGACAGTAGTCTTAAACTAATAAAAAAAATGTTTATAGAACTGTATACATTTTCAATACAATAATTTACTCTAATTATTGCCATCATTTTCGTTTCTACCTTTCAATTGAAATTAGAAAATTGTTTTATAATAAATTATCGTTTTTATTAAAATACCTATTTTATTAGATAATTAAAGAATTACGTCTTAAGGTATATAACAGGTAAATTTTGAGTAATGTTTTTAAAACATTAACATTGTTTAGTATTCATCCTAATTATTTCCATCGCTTATTCAGTTTAATTGATAATGCTATTTTGATAATGCATAGTTCAACATACCTGTTTTGTGGTCTGCGAGGGGTTGGAATACCGTAGGTTTATCTCCTCCTCCTGTAGGTGTTTCTATCTCCTCTCGCCGGTTCGGTCTTTCGCTAGACCGGTTTCGGCCGCTCTCGCCATCTTCAGTAGCGCTGTGTTAGTCACTGTTGGCACTCACTGCACTGTCACTGTCACCTGTACTGTGATATAGACACGACAAACCACAAAGTGACTACTCGAAGATGGCTAGCAGCCGAAACCGGTCTGGCGAAAGACCGAACCGGCGAGAGGAGGCAGAAACTCCGCAAAACCATCGAATCCCCGCATATATTCTCTGTTGAAATGTTGCTTCGAGTTAAATATTTCAAATTATGACTGTGCGCCTGTGCCACGGGGCGTCTCTAAAAGGTGTACCGGATATTAATATTGCACCTGAAAGTGGACGGGGGATGACCCGGCCACTTTGTACGTTACGGTCACGCAGCAGTGGCTACCCCCGGTCGGCCACGGTATTTAATGCATGGACGACCTCTCCGGTCGTCGGCCGTTCAATGCCAATCCATCCATTCAATGGGACGGCGGGAGCTGAAATAATAGTGGGCCGTAAACTGTACGAATTACCGGAAATGTACGAGAGGAAAAGTCTCGGAAAATCTTTGGCCGGGGAAGAAATTACCGATTTATCGGCATTCTCCTTTAGTTTTCACTTTTTCATTTTTCCAGACCAACGACTGAAGTATTAAATCGTGTGTACTCCAAATATATAAATGATCCGCGGCCCGGTTTTCATGTATTAAAGGCAGTATTTTTGTATATTGGGTTGTTTCGGAAGATGGGAAAAATCCCGGAACAGCAGTTCTATCCACAGTATTAAGAGATTTCATACATTCCGTTAACAAGAACATTCGAATATTGTCCATCTTTAACAATAGACAAAAAAATAGTTTAACATACCTGTTTTGCGGTCTACGAGGGGTTGAAATACCGGCAGATTTCGTGTTTTTCTGTCTCCTCTCCCTGTGGTTTGGTCTTTTGCCAGACCGGCTTTCGACCGCTCGCCGTCTTCAGTAGCGGTGTTAGTTGCTCTGGATGTTTTTCGGCCGTCCTCACTGCACTGCCACTGCCGCTTGTACCGCCCCAACACAAGTGACTAACACACAGCGCTACTGAAGACGGCGAGCGGCCGAAAGCCGGTCTGGCCAAAGACCAAACCGGCGAGATGGACACGAGATCTACGGTGGATACAAAAATGTTTAATTCGAAAATAATGTAATCCCCGGTACGGTCCATTTCTAGACCGGCCTTCGAGGATGCACCTGGATATATTATTTTATAATTATATTATATAATATATATTAGGGGTACCCAAAAATAATCCTGATTTTGACTTTGGAATTCATTTTATTTTGCTAAAAAAGAAACTTTAATTATTAATCTACTATATATTCACCAATATTATCAGCAACTCTCTGCCACTTTTCCGGCAAATTCCCCTCTTGAAGAACTCCTCAAGACCAAAATACATCTTAGCAAATTGTCGATTACTTTTGGGTACACCTAATAATATTGTTATTTATATATAATATTATTTTGCGGCGAGTATAACAAATTCCCGTTTAAAAAGGGTCACCCGCCAAGGGGGCGAATATCTGATTATCGGGGGTTAAATATGGTACTCGGGAGGATGACGTGTTCGGCATACCGGCGAACGGTACGTGCCGCTCTCGGACGCCGAGGAATGTCACGTTTCCAGCCAAGGACGGACGCCGGCACACTCGGTACCGAGTTCGGGCCACCGTTCGGAATTAGTAATGCGGCAATTCGAATTTTAATTTTTTACGTTTCTTCCCCACCCCCACCCCACGCGATAGCGAACAGGAAGTACGGCCAGTTCCTGTTTCCAGGGTTTCGACCACGCCCAGAGTTTCGAACGCCCGTTTCCCACTCCCAGCACGTGATATTTCCTCCGACGTTCGCTAATCGACATGACTGTAAGGAAACGATACCGTGAAATATTATTCTAAATATATTTGTTTTAACACGTTGAGTGCCACTGCCTGAACGGAAAGTTCAGTGACTGACAGTGTAAAGTATGATATAAAACTAAAAAATTTACATCGTTTTAAGTTGTTATCTAAAATTTATTTAAAGTCCACTCAATTTTTATTCAATACGGGATTTTAATATTAATGTATATAAAAATGTTTTCAGAAAAGTCGGATTTTAATGGATTTTATTAAAACAGGGCAAACATAGAAATGGTTGTCCCTCGCAACTATCACAAGATGTTACGATTCGTTTGGTAAAATTTCTCGCTTTTTTTCTGCCTCACTGTGCAGCATTTTCTTCGTATGTTTGAACACTCGCATCGAGTAAATTTTAATACGTCATTAGTGCATCGCCGTACCGCGATACCACCGTGCGCGGCCTGACGGGTATTTCCTTATAAAATCGCGTGGCGCTCAACGTGTTAACCGATAAACTTTTCCTTATCCTAAAACTGTAGAATTTGAACTCTAAAACAATTTCTGTACCGCTGCTCACCTTTCGAAACTGATAGGGTAGTAGGCGTGGGAGGATTGGATGGAATTCAAAGGCATTTAAACTGTTTAAAGGAAAATTTATTTCTCGCCAAACCAACACAGTTCGTCCTTTTCAGTTCGCGCTTTCGAACTATCCAAAATGTTTTTTCCCTTCTTTTGGGTTTTATTTCTATCCATTGAATTTGTGGCGCGAGTTATATCTCACCGATTGATCTTTTAATAAAGAGGTCCTTGACACTGTTGACCTATCCACCTTGACCCGAAGGTGGCGCCGTCACTGAAATGAGTCATAAATTCGTGATCATAAGACGATAAATTTGACGCAGGAAAGCCTGTCCTATACGCGCCTAAAGACGCATCCGAGGTGGGAAGGATCGCGGCCTCCCGAGGAACGGTGGCCCTTGAGACCTCTTAGATTAGCCCGACCGATAATCCGCCGGCGACATCGTCTCAAGAGCGGATTGTACGTTCTAGCGGAAAGGAAACGTCCGTTTAAACGAGCCTCGTAAAGTGGAGTCTTCTTTAACGGTGGTAGGGGCGTGAGCGGCCGCCGGGAAAGGACGAAGGGGCTTCTTGGAGGAGGGCAGAGGCCGCTAACGGTTCACGGCCCACACTATCGAGATCTCGTTACCCACGCTTCGACCCCGGCGGTATCAATTAAAACGCCCGAGTGGCCGCTTCAAGTATTCCAGCAATTCGAACCGGAGGGACGGCCGAGTTTCGGGAAAAATTTCCAAGTAACGACAGGACCCGCAGGTCCTGACGTTACCTTATTTGTAGATCGAATAGGTCGGACCTAAATTTATTTATTCCTTTTTATTTGGCTGGAATCTATGAGTTCTCCCTTCAAACTTCCTCATCCTCCTGCTAATTCCCATCTCAAGTTAGACGAAATAAAGAGTTACTCCCTTTTGGTGGTTTCAATTTCGCGATCGATGCGACAATTCGAGGAAATCCAAGCCGAAAAGCCTCTTGCAGGATAAACTGCTAACTATTTTCCAATATGAATTAAGTACGGCGTTAAATTATTGGACGATTTCCGAATAAAAAGAAAGTGTAATTGGGGCCGTTTAAATTGAAATCAAGCGGACGAAAGGTCCTCCTCCCGCCTTCCCGGCGAGAAACGATGTTTTCGACGTTTTCCTCAGTCCAATCAGGATTCGATGGTATTCTGTCGGCCGTCATAAGGCCTGTTATTATACCTGCGGGTCATTAATAATTCAACCGCCATGTCCCCAACTGGCGGGAGACAGTTAGGTCCGCGTTCATCCCGTCGGCCGCCGAAAACCCCGAGAGTGGAGGCGACACGTTTAGTAGTGTGTAATGATCGGCTTAAATACAGGCTTCTCCCAATTTCCTAACAATTTCAGTCTAATACTGACGAAATCGGAGGTTTAAAATTTATCGGTGAAGTTCAACAGGTTGTGCGCCTTTACAACTTCATCCTTACGGGAGGAAACTTATCGTAACGATGGCTCGCAATGAAGAGGAAATAATTAGTTCCTTATCACAGAGGAAATATTCGAGTTTAATATTACTATTAGATAAAGGGATGCTACTATCAGACGTAGATTTCGTGCGTTTCTGTCTCCTCCCGCTGGTTTGGTCTTTTGCTAGACCGGTTTCGGCTTTTAGCCTCCTTTGAACCGACAGATATCCTCGCGTCACCTTCCCGAAAAATGCCTAAATTTCCTCACTGTCTAGGCAAGAGCACATCACGTAGTGTTCAAATTTTCAGTTGCCAGATAAAAATAAAGTGAAAAAATTAGTCAGACTCGAAAACGGGCTTGGGAACGACAACACGGAAGTTTGCCTGAGATCTCTGGCGAATCTTCGATAGGGCGGGAATTAAAAAAAAATCGCCCCCCAACACACGAAATCAAATAAAACTATGCCAAAAAAAATTATTTTCAGTGAAAACGGATTCTCGGACGAGCGTCATACACACGTGTGTTCTCTGTGACGTCAAAGCGGCGTGGGAAACTCAAGACTCGGGGGTTTTTAAGTTCGTCCGACTTTAGCTTTTTCAAGCGCCCTCCCCCCCCTCCCTCAAAATAGCGGGCTTTAATACGTACCAAGTGTGGGCCACGTGTGGAGCCCGTTACACGGTTATTTTTCACACCGTCAACGTGTTATATGCCAGACGTTCGGGGGTTGGAAAAAAAGGAGGCCAGAAAGGAATTTATTTTCGGAGCCACCAACACTGGAAGGGTTGACTTAGGATGGGTGAGAGCCGACAATGGGGAAACTGTACGTGCGATTACGATCTTCACGAATTATGTCAGTTTTTGACATGAATCAGACAGTCCAAGAAGATCTCTGGGCGAGTGACAAGAGAAAAATCATGAATCCGACTGAAAAAAACAGTATAATTATTAGGGGTACCCAAAACTAATCAAATTAGTCTACTAATTAATCTACTATATATATTCACTGATATTATCGAAAACCCTCCGCCACTTTTCCGGCAAATTTTCGATTCCCCTCCTGAAGAACTCCTCGAGACCAAAATAGATCTTATCAAATTACCGTTCGTTTTGGTTTCGACAATTTATTTACACGCGCCGTTACTCGAACATTCTCCAATTTTGATGTATTATATCATATAATTCGATAGGTCGAATAATGATATTTGGCAAATAATTCGTACGTAGGCCGAAGAGACTTTGAAATTGCTGATATTCCAAAGGGGGATGTCGACATTTACATCATTAAGACACAGATACAGCGATATAATGGACTCTGAAACCCAGGTTTTTTTGTCCGTAAAAAGCGCCGCATAATTTTCCCTGTTATGACAGTACGAAGTGTACGTTTTTTCTCCGTCCGTGTACCCAAAGACGACGGTCATGACTTATTGGTAGCGGCCCTTACTGGGCCGAAGAGAATAGAATGATTTGTTGAAGAGATTCTTTTTTTTCTGAACACCTACACTACTGAACGCCTCGGTATTCAAATTAGGTTTCAAATTGAGCTTTAAAAGTTTTAATTTTTTAAATCATACGATTGTCCTTCTGCGCATCGTGCCAAAAAATGTTGAAGCCACTAGCCCCGAAATCAACTTTCGGTCAAAACCTACCCGTACGATTTATTTTCATATATGACGTACAATTTAGAAGACGATCGAGAATTACCTAATTGAATGCACTATAGAAATGCCGCATGGAAACTGACGCGTCTCACGGGAACTTTATACGGAAACACCTCCTGGAAATTTTACATGGAGTGAACAAGTCAAATCGTTAAATAGAAATGTCGCGTGGACACTCTATACGGAAACTTCGCATTGAAAAGTCCCGTCCGAAAGCCGCATGAAAATGTCGCATCCCATTGAAAAGTCCAGCCGAAATGTCACTTCAGAAAGGCACAACATGGAAAGCCTCGCGATTTAGCTCATTTATTTGTAATATGCCCGTCGAACGGATCAGTTTCAACAGCACTATTCGAGTGTCAATTTAATTGGCGTTTCGGACCGCCCTCAGGTTTACCGATTTTTTTTTTGTAAAAATAAAATGCGATACGTACCCAACTGTTTAATTGGAATCGTAGACGGGAAAAAGGCCGTAGGGCTGCGGTTAAAAAAGGGGTTCGGTTACGAATCCTGGATGGGTTCAAGGATGGATGTAACGTGTTGATCGGGGGGTGGGGGAGAGGGTGGCAGATGCGGGACCGCTTCCTTATTTGGACCGCGGCCCCCAGAAAAGGGAATTTATTTTGATCTTCTACTTGTAAGAAGGAGGGGGAGAGAAAAAACGCGAGGATGAGGAGGAGAAGAAGAAGAAGAAGAAGTAGAATTGATATAGTGTATTCTTGCATCCGAAACGGTTGCCTATGAATCGGGGTATCAGTCTGTCATCCTGCAGGATCACAGAATATACCGTCCAGTATATATAATAATTCATCCCGGTATATTTATCCTTTCGGAGATTTATGCCGACAAACTGTTGTTGCCAAATTTACGGGCTGTAATAAGGCCATCCGTCTCTTGGGGACGCAGAATGGGCTCCACAATTATATTTGAATCGAACTTTGGCCGCCGAACTTTCATTATTTTTGAAATATTGTTCAATGAAAACACGTTGTTCTATCGTGTAACGCTCCATTTGTACTGACCCTAAACTATCGGTTGTGAAACGGGGTTTTTAATAGGGTTGACGACTTTACTGCAAGAATGGTGGCGAATTGAAATCTCGCGTTAACTTTCGAGACGCCCTAATTAAGGCCGAAGAAATTCTGTAACGAAAACAGTGAAATACAGTGAAAAGGGCGCTTTGTGTCTTTTCCCTAATAAATTGTCACGCAGCGAACCATCGCATAAATCTCCGAAGTGATGAATATTCTTTGAATTCTACACTTATGGAATATTTGATTCCTGGAGGACAACAACCAGGAATCCGGTTAAAATGATTAGTGACGAAACGGCATATTCCGGTAACGCCCTCCGTCTCTGGGGGACGTACAATGGCAATTACATAAATCTGCCTAAGTAATTGCTAACGAAAACATGAAATACAGTTGAAAGGAGCTTTCTGTCTTTTCCCCTATTTAATTGCAACCAATTCAGAGCGGAATTCTCGCAAATGCCGACCAGAATGGAGAATCAAATGAAGGGATAAATATTCGTGGAATATTTGATCCTGGAGGATTGTAATAACCGGGAATCCTGTTGAAATTATACCGGGATCTATCCTGTAACTCCCTGCGTCTCTCATAAATCTGCCTAAGTAATTGGTGTCAGTGAAAATGAACTTTCTAAATTGTGAACAATCGCATAAAAATCTGAGGACATTGAATCCTGTTAAACTGATACCCGGATCCATCCCGTAACGGCATCTTCTGGTACAAGATGCCCCCCGGTCTCTCCATCGTACAATGGACTCCACAATTACATAAATCCGCCGAAGGAATTAAGCGCCATGAAAAAAAACGGGAATAAAAAAAAAAGGAGTTCCTACTTTCCATTCGGCCCAATTATATGGGAGAGACACGGTCTGAAACAAGGACTCTCCTTCTCAGTCTCTCTCTCTCTCTTTTCTTGTGCCGGGATTGGCAAAGGAAAAGGGGGCGAGCGCGTGCGAGCCGCAAAGGAGGGATCGGGAGGGATGGGGGAGGGAGGGAGGCCGCGTGCTTACGCGTGCTCACGACCACGCTTATAAGGTAGGAAAGAATGATGTGGTGGAGGAGGAGGAGGAGGAAGAGGAGGAGGAGGAGGAGACGGTGTGGAGGAGGCGGTGAAGGGAGGGAGGGGTGCGGCGCGTGGCAAGGTGTTAGCACGAGGAAGAGGGAGGGAGGGAGGGAGGCGCAAGACAGAGGGAGAGAGAGAGAGAGAGAGAGGGAGGGAGGGAGGGAGAGAGAGAGAGAGGGAGCGAGTCAACTAGCGTGGGAACAGGTCCATTGGAAGGCTCTCACAGAACGTGGGGGACACCTGCCCAACGCACACGGACACGCGCACTCGCACGCGCACGTCACCCATATTAGAGACGTACATGTGTCCGCCGCATCCCACTCTCGAGGAGTCAGTTTTCAGATTTCAGAATGCCGAAATCAAATTTCGAAACTCGTCGAAACACTCCGGCGATATCCCACCCGTTCTCGGCCTGGGGGGGGCCCAATTAGGGGCCCAGATTGGGACGTCTAAAATATTGGCACGGTTACCTGTGTAAATAATTATAAATCCGAGTTTTTTTCCTCCCGTTTTAAAGACACGGTAATCTTGTTGCAACTCTGACTTATTCGTCCTTCTGTTGCGATATCGCCAGTTTAAGTTCCTCTTAAATTCCTTCGCGTAGATCCTGCTCCAATCCAGGAGCACAATTACCTATAAACAAGTATAAATTCGCGGAAGAGAAAATCTCGACTGATTCGGATTTCAAGGAATCGTGGATTTGCAAATTTATAATTCAATCGAGCTCATAACAAAATGACAAATTACCAATTTAAATGAAAGTTAATAGTCGAAACTGTATTGTTATCAACTCGACATAAATTACGTATAAAAGCCCATATTCATTTCTCGGATTCTAATTTACTCCTCTTCATCACGAGCTCTGCCATCGGTTTCAAAAATTTCCGCATAAATTTATTATCTTATAAGTGAAATTATTTTCGATGACTGGAAAATATTTTCGAGAGAAAACAGCATGAGTTTTAACATTTTGATACCTTGCACAGATCATAGATTAATAGCAAAACGATCTAGTTCGTTATAAATTTGAAATTGTTTTTAAAATACCTGTTTTGTGGTCTGCGAGCTGTGGTTTCTGTCTCCTCTCGCCGGTTTCCTCTTTTGATGACGTCTTTTTCCATCCGAAATTTCAAAGTGGCCAACACCGCCACTGAAGATGGCGAGCGGCCGAAACCAGCTCTATGACTTTATATTACCGACTCGAATATAAAATCAGCATACTGTGACCTTCTTCGCTGTTGTACTGTGCCACAGAAAACCGTCATATTTATTTACCCATTCTGTAAATTCTGAATGAATTCCAACCCAATGTAATACCGGAAACGGTAGCATCGTAAATTCCCTGTTTAATCCGATCCGGCCGATGCAATAATTCTACGAAATTTTCGACGATTTCTGATTACGTACAGTCTAAAATGACAGTCCGGTCTAAATTATAGTACGATGACTGTCTCTCTCATGAAAGGTCGGGGCTCGAATTTTAATACCCCCTCCTGAAAACCGCTTAAGACTCGTCGAAGAATCGGTGTAATTTTTCGAAAATTCATAATTTTAAAAACATTTTCGCTCGTTTCATCACCCCCAGCGCGCAACTGTCACGGAAGCAACGACGTGATAATTGAGCTAAGTATAACGTACATGTTTTGTGGTCTGCGTCGGATGTTTCTGTCTCCTCTCGCCGATTCGGCCTTCTGCCAGACCGGTTTCGGCCGCTCGCCGTCTTCAGTAGCGGTGTTGTTAGTCACTTCTGGCACATTGGACTCGGACAGCACAAGTGACAGTGACAGTGGGCAGTGTCCGAAAAACATCCAAAGCGGCGACAGTGACCAGCACCGCTACTGAAGACGGCGAGAGCGGCCGAAACCGGTCTAGCGAAAGACCAAACCGGCGAGAGGAGACGGAAACGCCGCAAACCTACGAAATGGGCGAAGGTTTACCCGACCGGAACTTGAATTATCGCTAATTAACTTCCGGTAGGAAGGCATAATGTTGCGGGTTGGGGTTGAATCTTGGTGGTCTTCGGCCACCACCTGTAGGACTGTGGAAAGGTTTTTGCCCTTTCCTTCTAATACAGTCTCTATTTATGGGGTTGACTTATAAATTTTTGATTTTATTCGGGTAATAAAATTCCTGTGGCACAGGAATACCCCTGCTATTGGGGTTCTATATTATATCTTGTGGTTAAGACTTATTTCTTCCCTATTAACGGGCTACCAACCTCTACCGACGTTGTACCCTATGCCCCTGTTAAAGTTATTTTGGATTTGTGTTTGGAATTTTATATCTCTTTATTTTCAGTTAATTTCATCGAAATTCTTGTGCGTTATCTGCAGGAGCCCCGCAGGATTCCCTCAAATTCAAAGCGGAAACAACAAGAAATATGCTATTGAGAATTTCAAATTCATCCCGGATTCAGTGACAGAAACTTAAAAAAAAAATCGAAGACAGATAATCAACTCCGGTAAAAACCGGTGAATACTCAATCCCCCCCCAAATTACACTGTAATTACCCTTTTAAGACCCTTATTTAATGTCCAGAAAACGGATCAAAAAAAAAACCGGAATATTTCAACCCCGAAGTATATCAGCGGCTCGAGCTCATTACGAGCGGGCTTAATTTGAACCGGGACAAGTCATCGACAAATTACTCGTTATCCACTGCACCGTTGTAAATAATCCGTCCGCCCTTATGCCATTATTTATGTTCGGATGCAATTATGCATATTCCGAAATATAATCATTTAGACTGGAAAATTTAAATCGGCGAGCGATTACAGTGCATGCGCGACCCCCACTCCTCATGCATAATAAGTATTATGTATTTTCGAATCGAACGTACGAAATTATAGAGATTTTGGTGTAATCCCGGGAGAAAACTCGACGATTTCCTTTTCCTTTTTAAAGGAAATAGCCCTTTTTAAAGCTGAGAAATAAATACAGACGTGTGTACTTTGTGTAAGTTACGTACGGCCTGAAGCTGTTGCAGAATTGAACTGCAGGATTGTATTTTAAAAATCCGATAACTCTTAAACGTTTGAAAAAATAAGATTCTATTTTATCTATCTGATACAGGCCTAGGATAGAGACCTATAGATTCCTCGAATTTAAAGTATAGACGATTTAGTATTGGCGTCTGTTTAAAATAGTATAAATTAATTAATGCATAGTCCATGTCCTGCAATAGAGTTAATGCAAGTCTTAATTCGAGTTATAATTTTTTTTCCGCCCGAGGAAATTATTTTAATCGAACATTAACAAAATTCCAATTGGTTAGTCAAAATGACTATGAACAATGCCTCTCAGGACTCGTCCCACGCACAGATCTCAAATGTACCGTTTGTCGGCCACCTTGCCGTACGAAAATGCATTTGGAATTCCGATTCAGAATTACACGAAGTCCATGAAAAAAAATGAAATGAGCGGAATTATTAGGCACTTAGGAAAGGTTGGATTTCGGAGTGGTCCGGCGGTGGGCTGAAATTGCTACTGGGGACGGAGAGCAGCTGAAAAACGTTAATTAAAAATTTATTCCATAATCCTAGCATCGTCTCACGGGCGATAATTCAATTATTGCGTTAATCAAAACGGTGAGTTGATTTGTTCGATCGGGTTGACAACTGTAAGAAGAAAAAGAAAAAACGGAAGAAGTCAAAATGAAGTTCTTCGCTGGAAGACCGGCCCATGATGGGATGAAGGGGTGGGGGGGGGGCAATTTATTTTCAAAACCCGAGCCTTCGCTCCAGCTCCTGATAAATGGCCGGGAATCAATTTGAATTATTGCGCAACAATTTATACCAGTGTAAATATATATCATCCCCGAGCCAGGTATAATGGGATATTATGTCCGCCGTTTGAATAACGCCCCATTTGAATATTATTCCCGCGATAATACGATTTTCACGTCCGGTTTAATTGCCGGAGAATATCATGAATATATCAGAATACCGGCAAACTATAGCGTCTTGTTTATACATGCGAATATTTTGATATATACGTATCGAAAAGCGTTGTGGAGCGGTGAATGAGGAGAGCCCTCAGGAGGGCATTAGAAGATATAGTTCGTCGTCAGTTCCCGGTTGGGAAAGCCCTGGAAAAGGATTGCTGGAGAAGTGGAAAGGCGCGGTGAACTCCCCTTGTAGAAGGCGAACCGGCAGAGTGAGGATGAGGACCTCATCCTAGGATGAGGCCAGAAAAGAGACTTGGCGAGGGAACCCCGTTTGCGGGGATTCGAGGAATGCGAGGTCCTGTTTAAACAATAAACTTAAATGTTTTTAATTTCGGGGAAAAAAAATCTGACGAGTTGAGCCCCACATCACGATTTCGGGACGGCGTGAAACCTCCCAGTTCTGGAAGACCTCAGAAACTGGTTTGGAAATAAATCACCGCTCCCAGACGAAGTAGTAGTAGACAACGGCTCCGTTATCAGAATTTTTTTATGGATCTTTTTCCACCCACCGGAGGGTTATTAAAAGGATATTTTCGGTCGTGGGTAGCGGCGAGAGTGGGCGGGGGACACTCAATTTCGTCGCGTTCCCGGAGATAGCGTTTTAATGAAATAAATAAAATTTTAATAGCGGTCCACGAAAGAAAGCTTGACCCTTCGCTGGACTCCATTAGCGGCATTCCAGCCCGTCCGGTGGACGTCAATCTGACGCTTGATTTAACGCTCAGACGGGTCTTAACTAAAATGCAATAGTTCTTATGTATATAAGCGCTGTTATCCCACACTTTAACTTAATCCCAGGACAATAGGAACACTGTAATTCGAATTCCGGCCTAGTAGAGCAAGTAACTTCTCGAAATTGTTTAAATACGACGAATCGCTAAAATAATAAAGTGCTGTTTACAGCCTAAGGACCTACAAGAAAATGTTACTGAGAAAATGAGTTACAAGAGACAAACGACTCACTTGGAATCCGTCTTAAAAGGATAAATTTGGACTGTTGAGACCTTCAGTGAAATGGAATTTAAAAATTGATATAGCCAACAAATTGAAAATATACAAAGTATTGAAACCGACAATATTTATATATATAATGCAAATTTTTGAATAATTTTAGTTGAGGTAGTTGAATAGTTTATTAAAACTTTTCCGAATCCTCTTTCGCTCGGTTCTGAACATTTTCCTCCCTTCGGAAGGATTCTCTGGGTCGACGCTGCGAACCTTTCCCGCCGACAGGAGGAATCCCGGACGGCTCCGAATTTGGATCGAGTCCTCAGCGAGGGGTAATTAAGAGGTCCTTGGCGAAAAAAGGAAAAACTCCCCCTTCACTCACAGCCGCCCAAGCAAGGAACAAACCGGCGATGGATTAACGAGCTCCAGTTCCCCCGGGTAATTTAGGCCCGCTTAGACAGCTTCGAGGGATACAAATAGAAAAAAAAACGAGAAGCAGAAGCGAATAAATAAGCGGGATAAAAAGAGATGGAGGAGAATTCAGCTAATCCGAACACTAAATATGGACGAAATTGGTCGGCCCGATTTGGAGTAAGACCGACCGTGGGACGAGGCCTGACAAATTGAACCCGCCTTAATAAAGATTTAATTTTTTTTCTCTAACGAAAAACCCGATTTACAAACTGCACTCTCGCGTAAAAAAAAGTCCGGATAAAAAGTTTATCAATCGGGCACAAGAATAGAAAGAAAATAACGAATTTCATCATAGTTTTCGTCCTTCGCCAAACCGGTTTCGGCCGCTCGCCATCTTCCAAAAAAAAAAAAAAAATAGAAAAGGAATACAAAGACTGCAATGTATAGTGTACACGAAAAAGGTCGTCCAAACCGGTCTGGCGAAAATTGTCGAAATTTCAAAAATCTTCCCAGATTATTATGCCCATATTCCGTCCACAAGTGTACAAATATGAGTTACACTTGCCCCTGGAAGGAGAGTTGAAAAATGGAAAATTTTCGAAATTTACAAAATCTCCCCAGATTTATGCGGCCTAAAAACGGCATTTTTCGGCCAATTTTGCGTCTAAAAATGCCATTATTGGGCCTAACAACCGCATTTTTGTGTCTTAAAACAGCATTTTTGGGTCTAAAAAGAGCATTTCTGGGCTAAATTTACGTATAAAAACAGCATTTCTGGGTCAAATTTACGTCTACAAATGCCATTTTTGGGCCAATTTTGCGTCTAAAAATGCCATTTTTGGGCCAATTTTGCGTCTAAAAATGCCATTTTTGGGCCAATTTTGCGTCTAAAAATGCCATTTTTGGGCCAATTTTGCGTCTAAAAATGCCATTTTTGGGCCAATTTTGCGTCTAAAAATGCCATTTTTTTCGAAAGGATAAAACACCGGTGTCACTAGATTGTTGCCCATTGATGGCGACCCGGGAGTCGATTTCACGAAACGCGGACACCGATTTATAGCCGATTTATTCCACCGTTGAAATCCGTGAAGATATAATTTATCGCATCCGGAATAATGGGATTGTTTAGTCTGTGGGAACGGGCACGTGCCGCTCTGCCCGCCTAATTACGAAAGCCTCGTTGACCGTCCAAACGGAAGAAACCGGTAGCCGTCCGGGTGAGGTCAACGCATGCAAATCGAGACTGGTTTTTCTCTCTCTCTCTCTCTCACCGTCCGTCGAGACACCCCTATTTTACCTTTTTTGTTCGGCGGTGGGATCTGCGATTTCGAAGTACTCCTAATACCCGTTTATGGGGCTCGTTCCCGGAGAGGCTCGTTATAGACAGAAGGACCGATTACGGGCCGGAGTCGGAGGCGCCACCCCAGACACGTATCGACGGCCTAACGGTGGTTCGATCGAGAGCCGAATTCAGAACCAGATTTATGCAAATGTCCCGACCCGGATCGTTATTTTTTGTTGGTTCTATCCCCCCCCTATTGTCCGCGTGAAAACCGCCTACGAAGGGCGGTGTCTAGAAAGTTTTTGCGCCGTGATATTTACAACCCTGAACTGGAATTCTCGGGAACTGCTAGACAGTTTTTATCGTTAATATTCCCTTTGATTGTAAAACATTTCAAGTAGCCCCTATCACAATAATTAAGTATATAGGGGGTAGAAAGGCCCGTAGGCCGGAATGCATGTACGAACATCCTCGATGTCAAATTTGTATCGTAGAAAAATAAAGTTTTGTAAAAAAACTGTACATAGCAGTCGCTCTAGGATGAGGTGAACCCCCTTTGAGCCCCAGACGCCATTGAAAACAAATTATATCGCTGGAAATACCCGTTTTGTGGTCTGATAGGGGTCGGAATACCGCAGATTTCGCGTGTTTCCGTCTCCTCCCGCCGATTTTTGGTCGGCTGGACCGGTTTCGGCCGCTCGCCACCTTCAGTAGTAGCGGCGTTGTTAGTCACTTTCGCCACTTTGGACTCGGACAGTACAAGTGACACGGTGACAGTGCAGTGAGGATGTCGGAGAAACGTCCAAAGTGCCAAAAGTGACTAACTACTGAAAATGGCGAGCGGCCGAAACCGGTCTGGCAAAAGACCGAACCAGCCGGAGGAGGCAGAACCACACGAAATCTACGACAAATTATATCGTCGATAATTAAGTACAGTCATTAGTTTTTCCGTTACATTAGCATTTTATAGTGAACCGTCGGGAATACCAATAAAGTGGGAATTTAACATAAAAATGATTGATAATAAATTTATCCCGTATAAAGTACTTCAGTAGTAAATTACTGTTAATTTTGACTTAATAATAGAATTTTACAGTATTAAATTTTAGATTGAGGACTCTGTTTGGACCCCTTTATTTTTTTTTTAATTGTATAAGATTGTTTATAATATATTGAATAGGCTTAATTAAATAGGAAAATACATAGTTTAGTGTAAAACGTCCAGCCTAAACTAGCCGGTGAGGCCGGAAAAATTAGCAGAATTTTTCACACGAACCCCCACCTTTTTCCGGGGTGTGTCACCCGTGAACGGCTCTAATAGCCGAGAATTGTTTTCGGCCGTGATTTTCCCACGGTTTTTCCAGTGAATTTCCTGTTCCGATTTAGTATCACGCCGCCGGTATCACGCTTAACGGTTCCGTTTGAATATTCAGGAGTCGCTCCACTTTGAATTCCATTTTTTTTTTTTCAACCACCCCGGCGATATTGTGTGCACCGACGACGGTCACTGAGGGCCAGAGTTTCGAAAAATCATTTTCACTTTCATATTTTCCTACTGTCAACTACGAACAAGCAAAACTGCTTTATAATGCCGCGTTTCGAAACCTAACAGCGCGTACGGAATCGAGCCGTAGGACAGAATTCAATCGGTGCAGAATCCTTCGTGAAAACGTTAACGCCCCAACTGCAGACTGCAGTTATATGAAAAGCAACGCTATATTAAAAGTGAAATTATAAAAGTCTGTATCATTCGTTGTGAAATACATTTTAACTCGTTCGCTACCGAACGTCACATATATGTGACAGATATTTTTGCACAATTTACAAAGGCACGTTTGAACATGTCGAGTATTTTTTAAGTTCTAAAAGTGTAAAATGCACGAAGTCTGTACTCGGTCCGGTCTCGCGTTAGATTATTTAAAGTCCTTATAACAGTTGAATAGGTCGTTTTAGCGGGGTTAGTGAAATTAACGGGCAATAAGTTAAATTTAAAAAGGAAAAGATTTTGCGAAGCAAAATTATTAAAATTATCACGTAAGTAGCTAGATATGAGCGAGCTATAAAAATTATTATTACATTTAATATTTTTTAACGGAAACATATCTCTCGACAAAATGACGAATTTTCGTGAAATAAAATGAATTTCGTATCGATATATTTTTTTTTATTATAATCAATTTCTTCTAATTTAATGTGACGCATATATGTGACACGTGGGCTACAGCGTTCAGTTTTTTATCTCTAGGCCAGCGTCACATATTTGTGTCAGTTTAAAAGAATACTTATTCTACTTTTTTAGACTGTTCTAAATACACATACGTAAAATCTATTCCAATTGATTTCATATAATCGCGAAAAAAATCTTGGGCTACGGCGAATATTTTCTCCAGAAGACCCTGGCAGCCAACTGGTTAAAGTGATAGATCATTAACGCGGCCGATGGTATGCGTAGAGTTACGTGCTAATAAAAGGAAGCTTGCCACTTCTATCTACCGAAATTATTTTATTTAGAGTACAGAGCGTTTTGAACGATCTGAAGAGATACGCGAACGCGTATAAATCTGAGCAATTACCGGCGCGTTGTTAAAGACACCGGGGACGGGCGTCGGCTGTATAAAGTATGAGTTATGCGGAACGGTGACCACGCGACGCCGCCGGAGATGGTATCGCGTACCATCCGAAAGAAGAGAAACCGATTCGGCCACCGTTTTCGCTTAACGAGCGGTCGCCTCCAAAGGGGCAGCGGAGCAAACACGAGATATCATCGAAATGCTCCGAAGCCGTTTATTAAATATTTAAAATTGCGGAAGCTCCACTTTAAGCGCAGCCCTCTTTGGCTCGCCCCGGCGTCCGGTCATTGTAAAAGTAACGAATTATCCGGCAACTTTTACGCAGCCGTCTATTATTTATTTCTCGCCTTTATCTTCGTAAATCCAACGCCCGGATTCTGTTGTAAAGTTGCGATGTAACATCCCCCCGACAGTATTCCTGTTACTACGGAATAACGGTTTAAATTGAACCGTTTGTTTCGATAAAGAAACCATCCGATGATGGCCCTTTTTGACACGATTTAACTACTGTCCGAGATGATCTTTGGGACGGTGGCGTTTAAGCCGTCCTGGTGGGAATAGTGGATGGGCAAGAGAGGAAAGGGACTGGACACGAGTGGATTAGGATGAGGAGAAAGGCGGGAGTGGAACTTGAGGAACCGAGATTTTGCGACTTAGTCGACTGTCGGGGTATGTTGAGGTCATTGTGGATTGTGCGGTTAGAAACATACCCGGGGAGCATTAAGGATGGTACGAAGGACTCTTGACTGGAATCTCTGGATGCGAGCGATGTTGGATATCTTGGAGTGGATTAGGATGAGGAGAAAGGCGGGAGTGGAACTTGAGGAACCGAGATTTTGCGACTTAGTCGACTGTCGGTATGTTGAGGTCATGGTGGATTGTGCGGTTAGAAACATACCCAGGACTTTTGATTGGAATCTCTGGATGCGAACGATGTCGGATGTCTCGGTGGAACCCCATAGCTCTGTATATTGTCAGTTTGTTACTTAAGGTCAATTTCGATGTCCGTTTTAGTAACGGCCTTAAGAGTCCAAATTTTCTGTTCAAGTCGATTCTTTGAGTCGGGTATGGGGATTCTGAAGTATGGCGGTTTCTGTTGATTTCAACCTATTACAGGTTTAAGAAACGTTGAAAAGTGACTTTTCAATATTCAACTCAAGCAGGCCCCGATCTTAAAATATGTACAGACGGGTGAAATTCCCATTTCCCGGTTATAATTTCCACGATTTATAGATTTCGACCCGTTTCAAGGAACATTCTGTTGACATATTCAAAGATTATGACTACCCGATTTTAGTCTCCTCTCGGTCTTTCGCTAGACCGGTTTCAACGGCCCTCTCAATAAGTTCTGGAGAACAATCTGTGCGTACACCGTGTTCATTATTTCTGGTCTGAAATTGTATAACATCGCGGAGCTTTGAAATTCGAGACAGGAAGAAAAAAATTCTTCCTGCGAAAACGTTTTTTTTTTTTCGACTGCATCCTCTTCCTTCTCGAACGAATCCTGTCCCCGTTAAGATTCTAAGGCGTCTGTAAATCATGATTTGGCGGGCGGACGATCAACTTTGCCGTCCCCCCCCTTTAATTCCAATCTTCGCGAGATAACGGAGAGATATTTTGAAAAAAAAAACAAAAAAAATTGAATTTATAGCTTTTTATCCTGCCGCTGAAATTTATCCCGACGTTATTTAACGAACCTATAATTTGGTGTTCGTTCGGTGACGTCCGGGCGTCGATGCTGCGGCGTTGCAACGCGGCGATAATTAAAGATCACGCGTCCAAGATATGTTGGGAAATGAGAACATGCAAATTTTTAATTGGAAACCACCCTATCTCTCTCTCTCTCTCCCTCCATCCCTCCCTCCTCCCTCCCTCCCTCCCTCTCTCTCTCTCTCGCTCCCTCTCACCGAGCTCTCCGCCGACCGAATTTCTGATTTCGGCCCCGGTACAACCCGACACATTTGAACCAATTTTCGAAAACACTTTCAATTTTATCGTTCACCAGTTTCCACGCCAATATCGAAAAACGTGCTGCATTCTGTTAGAAGTGAAATAAAATTTTACGATCGCCGAAGACAAAAAACAAAAAGCGCTGCAATAACTATAAAAATGACTATATAAAATACTTATAAACTAAATTTACTACTTATATGTTCTCGGCGGAGTGGAGACTATTCTATTCTTTGGCGTGGTCGACGAAGAATTCCCAAAAATTCCAGTAATAAATACAAAATTTATATAATAAAACTACCTGATTTGTGGTCTACTCGCTGGTGGGATCTTTTGTTAGACCGTTATCTTCAGTAGCGGTGTTGGTCACTTCGCCAATTGGTCTGTACAAGTGACAGAGTGACAGTGCAGTGTGGATGGCCAAAAGACCAATCCAAAGTGACTAACACCGCTACTGAAGATGGCGAGCAGCCGAAACCATTCAACAGCAACTCATGCTGTCGAAAATTGGCGAAAAATATAATCACTTGAAAATATTTTCCAGTTTCCTCCGTTCGCAATTTCACTTATAAGGTAATCATTTTATGCGGAAATTTTTCACTCGATTTTTGAAACCGATGGCAGAGCTCATGATGAAGAGGGGTAAATTAGTTCAGAAGGTAAAAAAAAAGGGTAGGAAATCCCAAGGCAATATTGAGAGCCTATTATTATTTCTCGCTTAATATATGAATTTACCCGAGAGGCGAATATTGGCTTTTATTAAGCGATTTCACCTGCGGAATTGCCAATTTACCGCAGCCGAGAGCGCGAAGCAAGCCGGGTTGGTAAGTAACTTACCGCCGGCGAGATACAATCTTCTTGTCGTAAATTTCGCTTACGGGCGTCGGTTAGGGTTGGGATAATTGTAGTGGAATAATAAAATTCCCAGTTGAGAAGAGTTATGATTCCGAGGTGAAACGGTACACCGCGACTGTAACATATCCGCTGGAGTGAGTTTAAATTGCGGATTTTAGTTAGGGTATATATGAGTACTGCGTACCTGCGTGGATGTGCACCTGCTCGTAAAATCTTGGATACGGGGCGTCCTGTGTATCGCATACAGCAGCATAATTTATGTCGCGTATTTACGCTACTGCAATGTAACATTTTAACGCGGAGAGGTTACATACACACTCCCTTCGGCCGAAGAGTGGAATTTACGTGTCCTTCACTGTCCGCTCCTTTCTGATATTTACAGGGAGGAGAAGTTATAGGACCCTCTATCCTGAGGAGGTCCTTACCCGTACCATTCTCAATGTTACGAACGTAACGTACTCATCGCCGCATGACCTCAACATACCTAGAATCGATCGAGTCGTAAACTTTCCGTTCGTCCAAATCCCTTCGTCGAATCCCTTCCCTCCGTCAAGGGAGGGAACTTCTCTGGCCAGAATAACGCGCCAGGAAGTGTTCTTCATCGCGTGGAACAATATATATACGAGATAATTTGCGTCCGTAACGTGTAAACGATGTTGATTGCTGAGTACAAAAAAAAAATGTATACAACAGAGATGACTTCGGTACACGAACGGGGAACATGGGACACGTACAAATTACATACGGGTCGTCGGTTTAACCGATTTGTGTGAACGCGCCGAGTGTTCTTTTATTAATGACCCGCATGCGGTTACGAACGGTACACGAAAATAAAAATCGCCGTCAGAGAGAGGATTTCTGACCGAATTGGTGACATTTCAGAATATCTGAGTGTATCTCTTAGTTTACACAGGTGTAAGCACATTTTTTTAAATTTTTTATAGACCGGTTTCGGCTGCTCGCCATCTTCAGTAGCGGTGTTGGTCACTGTTAGCACTTTGGATGTTTTTTGGGCATCCTCACTGCCCACTGTCACTTTCGCATGTACTGAGGATGCCCGAAAAACATCCAAAGTGCTAACTAACAGTGACCAACACAGCGCTACTGAAGATGGCGAGCGGCCGAAACCGGTCTAGCAAAAGGCCAAACCGGCGAGAGGAGACAGAAACATCACGAACCTACAGTATTCCAACCCCTCGACGACCACAAAACAGGTATATTGAAATTTTTTTAGTGCAACAACTGTAAAATACAATAAGCGACAATTCAATTGATTCTCCATTGAAGTCCGGGTAGGACACTTTTTATTAACCTTTTTATTTCGTACAATCAACATGAATGTTATGAGTACAAGTGCTGACTTTTTTTCACGCGTATTTCGCGATAAAAGGAACCGCCCGAAGATGGCCCTTTTCACACAAGAACAAATTGTAGTCTAAGGGCTGAGAAGAAGGATGAGGAGAAAGGCGGGAATGGAACTTCAGGAACCGGGATTTTGCGATTTCGTCGACTGTCGGGGTATGTTGAGGTCATGGTGGATTGTCTGGTTAGAAACATACCCAGGGGGGGAGCATTAAGGATGGTACTAAGGACTTTTGACTGGAATCTCTGGATGCCAGGTGGAACCCCATAGCTTATGTCCGCGTCGGTTTAAGTATCGCTTAAGTAAATTGTCACTTTGTTACTTAAGGTCAATTTTGAGTGTCCGTATTAGTAATCCAACCCCCAATAATATACGGATTCTCAGAATTTAAGCGCGTTCAACTCGAAAACGAATCATTTCGTACGTTTCCCCAGCGTTTGGAGGACATCTCGCCCTTTTTTTACCTCTAATAAACTTCTTTCCAGTCTTTATTGACTTGATTATAGAATTTTACAACTCGCCTCGTTAGTAGATGGTCTTATATATATATAGAGAGAGAGACTCGTTATACGGCCGGTCTAAATAAGGAAGCGGTGGAAATCGGAGGAATCAACGGCGAGGATTTACAAGTTTCAATGTTCCTAGATGTATTCAGTAAATGTTTTGAGCATAAAATACCCTTTTGACTAGCGTTTTATAATCTTGGATATTTTACTTTTTCGTCGAAACTGAACTAAAGGATTACTCGATGTTGCCATTTTTTATGCACGTACGAATGGTAATAAAAAATTTGTCGCGTTTTTAGCGCAATCCTCTTTTGGCGAATGAGGACGATGTTCCTGCATTAAACACCAGATTCAATATTGAATTATCAATAGGACCAATTTGTAATTTCGGCCGTAATTTTCAGCGAAACGCTGGCTTTTTATGACAGGATAATATCATATCCGCGATCAATTCGAACATTCTCCCCTGAGGTAAACCTGCTATTATTATTATTATTATTATTATTATTATTTGGTCCGACACTCTATCTTGATATCCTCCGAGATAATATTTGGCCGATTCGACCGAGCGCATGACACTCCATGAATATTAATCGGGCGTACATTACATAAAAGTGCCGTTTACCGATTTATCGTAGAATGTTCCGACGATTCGGACATTTATTTAATCCCGCTTTGATACAAATACAGCTGTCTCGGATTTAAAGATACGATCTCTCAATTGCGTATAACATATATAATGTCAGAATTTAATTTAATTTTCGACCGACGATTGCCACGGTATCGATTACGTGTGGAGCTTTCAGAACTTTCAAAATCCGTCGTTTCGGTCCTCTGGTCCGTCGCCACGACGGCGGAGAGAAGAAACTAGACGCCTAATAAATTTTCTACACAAATTATGCGATAACGCGCCGTGTGATATTTCACATAAAGATGCAGATATTTATATTCTATTTCCTGACTAAACAACCGTTGTTTAGGTAGCTTAAGTCCTCGGGTTTTTATTGTGTATTTTCCCCGACTAGCACAACGATATTGTAAAAAAAATTCATGTATAATGTATTATAATATTTATAGAATATAAATGTAGTAAGCCCGATAGGCCGGAATACATGCAGTAATCAGTAATTTGTTTATACCGTTGTATCGTTATAATATTTTTATTTACAGTAATAAAAATTGTTTGTATCTTTTATCTCGCGATGGCGTGACGCCGAAATCGGTCCATCGAAAACGCGAGTTCGGTCCTGTGTCCACGTGAAGTTTTTCGGGAAATTAGTTTCTCTTTTTATTCATTTTACAGTCGACAATTTCTACGGCTCGGAACGCCGTTGATTCAGCGTTCTTCAGTCTCCTCTCGCCGCCGGTTTGACTGCTACTGAAGACCGGCGAGAAACCGGTCCGGCGAAGGAACGCGAAGTATAATTGTGGAAAGTTTTTTTTTTCTTATGAAACTGCGCTGAAACTTTAGAATCAACTGTTGGTCCATTGAATGGTCTGCGGACTTTCGATGTCCGCGCGGATTACAATACCGATTTTAGTGGTCATAATTTCATTCGTAACGTAAATTTCTTTTAAAATTCGCGACTGCGACCCTCGTTCGAACAGGAATTTAAATTCTAATTCCGACAAAATCCCGGAATTCCGTACATATCGCAGGACGTGTCCGCGCTCCTACAACTTTTATTTATGTCGGCCGCACATTCTACCGGTTAATTTTACCGGTGTTTTATACCACACTTCGGGCGAGAGGTGCAATAAAAAAAAATTTTTAAAAACTAAAAAAAAACCTAGCTAGAAACGGGTTACACCCGCCAAGTGCAGCCAAGTCACCGCCAAGTCCGGTCTGCTTTTTTTCAAAGTTCTCTTGTTCTTGCAGTTGTTTGTGAAAGAACTGCCCAATTCTTTACACTTAAATTATGAACTAATAAGATCTAGTTGCGGAAACTTTGCCTCATTTCCGAGCAAACCGACTGTAACTGAAAACGAATGTTTAATATACCTGTTTTGTATACAATAACAGAACACATATATATAAACGACTGACAAACTGACAAACGCTACAGTACATGTGAAAGTGACAGTGGGCAGTGAGGATGCCCAAAAAACATCCAAAGTGCTTAACAGTGACTAACACAGCGCTACTGAAGATGGCGAGCGGCCGAAACCGGTCTAGCAAAAGACCAAACCGGCGAGAGGAGACAGAAACATCACGAACCTACAGTATGAAAACGAATGATTTGGTGGATACGCGAACGCAAAAACCAAATTGTTTATTGATAAGTAGTCTTATTATTCCAAATATATAAGGTGTACCCAAAAGTAATCGACAATTTGATAAGATGTATTTTTGGTCCTGAGGAGTTCTTCAAGAGGGGAATTGAAAATTTGCCGGAAAAGTGGCCGGAGAGTTGTTGCTAATATTGGTGAATATATAGTAGATTAATAATTAAAGAAGAATGAATTCCAAAGTCAAAATGTTGATTACTTTTGTGTACACCTTATAATAAGAACCTGTCTCACCTCTCGCTGGTTTGGTCTTTTGCCAGACTGTGCAGAGTACTGAAAGTGACAGTGACAGTGCAGTGAGGATGGCCAGAAAACATGCAAAGTACCAAACAGCGGCCGAAACCGGTCTAGCAAAAGACCAAACCGGTGAGAAGAGACAGAAACACACGAAATCTACGTTATATATCTTATGTATTCCAAAATAACTCAATGTAATGTCGACTGGGAAAATTTACAGCTATCAGGGACTGTTTTATCGACTTTCATATAAGCGAGGAATTAGGCTAGATTTAAAACTGCGCCGTATCGATAATTTATTTTTAATTTCGTCAATATTTGTACCAATTTAGCTAGGTACACTGAGGTCAACGACGATTGGTGAGGGGTCAAATGGGTTCAATGCGATGTCCTATTCGGCCCAATCACCGATCGGTCGAGAAGTGGGGAAATTTTTTTTCAAATACGCCCTTTGGTGAGGTAGAAATTTGAGAATCTGACACTGTACAAGGGGACCCTAAAAAACCCTTTTTCCAACGGGATAATGAAATTAACGCCCGTAAAATGTAACGACTCAGTTTTGTTCCACATTTTTTTGTCTTTTTGTCCGCTTTCGGCCGTAAAGGAAATTTCAGTCCAAGTTTTTCACGACCCATAAATAATGGGTAATGGGTAATGGGGGTGGGGGGCGCCCAGATAAGGTCTGTAATTGACTCGTCTTCGTAGAACCGTCGGAGGAGTTAAAACTGGTCTAAGTAATGGGCCCCAAAACTGAGTCTAGTTATTGCTACTATTAATTAATTTAATGAATTTAATTAGAGCGTTGGCTCTTCGATCCCGGTTCGAATCCCGACCGAATTTTCCTTCAATTACAAGTAGCTTAATAAATTCATGCAAATAAATTCAGACAAACAGTAGTATAATTTTAGTAATATAAAATATCGATGACTATTTGTGTAAAGTATATTAAAACTGCCTTATGGGATCCTGCTTAGGTTTTTATGGTTACCGGTCTTTTAGTAGACCGATTTACTCGATATTGAAAATTCGATTACGGGCCAAATCGGTGTGACAATCGCAGAACAATTAAATCAGGAGCAATTCATGGAATATTTTGAAACTGTGAATTCATAATAAAATAAAGGAATACAATTTGGAATATAATTTCGGGCGTTTCTAAACCGCTCACTCGTATTTATGACGATCGACTGTGTAGAGCATGATTCGTTTCGCAGTTTCGAAAGAAAAAATTCCAAATGGTAGAAACTGAGATGAATTGAGTGAATGAATTATTGAAATAAAGTGGGACGCCAGTAAAGACTAATGGAGAGGAAATGTTTCGATTGAACAAATATAATATACAAATCGGTATCATTGGCGTCGATAATTAAAACATTAATACCGTCTTCAGTAGCGGATGATTTTAGGGCATCCTCGCTGGACATCCTCCTGTACTGTACAGTGTACAAGTGACAGTGACAGTGCAGTGGGGATGTCCGAAATACCAATCCAAAGTGCCAAAGTGACTAAAAACGCCGCTACTGAAGATGGCGAGCGACAGAAACACGCGAAATCTACGGTATTTCAACCCCTCGCAGACCACAAAGCAGGTATTCTAAATTAATGACAACATTAAAATAAAGTTTTAGTGCGTTGTCTTTAAAAAAAATCGTTAAGGATTTGATTAACATAAATTTGTATATAATCAAATTAACGACAATCAAAAGGGAGGAGGAGAACCAAGTTCGAATTTTGGACGCTTAGAAAAATTTATTATAAACTGAATGGGAATTGAACAACCGAATCAGAGTAACAATGGCGTTACTAAGTGTCAAGGGAAACGATAAAACATATTTTAAATATTAAGCGGAAAAAATATTTCATTGAGATTAATTTCGTACAACAACAACGTAGGAATACCAGTATTAGGTCTGGAATTAAATATTTGTTTGCCAAAAGAGACTCGCGCCAAACGACATTCGAGGTTTGTCGCAAAAAGTAAAGTCGCAAAATCCCGGTTCCTGAAGTTCCACCGCCGTCTTTCCCCTCATCCTAATCCACTCCGAGACATCCAACATCGCTCAAATCCAGAGATTCCAGTCAAGAGTCCTTCTTACCATCCTTAATGCTCCCCCCCGGGGGGTATGTTTCTAACCGCACAATCCACAATGACCTTAACGTACTGACAGTAGACTAAGTCGCAAAATCCCGGTTCCTGAAGTTCCACTGCCGTCTTTCCCCTCATCCTAATCCACTCCAAGACATCCAACATCGCTCAAATCCAGAGATTCCAGTCAGGAGTCCTTCGTACCATCCTTAATGCTCCCCCCGGGGGGTATGTTTCTAACCGCACAATCCACAATGACCTCAACATACCTGACAGTCGACGAAGTCGCCTAATCCCGGTTCCTGAAGTTCCTGAAGTCGGCTTAAACGCCACTGGCCTACAGTTCTACTTGGTCCGAAGCCGTAAACTGTGTGAAAAGTGCCGTCTCTTTTATCGAGTCCTTCAAGCGAGAAACGTACACTCAACACTCGTACACATAATTATGCTATAATTGATTGTACAAAAAAAAAATTAAAAATGAAAAAAAATTCGTTTATTTCATTCAGAAAGAGAAAATCCGCAGGTTTTACATATTTAATCCCCCTTCCCCCCACGCTCGACTGTCGTATTTACTTATTTCAACACAAAGTTGGTTTCGCAAAGTCCCGCCCCTTCGACGAAAAAGGAATGGCCGACCGTTCTAGAGACAATTTGGGCTATCGATTATACAACGGGACATGTACCGCTTAAAAGCGGTCCCAGTGATGCAATCGGCGCGTGCACCAGCTGCATTTCGCCTGCAACTCAACGCTCGACTGCAACTCGGACTGCGTGTATAGCAAGCAGTTGCGCAATACGGGGCCGGCAGTTTATTCGGCAAAAGAAAGTTAAATACGCCGGTTCTGAGTTATTGAATTTTTATTTCTCTTGTCGTCGCCCCGTACAAAACTGGATTCGCTGGGTACGACGACGATTTGCATTTTGGCGGGTTCAAAGAAACAAGGAAGAAAACAGAAATTACCGAACATTTCGTGCAGGTTTCGGCCGGTCGCCGTCTTCAGTAGGGTTCGGAATTGAAGTCGGTTTTTGGAGTATGAACCGGAAACGAAACTGTCGCGAAATCAATTGAAAAATAGTAATTGAAAAAATTGTGTTTCGGCTGTTCGCCACAGTACAAGTGCGCAAGTGACAGTGCAATGAGGATGCCCGAAAAATATCCAAAAAACACTACAACCGCTGTCCGGCAAAAGACCTAACCGGCGAGAGGAGACAGAGAAACACACGAAATCTACGGTATTCCAACCCCTAGCAGACCACAAAAAACTGTAATCGGAACGCGCTATTTTTATTATTAATTCGCGACGAAATACCCCTTCTTCAATTGCGAACCGAAGAATAAAAGACGAAGAAACGAAACTGGAATTACTGCATTGAATTTTATTGGCGCGCCTCCGTCAACGGGTTGGCTGAAAAAATTTATTGAAAAAGATTGAAGGCGGAAAAGAGAAAAAGAACTGTCGGCCTAAGAGCGCATAAAGAAGAAAAGGTAATGAGGAGGAAGCGGAATAAACGGATTCGGGACGGGTTCCATCCAGCCATCATTTGGTTCGTAAATCGTCGTTTTGCCTCCCTTATCCAACCCCAGAATATTATAGTGGGTTGGCCGATATATCGAATTATTGTCTGGGATTGGTTTTTTGCCCGAGGGCCGAGATTGAGAAAATGAATTAAATCCGTCGTCATGATACAGTAGCCCAAGTAGGCTAATTTTGAGGGGGTGGGCGGGGGGTGGGGGTGGGTAATGATTGAAAACCGGTTTCTTTTTACAGGGGTAGGGCCGGTATCATACTTACAGTCAAGTAGCCGTACGGGTAGAAAAACTGCAAATCAGCGGGCGATACGAAATTACTACTTAGTATTACTGGAAAATAGATCGTAATTAGGTTCGAACAACGAAATACGAAACAGGTCTTAAAGTCCCGTTTGTCCGAGACCTCGGCGTACAAAAATATAGCAAATTTCAAACAGGAATCGCCCACAATTCCCAATCCGATGGTACAAACCTCGGGACGTTCCTTACAGACGCACGAAAAAGAAATGTCTAAATCTGTAATTACTAGTGCTACTCGGGCATCAATGTCGCTTGCTGTAATTTACAGTTGAAAAATGAGTTCCATTTTAGGCGGTAGTAATAAAGGTCTGAAAATTTACAACTCAGTTAGTTTAAATTAAGTACGAATACCTACTGGGTCTTGAGAAATTCTATCGCCGGTTCGGTCCCTCATTTCATGATAATTTACTGTAATGGAAGGACAGAAAATTTCGGTCGGAACAACGGTCTAATAAATAGTAGATGTTCGCCAAGGTTGGAATTAACGTAGATTTTGCGCTCCTCTCTCGCCGGTTCGGCCTTTCGCCAGACCGGTTTCGGCCACTCGCCATCTCAAGATATTTACAGACAGAATCGTTCTGATGTAGGCAAACTGGTCTAAAATGCCGTATTCATGCGTTCGGCAGACTGTTCACGGCCGTTAAAAATTCACGAAATTCCGAAATCTCTATTGAAAATAAAAGGGGTTTTTATGAAAATAAACACCCCTCTATAAAGACAGTAAATAACACTAGGGGCCGATTCGAAATGGGAGATTACGCATTTGCTGAAAGCTCTAAACCGAGAATTTTATACTACAGAAAATTCCGTATTCTATTAAAATTTCCGTATTCTCACTTCGTCAAGAGAAAGCCCCGAAAACAGTGTCCGGGACGATGAAAACACTTAAACGGAACGATATTATCGAGTTATCCTATACCAGAACCCTACGTTTACGACGTTTTCAATCGTCAACGATTTATGGCTAAATTAAATGCATATAAACGACGGCTTTAAACACGAAAATGTTTTTTTTCCCCCCCAACTCGACGTTTGATGAATTGAGTTCTTCTCCTTTTTTTAAAAACCCCAGGACACTTAATTTGAGGCGAAGGGGGGGGGGGGAATCGCTCCCGCTTTTGTAACACTTTTCAGGGACGTATCATTTTTTTTTTTAACCGAAAATACCGGAGATACCATTAACGTGTATCGACTGGAAATCGATTTATTTAGCGATAAACTTGCGGCGAAGGCCACGAAATGGAGTCGAGGGGGCTTTTTTCAAAAAAAAAAAAAAAAAATTAATTATAAAAGTTTTTCAATTAAGAGCGAAAGTAATGAAATTTCGGTCAGTTTATTATATCCTGTCGACTGGTTCTCTAACTTTTATTTCTGAACTAATTTATTTCCCTCTTCATCTTGAGCCGAAATACTTCGTTTCTCCCAAATATTAGGGTATACACTTTCCACATATATATATATATACTTATTTTGTGCCAAATTTGGTGGTATAATAATCGGCCAAGGTTCCAATAATATGGTGCACTGAAATATTTCCATATATTCTAATTGGACGTTCGTTAAATTTTTTTCTGAGGACTTATCTCGATCCGAAAAAGGTCTATCTTTCGTCCTCAACGGAATTTGGAATCGGACCAAATTAATGTCCCGGAATTTCTGTTCCCGTCTAGGGGGGGTGTAATTCGATCTTGGGCCTAATGGAGAGGGGAGCCGGGCCTCAGTTCGAGAACCATTCATTAGAACGTATAATAACGTTAACGTCTGATAATCACTGGCTGGTCACTTGCCTACTAACTAAAGGGCTAATTCCGGTCACACCCAACGAGTCGGGAACTGACTTTCCCGACAGGGGGGGTTAGAGTAGATCGGCGGTGGGGTGGCACCTAATCGTCCCTCATTATGTCCGATAAATATCGGACCTCTTCTACGATGTGTGACCGTCCTGGGAAATCACTGAATTTTAGGGCGCGCGTTAGAATAAAAAACAACAATAATAGCACAGTGTAAGGATTAAATAGAAAGTTCAAACCGGTGTAAAAAAACGAAGGGAACAGGTAAACTTATTTGATATATTTTTTGAAAAAAATTTGTCCATATGTATATATACATTATACGTACATACCGATCTGATTAGGCCCTCGAAAAGATTGTGGGGGATGAAAGTAAATCCGGAAATAGACACTTAGCCCCCCACAAATATACCCCTACTCGAAACACCCCTAAGGATAATGTAAAATACTTGGGCCTGTGTACAGACCAAAGAAACGGAATCCGTAAGTAAAGTTGAAAAGACAGGAAGGGATAAAGACTACCGCACGGACTGCTGGGCGATAGACGCTAGACCGGTTTCGGCCGCTCGCCACCTTCAGTAGCGCCGTGTTAGTTGGCACTTTGTTGGCGTTTTTCGGGCGACGGTACAAATGACAGTGAGGCAGTGCGGTGGTGGAAAGTGCCGACGGTGAATTGACACAGCGCTACTGAAGACGGCGAACGGCCGAAACCGGTCCAGCAAAAGGGCAAACCCGAATAAATCGACGAAAAATAGTACGTCGAATTAAGTCGTAATACAAGAAGCGACGAAGAGGAACGATTTTTTTTTCTGCTTCTCGAAAATTGGTCCTTCGGCCGGCTCAAGCGTCGAATTGAGGGTTATCGATTGATTGAGAATTACGACGTCGGGTGGGACCGGGCTGTTTTTGGACAATTAGCGATTGAAATTGATTGAGACCGAATAAAATGCGCCACGTGATATAAACATTATATTGAATACTGTCTCAATGATCTTGTCTCGTATTCATACACATTTATATGCATAAATCGACCGCCGGAGAATTCAACCATATCAAATAAACCACTCTAAAAAAACTTCCTCCCAAATGCTTATATAACATATATATTGTATATTCCAGTTCAACAAGCTGGAAACAAGAAAATGTTCGACAGCTACGTACGAAAGATCTGTTCGTGTAAAAATTCTGGATCTTGGCCTTGGATACAAGTACGATCTGAAAATTTAAACTATTACATAGAATGTAATATGGATAAAAAGTATCTCGGTTTTTAATTGTGCGAGGGTTTCCATCGGTCTAGGGATGTTTCGAATTCAACTCTAGACCGGTTTCGCCGTCCGTTACCGCATCCATTGCCTTAAGACCAAATATGCACTTTGTGTATTCTACAGAAATGTATGCTACAGTGGACTGCCTCACTGGAACCGGAACCACAGTCTATTTATTATTAATACGTGATTAAATTCTACCTTGTAGTTTGTACAATTATGTTCAATGCAGTCGTATAGAGAGAATAGTGGATCGGCCATCTTCTAGACTCTAGACCGGTTTCACCGTCCGTAATCACTACATGACACCGTTATCTCATCGTATAGATTACGTTTTGCGTATGCTACAGTGAACTGCCTCACTGTATTCTTGTCTGGCATGGAACCGGAACCACAATCTATTTATTATTAATACATGATTAAATTCTGTCTTGTAGTTTGTATAAATATGTTCGACGCAGTTTTGGAGAGAACAGTGTATCGGCCATTTCTATCGGTCTAGGGATGCTCCGATTCAACTCTAGACCGGTTTCACCGTCCGTAATCACTACATGACACCGTTATCTCATCGTATAGATTACGTTTTGCGTATTCTACAGAAACGTATGCTACAGTGGACTGCCTCACTGTATTGCTTGTCTGGCATGGAACCGGAACCACAATCTATGTACTTATTGTTGATACATGATTAAATTGTACTTTGTAGTTTGTATAATTACGTTCAATGCATTTCTATCGATCTAGGGATGATCCGATTCAACTCTAGACCGGTTTCACCGTCCGCAATCACCGCTGACATCGTTATCTCGTCATATATGATGAAATGTACGCTACAGTGACAGTATCGCCGTATTGATGCACTAGCCTTGGCACCACGATCTATGTTATTAATATACGATTTATTGTATAGTGTATTAAATATATTGAATACAGTTGTGTGGAGAATTGTGGTATTGGATGTACGGGGCAGGGACACGCCAAAAAGAGAGGAATTGATGAAAAAAAAATCTCTGTCTCTCTCTCTCTCTCTCTCTCTCTCTCTCTCTCTCTCTCTCTCTCTCTCTCTCTCTCTCTCTCTCTCTCTCTCTCTCTCTCTCCCTCGTTCTGTCTGTTTATGGAGAGAGGCTGTACCGCTTGCGTCTGGCACATAACACCTGCTTCAGTTTCCCACGGGTCCCAAAGCAGCTCGTCAATTTCCGCCATCGTTCGGGTCTCTCCGGAGTCCCGAGCCGCGTGACCTGAGTCATACAGCAGGGCCACTCCCTCTTCCCGCTTATCCACGAGACCGATTTGAGATGAAAGATTTGCCGGTGAGGAAATCGATTTTTCTTCCAACAATTTAAACTGGCCCCATTTCAAATTGAGCCTTAACCTAAGGGAGAATACTGGAAAAAGTCCCGAGGACACCCGTTAATCCGTACTGATTTTATGGAAAGTTCGGATCATCCGGACCAATTAATAATCAAGCATTGGAAAATTAGTCCATTTTTCTTCTTCAAACCGATTTAAACTGATCAAATCGCGCCTCAACCACAAGAAAAAACCCCGTTAATCCGTACCTTTATGGAAAGTTCGGATTATCCGGACTTTCGCTTAACGGATCGAACTTAATCATCAAGTATTGGAAAATTATTTTCTTCTTCAAACCAATTTAAACTGCTCAAATTGCGCCTCGACCCCAAGAGAAGGTTAAGAAAAACTGAAGACCCCGTTAATCCGTACTGATTTTATGGAAAGTTCGGATTATCCGGACTTTTCGCTTAACGGATCCACGACTTAATCATCAAGTATTGGAAAATTAGTTCCCTTTTTCTTCTTCAAACCAATTTAAACTGCTCAAATTGCGCCTCGACCCCAATAGAAGGTTAAGAAAAACTGAAGACCCCGTTAATCCGTACTGACTTTATGGAAAGTTCGGATTATCCGGACTTTTCGCTTAACGGATCCACGACTTAATCATCAAGTATTGGAAAATTAGTTCCCTTTTTCTTCTTCAAACCAATTTAAACTGCTCAAATTGCGCGTCAACCCCCAAGAGAAGGTGAAGAAAAACTGAAGACCCTTTTAATCCGTACTGATTTTATGGAAAGTTCGGATCATCCGGACTTTTCGCTTAACGGATCCACGACTTAATCATCAAGTATTGGAAAATTAGTTCCCTTTTTCTTCTTCAAACCGATTTAAACTGCTCAAATTGCGCCTCAACCACAAGAGAAGGCCGAGAAAAATAATCCATACAATAGTAATAGTACAGTTACTGTTACAGTGTATCCATTACTATTAAGTAATAGTATCCATTTAATAGTAACTGGCGAATTTCAAAATTACAGAATTTTTGAAAAAGAAAATAAATAGACTTCGTTTTCTATTTCTGTCATGAAATCGAAGTGGAGGCAGATTTAAACGTTATTTTCGTTATAAGTAATTTCGCGACATTAATAAAAGGCGCACCTATCAAGTCTTATAAATTGTATTGGCCATTGAGAAAAACCGCACTTTTCAAGGATTTACCGTTGTCACGTCTTAAGTATGTTGTACTTTTGGTATCCCGGTCGAAATATGTCTGAAATTAATTTCTTCTATTCTAGTGCATATCAGGGGTGAAGAGCATTCCGATTCTCATATTCGGAGGAATTCGTTTGAGTTATATCTAGTGTCAATGCGATTAGATAACCGGGATTGTACTTTCGATGCACAATGCACCCGTTGACCCGCACTGGATAGACCTTTTCCATACGGGATTCAGTCGGATTAAAGTTTCAGATTAACGATTCCAGGATAACTTGTTTAAGATTTAAACAACTTTTCAATTTTCCTCCCATCTTTATGCTCTCGCAAAGTCTTAATTTTCCTTTTCCTTTTATTCCACGTCCTTGTTCGGATTAACGCTGGGTCCTTCTGTATTCCGATTCTGCGGCTGTGACCTTTCCAAGTGAAAGTAGGAAAACAATATTTGCGAGAACATTTTATTTTATTCGTTTTTTTTTTTAAGAAACGCTCGATAATTTTATGCAAGTAAACAATTATTATGGAGGTCTCCATTCGCGTATATTTTCGGGATTCCGCTGAGAAACATTCGTGCAATTTGGAATTGTTTTATTGCAGAATCGTTGAGGAAATGATTTTTCGACATTTCGTGAAAATCTAATCGAATTTCACCCGCGACATCCGCGATTTGTACGAATAATCCAGAAACGTGAATTCAGAAAAAATTATATTTTTTCGATTGAATGCAGTTCCGATTATAAAATTCCGATCGATTACACTTGCAATCGCTGTAACTACTAAGTGCGGATTGAGGAAACGTTACGCGTTCGAACAGAACCTGACCAAGTTTAATTATACCGTTTCCTGTTCCACAATGACAATTTCCAAACTGAAAAAGTAATTTTGTTTTCAATTGCGTACCCAAAAGTGCAGTTAAGCATATGTGGAACAGTTTTTTTACAGCAGACGTAATAATTCTCAGTGGAATTTTTCGTATCCACGCCTATTTACCGCACGCAGATAATTATGTAATTATTACCGCATAATGGCATCTTCGGATTCATCTTTATTACAATTTTTTTTCCGTCTCTAAACATTGTAAATAAATCGAAATAGAGTATCGAAAAAAAATTGTAGAATGTCTAGACTAATAATTAGTTGCTGTACGTATAGAGTTTTTTTAGAAAAGAAATTCGATTTATTTCATCTCAACTGCATCATCAGGATTCTTTATTATTTCGGCGTTTTCTCTTCTCGTCCGTTTCTGGTTCTGGACGAAAGTATCGAAAAAATACTGAAAAAGTTAGTTGCCTTCAGAATTTTTGTATTCATTCATAGTTGCCGAACGTAGATTCTTTTAATGAATTTTATTTATTTCCCCTCTACGGCATCTCAGGATTCTTTATTATTTCGGCGTTTTTCCTCTCGTCAGTTTGCGGTTCTCAGCGAAAAAAATCGAAGCACTTGAACATAGACAGTTGTCTACATCATCGGATTATTTTCAAAGCAAAATAATAAGACAGGAATTGGACGCAGCACAGGAGTCAATATACAGATTTCTCGGATTCGAATATTTATTTTCTCGATAGGCGTTTACCGAACGTAAATTCCACCCCCGGAATTATAGTGGGAGAAGAATTTTCCACCGGTGATCATCCATAAGACGACGCCGGTCATTATCCTGACGTACGGGGTATTTATTTATTTTTCCCCGGGTTTTTCCTCGTGTCTCCTGCGGAGTCGTCCGGGCCGGCGACGAGTCCATAATTTTCCGTTTTTCGGCCGCCGAACCGTATTAAGGGTTTTTTAACCGAAGGGTTTTTCCGAGCTTCTCGCGTCATCGCCGACTAATCCCTTGTCCTTTGTTGGGCCGACTTAGGAATTTACATAAGTCCGTTTGTCGGCCCCAAAGTGTCCCACCTTTCGTCGGCGGCCTCCCCCCCCCCCTTTTTTCCCTCCCACCGAGCGAGATCACTATCGAAAGGATGGTTTAAATGATCCCGGGAATTTATAATAAACCCCGGGCGTTTCGGTAACAGAAAACGGTAGCCCGAGATGACGGAGGTAGATAGCTCCTCTCCGGCTACCGTTATCCTCGGGGTCCTCGGGCGACGCCGAAGGATCTGGCTGTCTTCGGAGGATATTAAGCGTGAGGAAATGGATCCGCCTTCAAAGGGATGCATTGAAACGAAGTAACTCCAATAAGAATCCATAAATATCGTCCGTAATGGCGCAATTTTACACTGCATTATTGACGCTATAATAATTTATATTTATTCAAAACTCTGACAAAGGTCGACCAGAAGAGAGAACGAACTGAGAAACTATAGTTTAACATACCCGATTTGTGGTCTACGAGGGGTTGGAATACAGTAGGTTTCTGGTGTTTCTGTCCCCTCTCGCTCCGGTTTGTTTTGCTAGACCGGTTTCGGCCGCACGCCGTCTTCAGTAGCGGTCAATTTCGGCCCTTTGGATGCTTTGGGGAGATCCCCACTGCCCAGTGTGTCACAGCCACTACCGGTCTAGCAAAAGACCGAAGAAAATATAGTATGAAAAACTATATTTTCTATTTAAAATTAATTTAAAATCGAGATTTCAAACGGCAATTAATCTCCCGACAGTTAAATCCTCCGCGTATGCCGGCCCGCTGTACCTACGTGCCTTGCGGGTTTAGCATCGTGCATATTTAAGGCTGACGTTTCAACTCCGTGTCGCCTTATAAGTCTTACCCGATTCTATTTTTCTACAATTTTAAATGTTTAAAAAATATAATTATTACAGTTTTTGATAGTGACATCGGACAATTAATAATTTGTATTATTGTTTTATTAACGCGTATAACTTGGCGGTATATTGCGATTTTCTGATTCTCAACCCGCCAAATTCTGTGACTACGGCTTCTCGCCACCTTCAGTACTATTACAGTCAGTGCTGACAACACGCTTGGCAACGGCGTGTCCGGCCATAAATCACTGTGATTCACAGAGAAAGGGCCGTTCTGCGTTCATATACGGTGACAATTTAATTACCGGAATAATTGCAATTTCTCAATTCCTCGTATTACGCGTTGTCGCGACGATCTACGGGCAGGTAAAGTGCGCACGCCCCGAGCGTACGCAGCGTGAGGTATATATGTATATGTGTATTAGAGGGTGAGGAGGGGGCTGAATCTGGGTGGGAGGTGGCCTGGTTTACAATATAGAAAGGTTAATCTGTGCGTGCGCAGGTGCGCGCGTACGTGAGTGCGCACGTGCGTCCGTGCGCGCCGTTTTGCGTCTGCCTTCGCCGGTACTGTGAGAACTTTGTCCAGGTGCTACTGTTTATACTCTTGCCTCTTACCTTATCTCTCTCTCTCTCTCTCTCTCTCTCTCTCTCTCTCTCTCCCTCCGCTTCCCCCCAGTATCACCCCCTTCCTACCATTCCTTCCTTATCCTTTTCCCCTCTCTCTCTCTCTCTTCCCCGTATCCTATACCTGTATACCCGTGGGTGGAATTGCGTCCACGCACGCGCCCGACACGTACCAACGCACCGTTTATCCTCCTTCATCCCCCCGCTTTATCAACCCTTTAACTCATACACAGATTTTCGTTACCCTCTGGAATTACCCTACTGTAACTGACAAGTGCGCAGACGCTCCCCAACTTACGAGCAGTACAATTAATTTTTTCACCCATTTATCGTCACAACCGATAAGCGATATCGATGATAACCGATAAATGATATGATGTAAACCCACTGGTTTACCCCATTTTCTAAATTTTCTCCCTCTATTTTTTCGCCATTTCCTTTTCACTCCGTTTTGGGCGATTCTGCGAATATAGTTGTATTTTTACACAAACACAGCAGTACAAGTGACAGTGATACAGTGCAGCGAGGGATGCCCCCAGTGCCGATAGTGATTAACACCCGAAACCGGTCTAGTGATATTTTTGTACGCTGAGCGAGTTCTCGGACGGGCGGGATTCCCTAGATCTGTATCAAGGGTGGGGTTCGAAACATAGTAGGTGGTCCAGTGGGGGTTATTTTCCCTTAATATTTTCGACTGTAATGTCTGGATTTTGTCTGTTCGGTGGACTTTTGAAGATTTATGAAACTATTCACCGAAGTGTACCATTTACCGAAGTGTAGATTGCGCCGTGCTGGAATCGCGGGTGGACGCGGGATCGAGGCCTTTCCATTGAGATATTTAACTGTTATTGGCAGAGAAGTAATCACCAACTCTGGCCAGAGTTATCTACGATAGTAAACATGGACGTGTAGACAGTTTTAAAAAAAAACTCCCACTAAAAATACAGCCGATTCTGCGATATCTGTGATGATGAAAACAATCTTCCTGCTAGTTTAACATACCTGTCTTGTGGTCTGCGAGGGGTTGAAATACCGTAGATTTGTGGCGTGTTTCTGTCTCCTCTCGCCGATTTGGTCTTTCGCCAGACCGGTTTCGGCAGCTTGCCGTCTTCAGTAGTCACTGTTGGCACTTTGGATGGCCCCCTGAAAAACATGCAAAGTGCCGACAGTGACTAACACGGCGCTACTGTGTGTGAGTGGCCGAAACCGGTCTAGCAAAAGACCACTAGAATCTTCCCGCTGTTTCTATTTATACCGCGAAGATTTGCGAAACGACTGGATGGCGAACGCGTTGTGCAAACTTTCTAAATGACTACGATTTATATGCTATTTTTTTCTGTTCGGGCCTGCGAACAGGTGTGGCTTAAAACGACTTCAAGTGCTTACCGATTTTCGCCGATGTGTTTTGAGATTTATAATTGGCTCGGATGGGGAACAAGGTTAACGCTGACAAAAAAACACATAATGGCATAACGGCTAAGTAGCCGAATCAAAATACTGTCCAAATCGGTTTTCTGGGTTAACATTTGGAGCGCGCAATTTGCATATCCCAATAACGGCCCGACTGTGAGAACGATGACGAGCGGCCGAAACCGGTCTAGAAAAATCATCGACGGAATATGACAAGAAGTCGTGTCATCTTGTGTTTTATAGGTTAACATTTGGGCGTATGAATATCGCTCGGAGGATGGCGATAAGCCGAAACCGGTCTAGAAAAATCATCTATGGGACAGGAGATCGTGTCCAATTTCGTTTTCTAGGTTAAAATTTGGGGCGCTATTTGCTTATATGAATATCGGTTGTACGGCGAGAATGGCTGAAACCGGTCTAGAAAAATCATCGACGTGCCGGAAGATCACAAGAATCGTGTGCAATTTTATTCTCTTGCGTTCACATTTGCATATCTCCGTAACGGTCGTATGGTGAGAATTACGAGCGGCCGAAACCGGTCTAGAAAAATCATCGACGGAAAATGACAAGAATTATGTCGTCGTGTGTTTTATAGGTTAACATTTGGGAGTGTAAATATCGGTCGGGGGGATGGCGATAAGCCGAAACCGGTCTAGAAAATCATCGACAAGACAGGAGATCACAAGAATCATGTCCAATCTCGTTTTCTAGGTTAAAATTTGGGGCACTATTTGCGTATATGAATATCGGTTGTACGTTGAGAATGGCTGAAACCGGTCTAGAAAAATCATCGACATGCCATAAGTTCACAAGAATCGTGTGCAATTTCATTCTCTTGATTCACATTCGGCACCCAATTTGCGTATCTCCGTAACGGTCGTATGGTGAGAATGACGAGCGGCCGAAACCGGTCTAGAAAAATCATCGACGAGACAGTAGATCACAAGAACCGTGCCCAATTTCGTTTTCTATGTTAAAATTTGGTATATAAATATCAGTTACGTGGCGAGAATGACGGATACTGAGGACGGCGATAAGCGGAAACCGGTCTAGAAAAATCATAGACAAGCAGATCGAAAGAGCCGCGTACAATTTTGTTTTCTAGGTTAACGTTTGGGGCACATCTGGGTATATAAATATCGGTCGTACCGGTCTGGAAAAATCATCGAGAAGACAGAAGACGACAAGAATCGTGTCCAATTTCGTTTTCTAGGTTGAAATTTGGGGCGAAATTCGCATATTGCCAAATCGTGACAACGACGAGCGTCCGAAACCGGTCTAGGAAAATGATTCGACAAACCGGAAGCTCACCTGAATCGTGACTTCTGCTCCATTTTACTTCATATATAATTGAAATGCTCTATTTGACCAAACTAGAGATAAGCATAAAACATTGTTGGCTCTGTCTGTTGGTGATGGCATTGTTGTGGAATGTTGTATGGTTGATTTATGGTTTTTTTTCCGAACCAAAATGCGGGATCCGGCCTCGATTCGGATCACTCAAATCGACGATGATCTCATTGAACAGACGCGCCCCATAAAGGTGGTTTCGGCTAGTTTAAATACAGGACAGAAAAAGGAAAAAAATATTCTGTATTCCCGTGCGAGAAAACCGGAAAAATATCGGAAAGCTATCTAGATCGCTTTCCCTATTGAAAGTATTGTACTGCTAAGTACTGTAAGTAGTTCAGAATACCCGACTTGTGGCCGGCTAGGGGTTGGAATACCGTAGATTTGGTGCGTTTTGGCCTTTCGCCAGACCGGTTTCGGCCGCTCGCCGTCTTCAGTAGCGGTGTCGTTGGTCACTTCGCCACTCGTACTGTACCACCGACAGTGACAGTGCCGAAGTGAGGATGCCCAAAAAAACGCCCTAAACGACCGACACCGCGCTACTGAAGACGGCGAGCGGCCGAAACCGGTCTGGCGAAAGGCCGAACCGGCGAGAGGAGACAGAAACACAGGTAATTGTTGACACTGAAAAACGGCAAGTACAGTTTTTTTTTAGCAATCTAACAATTACAAATACGATGGAATCAATTAGTATAATGCCCATTTTTAAGTGTAATAACAATTTAAGCTTATTGGAGTATTGAAAATATTAAGTTTGCCATATTCATTGCTTACACCGATTTGTTTAACGACATAAAAAAAACATAGTTATAACGAAGTATTTGCACGATTTGGAAGTTCTTTTCTCCTTAATCATTTCAAGTTTGCAGTTCAGGTAAAATTATTTTCTACCAACCCTTCGGACAAATTACAAATACAATATTTATCATTAAATACACGTAGAATTTCTAGGCAATATACAAATATTGGGTTACAGTTTTGTATACGAAATGTTCGCGTACAAATAAAGGAAAAGGTAATAATAATAAAAACTCACACAAGCATTGCACTTCGGTTAATTGCACTATTAAACGGTAGGTAATAGGCGCTTTATCACCGTTTCGTGATAATGATTTCGATTTCAAACTCTCGTATAGGATTCATTTCTTTCGAATACTCGTTAAAACTTTGGCGATGTTTATAATTTTTTTGAAAAATTCGTCCGAGCTTTTTCTACCGCCTGATTTGGGGGTGAAAAAATGAAATTCTGGTAAGAAAATCGTGACAAAACAAAACGTGATAACGATATAGGCGTGACATTAATTTCTGAGCCTCGGCCGACTGACGCTAGGTGGCGGTAGTGGCCGGTTATGGAAACTGCTTTGGCCATCAGAACAGGAAATTATCTAATAAAATAATGGATAATTAGACGTAATAATTGACATTGGATGCGATGTCAAACGCCCCGTAACTGCAATTTCACGCGTTTACGTCGACTAATATTGGAGTTTAATGAGCTCAAATAGCTTAGTACCGATTGTACGACGGGATGAATAGGTGTGCACTGTTCGCCGTCTTCAGTAGCAGCCTGTATACCTGAAGTGTATACTCGGCGTTTTCTCGGCATATCTCTTGGTAGAAAGCACAGACGTTAGCTTATATTACAGTCAATCTTAGTTCCCATCCAGATAAATAGTTATTCATATATAACTAAATTTAGTGCGGTTATTACTTGTACATTACAAGGACTTACGTACTCACTCAGGACTTATAACTTGCTTAGCTCACCGTTCTTGAACTTAGACAGTTTTTATCTTCTGGACATTTGTCCCTTATAAAATAGTACAATAATTGTTAACTTATTACTATAATCACTTTATTATTACTAATGATCGGTTAATAATAATAAAAAAAGGTAATAACTCAATTGTAAAAGACTTCGTATTTGTAATTGTATAATTGCTCCGCGACAGTTCCGCGGTTGGCCCAGAGATGGCGCCACTTGCTTCGCCACGAAATTTGAACTTTATTATTATGTAATAAGCTGTATCGGTTGAAAATTAAGGATTTTTTTTTTGTAATTTTACCCCAATTCAGTGCTGAACTGAAGAAACATGTTTAATTCGCTACTGAAGACGGCGAGCGGCCGAAACCGGTCTAGCGAAAGACGAAAACCGTCGAGAGGAGACATGAACCGCAGGAAATCTACGGTAGGTAACTATATCTTCTAGTTCCTGCTCTATCTTCAGTAGCATACTGTCAATAAAGGTGTACACCGGTACGCTATTAATTATAATTTGATTTTCTTCATTTCATTCAATTCGAAATCAGTCTACAGGGCTCCGAAGAAACAATTTCCAGTTAACAATCGTGACTGGAGTCTTATTACCTTTATTATACACTTCGGCAGGGGCGTATCCTACTTAAAGACTAAAGAGGCGGACGGTAGCTCCCGTTTCGTCTTTGAAATTGGATCGATTTTTCAACGGGTTATAATTTGGTCCGTTTCGAGAATAGGAAAAAAAAAAAGGAAAAAGTATAACCGAACGGGCCATTAAGAGGAAGTCCTAAACACAATTTGAAAACGACCGTTGGCCCACGGTCGTAAATAATTATTCTATTGAGCGCCCATTAGGCCGGCCGGAATGTGGTCCAAGATCTGTTTAAGATATATATACTATATATATATATATATATATATATATATATATATATATATATATATATATATATATATATTAGGAACCCGTTAATCCAAAAATCCGGATAATACAAAGTCGTAAAAAAAAATAGGAAAAGGGAAAGTAAAGAGACAGTCGTAAAAAAAACGGCTTTACCTGACGAAATGACTTGCAAGTTGCCAGTGCAAGTTTTTCGATCAAATTTATCAATGCAAACGTACTTTATTATAAACGTTAAATTTATCATAATTAATTCGACCCTCTACGGGCCCTTTTAACTTTCAGGTCGCATTTCAATTTATCGAGATTTTACCAAATAATTGTAGATTTTTTCGTGAGATGGCCCATACATCTTAATCCTATAATGTGGTCAAGACAACCAATATCAATTTTTTTTCTTTTGCATATATAAGTTTATAATTGCTGATTTTTCGTTCCCCCAATTTTTTTGGATTTAATAATAAAAATTGGGCCCACAGAGGGTTAAGGCAAATTTAAGTCTTACTCTCACAATGCCGTTTATGAAGTTGTTTGAAGTTGAACTCCTAAAATAATTAATTTCTAATAAATTAGGGGAAAATTTCCGCCGGAAAAACCAAAAAAATTCCCTGCAATACAAGAACAGATGAGTGGCAATGCTACATATTTTTGGTTCCTGCTTTATCGTCAGTAGCATACTGTTACTAAACGTGTACACTCGTATGCCATTAATTGTAAGTAGATGATACTTTCTTCCCTTCAACGTAGATTTCGTGCGTTTCCGTCTCCTCTCGCCGGTTCGGTCTTTCGCCAGACCGGTTTCGGCCGCTCGCCATCTTCAGTATCGCTGTGTTAGTCACTTTGGAAGTTTTCTGGGCATTATCAGACAGTGCAGTGCAATGTCACCGTCGCTCGTACAGTACGTGTGCCAAAGTGACAGACACCGCTACTGAAGATGGCGAGCAGCCGAAACTAGGTCTAGCAAAAGACCGAACCGGCGAGGAGAAAGAAACACACGAAATCAACGGCATTCCGACCACTCGCGGACCACAAAACAGTGTATTCTAAACCTGAAAATTGTCACACAATTCCACTTTGTTGTTCAGTTATTCAGTTTCATTTAACGTCATTTAAATTCGCGACGTGTATATTTCTTTTGACAAATATCCCGAACAAAAAAAATTCAAATACTGTAGGTTCGTGATGTTTCTGTCACCTCTCGCTGGTTAGGTCTTTTGCTAGACCGGTTTCGGCCGCTCGCCATCTTCAGTAGCGCTGTGTCAGTCACTGTCAGCACTTTGGATGTTTTTGGGCATCCTCACTGCCCACTGTCACTTTCACATGTACTGTCCAAGTCCAAAGTGCCAGAAGTGACAAACACCGCTACTGAAGACGGCGAGCGGCCGAAACTAGTCTGGCAAAAGACCGAACCGGCGAGAGGAGACAGAAACACGACGGACCTACGGTATTCCAACCCTTCGCAGACCACAAAACAGGTATATCAAAAAAATTCAAACTTTACGGTCGAAAATATAACAGGCCCTGCTATGTTTCCGGCCTCACCCTACACCAGAGATCTTGAAGTCCCGTTTGTCGCTTACAAAACTTAATAAATGTCAATGGATTTGTCAATCGGACGTTGTCAACTGCGAGATTTCAATCAACCGGCGATTACCCCGACCAGCTGATCCTACGTCTGACCCGAGTCAAAGGGCTTTCCTGTCACGACCATAGTGGGCGTCGGCCGGTCTAGTTGTCGGGCGTGTACATATATAATGTGAAATGGAGGCGGACAACGCGAAACGATTTCCTGTTTCAGACAGTCAGTAGTCACCTGCAGCCGCTCCCAGTGGCCGCAATTGGACGGGTCTCTTTCAGGAGGGACAATTCGTGACAGAGCCGCGGGCGCCCTTGGACCTAGCCCTAAATTGCCCTTTCAGCAGTGCCATTTAATAAGCAATAGAAAGAGAGAGGGGGGGGGGGGGGGGGGGGGAGAGAGAGAGAGAGAGAGAGAGAGAGAGAGAGAGAGAGAGAGAGAGAGAGAGAGAGAGAGAGAGAGAGAGAGAGAGAGAGAGAGAGAGAGAGAGAGAGAGAGAGAGAGAGAGAGAGAGAGAGAGAGAGAGATATGTCCAGTGTCCGGGATGAAATATTCCCTGATTTATCCCATCCCGTTTGAAGGACGTGCGAGCCCTGGGAAATGAGGCAGCCACAACGGGGCCATCCCGAACATTTTTCATTGCACAATCTCAGTAGGTGACACTTTACCGACATGTCATCCCGCACGGAGGATTATAGACCGAGGATTGGGACGAGAGCGGAAAGACGAAAAATGAAATTATGCGAAACCGAAATTTTATTGTTATGTTGAGGTTCGAAGGCCCCATATTTCGATACCGTACGTCCAATTATAGGCCAAATAAAAATAGGACTTCCGATCGGATTCTCTATATATTTTCTGTTTAATTTAAATTACCCTTTCAAGCAATCAATCTCCAGTTCTAGGTTCAACAGTGGAGCGATAAGATTATTGAGATTGCCCCTCATGACTGTAGTGACACTCCTGGCAAAATGATTCTTTGCACTAGCACTGACTATAGTAGCCTAACGCTGAATTTAAATAAATATAATAATATAACTAGTTTAACATGCCTGTTTTGTGGTCTGCGACGGGGAGGAATACCGTAGATTTCCTGTCTCTCTGTCTCCTCTCGCCGGTCTGGTCTTCCCCAGACCGGTTTCGCCAGTCTTCAGTAGCGGTGTGAGCAGCCGCTTTGGATGTTTTTTTTGGCCATCCTCCACTGACAGTGTCACTGTCACTTGTACTGAAGACGGCGAGAAGCCGAAACCGGTCTAGCAAAAGGTCAAACGAGCGAGAAGAGACAGAAACATCACGAACCTACAGTATTCGAACCCCTCGCAGACCACAAAACAGGTATATTAAACTAATTATTTTATTAAAATTGGCATCTAAGGCAGAGGTCACCAGATATAATTGGACGTTATTAGAAGTTATATATACTGGATAAGATTACCTATATATTTCAATAAGGATAGTGGCTTAAAGATATGATATTTTTAAAGGATTGGGGTAGAATATTGAAGGATTGAATGAAGGTATAAGGAAGAAATAGGAAGACAGATGGACATCCCTAGTAGCCCTCAGAATGGTACATAGATTGTTGTTCCTGGTATACACTTATCGGGATGAGCTCGGGACCTGGAGGACCAGGAAGAGAGGAGGAGGATTGGGATCACGTGATGAGGTACCCAGCTCTAGGATGAGCCCAGAAGGGAGGTCCTGCGACAGCGCCGGGTGTAGGAACTCTCTTCCAGCCATTCGAGCGAATCGATCCAGAATGAAAGCTCACCGGGGGGACAGCATTGAGAGCAGAACTTTCACACATGCCGACCGGAAAAATTTTTTTTAAAAAATCCCGTTTAAAACGATACTGGGATTCCACTTGTTTCCGTAATCACAATTTGGATTCCGACAACATAAATCCGATATAAGCCGGGCGCGGGGTAAGGTCAAATTAATTCGAGGGCGTGTTCGCCGTGACCGACCAATGGCGAAGGGGGATGATTTTCAAGGAGGAAACCCTTTCATCCGGCTTTTTTCCACCCCATTCAATTCGATCTCATATCCGCGAACCCCCCCCCGCCCCTAATCCCGCGCCCTCGAACGCGGGTCACACACACGCCAGTTCGACCCTCTAAGTCAAACTCGCCTTTCCCAAAGGCGTAGTCGCCTATCAAAGGGAGTCTCTGTTGCCGCATTATAAGGGCTCGAATCGTTCGGGCCCCTCTGGGCTGAACCCCTAATTCCTAATATTATTATAAGGCGCATTCAATCTCGTTAATCCAGTTTTTGATAGCCTGCAGCTCTAAAAATATTGTGCGGATGTTACGACATTCTTTTAAAAATACGAACAATAAAAACTTAAATCTGACGCCGGGAAACATAAGCCCGACAATCGCATTAAAATTGTATTACGTCGTATTCGTCAAATGTAGTCAACAAACGATCTGACTTGTACGTGACAGTGCCAAATTAAAAATTTTTATGGAGGAATACAACAAAACCTATGGGTATAGACAGAACGTGCTACTGAAGATGGCCAGCGAGAAAACCAAAATTGTTACCAAACCTGTTCCAATTGGAATGTTTAGTGCATAAATTATTGTAATAAATCATATAAAATTTAGTAGACTCTCGTGCGTCAGTACGGACAATAATGTTTGGCTGTTTTTTTATATCAATTTTTTTTATATCACGTCGTAACATTTGGACACGTCCCGTAAAATAATATAAATAATGACGTAGGTTCGTGGTGTCTCCTCTCGCTGGTTTGGTCTTTTGCCGGAACGGTTTCGGCCACTCGCCATCTTCAGTAGCGGTGTTAGTCAGTTTTGCCACTTTTTGGATGTTTTTTTGGCGGGCATCCTCACTGCACTGTGTCACCGCCACTTGTACCGTCACAATACAGTGCCAATAGTGACTGACACAGCGCTACTGAAGATGGCGAGCGGCCGAAACCGGCCTAGCTAAAGACCAAACCGGCGAGAGAGGAGACAGAAACACCACACGAACCTACGGTATTCCGACCCCCCTCGCAGACCACAAAACTGGTATAACTAATAAATAATAAAGCTTTCAGGAAGCCGCGTTGCGAAAATCAAGTTCGAAAAACTGGAGCCAAATAGCCGTTTTCCTGTGACCCGAGGGATCGACAGAGAGAGAGAGAGAGAGAGAGAGAGAGAGAGAGAGAGAGAGAGAGAGAGAGAGAGAGAGAGAGAGAGAGAGAGAGAGAGAGAGAGAGAGAGAGAGAGAGAGAGAGAGAAAGAGAGAGGACACAGGTGTCATATCCCGATCCCGCCCTTGTCCCGGACGTTGTCCCGGAGTTCGTCCATTCGGCGGGGCGATGTCCGCCCTCGGGGTTGGCGCCGCCCCCCGCCGATATTTCCCGCCGTAGGCCGCCTCCAGGATGCCGCAGATGGCCGGTATTTAATTGATTATTTCCAGCCGCTTTTTTTATCTCCGGCCGGGACACATCCTGGCTACGGACTCGATTTGAACTCTGATGAATATTGAAAAGGCACCGTGAGAATGCTATCCAGGAGAGAGCGAGAGGGAGGGAGGGAGGGAGAGAGAGAGAGAGGAGGAGAAAAAACACTGCATTCGCACGGCCTACATTTCAGGAATCTCGCCCAGGAACAGAAACCACGATGGCCGCTAGACGTGGATTTTTTTTACCCCCGGATAATTCAAACACAATTCCGACCGAATACTGCAAAAATCAACAAATGAGTTTACTGTCCGCACTATATCTACACTATTACTATAGAGGGACAATTCGCAGCGAGGAATTTTTCCCAGTCATTTCCGGAAAATTTATTTTTTTAAATAAATAATATGAAACAATTAGGGACGAATAATTATGTGAGTTTTACGTGTCTGTACCAATCATTTTGTTTAATGTCAATCGACTGAGCTTCGTTCAACGTTTCATTGTTGCGTCCAACTTTATTAAGATTTTTGTCTTCCTAATACGTTTCTTAAGTAGTCCTAAATTTACGGAAATTCCCGTCCCTCTTGAGTTACGGACAGAATACCGATTTTATTCGTCGTTTAGTGCGCAATTAATCTTCAATTACTCGATAATCCGGTGCGAATTAAACCGACACTCCTCTCAATAGTGCTGCGAGACAGTTTTTTAATTTTTGTTTCTGTTTTCTCGCCTGCATTTGTGAAAGTCTCCTCAATACCCGGCTCGAAATTAGACAAGAAGAGATTGAGGCTTTAAATGGACACGAGTTTTTCGATCCCCAAATTATAATTGTTGCTCGTATTTCTTTTACAGTAGCAACTCGAGGAACCAACTCGGGATTATCTAAATTGAGGCGACTGTTTTGGTTTCGTAAAAGGAAATCGGAACCGTCGTTAACCCCGTCGACCCCCCGACCACTTGGACGGTCCGATAACTCGAAGATCGGACGCTTTATTAATAATTATAATAGGGTTTATCTGCGGGTCAAATAGGTCTAGAAAATGTGGGAAAATTTTAATCTTCCAAAGTTGCCTCTTTGGCCCCGGACCTGAATAGGGTTCCTCGACTAGACGCCGTAGCAGTCACTGCAGTATCTGCAATAGAATAATATACCGGTCTATATTTTAAGGTGCCGGGGCGGCTTTGAAATATCATCACTTTACGATGAAGTTCCGGCTGTAAGTTTTAAGAGTGTAAGTGCGTTGTCAGAATTTACATTCCTGCGTAAATCTGTGCTATCTGAATGCCAGATATAACGTTTTTACGAAAAATACCTCACTAATAAGGTATAATTCTTGTAAGATGGTGTACTCGAGCCAAGTACCGACTACTTGGTCCTGCCAGATGGCCGTCAGGTCGAAGTTATTCTGATATCCTGTTGCGAAAATGAGACCGCGCGTCACTTCCTTTCCTGTCGATTGCGCAAGAAGGAATGGCAAATGGCGGCCAAATGGAAAATTATCCTTTTGAAATTTCCGATTGGAAAATTCCGCCGGGAATAAGAACCCGGGCGGAATGCAACAAGAGACGCGAGATACAAATAATTTTTATTTTCTGTAAATACTGCATCGATAAAACGATATACAAACGATGATTCGTACAGCGACAGTACAAGTGAAAGTGACAGTGGGCAGTGAGGATGCCCGAAAAACATCCAAAGTGCTAACAGTGACTAAAACCGCTACTGAAGACGGCGAGCAACCGAAACCGGTCTAGCGAAAGACCAAACCGGCGAGAAGAGTACATTTATATAAGCGGATATTTGGACTCGAATATACTTTCGTTTCGTGCACATCGTTGGTAAAATATTCGGTAAAGTTGGGGTAGTAAAAAAAAAAAAAACCGAGGACGAAGTTTACGCTGGCACGATCACAGCAGACACTGATTCACACATTTCTAGACGGTTTTGACCTATTCACAAGACTCTAGGGGAATATTTCCATTTGAAAATGTACGAACGGTCGTATACGGTCTTCAGTGCTATAAGATTTAAGCACCGTCGCTCTAGTCATCCGCCAACATACGCCTTTTCCTCGACCGACCCCGCGAATTTATCCCATCTGAATTATTACAGCCCTTCACAATTAACTCTATTAATTGTCTTATTTTAATTATACCCCGGCTTGGTCTTATACCAGTCTAGAATACCTGTTTTGTGGTCTACGAGGGGTTGGAATACCGTAGATTCCTTCGTCTGTTTCTGTCTCCTCCCGCCGGTTTCGCCCCTTGCCGAGGTCTTCGCATCCGGAGTGCCAAAAGTGATTAACACCGCTACTGAAGACGGCGAGCGGCAGCAGAAACCGGTCTAGCAAACCGGCGAGAGGAGACAGAGACGCAGGAAATCAACGGTACGATCTTATACCTCTGCTAGAAATTTGCAATCGACACCGTCATCGAAATGACTACACTTCGAGGCCGGATTTCAATTTTTCTTCGGGGAAAAATTAATTTCCACTTAAACCCGCCGCGGATGAGTTTCCCCCGGAATAATTGGTCTTAGAAACGAAGAGGCCGCATGATGCGGTCCTCGGAGGTTGCGAAACTGTTTATCGGGGAGGGTTAGGCCGGTGACGATGATGGGGTGACACGGTCACCCGCCAGAAGTGTGCCACCTTCCTTATCTACCGCTGCTTATCTCCGTTATCTCCTCTGCGCCGATCACGGGCCATCGGTTAATTTAACATTATAAATATTACGGGGCACCTCAGATCTCAATTGAAGATTCTCGCAAGACGAATAGGACCGGCGAAAAAACATTTTTCTCTCAATCATTTATTGTCACAACTGTAAATTACAATAACCGACATTGATGTTAGACCAGCGCACTAATAACAAGTGGACAATAACGTTGTAGAAACCCGTTTTGCCGGGTGGCCACTTCATTTTCGGTGCGTCCTGCAATGAATATTAGGAAATTATATTGCAGGAATTATATTGTATTAGGATGTTGAGTGACGAGGTCTCGGACGTGGGGTAAGATCGGAGACGTAGTTATTTTCTGTAGGTTCGTGATGTTTCTGTCTCCCCTAGACCGGTTTGTCGGCCGTTCGCCGTCTTCAGTAGCGCTGTGTCAGTCACTGTTAGCACTTTGGATGTTTTTTGGGGGCCATCCTCACTGCCCACTGTCACTTTCACATGTACTGTCCAAGTCCAAAGTGGCAGAAGTGACCAACACCGCTACTGAAGACGGCGAGCGGCCGAAACCGGTCTGGCAAAAGACCGAACCGGCGAGAGGAGACAGAAACACGACAGACCTACGGTATTCCAACCCCTCGCAGACCACAAAACAGGTATATTAAAGTAGTTATTTTCCTTAATAATATCGACTGTTAAAGAATTTCGTCATTTGTCAGTTTTGCGGATTTTGTTTGAATTTTTCAAGACATTCTGAAAAACAATAAAAACAAAGCGATACTTGGCGACCTCCGAACAGGATACGACTTGAGTCCAATCGCTCAGTTAAATTTTATACTTCTTTTTTTCGGAGGATGTTTTCTCGCTGCACGATATACATAAAATTTTATCCAATAATTTTTGAGCTACAAAAAAAAATTTCGAGCGTCAAAACTGAAGTATTCAGTAAAAATTGGGTCAAACGTTAATTCTTCTTCATTTACTTAACTATTCGAATTGATAAAAGTTATACATTAAGTTTATAGAACGACATAATTATTATGTCGCTGATATCGGCTGTTCCGTCGTATTATTAACATTCTTGTTTTCGTTAGTTCGCACTTACTTCAATATATCAAAGTATTTAAGACATATTTACATTTATTCTTCAGTTATATCAGCAGAAATTAATCCTTTACTCGGTACGGTAAATGCCCTTATTAAGAGCCCGTCAAAAATAAAATTGCGCGTTTGTTGACTCGTTGTACAGAGGTTAAGTGTCCCGGATGTTACCAAGTTCTTAAAGATTATATATATATATATATATATATATATATATATATATATATATATATATAGGTATAATTATACGTAATAAACGAGGAGAAATAGGTATGTAGTGGCAAGGTAGGTAGTAATTATTTTAGCTTCAACGGCTACAGAACCCGCTAAAATTTTTGTCCTTAGCACGCCACAGCGGCAAAGCGACTCACACTGTGCTACTGAAGATGGCGAGCTGCCGAAACCCAGAAGAGGCGGAAGAAAACTCCGATAAGAAATCGTAGACAGAATCGTAGACAGATCGCGGCATTCCGACGTCATTCTGAATTCTCTCGGACCCCGGCCCCAACATATATCGATCGTTATATAAATTAATTACACATCGAGTGCGCCGTTAATTTTAACGATTTCTGTTGGGCAATTAACCCAGTTATAGACTGAAAAGTGCGGGGTAACAGTTTATAAAAGTTTGCCTGGCGCGAAATCAGTATTTACATAATCAGCTGAGCCGCCGGTGATAAGGTGCGATGTTTTCAGGGTGAAGGCCAACCGATAGATAACGGGCCCGTTGTTGTTATCATCTCGGCCGAGTGGAATGTTTAAAGTCTGGCTGATAACGGAGGCGCCTCTCGATCGCCCCTTTAACCGTTCCGGGGGCCGATCTCTCCGCAATCTCGCCTATCGGCGGAGAGTAAAACGGGTCTAGATTTTGAGTACAACAAAGACTGGAGATAGACTGAAATAAGCGTTCGAATATCACCTGCAATACGGAAATATGAGTGTGCCTAGGCTTCGGGCGTGAAATACATGTAATTTCTAATGCGACCGTTTGGAATATCACAACTCTTAACGAGCTTAAAAGTTCGAGGACAAATTTAAATTGTATATAAGGCCTGAGGTGTATACGTGCCAAAGGAAGAAAAGTAACCCTGATGAATACCGTAGATTTGTTTCTGTCTCCTCTAGCCGGTTCGGTCTTTTGCCAGACCGGTTTCGGCCGCTCGCCATCTTCAGTAGCGCTGTGTCAGTCACCGTCGGCACTTTTAATATTTTGCCGCCATCCAGTAAAAGTCTTGTCGGACAATATAGAGGAATTTCCGGATTTATGGCGTAATGTGGAAAATGGGATATTCAGAACGAAAAAATCCATGAAGTTCGAGCGAAAAATTGATTATTTCTTATTTGACCTCATTGGCGGAACGATAGAAAACCGACGAACCTTCAAGGTATAGAAGACATAGAGAATATAGTGTCTCAAGACTGTCTGTAAATTACTGACGATGCTACTGACAGTGCCAGTGGCTAACACCGCTACTGAAGATGGCGAGCGGCCTAAACCGGTCTAGAAAAAGAGCAAACCGGCGAGAGGAGATAGAAACACAAAAAAACAGGTATCTCAAACTAACCCTGAAGAAGATTCGAGAAACAGAATGAAGAATGAAAGTATAAAGAACGCCTTGGCTGTAGAAATTATATGACCGTATTCTGTATTTTATTGGAATCAAATGATCAATTAAAAAATTATTCTCTATTACAAATTGGAAATAAACGTTGGAAATAATAAAGCGATCGCGAAGGATCAATCGAATTCATCGAAACCAAAATTCGATTTGTATATTCGATATTTCGTTTTCGTCTTATTTTCCTTTTTCTTTCGAGTGATAAACGTCTTTTGAGTGTCGACGAAAATGATAGTAAAAAGAAAATTGCCGCCAACTTCTCTCTGGACACTGCCCATTAGATTTAATGACTTAATACATAATACTCGGTTCTGGACGTTTATAAGCTGTTTTCGAAAAAAAAAACTCTCTCGTTCCATTATGCATTATAGCCGGCCGGTGGTTGTAGAAAATTTAGGGGGAAAAAAAAATTATCGTCATTATTTTGGAAATCCGCTTCTGCTTCTGCTTCTTCTTCTTCTTCTTCTTCTTTTTATTTTCTTTTCTAATAACTCAATTAGCCCGACTTCGCGTTTAAGAGAGTTTGGAGGCCAATTTTCGAAAATTCACCGCCGCAATTTTTCACCGCTCAATTGGGCCAACAATTTTTGAGGCCGACGGTGTTTCTCCTTTTTAAATTTGTAGATCGGTTTCAATCCCAATTAACCGTTTGAAATCTGAAATCTTCTAATCAAGAGGAACGTATTCCTCGAGCCTCTGAATGGACTTTTTTTCATATTAGGGGTACCCAAAAGTAATCGACATTTTGACATTGGAATTCATTTTATTTCGCTAAAAAAGATAATTTAATTATTAATCTACTATATATTCGCCGATATTATCGACAACTCTCTGCCACTTTTCCGGCAAATTTTCGATTCCCCTCTCGAAGAACCCCTCAAAATACATCTTATCAAATTGTCGATCACTTTGGTTACACCCTATACACATAACGTACATTAAATGATACATAATCGGAGTTTCCTTCGGAAAGCCCTTTGCGTGCAGCAACTTAATGGGGCTCGGAGTGGACTAAGGTTTTCTCCCACAGCCAGTAGACAACACTGTTTCATCCAAATTAGTTCAACACTTAGGGTTAATCGACCGGTTGCCGGGCTGTAATCAGAGAATGAATTGATAGAAATGGCTCAATGTTTTGTCAATGTACTTACAGTCGGAAATTCTGTAGTCGAAAAATAACGTATCCAAATCTTCGTCTAATCCGTGAAATCGATTATTTTTGTTAACGAGACAAATTCTGGCTGCAGATTACTATATCAAGTTGGGAATTAGACGCGTTTGTTTGCTGGATGCTGGAGGTTTGTGTCGTGCTCTCTGTCCGCCAATGCCGGAGCCGGTGCTGGTATTCGTGATCCGATAAATTGACGGGGTTTCTTTTATAATTGGCGGCCTGTTTCTGGTAATTCGAACGAAACTTTAGTCGGACAAAAACCCCCCAATCCCCGATCGCGGACACGTGCCAATTAGAGTTCTTCAGAATGCGGGAAGGTCGATCTGCATGAAATATATTTCATACTTTTTCTCGTTTCCCCCTTTCTTATTAGGCCCCGTCGACGGTGATGCGGGCCCCGCCATGACCTTCTTGACGGTCCGTGTACAGTGTCCAATGCAGGCGTTGAGCACGGATTATACTTGAACTTAGATTAAGCGCACGGAAATATACTGTTCGAGCTGCCCGAATGGTTGCAACACTTAGCGCGATATCCCAACGTTGCAAATAACGGGTGAAATAATTTTATCTGATACCCCCGTCGAGGTATGCGATGGTTTGGAATACGGTGGACCGGTTTCGGCCGGTCGCCGTCTTCAGTAGCGGTTGCGAAATTTTTGAAAGCGACCAATTAAACAGGGGTCAGACAGTCGCATTAAAATTCTATTGAGATGCATTGAGATTTGTTGAATTAAATCGACGAATGTCGCGACTTGCAACTACAGAGTGCAAGTGGAGTAAGCCCCCGTCCGCTACTGAAGACCGGCGACCGGCCGAAACCGATCTGGCGAAAGACCGAAACCGGCGACAGGAGGACTCTGAATCTCTAGGAACGTCTTAAAAATTCTGTAATTCTGAAGAAGCGGCGTACTTCGCCGCTGACTTTGTTATTGTAGTCCCACTGTCCAGTTGTCCCTGCGTGCAGTCGCCTTGTCGGGCAAGGTCGCCTAGTGCCTCCATACTGCAGCAGTATGTGTGTGTGTGTGTGTGTGTGTGTAATGTGTAGGCCTGCACGCAGAATTGCACCTTGCGCCCCCCTGAGCCCCGCATACTGAACGACCCTCACCCACTGCTCTCGGCAATAAGCTAGGCTCGTTAATTAATTAACGCCGTTAAAAATATTTGAAACTGTCCGGATAAGAGAGATATATATAGGGGAGTGCACCTTTAGCGGACTTCTCAGTATCGAAAGATTCTGCGGACGCAGAAATTGCAAAGAAACATATTCTTTAGCGCGAACGAACGCAAGCAATTTTTAATAGTAGAATCGATGTTTGTTTCTTACTTCGCCGTGAGCTTTTGGATTATTTAATGTAAAAACGCACAGAAAACAACTTCCATTTTGGCCACAATAGCATTTTTGAAACACTGGGAGATCCCTGTCCGGATAAATTAATTTATCGGTTGATAAAATATTTGTTTCGCGTACAATATATATTTAGTCGAATTTATAACCGGAGGAAAATTCGATCCACAAAAGGGATCCACGACACATTAACGCCAAAGCGAATTACTAGGCCAATACTTAGAATGACCCCAATGATACTATGTAATCTACAAATTGTAATTATAACTTTATTTTTCTTTAAATAAACTTTGAATATAGTGGACAATAGACAAAAGTTGTTTAATATACCTGTTTTGCGGTCTGCGAGGGGTTGGAATACTGTAGGTTCGTGATGTTTCTGTCTCCTCTCGCCGGTTCGGTCTTTTGCTAGACCGGTTTCGGCCGCTCGCCATCTTCAGTAGCGCCGTGTCAGTCACTGTTAGCACATTGGATGTTTTTTGGGCATCCTCACTGCCCACTGTCACTTTCACACGTACTGTCACGGTACTTACAGCATACTTACAGTCAAACCGGTCTAGCAAAAGACGAAAACCAGCGAGAGGAGACAGAAACATCCGATGCTACATACAAAAGTTGGTTAACGGCGGCCCTTTTTACAATTATTTGACACGAATATTTGACCTAAATTGTAGTCGCTTTGTTCAAAACGATACAGTAATAAAAACCCGATAACGTACTTTGTACACCCTCACATTTCACTGCACTATTCAGGATTAATCGGTGTCTGTACACTGTACACTGGGTACAGAGTGCGACATACATGACCCGGAATATACCCTCATAATTATAAATATGAGTTTAAAACATCCGCTGAAATATAGTCTTTACACAACCCATCCTCGTTTAGCATCTTTAATTGATAATTTCCTTAATAGATCTGAGCAAAACATAATTCCTTTCTGATAATAAAAAGAAGTCTATCCCGTCCGAACTGACTTGATACAGAGCTGTGAAGAAAAAAACGACTGTAGTATACTTGAAAAGGGCGGTAATTTTATACAAAGCTGGTTTCACTTTGGAATTGCATTTCCTTTTATGGTTTCACGGCGAACTGTCCCGTCAAACAGCGTCAAAGCGGGTTGTGCAATAACGAGGAAGCTGAAATTACTACTATGGTGGGAGAAATAAGACCTCACCCCGGATGAGGAAAGGCAAATAATTTTCTTCTGCAGGAGGTGGGAGGGACAATCGGTCCTTTCGAGGAAGAATAAGTCCAATTCGAACCGGATGGAATCGCTGCTGGTACCCACTTGGTTGGTGGGGACCAGACGCCCGTTAGGCTCCAGGACACGGCAGTAAGCATAGTGATCGTATATATTAGAGCTTTGAATTATATCATTTCAATTTAGGAAAAAAAAATTGTGATAAACATGATGTTTTTTCATGGTTCACGCCGGCCGACCTTAAGAGGGAATTATCCGATTTTCCTCCAAAAATCGTAGGAAGAGTGGGTTAAGAGCGTGGGAAATATATAAAAAGAGTGGATGAATATTTTGTAGAAAAACAGTAGCGAATGAAAGTGTTTAGAAATCTGAAAACTGAGGAACGAATCAATTCATAACGAAAGGGCGCAGTCGTGAGTGCAATACTTTCACAGATTCAAACCATAAAAGAGAGTCAAATAAACGAAATTCTTCAGTAAATATTGTTGTTCTGGCGATGACCGCTTCCGACGTTTCAGAAATGTTACCGGTTCCGTCATCAGGATCAAAAATGGGGGGGGGGACTCGCAATTTGATAAGATGTATTTTGAGGAGTTCCTCAAGAGGGGAATGGAAAATTTGCCGGAAAAATGGCAGGGAGAGTTGTCTATAGTATCGGTGAATATATTGCGGATTAATAATTAAAGTTTTTAGCGAAATAAAATGAATTCCGAAGTCAAAATGTCGATTACTTTCGGGTACCCTAATATAATGAAGCAGTGCCGGTTTCGAATTCCGAGTGTTTCGATCGCAAATTTTCAGTTATATCCAACTTTTTGTCGTTGGCAATTTGCAGTTTGAAAACGAAGTCGGGTGAATATCGCCGTTTTCGATCTCTTGAAGTGTTTTTTTTTTTTGCCGTTTGTCACGTGTTCGGAACACTCGAAACGCCCGTTTGTGCATTTCGCGCGGCCCGATGCACTTGTCGTGCACTCGCTTATCTTATCTGAGGCGAAAGTGCAACGCGTTGAGGTAGGTCCGGTCGGAATAACCAATGGCGGCCGTATTAATCCCGATAATTATAGCGGTCCATCGAAGCGCCATCCGATTAGAAATTTGACCTAATAAAAAAAATAAAAAATAGCGAACTTAACGCATTCGGTCGGGCGTAAAGTTCCTCCCCCCCCCCATCAATGAGTCTTTTTCGAACTTGGGAGAGGTCGCGTTGAAGTGGCACTCTAGAAGTGCAGGAGTGTTTTCGACCCCCTCAAACACCACTGACACTGTCAGATTAGATAGTAGTGTACGGTTTAAATTATCGCCGAAACGATATACGTTATAAGTGTTCGGGCCTCCTCTAGGGCGGGTCAGTGAAGCCGAACTAATCGGAATAAATTGATTTCTAATCGAAAAATTACAATCGATAACTAAATTGACGGCCTGTGCCGAATTTTGTCTGAAGAGATCGTAAATGAGGGACACTCATATTACCATATATATGTCTACATTATATATATATATATATATATATATATATATATATATATATATTTATAAGTTATCAACACCAGTCCCTTTGTCGAACCCTCATAAAGGGTGTCCCGAAATTAACGCGAAATTTGAATTCGCGATATAAAAATTTCCACAGAATTATCAACAATGTTTAAGCTTACAGGAAATAGATTTTTTTTTAAATTTACATTAGGAATCATTTCGCTAGTTTTAATGTCCGCACGTTGAGAACATACCCAGTGTAATATTCCTCTGGAACATCACTGTGTTTTGTTGAATTCATATTTCCTTAGAAAGATCGCGGAGCGTTTTAAAAAAATGTATCATTAGGCTGAAAAGCGGAAGAAGGGTGAGAATATGTGGGAAATATAATGGCGTAGAGCCGTCAGCCCACCCCTATGTCCCTGAGCGCCTCCTACAGGGATGAGTTAGTTACTGGGCGTGGAGCCGGATTAATTTAAATTCCGAAATACATCGGGTAATTGACGGTTATTTTGTTTTCCCGCGCCTTACACCTGTCGGCGGAATGTAGGTTAAAAATCGGTGGATACAGCGTACCCGGTACCGTTTCTTTTCGTCTGTCCTCGGAGTATTTATTGAGCGTACATTATTTATTTTTTTTTTAGTGTCGAAAATTTATTCAATTTCGTCGTACGGGTTTCCGCCTAAAGAAACGATCGGCCGTTGAAACCGAATTTATTGACGAATTTGAAATTAATTAGGAACGGGAAAACAAGAACGAAAAACAAACAAACCGGTCACAGTTGTTGTTTGGTTTTTTTGCGGGGGGGGGGGGGGGGAATGCACTGTCGTCGCATTCACCTGGTGCATGTGCAACAGGCGACGGCCTTCGGACTGCCCGCACTTTCTACACATGTCATTTGGCAGTTACCTTTTTCCAACAAGTTGCACATTATTCCGGTACACTTATATATGTATATATTCGTGAACGTGGGCACGTGCCAGCCCAATGCGGGTCCGTAATCGGGATGAATCAACTCGATTTGCCCTCATCAATTTAGGACGTCTTCCAGTCAGTTCCCGTGATGTTCCCGTTCGATGTTTCGAACGAAATTAATTTATGATGCGAGAAAAAATTTCATTATTATCGTGAAATTGGACGACTGCCGGATATTGGGGGGGGGGTGTTGCACGGCTTAAGTAAATACGTATGTAAAAAAATCACATACTATATGTGATACTATAACAAGTATGGACAGTTTTTCGTTTTCAGTACAATATCGCTTCGGATTGGCCCGTAATCGGAGCGAACTTTCGGAGAAAGTTCTGCCGAGCATCCTATACGCACTGTCACCGTATTGTGCATTATTTAGCCCCCGGTATAGCTTGAGCAGCTAAATAATTACGGATTTTTTTCCCCATTTCCGCGCCGTTTATTAAGTGAGTACGTAGTATATCGAGCGTTCTTCTTCGGTATACCCCAAGAGAGCTAGAAATGGTACACGCATAATCGTCTTGTGTTGTTATTCACATTTACGAAAATAGAAACGCCAAATACTACTGCTACGATTTGTTGTACGAAATAATGACATATCTGTACGAAGGTGTAAATATATATCTGTGAAATCCGCAATGACTTAGTTGCCGGCCAAATATATCCGGCTCACGTTAGGTAGAATCTGTATTTAAATATTGCGACTGAAGACTTTGAGAAAATTGTTGTTTATTCGAACGTGACGGCCCACAAAAGTTAGGGAAAAGGTGGTGAGACCGCCGGTGTCGGATATTACGTCCGGGGCGTGTGTCCGACATGCGACTGTTCGAGAGGGGCTCGCGACAAAGGGCCCTTCTTCCCTTCCTTACCCGACCGATTCCGTTCCCCTTCCCTTCGAGAACGAAACCGTTTTTGCTCTTCGCCATAGCCGCCGGTTACCGTTACCGGCTGCTCCCGCTGACCCCTCTTTTCACGACCGAACAGAGATCACCTGTTCCCGGTTCTCACGCTCCCCGACCGGTTAATAAGGAGCACAGGGAACGGGGAAAAAACTACTACTACTACTACTACCACTACTACTAGGATGGAGTGGGGAGGACGGTAGGAGAAAAAAGAATTAGAAGAGAGGCGCAAGGAAAAAGTAGAATATTATGAAATGGGCCTCGATAACTCATCCGGGGCGGGGCGTCCGTCCGTTAGTCCATTTTTTTTGTCTGCTTTCGGACGAATCGATTCCGATACCGGTTTCGGGACACTTCGCGACTTTCCCACCGCTGGCGCACGGCAGAAATGACGTCGGACGAAAATTTCCGCCCCCTCTCGCCGGACCGGTTTTCGGCCGTTCGCCGTCTTCAGTAGCGGTATCAGTCAGTTTGGGACGTTCGCGGCCACTGTCGGCGAAAGACCAAACCGGAAGGGGGAAGAGCGTGGAAAACTTTCAGTAGAATATATATATTTTTCTTGTGCCCGATTTCTGAATTGTCTCGGCGCAATAATAGGTAAAGTTACAGAATTAACCCTAATATTTGCAGACCGCAATATTCATTCGGATTTGAAAGTCCCGTCCGTCCACGAATTTGTTCCAAATCTGTCCCACCGCACCAATCCTTTGATCCTCCGACAGCTTTCCTCTCATGACCTCCCAGAAGATCCGGAGCGCCGACTCAAGAGGAAATGACCTCCTGATGTCCTCACTATCCCTGAGGACCGCAGCAGGTGTAATTCAATTCAGGTGGATCCTCCGTGAAGTGTACATTAGCGTCAGCATTTCGCAGTCTCACTGAATATAATTGTAGATATTGTAGTGAAAATAAAAAGTGAAAAAAAAATAACAGCGGTATCTTTTTCTCCCGAAAGATGCAGACCAGAAATGCGGAATCCTAATATATTCAAACGTTTTTATTGATTTAGCGACGCTCTTTGTGAAATTGGCGCGCCAACGGGCTGGCAATTTAACGGGCCGTAAAACGGCAGATGGAGGCCTCGTTTAATTGATGGAAGGAAAAAAAACCCACAAACCCAGCCCGGGAATCGTTCCCTTTTATGACCGGCCTCTGTTCAATTGAGCCTGAACAAGATCAGAATATTTCAAGTACTGTTAAGCAGTGAAGGCAATGTAACTTAGTACTTAGCCGTGTACTGAGAGGAGCTCTGCGGGCCGAAATATTAGGAGTGAAAACGATTTATAGTTTTTCCAGTTATCGATATCGTGTCGTGATAAAGTAGTAATGGCTACCTGCCCTAAGAGACTCACCGCGGCTTATCTGTTCACACGGCTAAGAATGCCTTCCGAGAACCGACAATAATACAACTTATCTTCGTCGAGATCAAATATTTGAGCGCGCCTCCTCTCCATATCCGCCGGACGGAGCCCGCTTAAACACAACACTTATCAGCTTCCGACGGTTACGCAATCGTTGAATTATTTTAGAAAATAGACTTCATTCACGTTGTCGAGTTATTGTTTTTCGCCAAAAAATTCGTGCCACCCTGCGGCATCTTCAGTCTTCAGTAGCGTTACATATATATTGGTTTAATAATACCTGTTTTGTGGTCCGCGAGGGGTTGGAATACTGTAGGTTCGTGATGTTTCTGTCTCCTATCGCCGGTTTGGTCTTTTGCTAGACCGGTTTCGGCCGCTCGCCATCGTCAGTACATGTGAAAATGAAAGCGAGGTGAGGATGCCCGAAAACATCCAAAGTGCTGACAGTGACTAACACCGCTACTGAAGACGGCGAGCAGCCGAAACCGGTCTAGCAAAAGACCGAACCAGCGAGAGGAGACAGAAACATCACGAACTTATATATATATTTTTATTCTTTATTTTTTTAATATCGATCGAACGAACTTAGACGATTAAATTCTGTGTACTCGTTAGAATTACATCCTCGAAACTCGAAACTGTATATTTACAGTTTAACGTACCTGTTTTGTTGGAATGCCGTAGATTTCGTGTGTTTCTGTCTCCTCTCGCCGGTTCGGTCTTTTGCCAGACATAGTTTCGGCTGCTCGCCTACTTCAGTAGCGCTACTGAAGACGGCGAGCAGCCGAAACCGATCTAGCAAAAGACCGAACCGAGGCGAGAGGAGACAGAAACACGCGAAATCTATGTATACCTACGGTTAAGTACGAGAGTAAGTGCTGAAAGTATGCCCCGAACGGTGTCTGAAAATTCAGGTTTACATACCGGAATGGGGTAGCTTGTGTTCCCCACCAATTGTTCTCCCCTGTTTCGGAATGCGGGCCGCGGCGTTATTCTCTCGTTAGGGGTGGGCCGCCCCTACAGCGCACACGAGGGTTAAATACCGTTGGGACCTGTTTAGAGCGCGGTGGGGACCAGTGTCGAGGCACACGATTGAGTTGGACCCCCAGCACACGCCCACCGGCCACCCCTAATGACCTCCGTCCGCCTATTTATTATCAACCCCTACCCTTCCGAGCGTACGCATGCGAGCCACCCCACGATAAGAGGGATTTTCACCCTCGTGAAAAATCAAGTGCCCCCCCGCTATCCAATTGAATTCCGATGGGCGCCCGGAATTCCAACGGACAGGGGTCCGTTTAGGGGGTCGTAATGGACATCCGGTGTTAATACTTTCCTAACATTAACACACATAAAATTTACGAACGGCCGTTAAAGTGGGACCGATTAATACCGGAGGAAGTAATAAACTTGGACGGGTACGCTCGTCGGAATCAGTAAATAGTGTTTTCATAAAAGCGCCATATAGTGATGTGACGAAGCATCGTATCAGCACTGCCGCCAGCATCCACGTTGTCGAAACAAATACGACGAAATAGTCGCTATAATGTTTTTCTAACATTTTTTTTTAAATGTTTGAATAACGGGGGGAAATTTATTCGGCCACAGGGTTCGAGCCGAAGTATCTATTTTACGGTGAAAATATTCCAAACCGGTTGAAATTTGAAATTGAAAGAAAATTGAGTAATGTCTTTAAACTCGGGTGGCCACCAGGGCTACTAGTAGAGTATTAAAAACTTTATTTTTCCTCAAATAGACGCCGAATTACGTAGACAATGATTGCCGGATAAACGGTGATAATTCGTAATTAATTATTTATTTATTCTTCTATTGATACGGCAATAAAAAAAAAACGGAGAAAACAGTTTACACTTCGTGACCGCAACAACGCAAACAGACCAAAAATTTACAATGTATTAGCTGTAACCAAAAGTTTCGTTTTTAGCTAAATAAAATGAATTCCAAAGTCAAAATGTACCAACTTTTGGTTCAAAATTCCAACTTTTGGTTACCCCTAATATAAAGGATTATTTTAACATACCTGTTTTGTGGTCTGTGTTCAGACTGAAACACACGAAATCTACGGTATAAAGGATTATGTTGTTGTAATTATATCGGATCTATAGCACGCTAGAATTTGTATACGATTAATAAGTCAATTCGGAAATCAACTTCAGTTTGACCGTTTACCGGAAACCGCTATCTTTATTTATGGGAAAACTACGATTTGTTCGGAAAGCCAACTATATATCAATATGTTTTCTGCTTCAAATGGTCCGACTTTTCTTTAAGCACGCGCTCACCGGGTGGGGGTTTTTGAGGAGCTCGTAATTTAAAGGAGAATCCCCCCGTACGGGAGTCAATCGGCATTTTAAGCCTCCCGAAGACGAGGGGGGGGAGGCCGGCGATTGTTAATCGGACGGTAAGGGCGGTCGTGCGTTACAATAGGGGGCCTCCAGGTAGCAGGCCCTAAGGTAAACAATTAGGTAGGGCGGGGTAGGTAGGTAGGGTAGGGTAGGGTAGGGTAGGGTACGTGTCCCGTGCACGCGTCAGGTGGGTCGCGTGTGGGAATGGAGGCCCAACGGAGATTCCCACGGACCCCACTATCGTCGCGGCCGCCACCGGCTGTCCCCCCCGCCACAGCACCCCCGCCGACCCCGGGGGTAGTGGGGAGCAACCTATATAGCCCACCCGGCACTGCTAGCAGGCACCAGTCGCTCTAGCAGCACTACAGTTACACAGTTCAGTTCAGTTCACGTGTCCTCTACCTCTCTGTGCTTCCGTCACGAACATGAGGCCCGACTACCACCAGTACGAGGAACAGCCCGTCTCCAGGACTTATCAGTACAGAAAGGTGATTATCAATTCTGGAATTATACTAACAGTGAAAACAGTGTTCGCGACAGTTTTATTAGCCCTTCAAATTCATTCCCGACAAATCGCTAACGTCCCCCTTCCGTCTCGTTCTAGGTCATGAAACCGATGTTGGAACGGAAACGCCGAGCCCGCATCAATAGGTGCCTCGACGAACTGAAGGAGTTGATGGTCAGCGCCCTACAGTCGGAGGGCGAGAACGTCAGCAAGCTGGAGAAGGCCGATATACTGGAATTGACCGTACAGCACTTGCACAAGCTGAGGCGCGAGGACTCGTGCCAGGACGGCGCCGGCGTCGCGACGTCGGACAGCTCCTCCTGCTCCTCCGCCTCGGGGGAGAACTTCAGGGCCGGGTTCACATCGTGCGCCACCGAGGTCTCCCACTACCTGGCGTCTTCGGCCGGCGGCGTCGACCCCGAGTCCGGCGTCAAGCTTCTCCAGCACCTGGGCACCTGCATCAGGAGGATGGAGACCGCCCACCAGCCCCACTCGGTCACCGCCGTCGTCGAGAGGTCGGTCTGGAGGCCGTGGTGATGACGAAGACGGGACGGAGGGCCCGCGCCCTTCTAGTGCCTTATCGATAAACGGGAAGTACGGGAAAAATTGGAAAATCCCGACTGTCAATCCCTCGCTGTACGCGCGCTGTACGCGGACCGCTCTCGGCGGACGGAGTAACGGAGAAGACGAAGAAGAAGAAGAAGAAGACGAAAACGGGCGTTGTTGAGTTTCGACCAAATTCTTCCACAAATCCCACAGTAGTGTGTTATAATTGTTTCGGTACCGACAATGTTGAACGCGCCCGCCCACGCCCCGACAATCGAGACTGTGATCGTTAATTGCTTTTAAAAAATTATCGAGTACCTGAAAGTTGGAACTTCATATAGAACGTTATATATATAAATATATATATTTGTTGTAAAAACACACTTTTCCTTGACGGAACAGATGGGATTAGGATCGTTAGGATAGGACGAATCCGTGTGATAAATATATTTTAAAATGGAAATATATGTATATTGAACTGAATATGTTTTTGACAATAAATTTAATTGTATACGAAAATTCTCTACATTTTTATGGCCAATCCCTTTCCTATTTTAGTAGCGGTATTGCCGCGATAAGCCAGTGTTATTGGTATTGAGGAAAACGAAGTTGTTTTTTTTTCTCATCGATCGCTCTAAATTAAAATGAAACGATATTAATCAGTTCAGTTTTCCGTATAACATATTTAGATGTTCAGGCGATACACGACCAACCTGTCCGCCTTTCATCAGACAGTTTGATTCATTAGCAAGCGATTTTTTAAATTTCCCTATAACTGGTTTCGGTGGAATTTCGGAGAGATTCACTCCGATGATTGCCCGGACGACTTCTTATTCAGAAAAAAAACTTTGTGAAAGAAAAAAAGCCGCTTTTAGACTGAAAAATTCTTTCATCGTGGCCGACGAAGAGATATATATACTAAAGCGTGGGGAATGTAAATTGCGCCGGCCATTAATAAAACATCTATTCGTTTACTCATCAATATTTAATACATTTTAACACGTATAGACTCGTTATTGACCGTTATTTATTGTGTGTCGTTGACACTTCTGCGTCATAATATCGCTAGTATCACATACTAATATGGCCTACCAGTCGTAACCTGTTGCACAGCAGGGTAAAAGTTATAGGGACGTTAACGGTCAATTATAAAAACTCCGGTTTATATTTTGGGATAAATTGAAAATTATTTTCTATAGAAACGAAAAATGTTTTTTCTTTTTCCATTATTTCATTCATATTTTTCATAATTCTCAATCTACGTCCTGTTCCATCAACAGTCGATCATCTTGAAGTACTCGACGGTATCTAAAACTCATATTTATAATAATGGTGCGTTTTAAAACCCACTGTGTTACAGTTTTGGCAGCAAATTAAAAACTCTTCTTCGTGAGGGATGTTTAAAAAAAAATCCCTCCCAAATTGACCTGGAATCCGGTACCTGGATACCCGGTTGCGGGGACGAGGTCTCGAAATAGGCATATTTTTTTTTTTTTTAAAATATCGACATTTTGACTTTATGTCCGCAAAACGATTTTTAAGGTGATCCGGTTTTGAAATGCGGGCCAAATACAGAGAATTTCCTGTCGCGAGGAGCGGATGTTCGACGCCAAAATGTACACGAAATGTCAGTTTTTTTCCTTTTCGGCCTGCACTATATACCGGTCTGGAATTAATAAGAGGAAAAAAAAAATAATAAGACATTCGTGAATATTCCGGCCGTGTTATTAGTACGGCCCCCATATCCTTCTAACGGCCTTAACGGCGGCCCAAACCGTGTAATTAGTTTGGTGGGGGGTTTCAACTTTAAAATGCCCGAATAATAATAAATTTGTCTCCAGTCCGTCCATAAAATCGAAACGGGATGTAACGTCCGTCCGTAATATAGCGTATATTTCCGCAATTTATTACATACCGGCACTACGTCTATTATTGGGTTGAGTTTTCAGATCCGCTAAAATTTTATATACTTCAAGTGTACAGCAGTTTTCTCGATATTCCACTAGCAGCGAAACCGGTCTAGAAAAAAGTGGAGATCAAAAGAATCAAGATATATTGTTAGAACGTTCCAAATAGAGAGCTAGCAGTTTAACATGCTGAAATTTGGACCTGAGGAATAATAGTATAAATTATTTTTATATCTAATTTCACGATTATACGTTTAATTTACCGTCTAATTTTATAAGTTATAAATTTGAATTTGTCAACATATATATTTTCAGGTAATTTTTTTAATAAAATTGCCTGTAATCGTCAGCAGAATCGTGCAACGGTAGATCATGAAAAAATAAGGTATTTTAAATTTTTGGTTCTGCAATATTTTTTTTTGTATTATGAACTGGAGAAAGAGGTACATTGAAGTACAAGTTGTCGAGTAACGCAACTCTTTAGATTAAGTGTACACCTACCAGTTTAAGTGTACACTTTTAATTGTAAAAAAAAACTGTAGATTTAATGCGTTTCTGTCTCCTCTCGCTGGTTCGGTCTTTTGCTAGACCGGTTTCGCCATCTTCAGTAGCGGTGTTCACTATTGGCACTTTGTTTTTCGGGCATCCTCACTGCACTGTCACTGTCACTGTGCACAAGTGCCAAACTGACTAACGAAACCGCTACTGAAGATGTCGAGCAGCCGAAACCGGTCTAGTAAACGACCGAACCGGCGAGAGGAGACAGAAACACACGGAGACATCGTTCAAACAATACATTCATTATGATTGAGCTAACTTACGTTATCCCAGTGATGATTTTACGAAAACTCTAAATATCTTAGAGTAATGTCCGTTTTGAAAATTTAACAATTACGCTATTCACACGGGATTATTTCACACCCCCAGGCGTTCCTTTCGTGACGGCGAGTGAAAATATTTCAATTCAACTGAAATGAAGGAAACGTCGTGGCAGGGAGCGAGGACGTGTCTCGGAAAACGGCGTTGCGAAAGGAGGACGTTGCAACACGACCAGAAACACAACTGCAGTTGGAATTATTCCAAAAAGTGGTATTATTCGAACGGAATTGTGAAAAAACCAATTAGATTAGCTGCGGACGTAAAGTTTAGTCCCGCCGGCGATAAAACGCCGGTCTATCTGCGGCTTATGGGATCAGTTTCATCGATCTATAAATAACCGGTGTACTAGAGTTCAGCTTATTTAAGATTAAAATCCACCGGTAGGTATTGAAAGTAAAATATCAACTAAGCCCACAATTACCGTAGATTTCGTGCGTTTCTATCTCCTCTCGCTGATTCGGTCTTTTGCCAGACCGGTTTTTCGGCTGATCGCCATCTTCAGTAGCGGTGTTAGTCACTTTGGATGTTTTTTTGGACATCCTCACCGCACTGTCACTTGTACTGCGGTGGTTGTCTGTTTCTCGTGTGTCTTGTTGTATTTTTGATGGGATGTTTGTTGGGACGCGAGTACTGAAGACGGCGAGCAGCCGAAACCGGTCTAGCGAAAGACCAGACCAGGGCGGGAGGGAGCAGACCGCAAAACAGGTATTCTAAACTAGTTATATAATTAGTATGGAAGATGTCAATGTTCTACCACTATTTCCAGACAGGTAGGAAGGAAAATTTTTTCAGGCTCAGTAGTACATATTGTAATAAGATTTGGTTGTCACCAAAGTGGTTTCGGTCTATTGGTAGACCGGTTTTGGCGTCGGTAGGGATGGACAAAAAGGAATTAAATTTGTAAGACTTCACATGTACTGACAGTACATGTGAAAGTGACAGTGGGCAGTGAGGATGCCCAAAAACATCCAAAGTGCTAACAGTGACTAACACAGCGCTACTGAAGATGGCGAGCGGCCGAAACCGGTCTAGCAAAAGACCAAACCGGCGAGAGGAGACAGAAACATCACGAACCTACAGTATTCCAACCCCTTCGCAGACCACAAAACAGGTATATCAGATATTTTTACAATTTCTTTTTATGTTACGAACGGGCCACTAGGTATTTATTACACCTAGTATCGATTGACTTTCCGTATACCTTTTGAGAAACTGTGAAGGCCCGGCCGCGTTGGGCGCCAACCCCCATCAATTTGTGGTAGCGTCGGGAGCGGGTCACGGGGAATTGCTGGAGGTGGCGCAACCTTAATTGGAGGGAGCGAGAGGGAGCGAGGGGAGGAGGGAGGGAGGGAGGGAGGGAGGGAGAGATGATGCCACTGGCCCCAACGGCTTTGACCAATTACACGACCGGGGTCGGAACCCCGGTCTATATTTTCCAGAAGGAACTTCCGTTCGTATTCGGAATCGGTTCTTTTCTCACGACTCAATAAGCTCTGGTTATTTTATTTTGTCAATTTCTAAATCGACATTCGGTTCCTACAAGTCGCATTATCACCGCGTCGGTGGAAACGGTTTCTGAAACCGTTCCACATCTGCATATCCTTCGATCCTCCCAAGTTACATAAAACATACAGCAGACCTTACTTTCGAGGCCAGAGAACGGATTCAATGAACAGTTATAGAGCATTTGCCTTAAAATATTCAGTATTTTCACTGCATGTAATATATATAAAGCATACTTCTTTTTATTGGTTTCATTGGGATGATTTGACTTAATAGTTTTAAACCGCATTCGACAAGTAAAGGACAATGTTTCAGCAGTTGATATTTAATCTGCTTTAATCTGCAAAGTAATCAAAATTTTCACTTTGGAATTCATTTTATTTTGCTAAAAAAGAAACTTTAATATTGTCGACAACTCTCCGCCGCCACTTTTCCGGCAAATTTTCGATTCTCCTCCTGAAGAACTCCTCAAGACCAAAAATACATCTTATCAAATCGTTGATTACTTTTGGGTACACACATTAATAAAATAGCAATAAAGTTAATAACCAATTAATCATAACCTACATTACAGTATTTATTCACGTGTGGTCACTACTTATTGAATACTTTTCGGTAATGATCGCGTAACGATTTCTGCTTGATCGTTTTATTGGGCTGGCAGCTAAATAATTGCGGATTTTTTAATAATAATAGTTGGCACGTGTAATAAACATTTCGGAATACTCGGGAATAGGTTCGACGATGTAAACATGCCGTAAAAATACAAATAGCGGCCCATCTCCGTCTGACGGCGACCAAAGCCCGCAATGACTTAGTTGCCGAATTGATATTTTCAAAAACAGGTCTATAACCAATGTTGACTTTCAGCGTCGCCGTTCGATTTATTCTCGGAAGACGTCCGAGACGTTTTAACTTTTTAACTCTTCTCCCAATTATTTAACAATTCGGCTCAAAGTCTAATTTTTCTAGGATGGACGTGGGTGATCTAATTGGTGGCGGCTATTAGCGAGCGTGGCGTGATAGAGTTGGTCGGCTTATCGTCGGTTTAATTCCGGTGTGAGAGAGAGATGGAGGGTGGGAGGGAGGGAGGGAGGGAGAGTGGACCAATTTGGCGGAATTGGCGGTGCCAGTTTGTAACTGGCTAATGCTGTACACGGCCAGTAATGTTGGTCCCCGTGTTGGGAACACTCGTGCTCAACAGTTGGCACCACTTGACGTAGGAAGCGGATGCGCCACCCCGTGGGAAAGTAGCCAACCTGACGTCGCTAATTGTCCCTATCTCTCTCTCTCTCTCTCTCTCTCCCTCCCTCTCTCTCTCTCCCAACAGTGCCCCGCGCTCTGGAACTAGCGGCCAGAACATGACAAGCCCCGGCCCGCGTCGCCTAATGCAATTTCTACACATTACACAGGAGTCAATTGAGCATTCTCATAATACTCCTCCACTCTACCGAGTATTGGCCGAGTATTTTTCTCGGAAAATGATCACTGGTTAGATCACGTTACGTCGGTAGAATATCGGTTGAAGCTATTCGACCAGATTTTCGTGTTGTCCGCTTCCCAGAAGTTGGGGAACTCATCATCGGGCTCCCACTGAAGAGTGGGTCAACTTTGGTCGCGGAAAACCTTCACTGGAGAACAAATTAGTTTTAGGAAACGGTCGCCGGACAGTATTGAGAGCAAAACTATCATAAACTTCAACGAGAAATTAAGAAGAATTAAAATTAACGTACGTCCTAATTTATTCCTAAATTTGTGATACATTATGCCGCAGAATTTTTTTTGTAGATCTCCTCTACTTCTGTTCGGTCCTTCGCTAGACCGGTTTCGGCCGCTCGCCGTCTTCAGTAGTTTGATGTTCTTCGGGCATCCTCACTGCACTGCCACCACTGTCACTTGTACAGTAAAGGTATGTTAAACTAGAATTATTTTTCATACAAGTGATTTCCAGTAAGGTTCTTGCGGACAGCACCTTCTACCGCTTCGAGCACTCGAGTCTGTCCGCTGCACTTCCTTTTAGCACTATTTAATAGCACTGTGTCACACGCGCTTCACTGTGAAATACTTTAACGTGCCTACACTAACAGGCACAACACTTGGTACGACGCTGTTATGTATGTAAATTAGCTCACTGGAAATTCTTCTAAAATATTCGAATTATATTTCATTTGTATTCGACTGTATTCACCTTTAAATCATCAATATTCAGATGTAGCCAATTGCGGCTATAGAGTAAAAAATAAATTTTTCAACATAGCATAAATCAATTTTCTTACATATATGAAACAAAAAAGAATCCGAGCGCCTCATTTTTTATGAATTTCTAAACGAAATATCCGATTGGTTCGAAAGTTCATACGAAATTTTTCCTACGTAAGGTTATAGTTCTTTCATTGATTTATACTACTTGAGATTCGTGCATTCTTGAAGCCTAAATTAAGGCCAAAAGAAAGGATAAACATTTCCCTGTTCGATTCCAATCGCGAATCCTCACCTCGATCCAAGGTTTTACCACTTTTTGGACGAATGTATTTTCAGCCAGAAATTTAGGTAGGACGGTAAGCGGGGAGGCGCGGGTGAACTGTTTCGGAATTCACGATTTTATTCACCCGGTAAACGGTCGATTTGGATCGTAATATTTCGAGAAACCGAGAGAGTATGATTGCGCGATGACTCTCACAGACCTTCGATACTTCGGGAGCCTTTGATTCATGACCCAATCCTTATTTCAACCTTCCATTCCCCCTTTTATACCCCCATAATCTATCGAAATTACTATTCAGTAGCGAATTACGAACGTAAAATAGCTTGCAGAGAAGACGGCATTTCGTAGATCGCGATTTAGGTCCGTGATATAAAAATTTCCACAGAATTATCAACAATAGTTTAAGCTTACAGGAAATAGATTTTTTTTTAAATTTACATTAGGAATCATTTCGCTAGTTTTAATGTTCGCACGTGGAGAACATACCCAGTGTAATATTCCTCTACAACATCACTGTTTTTTTGTTGGATTCATCGCTGAATTCATATTTCCAGTGTTTTAAAAAAATATACAGCGACGGCCTCAAAATTAAAATTTATATTTAATTCCATAGTCTTCTTCTTCTTCTGTCTTATCTCGCTGGTTCCAATCAGACGGATGTGACAGAATATGGATTCCATATCTTGGAGAACATACAACGAGTAATACAGGCCATTTTTTTATATTCCCTTTATAAAGGGTGTCCCGAAATTAACGCGAGATTCGAATTTCACCACCATTCTTGCAGTAAAGTCGGCAACCCTATTAAAAAAAAAAAACCGTTTGACAGACGATAGTTCACGCCATCGACGTGAAAATGTGCTTCATCGCTAAAAATGAATTTTTCGTAAAGTCCGCATCCACTTGTTGATGTTCACAGACACTCTCAGGTAGCGCTTAGATATTGACATTTGAACGGCTTGTTTTTGAACTTTCATTATTTTTGAAATATTGTTCAACAATGAAAACGCGTTGTTCTATCGTGTAACGCCCCCATTTATACTGACCCTAAACTATCGGCTGTCAAACGGTTTTTTTTTAATAGGGTTGCCGACTTTACTGCAAGAATTGTGGCGAATTCAAATTTCGGGACACCCTTTACTTCTACCATCATAGGTATAGTGTGGTACGTCCGAAGTATCTTTTACGGTGTTCTACCGTACGTGAACTATAGAGAGGAGAACCGTCGTAAAGTACACTGGCTCTAGTGTTCATTACCGTCCTATCTTTCCTCCCCCTCCTCCGTAGAGGCCCTAATAGAAGGGTAGGCTTGTAGCGAGAATGAGGGATGGGGAGGCGGCGGAGAATGAGTGATGAGAGGGAGAGATGGAGAGGGATGGAGGGATGGAAGGGGTTAGACGCTCCTCTAATTTGTCGTGGTTTCACCGTCGCACGGAGTTTCACGCACGTCTTCGGCGTCTTCCGGAGATCGGACCGTCGGAGGACTCGGAGGGGGACAATAAGCGGTGGAAATTCCTCCCCTCAGTGGGGAATAATATTGAATTAAGGGATGCCGGGATTAAAATTAAATTAACAACTTCGACACACCTGTTTGTTATATAGCACCATTTTTCCAACTGGCGCTATTCGTTAGGGAGAAATTACTAAGGAATCATATCGCTTATTTTCTTTTTTTATTTTGTACAATCGACAAAATATAATTTATGTTATATAAGTACAAGCGCTGACTTTTTTTTGTTTTCACATGTATTTCGTGATAAAAGGAACCACTCGAAGATGGCACTTTTCACGCAAGAACAATTGTAGTCTAAGGGCTAAGAAGATCTCTAGTTTAAGCCGACGCGGCGGGGGGGGGGATAATGGATGGGTAAGAGAGGAAACTGGATGAACGAGTGGATTAGGATGAAGGGAAAGTCAGGAGTAGAACTTCAGGAAACGGGATTTTGCGACTTCGTCCACTGTCGAGCATTAAGGATGGTACGAAGGACTTTTGAGTGAAATCTCTGGATGCGAGCGATGTCGGATGTCTCCCCATAGCTCTATACCGCTTTTTAAATTATCAGTTTATTACTTAAGGCCAATTTCGATGTCCGTTTCAGTAACGGCCCTGCGAGTCCAAATTTTCTAAGTCGATTCTTTTGAGTCGGTTATCCACATATCGAGGTTTATTAATCGGTCCCCGGGGGGCAGTATTGAGAGCACAAATCTCACAAAATTGAGAATCACATAGATCAAAAAAGAAATTCGTTATGGCTTATCCCTGGGGCGGTAGAACCTCGCGTAGGGGAAATCCCAACAGGGTTGTCCTCTTAATATTGGGCAGTATTAATTTTTCTAACGCAGACCTTCTGCTTCAGATCAACGCCAGAGTTCGATTCTACGGCTGGGGGCTTTTTTCGTTGTGTTTCAAACGGAGAAGAATGGCCATTGTAGGTTGAGGTGAAGAAGACGAAGAAGAAGAAGGAGAAGAAGAAGAAAATGGTCACGTGATCGCCGACCGGGAGCCAAGTAATCTTCACGCACGCCTCTCTGTTTGCATTGGAAGCAATTCCGGTACTCCGTGAGCGTTAAATCCGATTTCATCTTGGACGGCACATCCTGGGCATTGGCACAACCGACGAAACGACGCTTAAGCCCGATCGGCCGTTTGTTTTCCCGTAACAAGTCTAAACGCCGGCGATTTGAAACGCGAGGATATCCTGGAAATCGATCCCGGCTTCGGGACGAAATCGTCCCAATTCGACCCCATAAAGGCTGTGGTGGGGGTTTCCGCCACCGTCAGTAGCATTCAGCGAGAGCGACACTTTCAAAAATGCCGTCCAGAAAAGAGAATACTAAAAAAAAATCGACTGTCAACCGAAAATGAAGAGAAATAAAGTAGTTTGAAGTACCTGTTTTGTGGTCTGCGAGGGTTTGGAATGCCGTAGTGACACAGTTGCAGTGCAGTGAGAATGACTAACACCGCTACTGAAGATGGCGAAACCGGTCTGGCAAGAGACCAAACCAGCGAGAGGAGACAGAAACACACGAAATCTAAGAAATAGATTTCATAAGTAAATGGTTAAAGAAACAGTAAGAAGCCTAAATCTTCACTGATGCCGACCACAATAGAGAATATGAATTAATGTTCTAAACTTTGCATAACGCCTTAAATCCATTCTGGGACAAGATTTCGACTATAACAAAATTATCCTGATAATCCTTATTATCAGTCACCGGATTCTGGAGGTGCATTTCTGCACCTGTACACTATTTCTTTTCCTATTGCTTTCTCCTTTTGTTCTTACTGCAATTCTGAACAACGGAAGACCTTTATTATGTAAAGGTAATCCAATTGGGTTAGACCAAATTGAAACGTGAATAGACAAATTAGTGGAAATTATTCGACAACAGAAACCGCAATAAATATTTTACATGTAAATCAGTTAATTTCAGTAATATTTTAACTGAGGACTTTTTCAATAATCATTATATTTTCTGTTATAAAGTTCTGGATTAACGTAAAAATTCCGGTATTCTGGTACTCGCAAAGCTTAATGAGTAAGTATAAGTTGAAGCGCTGCTATACTTTAAAGCGTGGGACGCGACAAACACTCGGGGAAAGCGCCTCAGTAATATAAGTTATTTATTGAAGACATTGCTGGACATTTGTTTATGGGAATTTTTAAAAAAGCGGTCCCGCTGTTGTACATAATTCTTCTTTTTCGCAAAGAAATCTCCATTTGAAACGGTCCAATTCGAAGCTTTCCCCTGTACCAAGCCAGGGCAGACTAAGTTCCATTTAAATAATTTTCAATTCGATCCCGTCCGGCTTAAAAAATACTCGGGCGGATTTTGTCAGGATTTATCGCCGTGGGTTTTTAAACTGGACAACCGACCGGATATTGGAGCAGAGTGGAGAGGGGAGGGACCAGTTTTCATGTTTTCAGTTTCGAAATAGCCGCGTTACTGCGACCCAAAGGAAAGTTCGACAGGAAACAACATTATTGAATAATATTTATCAATAATATATAAAAATCGGAGTCTGATCAAAACAAATTGTCAGTTTAAAACTTCAGTAACATAACTGGGCGAATTGAACTGTGGATTATATTCTTTTAGTATCTTAGACAGGAAGTTATTTATTGTAGAAATAGTTACTCTTTACTCATTAATATAAGGATTTCGGTAACATTAGAAGTGCGATTTCCCGTCTAAATGGATAGATCAGACTGTTAAATTACTTTGAGATGCTCACGCTGGAGAATCCACCCGTTTCCTCCTGAGGGATTTTCTGGAACGTGACGTTTTTTTTATGACTTTTCAAGACAGAAAATGTTTCCGGGACATGTCGCTCTCCACGAAGCTGGAGTAAGTTGTGCGCTACTCTAAAGATGAACTTGAAAAACAATGTTTTCCGGTTGTTGAACCGAGTTGGGTAAATTAGGACTTAAGAGAAATTGTGCCTAATTTATACGTTTTCTTCAAGTTCGCCGAAATTCAAGCGCTAAAGCCGTCGAACGGCACCGAAGTTAGAAGAAAAGGGGAGCGTCACCTTCCTGAGGGGTTAATTCGGCCGGGAAAGTCCACTAAGGTTGGGAAACCTGGTGGCCGTGCAACTTTTTTCTTTTCGCTTCGGGCCTAACGGTGCCCGGTCGGACCGGGCGGATAGCGGGAATTATAGTGGCTCGTTAACGTTAAGAGGGAGGGAGGAGGGAGGGAGGGTGGGGCGGCTTCGGCTACTGGAAAAAGTCGTTCCGGCCGAAAGAAGAAGCCCGCGGCGGGTGGAAGCGAGCCCGGAGCGAGCCAAGAGCGAGGGAGGGAGGGAGGGGCTAGAGAGAAAGACAGAGAGAAGGAGAGAGATGTGGAGGGAGGGAGGGAAGGAGGGAGAGAGAGAGAGAGAGTGATGGAGGAGGCGGAGGAGGCATTGGGAAGGAGGACGGCTGGCAATTCCCACGCTCCCGACGCCCACCCGAAGCCTTCCGCTCAGATCGTCTAAACCGCAGTAAACAAACAGATTTAAAACACTCTCCGCCCCAATATATATACACTAATTGCACCCGAGTCCATTTAAACTACACCAACTTTAACCGTAACTAACCCAAAATTGACCTTTTAGGACCCTGCTGTCTCGTCAATTGGCTTTATTGGGGGTCAAAAAGTCTATCTCAGTCAGGAATAGCATAACTCATTGCATACGAGGTCCGTACAGAAAGTATCGCGAATTTTAGATTTCCGCTAAATAAGTATATTCAATCTACGGTTTTCTTTTGTGTGGCCTCACGTCTGTACACGTGTATCTCACTTGTGCCGACAATTTCAGCCTTTTTTTTCGGCCCCCCTTCGATATTTACCGATTCCGAAAAATGGATCGGAGAATCCGTGTCGAATTTCGCGCGAAAAATAAAATTAAGCGGGCGGAAACGTACGGCCAAGCTACGTTAGACCGAAGCGACGTTTATCGTACAAAATGCGAACGACGATTTTTTTTTTTTTTGGTAAATTTTCGGCCAAAAACAACACGCTGATAATGCCGCTCATGGCGCCGTATTCAACGGATCCGGGCCCCGCTCTGACTTTTACCTGTTCCCGAAACTGAAAATCCGCACGAATAAATGGTTGAATCGAACTGTGGATCCGTCGGACTTAAATTTTGGGAGCATTATATTCTCACAGTATCTTAGACAGGAAGTTATTTATTGTAGAAATAGTTACTCTTTACTCATTAATATAAGGATTTCGGTGACATTAGAAGTGCGATTTCCCGTCTAAATGGATAAATCTGAAACTGAAAATCCGCACGAAAGGACGACGCTGCGCTACAAACTGAGGAGGTGAAAAACATGCATCGAAGACGGAGCTTAACGAGATCCAAAAAAAAATGAATTTTCGAAGCGCTTCGAGGATTGGAAAAAACGTCGGCACAAGTGTATAATATCCGGTGGGGATTACTTTGAAGGGGGACAAAATAGATATTCGTAAATAAATAAATAATTTTTGAAAAAACCCAGAATTCGCGATACTTCACAGGTATAAAAAAAATGTTTATTATGAATTCATAATAACATCTGTTCTCGTCTGCATTGTTTCAACCTAAACTATTTTTCAATCACCGTTGATTTCGTGTGTTTCTCTGTCTCCTCTCGCCGGTTCGGTCTTTCGCTAGACCGGTTTCGGCCGCTCGCCGTCTTCAGTAGCGCTGTGTTAGTCACTTTTGAGTGACTTTTGCGCTACAATTGAGGAGATAAAAACGGCATCGAGGACGGAGCTTAACGAGATCCAAAAAAAATGAATTTTCGAAGCGCTTCGAGGATTGGAAAAAACGTCGGCACAAGTCTGGTGGGGATTACTTTGAAGGGTACAAAATAGATAGTCGTAAATAATTTTTGAAAAAACCCAAAATTCGCGATACAGACCTCGTACAATAGCCTAGTGTGTGAGGAGACGGACTTAAAAATGCTGACCAGAAGTGGGTTTGGTTTAGGCACAATTACGTTGGTGTAGCCTTTGGTGAGCAATGTGAGTTAGTGCTGTTGGAATATTTTCCTTTGTTCTCTGTTTAATTGGCAATCAATTTTTCAGTTTCCGGTATCGGTATTTCGCGGGTTTAGAGGTGCGTGGGAGGTTGCCCTAACATTTATTATCATTACTTGAAATTATAATTCGTTATTCTATTTCATCGCTGTTTCCCGGATGCGGTGATTCGTTCGAGAATTATTCCATAAATATTCGACGCGGAGGATATACTACCGTCGATGGGGCCGAAACCGGTTATTCGGGCGTCGAAGGTGCTGTAACATTATCGGAAGCCTGCCACTTGGGCCCGATATTATGCTCGTTTAGTTACGAGCGCTCGTAATTCCTCTACGGCGAGCATTTCGTCTTTGGGCATTAAAGTGCGGCGACGTCCCGCTGGCAAACGGCGTCTTTGACTCACTGACCTACTGACTGGAAGCTGGCTAAAGGATGGTCTGGAAAAAGACCAAACAGTCTGTTTATTCAAAACCCCCGTAGACCACCAAATTTTTTAAGTATCAGAAATTGAAAATACAGCGCATTTTTGCTGAATATCTAATTATCAGTCATTACTAAAATTAGTTGTCCTCTTCATCAGAAATAGTTTTCCTCGTTCGGAACTCCTATAATCAGACTATTCTCAACCATACAATATTAAATATTGGAGAAAATTAAAATTTCTTTTCCGCGGCCTTTTTTGCCAAGTAAGTTTTGTTCAAGAACAAAGCGTACCAAGTACGCCCTAAGAATTGGGGGCTTATACAGTTTCATCTGCTCTAGATGCGATTCATTTTCCTGAAAGCGAAAATTCACAAACGAGCAATAAATTACGACAATTAAATCAAATTATTTCTAACCGTCGAAACAATTTGAAAAATCAATGTCGCTTATTGTTTTATAAAGGCAATTGAAAATATAGTAAAAAATAAATTTAGTTTTGGAATACTGCAGGTTCGTGATGTTTCTGTCTCCTCTCGCTGGTTTGGCCTTTTGCTAGACCGGTTTCGGCCGCTCGCCATCTTCAGTAGCGGTGTTAGTCACTGGTACTGTCAGTACCATCGTCAGTAATTTACAGTCTTATGACACTATATTCTATAAGTCTTCTATAACTTGAAGTTTCGTCGATTGTACGGTTTTCTATCGTTCCGCCAATGAGGTCAAATAAGGAATAATCTATTTTTTCGCTCAAACTTTATGGATTTTTTCGCCTTGAATATCCCATTTTCCACATTCTGCCATAACTCGAAATTCCTCCTTGAAATTCCTCTATATTGTCTGACAAGACTAGATTGGGGCAAAAAATTACTGTACAGTACAAGTGAAAGTGACAGTGCAGTGAGGATGCCCAGAAAACATCCAAAGTGCTAACAGTGACTAACACAGCGCTACTGAAGATGGCGAGCAGCCGAAACCGGTCTAGCAAAAGACCAAACCGGCGAGAGGAGACAGAAACATCACGAACCTACAGTACAAAATTTAATTACTTTAGCTCCGTTTTTACTCTACCGAAAAAGCAAAGTTTGAGGTGTGACCTATAAAAAAAAAGAAAAAGGGCGCGCGTTAGGTCCTAAACTGAGGTCATGTTCCCGCGACCCTTATGCTATTAGCGCAGCCAGTGGTCACGTGACTGCTGTTGCATTCATAGCGACTGCTAGTGGTATGCAGCGGGCAGGTATGGGTATAATACTAGTGGCGGGGGGGGAGGTTTGAAGTCGGGCGCGTGTCTCGCTATCCCCAGCACGCGGCCGCACAACTACCCCTTCCAGGGGGCGAGTAAACGGGGGAGGGTCGGTAAACCCTATAATGATCCCGGATTGTATCAATTAGAAGATTATTAATTAACTCGTCGGACTAAACCCTAGCGTATTTTCAGCTTCTCGACATCTTCAGCAACCGGCTAAATCGCCCCTAAAATTCGATATATTGGGTTGACGACTAAGTAATTCACCAGCGAGTGGCGTTTAAGTGCGTCAACATCTTTGCACAGATAATTTCTTCTAATTTAATGCGACGCATATATGTGACACGTGGGCTACAGCGTTCAGTTTTTATCTCTAGCCCGGCGTCACATATTTGTGTCAGTTTAAATGAATACTAACTTTACGTTTTTAGACTGTCCTAAATACACACACATAAAATCTATTCCAATTTCATATAATCGCGAAAAAAATCTTGGGCTACGGCGGATGTTTTCTCCAGAAGACCCCGGCAGCCAACTGGTTAAAGTAATAGATCATTAACGCGGCCGATGGGATGCGTAAAGTTACGTGCGGCTATGGGTCACAATCAGCGTAATTGTATTTATCAACGAAAAGTTTCGAAATTTGACGGCCTAATAAAAGGAAGCTGCCCCTTCTAACTGCCGAAATTATTTCATTCTTTCGAGTTGAGAGCGGTTTGAACGATACACACACATAAAATCTATCAATTTCATATAATGGCGAAAAAAATCTCGGGCTACGGTGGATGTTTTCTCCAGAAGACCCCGGCAGCCATCTGGTTATTCGCTCGTCCTTCTGCCCCGTTGTTATAGCCCCGAGGGGGTTGTTAACCGGTGGCGAAGACGTAGACATTCCGTTGAATATCCGTCTATATTTTATAAGATAAAAAATGCCGGTAGCCGCCAGTTAGGCCATATTCCGTCTTGGAGGGCTGTCTCTTGATATGTATTCCGAGTGTGTAGCCGGTCTCGAGTCGATATTCCCATGGACGGTGATTATTTGTGTCATCGTCGACGGGGGACGTCCCCGGAGGACGTCGGACAGAGGGCCGTCCGTGGGAATGTCAATCCCTAAACTATGCTGATGAATTGCGAGTTGAATATTGAATCGGTTAACTGTCCCTCCCTCCATCCCTCTCGCTCCCTATCCCCCTCCCTCTCTCCTACACCTCGCGCACGCACTATACAACGCACATACCAAACACTGTTTTCGGCGTTCGGTTACGTATGCGCCTCCATGACCGGGCTGATATGTGGGAAGGGATTGAGGTGGTTGGGGCGGGGGTGGGGCTGGAGGCTCCCCGCAGTTTTGAATTCTGATTACGAAACTACCCGCAAAGATGACGTCCAGCATCCCCGGAGTAGGAAAACGCCCGTGAACGTTTTAAGCGTAAAATATAAAAACTTTCTGAAAAGACTTTCTGAAAAGACTTTCTGAAAAGACTTTCTGAAAAGACTTTCTGAAAAGACTTTCTGAAAAGACTTTCTGAAAAGACTTTCTGAAAAGACTTTCTGAAAAGACTTTCTGAAAAGACTTTCTGAAAAGACTTTCTGAAAAGACTTTCTGAAAAGACTTTCTGAAAAGACTTTCTGAAAGGACTTTCTGAAAGGACTTTCTGAAAGGACTTTCTGAAAGGACTTTCTGAAAAAACTTTCTGAAAAGACTTTCTGAAGAGTGAACTGTAGCCAAAAAATTCGACAATGTACAAAGCCATATTGAAACCGAATTATTGTCTGGAATTGCGCACTCTCCACCATAAACTCAACATTACCGAAAGTCATAGATACCCCCGGTATCCCAAATTTCATTTCCTTTCCTCAGTTACCAAAATCTCTTACCTGTCTAGAATAAAGAGTCGGGAAAGTGTGATTTCTTCATGGCGAGAACCCTCTCAGGATAATATTTAAATCCACTGCATCTATAACATATAAGGCTGTTGATTGTGTGAATCCCTCAGGTGTCAAGGAAAAAACCGTTACCTGTAACCGTAAAGTTTGATTGTACAATGAATAAAATGAGAAAAAAAATTAAATATATACCGCGGATTTCGTGTGTGTCTCCTCTCGCTGGCTAGACCGGTTTCGGCTGCTCGCCAATCTTCAGTAGCGGTGTTTTGGGCATCCTCACTGCACCGTGACTGTCACTTGTAGAGTACAAGTGGCAAAGTGACTAACACGGCTACTGAAGATGGCGAGCGGCCGAAACCGATCTGGCGAAAGACCAAACCGGCGAGAGGAGACAGGAACACGCGAAATCTACGGTATTCCAACCCCTCGCAGACCACAAAACAGAAACAGGTATTCAAATTAAATATATAATTTCCCCGAATTTAAACCCTCATTCCCCGGGGATATTCCCCGGGGAATTTGCGGTTGAGTGGACGCACGAGAGACGAAATAAAAGTGACGGTCTCGCCTTCTGACTTCGGCTAGGGATAATTCTGATTTAACGCTTAGATTCGACGTGTCCGGGGATCTGTCTATGGCTTTCATCGCCTATTGGTATTTAAACACCAGAAATACCACGAATCCGACCATCTGAATTATAGTTGAGGAATACAAGGGTTTTTATATGATCTTCTTGGGGTGGAACCCTCCAACTATATTACTCAGATTCGATTAGAAAATAAAAAAGAAAGAAGAAAATAGAAAGTTAATTTAGCACCCTGTACATAGAATTAAGTTCCTTACACAAGAATTCAGGTGTGCAGTTTATATTGTAGTTCGTTAATTACATTTTTGATACACTGTCTACTTGTTCAATTATGATATTTCCAATAACGTCGTGACGTGTGGACAAGAACAGTGTCATTCTTAGGCAAAAGCTAAGCAGAAACCGAACAGAATATGAATGAATTATTGTGTAAATATAAAAATATGAATGGACAAAAAAACTCGACACGAATAACCGACGCGTTATTATCTGTTTTTAAATCTTCAGTAGAATTATTCGTGTAGAACTGCGGAGTATTAACCTGCAACACTTTCCGCTGGCGACATACTCTATTGGTGACGCCACCAATCGTCCCACTACTGACGATGGCGGAAAGCCAATACTCTGGGGCGGCGTGGAGATGGAGAAAAACATGTTTTTCTGTTATATATATATATATATATATATATATATATATATATAAGTTATGTTCGGGGCTAGCCACTGTGCAAAGGCTTAGAGGCCCTGTTAATGAGCATAGGGTTTATAGACAGAACAATTCCCTTCGGAGGCTCTATAAGGAACCTGTAAGGAACCCAGATTATTCAGTCTTGCTCTGGAGTTGTCTATGTGTATTTCGTAGTGTTTCTGAAACCCGGAACATTTGTAAGTTGTAATATTGTACTTTATATTTTGCGTTAAAATGAAAGTTGTCGAAAAAAAAAACGAGTGGAAGTTAGCGAGTACATTTTGTTATATATAAGTTTTAATTGGTGCCTAACCAATCGATAATAGATTATATAAGTATATTTCTAAACGGGATTGACGTCCATTATTGTGTATAGGTAATAAATAAATTGAGTTTGAGAGGTGGTCCCGCGCCAAGGCTAATGGGGCTTTTGGGGGCTACCTGTCTTCAATCTCCATCACTTTTTTACCCCCCTCCGGCGTCTTCTTTTTCTCTCCGTTTAATATACACGGACGGTTTTAATAATCCGGGACCGGGAGAAACCCCCCCCTCCCCCCGTGGAAATAAAATGGGAAAGCGTCCGTGAAAAAAAAAAATAAAAATAAGAAGGGATGAAAAAGCGGTGGAACAGTGAACACGTGGTAAATTGCCGTTTATAACTCGTTTATTTAAATTAATGGCCCCGTGTTTTTATTCTCATCCCACGTTCCTCTTTATCCTGCATCCTCCATTATCGTTCATTCTTGGGGCGCGAGGACGAGGGATGGAATGCTACCGTTCCGGGAAGCGTCGAATTATTGACATTATTACCTGATTTCTAGGCGTTGAAGTATTCCGAAAAATATTGTAGTTTTGCTAGACCGGTTTCGGCTGCTCGCCATTTTCTCACTGCACTGCCACTGTCACTTGTACAGTACAAAGTGACTGAAAGCGCTACTGAAGGTGGCGAGCAGCCGAAACCCGTCTAGCAAAAGACCGAACCGGCGAAACACACGAAATCTACCCTATTCCAACCCCTCGCAGACTACAAAACAGGTATTCTAAACTATTTATATTATGATATTTATTTAAATTAAGTTATTCTTTTTAGTGCTACTACATTCAGTGTCAGGCTACTATAGTCATCTACTGTCATTGTGCCAGGAGTGTCACTACAGTAATGACAGCCAATCTCAATAATTTCTCTATTACTTATTAAATGACACTACTGAAAGTGTTATAACTATCAAATAGGCAAATTGAGACGGAATTAAATTTTTTGAACAACCTTTTAATTACACAACATTTCTGCCATTGCTGTAAAATAGGCCTACAGTTAAATGACGGTTAGCGTAATTGAATATTTCTTTTTCTCCTCAATGAATCTATCGATAAAGTAAGCCACCGAATTGTGGTATTTTTGGCACATGAAAAAGTGATTACTTCTGCAGTCCATGGAAATCTCTAATAATAGATAATGGATTGATGAAATTGGGGTGAAACTGACTGAAATTTGGATGAGTAGAACCTGGATTATGCAAGTGGACATTGGGGACGAAAAATTAAAGCGAATATCGGATAAAAGATTGACTTTTATGGAACGCGGAACGACTACTCGATACAAATACCGATAAAAACCGGACACTCGTCCAGTTCATTTCCTCGTACGGTATAAACTGGTATATCACCGTAAACTGGTATTCCTCCCCCCCCCACCCCTTACGGTTATTTCCTTTCCATTTATTATGCCGGCCAGGAATGCCAGAGCGGCTGGAATTTCGGATTCCACGCGAAGTGGAAATTTATGCCGTTTAATAAGATCGGGAAGAAGGGGTCGTTAGAGTCACCTCGGGGCGAAAAATTATGGCGGGCCCGCGCGCGTTCCCGACGAAAATAGAAAATTAAAACTGGATTTTCATCGGCCGAAGACGAAAACGGACGCGGGGGGGGGGGCGGGGGCGGTTTTCAAGGTTGGCCGTCGTCGACCGAACGAAGAATTATTGAAACCGTTTCTGGAACGGCGTCGCAGTGGACGACGACCGAAAACTCGTTCAATCTTCTGGACTGGAAATTTTAAATATAGAACGGGGCTCCCCCGGGGGCGGAAAACGAAATTATACATATAATAATAATAGAGGCGACAAAACAACGCTGAACTTAATTTTAGCCTCGAGACGACGGAAATAGCCGGGAATGCTTCGCAGCACGCGGCACGTTGTTTATTTAGCTATTCGGAATATTTGGTGAGCATTACATGGGAAAAAAATGTATATAAATATAAAAACGGGATATTGGGTCACAGGGAATAGACGTTTCTGTCCCCGGTACTCTTCCACTAGGTATTTTTCCACCCTCCCCCCATCCACCGCCGACTGAGACGGAGGCTACAAAGTGGGCTACAGGAGAATAGATTAGAAGGGATAGAATTCATAAAGTATACTATAAAAAAAGGCGCCTTGAATACTTGTTGGGTGGTCTACTCTGGTTCGGCTCTTTTCTAGACCGATTTAGGCCGCCGTCTCAGATTTTTCGCCACTAGAGTTCTGCCTGAGTCATCCTCCTGTCCGCACTATCCGGAGCACTATTACAGCTCACCAATGTAGATACGAACGGACCTCCCGATCCTGATTTGTTCCCGAATTCGGGAGTGCGGAGATAAATTCCGAGATCGTAGGTATCACAACCATAGTTTATTATTTTTCTTAGATTTCGTGATGTTTCTGTCTCCTCTCGCTGGTTTCGTCTTCTGCTAGACCGGTTTCGGCTGCTCGCCAATCTTCAGTAGCGGTATTAGTCACTTTTGGCACTTTGGATGTTGTTTGGGCATCCTCACAGCACTTGTACTGTTTTCGTTTTCGTGGGGGGGGGGAGCTGTTTGTATTATTTGCGTTGGGAGGATTTCGTTAATCGGCTTACGTCTTTGTACAGCACCGCTACTGAAGACGGCGAACAGCCGAAATACACAAGCGAGAGGAGACGGAAACACGAAATCTACCCCATTCCAACCCCTCGCAGACCGCACAAAACAGGTATTCTAAACCATTTATTATTTTTTGCAAATAAAATTATGTTCCCCAATAATAAGTCAATGCGGTAGTAAACGCAATAATTATTGCAATAGAAGAAAAATTACTGTTTAGGATCGTGTTTTACGAAACTGGTTATAGACCGGCCCCCCCCCCTTCAGTCTTGTTTCAAACTCAGTTCATTGTTCATTGTCCGAAGATTGTGGTCGTCATGGTCTCTTCGTGGGCAAAAACTGCAGTAGAAGTGAAGTGATCTGAATCAGATTTTCATATCTGACCGACGCGGCGAACTGTTTAAACAGTGGGGGAATATTCATTTCGCGTTCTGCATAATTTGTTTTTTATGGTCAATTTCGAAAGTTTATGTTTCACCGAGTCCGGTCCGTGAGATCTTATTTAAGACGCGAAACGGAGCAGTTACAAAAATTTGCGTCATAAAACGGAGATTATCTCCGGTTACCTTCCGACTTTATCTTCCCAGACAATTTTTCCAGATTTAATTACTAAATATATTGAGAGGGAGTTCGTTTTATTCCTTGTACAATCAACTGTTACAGTTATGAGTACGTCGATGAATTGAGTTTACGGAAGAAAATCTCTTGGCCAGTGGTGTTTAAGCCAACCTGTGGGATAATGGAATGAAGAAATGGAATGAACCGAAATGGAATTTAACTTTGTCAACTAAATATCGAGCCAAAAAACCAGTGAATATTTTTTCTACTCCACTGACTGTCCCTTTTTGGTCTCCAATGGAGACGAAAATCAGCTAAAAAATTAGTCAAATTCCAAACTCTTGAATCATAGCTTCGATAAATAACTAGAGGAAATGCAATTTTACGACTGTTTCTGTGGCTCGAGCTCGGTTTGTCTGATTTTAGAGAAATTGGGAGAGTCGCGAAACGTTGGAAGCAGTGGAAAAGCCGGGAAAGAAAAGCTGCAAAACCCTTTAGGAAAAATCCCTGAATTCAACCCCCGCCAACCTAGGTTCATCCCCCAGTATTACAGACACACAGTCTGAGAGTATTACAGAGAATTGAATTAGCTGAAATTCGCAGAAACTGAGCAGTTTTGGCAGAAATAGAATCCCAATTGAGGCCTGTAGCATTGTATAGCATTATAGATCCTAACATATTCTTTATGGCCGTACTTCCATTACAATATCCCGAATGCACGATCCGTCTCCGTTTCCTTCATTATTCGCGGCATTTATTCCGCTTCTTCTGCGCTTCTGGGAAATAGATCCCGGGCCTCGATTGAGATGCAAAATGTATCGGTCGTTATACGCTGTCGCCGCCGGTCTTCCTAAAGCCGGGGAAATAACATTTATTCGTTTAACATACCTGTTTTCTGGTCTCCGAGGGGTTGGTATATACCGTAGATTTCGTGTGTTTCTCCCTCTCATTTCGCTGGTCTTTCGCTGGACCGGTTTCGGCCGCTCGCCATCTTCAGTAGCGGTGCACCGCCACTATCACTTGCACTACAAAACACAGTACCACAGTACAAGCGACAGTGACGGTGCAGTGAGGACGCCCCGAAAAACGTCCAATGTGCCAAAAGTGACTAACAAAGCGCTACTGAAGACGGTGAGCGGCCGAAACCGGTCTAGCGAAAAACCGAACCGGCGAGAGGAGAAAGAGAAACACACGAAATCTACGGTGATTGAAAAATAGTTTAGGTAAAAACGATGCAGACGAGGACAGATGTTATTATAAATTCATAATAAACATTTTTTTATACCTGTTTTTTTTTCACGAATTCTGGGTTTTTTCAAAAATTATTTACTTATTTACGAATATCTATTTTGTGTCCCCTTCAAAGTAATCCCCACCGGATATTATCCCCACGCGCACACAGTCGACATTCGATACGCTTCCGGGCACTTAATTTTTGTTTTTCGCACAAAATTTGGCACGGATTCTCCGATCCATTTTTCGGAACGGGCGAAAACCGAAGACGAACCGAAAAAAAAACTTGCCATAGAAGCGGCTTTAAAAGATTAACCGAACATTCACGACGGCCGAAATTGTCGGCCTAAGTGAGATACGAGGCTGCAAAAAAAACCGTAGATCGAATATACTTATTTGGCGGAAATTTAAAATTTTTCTTTTTCTTTTTTTACAATCAATTATAACATAATTACAAGTGTTGAGTGTACGTTTCTCACTTGAATGGCTTGACAAAAGAGACCATCCCAATGACGGCACTTTTCACAATGGATGAAATAATTTATGGCTCGGTAAAACAATTCTACGGGCTAATAAGATCTGTGGGCCAGCGGCGTTTAAGCCGATAATGGATGGGTAAGAGAGGAGAGGGACTGGACAGGAGTGGATTGGGGACTTCAGGAACTTCAGGAACCGGGATTTTGCGACTTGGTCGACTGTCGGGGTATGTTGAGGTCATTGTGGATTGTGCGGTTAGAAACATACCCCCCGGGGGGAGCATTAAGGATGGTGCGAAGGACTCTTGACTGGAATCTCTGGATGCGAGCGATGTTGGGATGTCTTGGAGTGGATTAGGATGAAGGGAAAGACGGCAGTGGAACTTCGTGAACCGGCAATTTGCGACTTCGTCGACTGTCGGGGTATGTTGAGGTCATTGTGGATTGTCCGGTTGGAAACATACCCGGGGAGCATTAAGGGCTTTCGATTGGAATCTCTGGATGGGAGCTATGTCGGATGTCTCGGTGGAACCCCATAGCTCAATACCGTATGTCCGTGTCGGTTTCAGTATCGCTTTGTATATTGTCAGTCGCTTAGGGTCAATTTCGACGTCCGTTTTAGTAACGGCCTTAAGAGTCCAAATTTTCTGTTTAAGTCAGTTCTTTTGAGTCGGGCGTGGGGATTCCACGTGAGCCGTTTGTCGAGGTGTTGGGTGGGTTGAAATAGACGTCGGGACAGTGCCGTAGACGTAGTGTAAAGGCGGAAATCTAAAATACGCTATAATTTTTGAACGGACCTCGTGTTTCCACAGTAGAGTACCGAATTGAATACAGAAATTGATTAATTGGGTCCGATCGAAATAACGGAGTTTGTGCCGGCGTAAGAGAGGCGGGGAATAGCCCCGGCCACCCCATCTCTCCACACCCCTCCCCCCACCACCCATTGGAGACGGTGTCGGGGAAGGGAAGGAATAATGTAATAAGGAAGAAGGATAATGGGGCGGGGGGCTGGGGGGGGTTGGCTGAGAATGAGATTGGGAAGAGCGTGGGAACGGAGACCACGCGTCTGATGACAAACACCTGTTCCCATTACACGCCCATTAGACATTCGGCCCAGCCCATACACGACCCATTCCTGTAGAGGAAACAAATCGAACGAAACCAATCTGCATTGCAACTTCATTGCGCTTCCCAATGGGCAAAAAAAAAGTACCCATCCAATTTATTCCAAGCCGGCACATCAATTCAGCTGCTCATTTTTCAGTATACATTATTTTTTCTCAGTTTTATTTCTTATATCAGTCTGTCGTCGGTCGGCATCGGCGAACTTTAAAATTAAATACCGTATATACTTCGTGTGTCTCTGTCTCCTCTCGCTTGTGTGTATTTCGGCCGCTCGCCATCTTCAGTAGCGGTTTTAGCCACTTTGCATGTTTTTTCGGGCGTCCCCACTGCACTGTGTCACTGTCACTTGTACTGTGGCGGTTGTCTGTTTTTCGTGTGTGTATATATATATATATATGTGCCCATGATTATGAAAGTGGTCTAAGTTATATATTTCTGGTTTCGAGATATTTAATGAATTGCTTTCGAATAAATTAACAAATATTTTTATATTATGCAACATTTTAATTTAGAATTTTATTAGTCTCGATTAATGGAAGTTTACTATGAATATGAAATTTTGTGTGAATTTCATATGAAAATGCTGTATTTAAAGTTTGAATATATATATATATATATATATATATATATATATATATATATATATATATATGTGGGTACGTCCGGTATTCCGACCCTCGCAGACCACAAAACAGGTGTGTTAAACTATTTAAAAATAAAGTTCGACTTTGCCTTCAAATACATCTAGCCCACACAGTATGTACAGATTGCCTCGATAGACTGATATAAAAAATTTAATCAAAGCGCGAAACTTCGCGGAAAATGGTTGACGAAAAGTTTTGAAAGCAATTTTGAAAAATGGCAGCAGTGCGCCTTGTCTGTTTTAAAAATAATAGTTGAATAGCTATTGAATCTCTTTAAACATGTTCTGAATTTAAAAAAGGAGAAATAATTATTTTGTTCAATTACAACGAAAGTTCTTATTACAATTAAGCCGCCGCATTTTTCGATCTTAAATTGAGTAACGAGAATGAGATTATGAAAATTATATTTTCATTAAACCTCTTTGCGCCTACCAGTCTCTCCAGATTAGGGGTTTACATATCGAGTATTGCCCCAATAAAATCTATCGTAAACAAGAATTACAGACAGGCCTGCAGACGGCCACACCTGCCGACAGACGCGTGTACATTCCTCCCCGACGACGGCGGTCTATTTTAAACCTCCTAGGGGCGGTTAGAAGGGAGGGGAGGTTTAGTCGAAATCTCTTGAAGCGTCTCGGCCAGGGGGTGGGGTGGCGGCAGGGGCGAAGCCTGCAACCCGAACCGACAGAGCATAAGAAGAAGCCGTGGACCGTGGGAAAGTGAAGCTCGAGAAGACCACGTGTCGTACACGCCCCAGACAGACTGTACCGAGGTACACACGCACACAGACACAAGACAGACAGACACACGCGCTATAGTACCCCATACGTTATAGTAACAGGAACCCTCCACCCCCGCCCTTATAGCCCAATAAATATTATATTGCCCACAGAAATATTTCCGTGTGGCCGTATAAATTTATTTCACCGAAAGCTAAATTCGCCGCTTACAATTCTACCAGTGAAACTGTTTCATTATTGTAGTTTTCGTGTTTTCCTGCCTCCTCTCTCTCGCCGCGTTTTTGGTCTTCCGCTAGACCGGTTTCGGCCGCTCGCCGTCTTCAGTAGCGCTGTTCTTTGAGTTTTCGGGGTGCATCCTTACTGAACTGTCACTGACACACCTCACGTGTCACGAAGGTGACAAACACAGCGCTACTGGAAGGCGGCGAGAGGCCGAGAAACCGGTCTAGCGAAAGACCAAACGGCGCAGACCACAGAACAGGTATGTTAAATTTCCTTATTATTTTTCAACTATTCTATCGCGACTACTGTGCAAAAGAGTGCAACGAGCGAATGGCACAAATAACAAATAGAAATCATTGCTTTCCCCCTATTATTTTTTAAAAATTATTTACTCTGTATATTTAAATGGCGCATACTTTACAGGAGTCTTTTGTTGAAAGTTTGGGACTTAATGGACGATCAGGGTTTTGCAAAAATTGAGCGGAATTTTTTTGTATTTTCGGTCTAGGACAAATTTTAATTGGGACATAGAATTCCCCAATGGTTTAGCTCGAAAACCAAATTTTAAGATCGGTTTCAACTATACTAATGTATAGTTAATAATCCATTCTTTAAGCACAGCTCAGATTTACTGTTTAGTAATCTGTGTAGTAATTTCTAATTAACTCTTTTACAAGGAAGTTGGGTCAAACACCAACGTTTTTATTCGCATATACTATATTTTGTTCATTGCAGTATATCATTTTTTTTCGTATACAACTCGGTATATAAATTTACTGTACACCAAGTAAAATACTAATGTGTGTTTTTAATTTCGTTCTGGACGTCAGAAAATAACTGATATTTTTTTATGGGCGTAATTTAACTGTATTCGGTTCTAGTATTTAATCGATTTTTGAATATAATTGTATTTATTTATGATCAAATGAAGAAATTATATACCTATTAACATATTGCACAATAATGACGTAAATACTAACTTCGTTGTCCCAAATGTCTCCACTCTGGCATATGGACTTACGTGACACGAGATTCCTGTACATCTGACTTCACTTAGCGGCTTAAACTAAGAGAGCTTGTACACTCTCCAGGATGCTCATTGGGATTTAAGCCGTCTCTCACTGTGAAACCGGTATCTCCTGTACAATCAAGGACCGGTACACGATTATGTGTGGCGCCACTGACGATGCACCACGATCAATATTAATGCGATTTTCGTTCGTTGTCACAACAGAATTGAGGCTGTCGAACGCCGAAGACACGAACGAGGGTCCAAGAGAGAGAGAGAGAGAGAGAGAGAGAGAGAGAGAGAGAGATGAAGAAGACGAGAGAATTAGTTCAGAATCTAAGTTCAGAGAGAAAGCCGCCGGCCGTTATTGAGAGCAAAACTTTCATAATTGCCGCCTTAATATAACATATTGTTATTATGTTAATGGACAGTAGACGGGATTAATTAATATGCGGCCACATGTCCAGGATACAAACAGAATGAATTATTATCATACGAAAAACCTTTTGTTAATCCCGTCGTAGCGTGTGTCTAGACGCGTTTCTGGGTTCGTCGTAGATGGGTCTTTTTTTCTGTGCTCTTTAATACGGGGTAAACTTTTCAAAAGAAGCCCTATCTATCTCAGGCCTCCGTCCGTAAATATTTCCAGGATTTCTCTTCGCCCTTATAACAAATAATAAAATAAATAAATAGTCAGTAACGTGTATTTATTGTATTAATATGCGCATGCATCATCGCACACATTACTTACATCACCTCTGAAAATCCCTAGAGAAAATGATTTCTACCCTCATTCGAGTATTCTTTAGATTTCAAAGAATTTCAAATTTACATTCCATTGTAACATCGTCCGACTGTTTATTGAAATTTTAAACTGAAATTCCTGCAAAATTTCGAAACAAAAAAGAAGAACCCACCCTCACAATATCTCCCTTGTTGAGATATCAAGGGGGGATTATACTGAAGTTGTTGAAAAATTCTATGAAAATAATTTGTTTTTTATTGCGCAATCAACATCAAGTTTTCAGAGTTAGTTTCTCCCAACTCCATTCTTGATAAGAAAACGAATATTATTAGCTGAATAATTGCCACTATTTTAATAGGAACTATAAATTTAACACCCTCAGATACACTTAAGCGGTACGACACATTGGTATCCTGTACGTGTATTTTTAAATTCATTGAAACGCAAACCTTTAAATATCTCGATTTGAAGATAAATGGACTTTCAAAATAAACGGCTCAATTATTTAGTTGCCAACTCATCATTTTTGAGAGGCCGCGCCATGAAAGTATAAAAATAGTATGACTCCAATTAGAAATTGGTCCGGTCATCGTGGGATTTAAAAGGACGAAAAGGGGTTGAACCGGAGCCTGGTAGGGGTGCGGGGGGGGGAGAGGGGAAGGATAAGAAACGGGAAGATGTGGAGAAGAAAGGCAGGTGAGGTACACGTGGCCCTGTGCAGGGCTTTCCCACGCTCTGGAACCACCAGTCCCTCCCTCCCTCCCTCCATCCATCCCTCCCTCCCACCCTCCCTCTCGACACAACATCTTGGAATCGATCCCGAAATAAGTAATTGGTGTTCTGAAGATGTGAAGCCTTCACCTGCTGCCCCTAGTGATAGACCACCGCCCCCCCCCTCACACAAGGCTCCTTAAAAGATCTTAATTGTTTAGGAGTTGACAAAAATAGACGGGGGGCTAATTAATTCGATGAACTGCCCGCCCGGTAGCGAGGTGTCGCTACAGGGGGGCGCTATTTCATTAATCTTATTTATCGCTTTTTATTTTACGTTTAGACGATAATATACTAATTTTTTATTATATCAGTCTACAGGAATATTTGAACTGAATATACCTGTTTTGTACTTGGAGTGACTGATATAAACTAATATAACTGTCCCATTAATACAGTATTAATGTTAATTACATGGATGAAATGAATTATTCTAATCGTTAATTGATAATATATGTGATTTATTTGTTGGCTCAGTGAAGTGAAGACTGACAGGTGTATTCGGGGTTTTCCCTCTCAGCGAGGTTTCTCCCAACGTCAGTAGACGACGACGGTGCAAAGAAGGAAACGTCGAAGAGGAACGTTAGCCGCGAAAGGAGCTCGTTCTGTTTTATCACCTCGGTCAGGAGCATATTTGCGCGGCGTAACAACAGTGGGGAGGCGACGAGAGTAAAGAAAAGAGAAAGAAAAATGGGAGTAATCGTCGAGGAAGAAGTGGAGGAGGTGGATGAGGAGGAGGAGGAGGAGGAGGGGCACTAGTTTGTCTAGCACAATAGGCAAAAGAGGCACTCCCACTCTTCATCTCGCTTTAACTGTATCGCCTTACTGCTAGCGGTGTGGAGGGTGGGAGGGAGGGAGGGAGGGAGGGAGGGTGCCGGCTGGTGGCCTCTCTCCCTCCTTCAGTCCAGAGTGTGGGAACCGACTTGTCGGCTTGGTCCCAGCATCTTAAGAAGGAGGGAGGGAGGGAGGGAGGGCGCTACTGGTGTGGTGGGGCACACGTCGTCCACCCACCTGCCCCCCTCTGGGCAACCGCCGCTTATAAGAAAGGAAAAGCTCCCTCCCTCCCTCCCTCACCCTCCCTGTCTCGTCTCCTCATCCTCCTCCTCCTCCTCCTCCTCCTGTTACCAGTCTCGTGCCCACGCCCGCACGCGCCTCCAACTGTGCCCCAAGAGAGAGAGAGAGAGGGTGAGAGGGTGAGGGAGGGAGGGGATCACTCCCCGAAGAAAGGATAAAGAGTCTCACGCACGCTCTGGGCCCACACCCCGCCGTCACCATACAGACCATACGTGGGGGCCCCCGCCGGACACGCTTTTAATAAAGAAACACTGTATACCCCCCCATTTTTTTTTTTGTAGACGTACAAATACACCAGAGCCTTTTATTGAGACGACCGACGTCGTAGGTTTAAATTTGAGTGTTGCCTTTCGCCCGTTTAACGAGAGAAATATTTACCGTAGATTTCCTCTGTTTCTGTCTCCTCCCTCGACCGGACTAGGTTTCGGCCTAGGACAGTAGCGGTGTCTGTAACTTTCGGCACTTTCCCCATGTTTTGGCCAGCCGAAGATTGGCAGAAGACAGAACCGGCGAGACAGAAGACATATCCGGTCGATATGTGTGAAAATTCATCAACAAACGTCCGTAAACCCGACGAATCAATCAAATCACTAATACATATTTATGCCCCAGATATTGGACAACATTAGAGTCTAGATCATTTAGCAATGTCCCTCCTGAGAATATCAAGTCCGGAAATTCCAGTCAAAAGTCCTGAAAATCCCGGTTTCATTCCCACCCTAATTTCACGTCATTCCTTACTTTAGACTATATTTTAAACGACAGAGGCCATCAGTGGCCCGTATACCCTGTCATTGGGGTGGTTTCTTTATCGTCAGACTGACAAGCGGCGATAACATTTTTTTATATTCCCTTTATAAAGGGTGTCCCAAAATGAACGAATGAATGAATTCTTGCAGTAAAGTTCGGTAATCCTATTAGAATAAAACCATTTGACGGTTCGATTCAAATCTTGCTTCAATTTTGGGACACCCTACACAATAAATAATTAATGTGTTGGTCGCATTTCGGAAATACAGGACCGGGGTAATTGCGACACTCGTTGGAGGGGGGGGGATATTTTTTTTATTACCCCTTAATTAATTCTCGGCCCTAATATGTCCTCGTAGGACTTTAACCCCGCCGAGTGTTGAATTGAAATTCGAATGCACTTTATCTTGTCCCGGCGCAATGCACTTTTTAGGACCGGTCGGGATTTCTCTTTCAGTCAAGGCGTGTGTCAACTTGTTGTACTGGAGATTTTTTTAACGGCCCTTTCATTTTCTCGACAACCGACTTATAAGTACAATTTTAAGATCGACAACATACCGGGGGAACGTTAAGGTTCCTTGGCATACTGACCACTCTCAATTACAATCTAAACTCAATTTTTTAATTTGATTCTACCTTCTGGATTGGAGAGTTTTCGTTCCGAATTCGTTCCTCCAGAGTCGGTTTTCCGGGAAAAGCGCCCCGGTCAAGAGACAGTGACGTCCGGGGGAAAAAGAAATATTTTTTTCGCGCTCGCCAGGATATAAATTAGTACATGTGAAAGTGACAGTGGGCAGTGAGGATGCCCAAAAATATCCAAAGTGCTAACAGTGACTAACACAGCGCTACTGAAGATGGCGAGCGGCCGAAACCGGTCTAGCAAAAGACCAAACCGGCGAGAGAGGAGACAGAAACATCACGAACCTACAGTATTCCAACCCCTCGCAGACCACAAAACAGGTATATTAAATTGTATAAATTAGTCCTTATTTACCGAAACGAAGTAAAAAACATAGAAACTCCTGCGGTAATAAGATACCGTCAGGAGTCCGGGCGACCGTGGATGATCCCGTCTTTACAGTGTTTTTTCAAGAAATTCGAAGAAAATCGAACCCATAGCCGACGTGACGGGTATAATTGAGTTGAGGGTGGGGGTGGGGGGTTTTTGAAAAGGAAAAAAGAAAAAGTAAACCCCCTTCTGCGGTGATAATGAAAAACCGTGAGTTGTCTCTCACGCTTTTAGCCGCTCCTTTTTTTTCCACCAATATCCCCGACCACTCCACTCCACTAGCTCCATTATCGGCGGGACAGCCACCGACGACGACGGAGGAGATTAAGTGTAACGAGCTCCCGATTTGCCCCTGAAACGGTCTCGATTCGACAACTCGCCACCGCGTTATTAATCGAAATCGCCCGTACATTAAAATTCGTCAACCCTAACGACTCCGTTTCTAAACTCCGATCCAGTTTAAAACACCTGTTTTGCCGTCTTTGAGGGCTTGGAATACCGCAGATTCCGTGTGTTCCTGCCTCTTCGCGCCGGTCTTTCGCTGGACCGGTTTCGGCCGCTCGACGTCTTCAGTAGTCACTTTGGCATTTGTACTACAGGTGGCGGCGACAGTGGGCAGAGTGGAGGGAAATACGCCCCAGAATGCCGAAAGTGACTGACACGGCGCTACTGAAGACGGCGAGCGGCCGAAAGTTGGGTCTAGCGAAAGACCGGACCGGCGTGTGAGGGGACAGAATGCCACAAATATTTATACAATTGCATAATTACAATATAGAATTGTAGACACGTATTTGTATAGCTCGAGTTCGTCATCAGTTGGGCGTGAATCTAACGAGCCTCGCTCCTGACGAGCGTCTTCGGATTCCTTTCTTCTGCCGTTTAAAACTCATTGACTCATCGAAACCTCGAAGTGACTCACCCGGCCCAAGGACTCCTCCCACCGCCCGCCCCACTGGCAGGGTCATTTCTGTCTTTATTGAAATTGCACGACGCTACAGAAAATTGGACCGACGCCTAATTGATATGTAAAATACCGCCGCCATTGTATAATCGAAAAAATTTCAACTTGTTAGAGTAAAGTCCCCGGGGACTTTAAATGAAAAATATTTCGTGGGTCAAGTCCCAATTGAAATTTCCAGTTTGGAGTCTATAATAGAGTATTCAACACGATGCCTGGATAAGATTTTAGTACGAATCACCGATATTTCGAGCGTTGAAAATAATTATGGCTACTTCCTCTATAGAAGTATTTGCACGGGTCGAAATACAGAGAATGTAAAATATAGTCGTTTCTGTAGATTTCGTGACTAACACCGCTACTGTGGAGGAAAGGAATCTTGAGGCGCTCGTTAGAAGCGAGGCTCGTTACATTCACGCCTAACTGATGAGGAACTCGCGCTATAAAAATATGGACAAATAAGTGTCTACAATTCCATATTGTAATAATGCAATTGTATAAATATTTGTGGCATTATTTTGTTATTAGTTAAATGATAGACCGTAGATTTCGTGTGTTTCTGCCCCTCTCTCGCCGGTACGCTATTTCGCTAGACCGGTTTCGGCCGCTCGCCGTCTTCAGTAGCGCTGTGTCAGTCACTTTTTGGCACTTCGGATGTATTTCGGGGGGAGGGGGGGCGTCCTCACTGCCCACTGTCACCGTCACCTGTCGGGTACACAAATGCCGAAATGATTAACACGCGGCTACTGAAGACGGCGAGCGGCCGAAACCGGTCTAGCAAAAGACCGAACCGGCGATAATCTACGATATTCCAATCCCTCGCAGACCACAAAACAGGTATTCTAAAATAGTCGTTCCTTTTATTGAGTTTATGTTCTGGGGATTATTTCGCCCCCCCCCCACCCCGTTCTTTGTATTTAATTGATAATTAAATACTGGCATTAATCTGTTCCCCGGCATTGCCACTCAAAATTAACTCAGATGCGTCTATATTTTCAGACGCTGGAAACAGTCTAGACTCTAGGGCTGGCCGATAAGGTCGCCCATTTATTATATAAAGTCTTTGTGCTTTGTAACGCCGGCCTATTGAGGCCCCCCCCCCCCATGATAATCAAATCATACGGTTAGTAACAGACAGACACTTCCTTCCAAGACCCTCTCTCTTCTCCTCCATCCCTCCCTCCCTCCCTCCCTCCCTCCCTCCATCCCTCCCTCCATCTCTCTCTCTCTCTCTCAGCATCTTCTTTCCCCTCCGACTCTCTTCAATTGATAACAAACTGAGACTTCCTCCCTCCCTCCCTCCCTCCCTCCCTCCCTCCCTCCTCCCTCTCTCTCTCTCTCTCTCTCACGGCCGCCATCCGACTGTCTGTTCCCACAGACGCACACAAGATAATATCCACCGGCGGCGGCAGCCTCCGCGGCTCCAATTTCGTCCTATTAACGGCTAAACGGTCCGTCCAAATCGTTATACATTTTATCCGCAACTCGGTCATTAAACGCGTTGCCGATGGGCGTTTCGAACGCCACGTCAAATCAAATAACGAGCCTCGTCTTTGAAATTTGAGTTTAAAACTCCGAGCCCAATTGCGGTATATCGGTAACCGTCTCAAATTTCGACTGTAGAGAAGATCTGTACTGAAAAATATTCCAAAAAAACTAGCTGCAGCCAACAAAAATTGACGGTATACAAAGGTATACTGAAAATACGGGGAAACATCCCGCCCCCCCACCTTAAACGCAACTCTTCCATTAGTCATAGTGTCCAGAATAATCCTAAAAACGTTTTATCAGCGATTCATTTATCACGAGGACAGTGTCAGCACTTTTGGAATAAATTTAAAAAATATTTCCTACCAAATTTTAAAATACGAAGACGATACGGCGACTGAGAGATGACTCATCGTAGGGGCGGAAAAAATGGTCTTGAAAAAGCCGAATATTGCATTTCAATTACAGACGACGTTGATAATAGACTGAACTGCAAGATAACTGCCGACGCGAACATGCCTTTCCATTTCTTATACTTTTTGAAATTTTTTCGAAATTGACCTCAGTCAAAAACTGGAACACTAAAATTCTGAACTCATTCGAGGATACCAAAGGTTTAACGTCGGTTTATGGCGTCGGATCGGATGACTACTAAGCCGTTTCAATTATTCTTTTATTAGCAATTATTTATTATTATATTTATGAGCTATTATTGTGGAGAACCCGGGGGCCTTTCACGTGCAAAGCGAACGCTCCACCACCGAGCTACGTCCCCGATAATCGGCGTTTTACGGCCCCCCCCGCCATAAAATTGCGCAATTGCTCAACATTATGCAACAGAAACAAATCATCATATAACCATCCGTCCTTGACGTGAACTGCGTATTGTCGTCGTCTTCCTACTTCTGACATTTGGCCTACTGAAAATCCTTCCAGAGTATCGATCCAATTTACTAACAATGCTCAGCCACTCAACAAATTCCAGGAAACTCTAAACATTGGACTACCCATTTATAATTGTGGAGATGCCGGGGATCGGACCCCAGAAGGGCCGTTTTATAGCCCCAATAAAATTGCGCAATGACCTCAAATCAGGTAGAAAAGAAAATCCCCATATAACCCTCTGCCGTCCTTTCCTTGGACTACCCTTTTCTCTGTCCCTAGTGCTGAGGCAAATCCTAATTCGATTGGAACTACCACCTAAATGATCCCTTTAAAATGAGTAATTACTAACTACTTTTACTAAGCTGGAGATGCCGGGGATCGAACCCGGGGCCTTTCACATGCAAAGCGAACGCTCTACCACTGAGCTACATCCCCGAGAAGGGGTGTTTTATGGCCCCAATAAAATTGCGCAATGACCTCAAATCAGGTAGAAAAGAAAATCCCCATAAACCCTCTGCCGTCCTTGTCTTTGACTACCCTTTTCTCTGTCCCTAGTGCTGAGGCAAATCCTAATTCGATTGGAACTACCACCTAAATGATCCCTTTAAAATGAGTACTACTACCCCTTTTACTAAGCTGGAGATGCCGGGGATCGAACCCGGGGCCTTTCACATGCAAAGCGAACGCTCTACCACTGAGCTACATCCCCGAGAAAGGGCGTTTTATGGCCCCAATAAAATTGCGCAATGACCTCAAATCAGGTAGAAAAGAAAATCCCCATAAACCCTCTGCCGTCCTTGTCTTGGACTAAACGTATTTTTGTTCCTAATGTCGAATCCAATCCAAATTCCATTGAAACAACCACCTGATTGATCCCTCTAAAATGAGTACTACTACTCCCTTTTACTAAGCTGGAGATGCCGGGGATCGAACCCGGGGCCTTTCACATGCAAAGCGAACGCTCTACCACTGAGCTACATCCCCGAGAAGGGCGTTTTATGGCCCCAATAAAATTGCGCAATGACCTCAAATCAGGTAGAAAAGAAAATCCCCATAAACCCTTTGCCGTCCTTGACTTGGACTAACCGTATTTATGTTCGGAATGTCGAGACCGATCCAAATTCCATTGAAACAACCCCCTAAATGATCCCTCTAAAATGAGTACTACTCGTTTTACTAAGCTGGAGATGCCGGGGATCGAACCCGGGGCCTTTCACATGCAAAGCGAACGCTCTACCACTGAGCTACATCCCCGAGAAGGGCCGTTTTATGGCCCCAATAAAATTGCGCAATGACCTCAAATCAGGTAGAAAAGAAAATCCCCATAAACCCTCTGCCGTCCTTGTCTTGGACTAACCGTATTTGTGTTCCTAATGTCGAGACCAATCCAAATTCCATTGAAACAACCACCTGAATGATCCCTCTAAAATGAGTAGTACTACTGGTTTTACTAAGCTGGAGATGCCGGGGATCGAACCCGGGGCCTTTCACATGCAAAGCGAACGCTCTACCACTGAGCTACATCCCCGAGAAGGGGTTTTATGGCCCCAATAAAATTGCGCAATGACCTCAAATCAGGTAGAAAAGAAAATCCCCATAAACCCTCTGCCGTCCTTGTCTTTGACTACCCTTTTCTCTGTCCCTAGTGCTGAGGCAAATCCTAATTCGATTGGAACTACCACCTAAATGATCCCTTTAAAATGAGTAATTACTAACTACTTTTACTAAGTTGGAGATGCCGGGGATCGAACCCGGGGCCTTTCACATGCAAAGCGAACGCTCTACCACTGAGCTACATCCCCGAGAAGGGGCGTTTTATGGCCCCAATAAAATTGCGCAATGACCTCAAATCAGGTAGAAAAGAAAATCCCCATAAACCCTCTGCCGTCCTTGTCTTGGACTAACCGTATTTGTGTTCCTAATGTCGAGACCGATCCAAATTCCATTGAAACAACCACCTGAATGATCCCTCTAAAATGAGTACCACCCCATTTACTAAGCTGGAGATGCCGGGGATCGAACCCGGGGCCTTTCACATGCAAAGCGAACGCTCTACCACTGAGCTACATCCCCGAGAAGTGCCATTTTATGACCCCCCCAATAAAATTGCGCAATAGCCCCCCGACCATCGCTGTAAAGGGAAATTGGCGTAACCTCTCCGACCTTGTAGGCCATCGCGAGTTTTCTTTTTTTTAAATATTTGAATTCCATTGCGCAATTGACCCTATTTCTCGTGTGTACCTCTCGATCCTGCTGGTGAGAACGAGTTCTTTGGTCTGCGATGGGTTGGAATACCGTAGAGTGTTTCTGTCTTCTTCTTGTTTAGCGAAAGACCAAACCAGCTGGTGGGGGGGGGGGGACAGAAACGCGGATATATATTTTCTGAACTCTGTGAGTTAGCCAATGACCAAAGTGTGACTTGTTGAGCAATAAAGTGTCGACCACTGTACTATCGAGATGCCAACGGTATTAATCCGGGGATGCGGTTTAAAACACTTTTTTTTCCCTCTCTTCTACTTCTTCTTCTTGTTGGCGGTATTGCTACGGCCCCGTTCGCGGGACGCCGGCCGGGCCGCCGGTTATGCCAGGCCCGCGACACACGGCCGCAGAGCGGGTCTGCGCGGTGGGCGCGCAGCTGGACCCGCTGCGGTCTCCAACGAGTTAACTCGTTCACGCCGGTTACACACGCTAACTATATTGGGGCCGATTGAGGTTGACGGCATCACGTCCCAACCCGAAATCGCATTCCGTCCACCTCCATTCCCATTCCCATTCCTCTCTGACAGTCTCGCGTGGGATATGCTCCCACTTATACGCCCCGTTTTTTAAACTTTTTTTTTGTCTCTTATTGTTACAACTGTAAAATTATACAACAAGCAACATTTATGATTAGAGGAGAAACCCACCACTTCCCCCCTTTTATTATTATTTTTTTTTAATTTTATTTATTTAAACATTTTATTTAATCATTTAGGCCGCGTGACCACTTCCTTTTGCAGGCGTCTGTAAGGAACGTTTGGGGATGTCGGGATTGTTTTAACCTGTCCACTTTAAATACAGAAAAAAAATCAACCCTTCCGCGACAATAAACAAGGGGGGTTGACCCCAAAGACGGACGATTTATAAAAGCCGAATTATTATTATTTTAGAACCTGTTTTCTGGTCGTGCCAGGGGTTGGAATAACGTTGATTTCGAGGGCGTTTCCGTCTTTCCTCTCGCCGGTCCGGTTTTTCCCCTATAAAAGTATTTGCGCGGGTCGAAATACGGAGAATTAAAACTGAAAATTTATCGGCGGTAAGACAAGATTGGTGGTTATGCAGGATTATTTGTTGAATTATATTTTTGGGTAGTTTTTTTTTTGTTCGTGTTTTCCCAAACTATCCGTCCTCGGTCGCGCGGCTACCGAAGACGGCGAACGGCCGTTCCGGTCGTACACTCCCGGCGTTCAGCCCACCGACGTATACAGGTGTATGGACGATTTTCAGACCCGAGAAATGATGATAGGGTAAGGTGAGGCTGGGAGTCTGGAAAGGGGAAGTGGCCGCCGGGTTGTGGTCGGCAGCCACCGTATTAGCGCATCTGGTCAGACTTATAATATATGGAGAGTGTTACAGGGCTGGAAAAAAGAGAAAGGATGGAACGAAAGAAGAAGATGAAGATGAAGAAATAAGTGTTACAACGCCCCCCGCCCGCCCCCCACCCCCAACAGCCTTTTATTAGGGGAACGAGGGGCACGTCTGTTGTCCGCGGTCAGCTCCTCATCCTCAACCTCTTCAGTTCATTCTCACCTCAACCGCAGAGCCCCCCCCCCTCACTCCCCGGGCCATCTAACGACATTAGGCCAATTCCCGGTCTAGTTGTCGGGCCACGTAGGGCTGCGGCCGCCGAAACGAGCCCTCCCCCAAAGCCCATGGGAACTCGTATTTCTTTTTTCACTCGTCGGACGACGCTTCTTCTTCTTGAGTGGAAATGAAGAAGTCGATGACCGACATTCAGGCCGCGGGCGCACGCTTCTAGACGAGACATCGGATACTGTGTCGATGCGCCGTCCAACTCTTATAGACTACGATCCTTGCGATCCGACGATCCTTCGAAAAATCCATAGGGACCAACGCCCTCCCCCACCCCGCCGTATCTCCCCAACAGGATAATCCGCGATGAACCAAAAGTCCCGTCCGTTCGAGAATCAGCGTCTTCCCGGTACAAATCCTTACGTTCCGAAATTATACCTTCGTTCCAAAATCCCTCGATTCGTTTCCTCGCCTAAAGCGGAGAGCTTGGGGCGAGCAAGTTTCGACGCCATCCGAAATTCGCAGTCGAAAATATCGCATATACTTTTTTCCTATTGTACAATCAACTTAATTGGATCAGTTATAGGGCGCAACGATGAACGCTGACACGAAGGTAAAAGAAGGTAATTAATGGAATGGTTCCAATCGATCAAGTCCGAAGATTTCTGTTTAAACGAGACAGTTGGACACAGATTACTCTAGTTTCTCGCACTGTTCGAAACATTTATTTAAATTATTTTTAGTCTTATACATCTAATGAGGCCAGATGAGCTAATCTAATGACATTTCCAAAGTGGCAAGTCCAAGTTTTCGACACTAGTTTCGAATAGGAAGAAATACTGGAAGGGAAACTTTCGATCCTAGCGCCATCTAGACAAATTCAGGCTAACGTTTTAGTTCGCGCCGTCACCGTTAGATGACGCCAACCTGAACGGGGTTAACGGATGTTGGTTCTTCAGGAATTTTCTCAAAATGAAATTTCTTCTGGTTCTGGAGAAGAAAGCCGAAAGAGTAAATTTGGTAAATGCGGAATCCTCGATCGAATTTTATTTCTTATAACATCCAGGTCACGTGACCACTTCCTTTCATGGCGTCTGTAGGGAACGTTTGGAATGCCGGGGGACGGCGGGGTTCGGAATATTGGATTGGGACGTTTCGGGAGTGGAATTCGGTACATTTCCGAATGGCTAGGTCTAGATCAGACGGGACTTTGAGATCTGTTTATTATAGGGTAATGTTGTACTTCCCTTAATACTTTTGACTGTGGATAATAAATGAAGTAGAACCCGGTTTCTAGACCGGTCCCGGCAAAAGCGGCGCATTCATAGCAGTAGACTCGCTAGAACGAGGTTCAATAGCGTATATTTCGTGTGTTTCTGTCTCCTGTCGCCGGTACGATCTTTTTCTAGACCGGTTTCGGCCGCTCGCCATCTTCACCAGCGGTCGCTCTATTGGCACTTTGGACGTGTTTTTCGAGCATCATCCTCGCTGCACTGTGTCACTGTCACTCGTACAGTCACCTGTTTCACAAAAGTGACTAACAACGGCGACAACACGGCGCCACTGAAGACGGCGAGCGGCCGAAACCGGTCTAGCGAAAGGGCGTACCGGCGAGAGAGAGAGGGGACGGAAACGCACGAAATATACGGTTGTCGTGAATATCGTGTTTCTTCCTCTACCGTTTCGGCTCTTAGATATGCACAGTCTGTCGATGGAAAGGAGATTAAACACTGGGGCGTAGCGGCTTCTCCTCGCAGTCGGTAGAAAGCCGGTTGGCCGTAAGCTGATACGAGGTTCAGTCCGGCGAACTGCGGGGCTGTAATATAGACAGTGTCTCTGTAGGGGTAGACACAGGAGTAACTGGATAGGGGATGATCGGAGGGACGATACCACTTGTAGGTGGCACATCGCCGTTCCCACACTTCTCCTAACGCCACGTGTGCCACAATCTCAAGTTCCCGCCCCCGGTGGGTGAAGCAGAAAAAAAATCCAAAAAAAAAAACTGTATCCATCGGACAATTGAGCCCTTCAACACTGCCACCACTGTGACGTCACCGGTGGCCACTTTAAGGTGGATTCATCTAATGAACTGATATTCGCCCCCTGCACAATGCACTGGACGTTTAATATACCTGTTTTGTGGTCCCCGAGGGGTTGGAATACCGTTGATTTCGTGGGCGTTTCCGTCTCTCCCCTCGCCGGTTCGGTCTTTTCGCCAGACCGGTTTCGGCCGCTCGCCGTCTTCAGTAGCGCTGTGTTAGCCACTTTTAAAGTTAAATCTGAATTTTCCCCAGCCGAAGTCGGTGGGCGGGAACGTCACTTTTATTTTGTCTCTCAACCGCAAATTCCCCGGGGGAATATCCAGGGGAATGAGGGTTTAAATTCGGGGAAACTACGTATTTAATTTAGAATACCTGTTTTGTGGTCTGCCAGGGAATACCGTAAATTTCGCGTGTTCCTATCTCCCTCGCCGGTTCGTCCTTTTCGCCAGACCGGTTTCGGCCGCTCGCCGTCTTCAGTAGCGCCGCGTTGTTGTGTTAGTCACTTTCGTGCACCGGGTTACAAGTACACGACAGTAAAGTACTTGAGAGTACAAGTGACAGTGACAAAGTGCAGTGAGGATTTCACGAAAAACGCATCCAATGGGACCGACATCGCTAGCGAAGATGGCGAGCGTCCGAAACCGGTCTAACAGAAGACCAAACCACAGAAACTGTACAATTCTGTTCTGATCATATTTCGGGGTGTTTCGTAAATTTCTTAATTTTTTTTTTAATCGAAATTTTTATTTCGAGAAAAATCTACGGGTATGCAGTAAATGCAGAAAAAAATTAGGCCATCTTCAGTAGCGGTGTCGCTTTTGGATGTTTTTTTTTGGGCATCCTCACTGCACTGTCTCACTGTATATTCCTCATATACAAACGTATATTTCTCTTCGTCCTCGATAAAACCCACCCTCTCGTACGCTTTCGCGTTGCCTACTGACTGTGGCGGGAATCCTGAATCCGCTTTTGCGTGTCGACGTTTCCTGCGGATTGTCTCCTGTACACTCAAAAAATATGTCTATACAATGCTAAATCTGTTTCTTCCGGTCTCGTTTCGTTATTACTTCAATTTCGGTTCTATAGACCTATATGTAAAAAAGTATCAAACCGTCTTCTCCACTTTAGAATACCCATTTTGTGGTCTGCGAGGGGTTGGAATACCTTGGATTTACTGTGTTTCTGTCTACACTGCAAATGGCAGTGAGGATGCCCCAAAAAAAAAAAAAAAAACATCCAAAGTGACTGACACCGCTACTGAAGATGGCGAGCGGCCGAAACCGGTCTAGCAGTAGACCGAACCGGCGGGAGGAGAGACAGAAACGCCCACGAAATCTACGGTAATTGGTAATGGACTTTCGATGGGGAGCATGGCGCCTAGAATTTGGCCACTGTACTATAAGTATACGTCTATTTTTCGCCGTTTTCTTTGGCGGAAAGTCCGAATATGTACGCGGCATATTCTTCCAACTTTAAGTTCTGAATACAGCCTGTGGAATACCCCGCACTACGCCTCCACAGTACGGAGTATTGGGCAGAGTTGTGAATGAACTCCTCCGGAGCCGGACGACTTCTTGACATTGGGGAAGTCAGGGGGGGCCATTCAGTGGACTTTGTTTTGAAGCCTTGGGAAAAAAAAATTGAAATTTCGGTCAATGGCCGACGTGAAATAGGAGACGCGTGGATGTTGTAGGGCTGCCGCTCCTCGTCGTGGGAACCGATAGTTGGACGGTCATCGGGTTACCAATCGGTGCTGCGTTCATCAACATCGGATTACTCCAGTAGGTCCATCGACTACAGTCTCTTTTCCTGGAGGGGTAAATCGCGAAAATACCCCAGGTGGTCGCAGCCCTACAACGACCTCAGCCCAACACCTGTGTCCTATTCCTCCCATAGACCCATTGATACTGTTTACGTTGGGTCCTTATGAATGAATTTCACTTCCTTAATCTGAAGAAGTGTCCTCCTGAAAGACGATACTGAATCTGGAAGCCCCAGTGGGCCTTCATTCATTTCTGGCCACTTCATTTCACGTCTTTAGACATATTCTACCTTCAGTCGGTTACCTCCTTATAAAACCTATAAGCGGTACCAGTAAAACTTTAAGGTGCAGCCAAAAAAATTAACAAACAAGCCTACAGGATAATCAAGACAATTGTACACAAATTGAATCAATTTCAGACATTACTAACAGACAAATTACATGATATAGTATTAAGGAAAAGCCACAAAAAAAAAAATATTCCTGGTAATTATAAAGAAAAAAAATTCTTTGATACAACATTAATATTAGGGGTACCCAAAAGTAATCGACATTTTGACTTTGGAATTCATTTTATTTTGCTAAAAATAAACTAATTATTAATCCACTGTATATTCGCCGATATTATCGACAATTCTCCGGCCACTTTTAGGGCAAATTTTTTCGATTCCCCCCTCTTGAGGAACTCCTCTCAAGACCAAACTACATCTTTATCAAATTGTCGATTATTTTTTGGCTACACCTAATAATTGCAGCTGTGAAAGCGAATAAAAAATCAAGTACAACAATACAAAATGGAAAAGAATACATTCTACAGTAATTGTCCTAAATTAACAGAATATTAAAAATTATGGTCACCTTAAAAAGAATTGTACAGAGCGGGGAAGAGGAAATAAACGGTTGATTACTTAAATTGTGCGAATATTGCAGTGGGAATGATGACAGGCGTCCAATATATATTATCAATATATTTTATTGTTTTATTGTGCTACTGAAGGTGGCGAGAAGCCAGTCTAGCACAGGGTAGAAGCCTGAAGAGATAATTTTTATACTAGCATACACTATTCTGACCTATTCTCTGCCACAAATGCCGCGAAAATGCTATAAATTATTATTATAACTGTAGTATTATATTTGAAGTTTTTACTCGTATATTTTTTTAATATATACTATTATAAAAAATTATTATTAATATTATTTTAAACTGAGTTTTAAACTCTCCGTGAATTGCCGCCATCTGTCGGAAATACCCGGAACTAGAACAGCCACTAGCGGCTCCCCCTAACAGTCCGCTATCTAGTGGCGATTCTTTAAACTACCAGCGCCCGAATGAAATCTCCGCGCAGTGCTGCTATCTCGCGGAATTTTTTCGAACTAATATCCCTTACTTTTGAAATAAACTATATTTTATTCGAAAAATAATAATAAAAATCGTAAACTGTTAATAATAATAATTGGCAAATAATTAAGTATAAACACCGCAGTGTTGCCCACTCGCGGAAATTTCCCCAACTTTTTATTGTTTAACGTTTAGAATGGCTACTGACAGTATATTTTTATTCTCTTAAATTTCCTTTTTTCTTGCATAATCTGTAGAATGTTATATTGGCCCTTTATTTGGTTAATGATATTTGGTAAATTATAGGCTGGAAATAGTTTAATACACTTCTGTATACAGAAAAGGCCTTCACGATAAAATGTATGATTTTGGTAATGGCTATATATTTGTTTTTAAGACTTTTCAATACAGTTATCTATTATAAATTTTCGGTCTCCCGAAGAGGGACGCCGTCCGGACAACAGCAGTGGACCTTCTTGTCGAACTCGCGGCAGAGGAGATCCGTGTCGATTGGGCAAGGCGTCGACTGAGGGCACAGGAACGGGAATTCATCTGCGGGCAAAAACAGATCAGTCCGCGTCTCGGGGAAATTGTAGACCGGTCTAGACGCGTGTCTCTGGACGGGGAAGAAACTCGGGCCGGACGCCGAAACGGGGTAACGGAGGAGAGGAATCCGTCGAGAGGATCAAAGGGATGAAATTCGCGAAATCGAGAATTCACCGGTGTCTATAATCGTTCAAATTCAAATTGATCTCTCATCATAAATTTCCTTCCTCGCTTCCTGCGCAGACGACAAAACTCTCTCCTTACTTAGCTTCGCGTCGCCCTGCGAAAACTCGTAGTAAGCCAGGAAATTGAGGATTAAGTTCAATTGCCAAAAAAACGTCCTATTGAAATCAAAGTCCGGTACACGGAACTTGGACAGAAGATGCTAGACTGAAACGTACAGAAACGACAGATTACTACTGAAGACTCCTCCGACTAGAGATTCAAAACTATACCTTTCGAACAAATTATTAATTTACAACCGCAATGAAACCTATCTGGGGGGGGGCTGGGGAATCGAACTGTGGGGATTATAGATTATAGACTCTGATCCTCGCAATCCCTAATCCTTGGAAAAATTAACAACGCCCCCACCGTTTAAGTCTCTAACAGAATAATCCCCGATGACCTAAAAGTCCCTTTCTTTAGAGAATTAGCGGCTTCAAGGTATAAATTCTGTTCCAAATTATCCCTTCGTTCCAATCCCTTAATTCGGGCAGAAGGGGGGGAGTAAAAAAATTGTAGTTGTGACTATTTTAAAAAATAAAAAAAATTGTTATAACTTATTAAAATAATAAATTTTTTTTTGAAACACTGGAACAATAACATTTTGTTTTTTCAGGTAGTTTTAAAGAAAGTGATAGTCGTATGAAACGTGGGATGATTCGCAATGAATTGAAATTTCAGTTTGTTCCTATATTGGAAAGAGACGTTTATTTTATTTTATTTTATTTTTTTTTTTCTCAGGTCTAACAACAGCAGTCCATCATGTAGTTGTAGTCGGAGCAGAGCGGTTCTCCGTAGAGGGGACACTGCAGGTTGCCGGGACAGACGACGGGTACACGATCTGAAAAACAGATAAGACTGAACTTAATTTGTAAGCTCGAAGCCCGAAGTTCGGCGATTCGGCCCCATCCGGGAATAGGATAACAGTTTCCGGCGCTGAATATACACGAGGTCTGTTTCCGCCAAATAAGTATATTGAATCTACGTTTTTTTTGTAGCCTCGTGTCTGTACACACCTATCTCACTTATGCCCACAATTTCAGCCGTTTCGAATGTTCAGTTAATCTTTTAAAGTCGCTTTTCTCGCACGTTTTTTCGGTCCGTCCGAACAAAACGTAACAAAATTAAGCGCTCGGAAGCGTATCGAATATCGACTGCGGCTTATGTTGTGGTGAAGCTATCCTGGACCGAAGCGACGTTTATTGTCGTTGGACGTCGAAAACGGATAAAAAATTTTTGGCCAAAAACAAGACACCGACAATGCCCCAACCCACCGTATTCACCGAAACTGGACCCCCGTGACTTTTTCTCGTTTCAAAAACTGAAAAGGCGCACGAAAGGCGCTACAATTGAGGGGATAAAAACGTCATCGAGGACGGAGCTTAACGAGATCCAAAAAAAATGAATTTTCGAAGCGCTTCGAGGATTGGAAAAAGCGTCGGCACAAGTGTACAATATCTCTGGTGGGGATTACTTTGAAGGGGACAAAATAGATATTCGTAAATAAATAATTAATTTTTGAAAAAACCCAAAATTCGCGATACTCCTTGAACAGACATAGTACAGCATTTCCTGAGCATCGCCTGAAAAATGACTACTTAGCGACTGCAACGCTGCTGAGCGAAAATTTATCCTGTAGAGTCGCGAAAGTCGTGAACGAACGGCCGAAAGTTTTCGTTCACACACCGGATTCCTTGTGTTTCTGTCTACTTTCTCGCCGGTTCGGTCTTTCACTGGACCGGTTTCGGCCGCTCGCCACCTTCAGTAGTCACTGTTGGCACTTTGGATGTTTTACGGGGGGGCATCCTCACTGCACTGTGTCGCAAAACTGAAGATGCGAGCGGCCCGAAACCGGTCTAGCGAAAGACGGAACCGGCGGAGAGGAGACAGAAATACAAGGAAATCTACGTTATTCCAACATCTCGCTGACTACGAAACAGGCCAAACTATAAAGCGGTCTGAACTATAGTACTGCAGCCAAATAAATTAACGATAAGGTATAGGGTTGAATAGGGTGGGGGGAGAGGACGGATCCTTGGGGGAGATCTCTTGCTGTCGGTGAGGAAGGTGCGCAGGAGAACGCACATTCCGGTGGACGCTCCCGTAATGCGCATTTTATAGACGGGGCCATACAGAATTGAAGGCTTTTTAGCTGTCTAGTATTACTAGAGCAGTCGGTACGCCTAGGTACATTCGTATGGATGTTGTAGGGTTGCAGGCGAAGACGAGCTACTACCACACTCTTCGTGGGAACCGATAGATGGACGGTCATCGGGTTACCAATCGGCGCTGCGTTCCTCAACATCGGATTACTCCAGTAGGTCCATCGACTACAGTCTCTTTTCCTGGAGGGGTAAATCGCGAAAATACCCCAGGCGGTCGCAGCCCTACAACGACCTCAGCCCAACACCTGTGTCCTATTCCTCCCATAGACCCATTGATACTGTTTACGTTGGGTCTTTATGAATGAATTTCACTTGCCCCTAATCTGAAGAAGTGTCCTCCTGAAAGACGATACTGAATCTAGAAGCCCCAGTGGGCCTTCATTCATTTCTGGCCACTTCATTTCACATCTTTAGACATATTCTACCTTCAGTCGGTTACCTCCTTATAAAACCTATAAGCGGTACCAGTAAAACTCTAAGGTAGAGCCAAAAAAATTAACAAATAAACCTACAGGATAATAAAGACAATTGTACACAAATTGAATCAATTTCAGACATTACTAACAGACAAATTACATGATATAGTATTAAGGAAAAGCCACAAGGCTTTTTAGCTGTCTAGTATTACTAGAGCAGTCGGTACGCCCAGGTCAATTCGGTTCTGAACGACTGGCGTTGATTTCGGTGGTATAATTTCGAGGCTGTCGATTTCCTTACGGAGCCCGGTCGCGTATTCTTCAGTGGTACTCTCTGAGGGCGGTATAGTGATGTGAAAGTGCTTACCGAAAGGGCTGGCGCATCCGCAACAGAAGCCGTGTATGACGGCCGGATCGAAACGGCAGGCGTGCGGAGGGCACGCGCCCGGCGGGCCACAGCTGGGGCCGCCGAAAAAACGGTTAAGTCCCAGGAAATCTCCGAGTATACCTGAAAAACAGTTGAGTACATTAAGCCCAAAGTTGTGCACCACGCGAGACCCCGGGCGCCTTATTCGTGACCGTTATCCCTCAAGCATCGGCCGAGAGATTCTCTCACCGTAGGTTCGTGACGTCCGTAAACACAACAAATTTACGGTATTCCAACCCCTCGTAGACCATAAAACAGGTATGTTAAACTAATTTACTTTACTTCTTTTGAATTTTTAACTGAAAATGTTCGGAATTTCAATGGAGATTTCAACAATTACAAAAATTCTAGAGAGCATCCGCAATATGTCTGTTGTCGATAGAAATGTATCGATTCGGACTGTTTTTATTTCGATTAATGAGATAGAGTCAATTTACAGAATTTCAAACCTGAAAGCTCAAAAATAGTATCTACATTTAACATACCTCTTTCGTGATCTGCGAGCGGTTGGAATACCGTAGATTTCGTGTGTCTCCTCTCGCCGGTTTGGTCTTTCGCTAGACTGCGGTTTCGGCCGCTCGCCATCTTCAGTAGCGCTGTGTTAGTCACTGTTGGCGCTTTGGATGTTTTTGTACACGTACTGATGTTCACAGTACATGTGAAAGTGACGGTGGGCAGTGAGGATGCCCAAAAACATCCAAAGTGCTGACAGTGACTGACACAGCGCTACTGAAGATGGCGACGAAACCGCCCAGCAAAAGACCAAACCGGCGAGAGGAGACAGAAACATCACGAACCTACAGTATTCCAACCCCTCGCAGACCACAAAACAGGCATTTTAAACTAATACCCCGTAACAACCCCGTGACTTATTTAAAGAAGAAAACTAATTTTTATATCAGGGATTTGTCGGCGTATAAATGTTTTAATTGGGCATAATAAATAATGTTTGTTTTTTATTAAAAAAAAAAATCTACAACAGGTAACATTGATGTTGGAGCAGCACTAACGACTAATAGACAATCCACTGATTTTTTAAAATTATTGTTACACTTTTTAAAATTATTTGTACACGTTCAGATAACGTTTGCCACTTTACACATTACATTTCTGAATGGCCAGGTGTAGATCAAACGGGACTTTGGCATCTGTTTAGTATAGGGTAAAGTTGTATTTTCCTCAATATCGGGTTGACAACTAATTAATTGCGGAATTCACCACAACAAGTGGCGTTGTACATATTTTTAAGTACGTCACAACATCTTTGCACAGAAAAGATTCTTCGATACGTTATTATTGGGTCCTTTTGAAACATTCGGTATCAAAATTACATCGACCGGTCGAATTGTGTGTGTGTGTGTGTGTATAAAATTCTAAAAGAATCGTGCATTCAAAACCGACTACGGCTTATCCGTGCAAAGACGTTGACTTACTTAAAAATATGTACAACGCCGTATTGTTGGCGAATTCTTCAATTGCTTAGTTGTCAACCAGATATTTTTGACTGAAGTAATTCATTGAATGTTTAGAATTAGATTTGTATGGATAATGTCCGTTGAGAAAGGGGGGAAACGAGTGGCGGATGTCGAAAAAATTTTTTTTTAAATTCGGACAGGAGGCGACATTTTCTCGCCTAATTGGCGACGTTCGCGGCGATTCCAACCCGTCTTTATCCTTTTTCCCGGTATATTTCTGTCCTGTGGGACCACGAGGGGGTTCGGGTCATGTGTCCCAGCGGGAGACGTCACGCCACTAACCGATCAGGTGCCGCAGCGGGAATTGAACCCACCCCCGAACCCGGCCGCTGAAGTCCACCACTCAAAGTTCATCAAAACGCTTCTTCACTCAACGGCCGAAAAGCCACAGGGGAAAACTCGAAATCGGCGATGATTAACGGCCGGTCGTCCGCCACAAGTCTTCACCGCCGTTCAATTTCGCACAACCCCTCTCAAATATGGCATGCTTGAAGTAAGCCCTTGAGAACGTTTTCTTTTTCTCCCCTTCTCCCCCCCGAGACACAATACGGCGTAATTTAAGCCATTTGTCCGCCGCCATTTGACAGATATCGATGGCACCCGAATGCGGTTCATCGCCGAAAAACGTCCAAAACATTCCACACCGTATATTAACATTGGTTCGTACGCTATTTAATGTAAAATTTCTTCTGTGGCCACCAATTTATTAACACAACAATGATGAGAAATACAATGGCTTTAATTTATTTGATATATTTCAATATTTTGTCCGCTCCCCCAACTTAAAAGGTTTGGGATAACGGGAAAGTAGGGTTTGGACCATGGGATGTTAATTCTGTACTGGAATTTATTATATTTCTGTATCCCAACCTTATATTAGTCTCGGTACAATCTTAATTTTGTCCCTTTCGGTACCGGCAGCAATTTGTACCCTCGAATTCGCCCTTGCCTTTTCAGCTCAATGTTTGGATTCGGTAGTTTTACCGATCTTCTATTATATCGAACTGGACCGGTTTTGAAATACTGCCCGCCATCTTCAGTAGCAGCAGCAGCCTTGTCTTTCGCTAGACCGGTTTCGGCCGCTACCCATCTTCAGTAGCGCTGTGTTGTTAGTCACACAGTAATAAATAAATTACGCTGTAAAATTCCTGTACGGAAGACTCGGCCGTATGTATGTGGCGTATATATTTGATATACGACCGAATAAAATTCAATAACGTAGATTTCGTGCGTTTCTGTCTCCTCTCGCCGGTTCGGTCTTTTGCTAGACCGGTTTCCACCGGCCGCCATCTCCAGTAGCGGTGTTATTCACTTTGGCACTTTGGATGTTTTGGGCATCCTCACTGCACTGTCACTGTCACCTGTACTGTGGTGGTTGTCTCTTTGTCGTGTGTATCTATACGTTTCTTGTTATTGTGTTTTTCGTAATCTTGTTTGTCTTCTTTGGGTTGAGGGGTATTCCAACCCCTCGCAGACCACAAAACAGGTATCATAATTACACGAAATATTCGGTAATTTATTTGTTTCAATTGTAAAATGTTTAATGTACATAAAAATTAAACGATGTATCCGAAAAATTATTTGGTTTTAGCTTATATTTATTAGGAATATTTTGGTGAGATGTTTGGTTCAAACGTTTCTTTCAATCCTTCGCCCGCAATTGGCGAAATGCTGTAGTAGTTCTCATCGTGGAGTTCTTAGTCTTTAAACCGGCTAATTGCCCTTTTCGAATCCTAATTATACATTTAATGCTATACCAAACCGGGGCCCCAATTATAATGCTGAATGGGCAATAGAGGAAGGAAACACTCAAAAAGGGGAACAGCTCGGTGCGACCTCTGTCTAACATTAAAAAAAAAAAAAGAAAAAGAAAAAGCTCCCCCCTGTTCCTGTCATTAGCCCAATTTAATTTAACCGCAACGCCATTCATGTACGGGTTGAATTATTAATGCGTTCGATGAAATTCAGAAATCAGAAATGTCAGATTACCATTTCTGGAAGTGGGCAGTTAGTCGGCTTCCGGTACGGAGCTGGTTAATTATTCGGCTAACCGCCGCCGTGAAATGCTCCCGGTAGTATTTCGGTTTGTCGCCATCATCAGTAGTAGTATTACGTTAAGATTATCGAGTATCGAATAATCCACTCGACTGTTTGGTCTTGAGTAATTTTGTCCAACTTATGAGACCAAGTTATGAGACGAATTTGAAATCAATTTCAAAATTACATTGCGCAATTTCAAAGGGAAAAACTAGGTATAAATAGATGAATGATCTGCGGAGCGTACTCCATTGAACGGGTTTTCGCCCTTCCCTTCCGGGGACGTCCTCCTGTCTGTCATTGAATCTATATACCTGTAGTTAGGGTATTCTCCTGCGAAATTTTCTTACACAATGTTGCAACATGTTACCCTCTGGTCGTACCTATCGGTGGGCCCCATTCAAAAATGGTTTTCGGGCGGCGGTCCGAACCGTTCTAGGAGTTCTCAAAGTGCCCCCCCCCCACACACTTTCGTAAAAGTTTCCGGCACTTAATTCCGGCGCCTAATTACCGATTCTTCTTCTTCTTCTTAATAGCGGCTCACGTATGTGACGATAATTGCCGCCTGTTCGACATGTGTGGACGGCTTTATGTATATGCCACAATTACACGGGGCGGTGATCGGTATAATGGCGCGGACGGGGCTTGTGAACGGGTACGCTCCGCGCTTAATTCATTTCTCCGGTAGCCCGGGAATTCTTATGGAGAATTCATCCATAAGAAGATTCATCCATTCGTACCACAAGGTCTATTCTCTAGGGCCAACGAGGATGGAGCTTAACGGGATCGCTACAAAAATACATTTTTGAAGTACTTCGAGGATTGGAAAAAACGTCGGCACAAGTGTACAATATCCGGCGGGGCATTACTTTGAAGGGGACAAAATAGATATTCGTAAATAAATAAATAATTTTTGAAAAAACCCAAAATTCGCGATACTTTTTGAACTGACCTCGTACAGCATCCTGGACTATGGACTCCAAATATGAAAATATTCGCTAGGCCGACGAGGATAGAATGAAAGTTTAGAGATACCTGTTTATAGACAGAAACGCACGATATCTACAGAATGAAAGTTGTTTAAAGACAATTCTACTGGATTTAAAGACATCCCAAACGTTCCTTACAGACGCCTGAAAAGGAAGTGCCCACGCGATCTGCCTAAAAAATAATTATTAAAAGAAAAAATTGCTAGAGGCGTTGAGTGCTACTCAAACACCAATGTCGCTTATTGTATCCCAAAGTTGTTACAATAAAACAGTGAAAAAAGAGACAAAAATCTGTAGGTTCGTGATGTTTCTGTCTCCTCTCGCTGGTTTGGTCTTCAGCAAAAGTATTCCATATTGTATTCCAACCCCTCGGAGACCACAAAACAGCTATATGAAACTAGACAAAAATCTATACAATAGAATTTGAAAACACACAAATCTTATCCAAGGAAAACTATTATAGGGAGGATTATCAGGAGAAGCAATAGAAATACATAAAAACAACTATACCGTAACAAACATATCTCAGATTTCCTGTGTTCCTGTCACCCTCGCTGGTTTGGTCTTTTGCTAGACCGGTTTCGGCCACTAGCCACAGTACAAGTGACAGCGGTACAGTGCAGTGAGGACGCCCAAAGAACGTCCGAAATTTCATAGTGACAGACACCGATGGCCAGCGGCCGAAACCGGTCTGGCAGAAGACCGAGGAGACCTTCTGCCTATTGGTCGGCTGGTGCTGCTACTGAAGACGGCGGGACGGTATATCGACGTAACGGAATACTGGTGCGAACTACCGAAACCCTGGACACAGAGCTGAAAAGGGCAAGGGAGCGCGAATTGTGGCCACGAATTGCTGGTCGGAACCGAAAGGGACTCGGAACTGTCGGTAAATTGAAATATATCATGACGACCCCCCTCGCGGACCACAAAAAACAGATATTCGGACAGAGTTCCGAAACGTCGTCAGCGGACAACACCCCCAGGATCCTCCGGTTTTTATTGTGTATTTTCCCGACTAGCGAAACAACATCGTTAAAAAAAATTCTTGTATAATATATTGTAATATTTAAGAATATAAATGTAGTAAGGCCAATAGGCCGGAATACATGCAGTAATCACAATTTGTTTATACCGTTGTATCGTTACATTATTTGTATTTATAGTAATAAAAAAATTATTTGAATTGAACCCCCAGGAGATGGCCCCAGTTTTCAATAACTGACCGAGGTTCTTGCCACAGTATTACGCGATACCGAAGGAAGTCAGTCGGAAATTTCATAATAATAATAACGTTTGTATGAAATTATAATTTTCAATCGATGACCCGCCGATTTCGGTTTTGGCATCGGATACCGAGGTTCTCCGATTTGGGCCGCCGATTCGAATAAGCCGATAGGAGATATCTCTCCCCTGTCGGGACGGAGGTGACGACATTCCCGGTTTCGGCTTAACTGGAAAACGACCTCGCTGTGAACGCAAGATGAAGTCGAGCGATGGCTTCCATCGCCTTCGTGTTCCTGCGGACCGTGAATCCTGCTTCGTGGGGGGCCCACCATTACGACGAAATACTTTCTTATATTATCTACAAGGGGCAATTCCCCTCTGCATACTTCATCTCTCTAATTGCATACACAGACTTAACACACAAGGTTCCATGTTGTACAAACCGAAGTACTGCGTCAAAATAACGCAGTTAGAATTTCATTAGGAAAATTACAATGAACGTCTGCTTTTTTTAACTGTACCGACTTACATCCATTTGACAAGGAAAATATATAACGAAGTTTATTTTTTCAAAATATTTTAATTGAAGTGTATATTTTTTCGGCATTTACTGAATACGCGTAGATTTTTCTCGAAATAAAAATTTAATTTCTCGCCAAAATAACACAGTTTGGCGTTCAAGTCGTAAGTTGTGGGTGTAACTCTGCATATTGTATCCATACTGAAAATCACCAAATCTAAGAACAACGACCAAAAATAAAGAGTCATAAAAGTCATAATTAGTAAGAATTGTACACGAAGAGATGTTTTTTTGGATGAGGATTTCAAAAATTAAGAAATTTTCGAAACACCGCGAAATATGATCAAAACAGTATTGTGCGGTATTACAGTAGATCTGTTGTGTTTCTGTCTCTCCCCTCGCCAGTTTTCGGCCGCTCGCCATCTTCAGTAGCGCTGTGTTAGTAGAGACAGTAGAAGTGACAGTGCAGTGAGGATGCCCGAAAAATATCCAAAGTGCCACAAAGTGACTAACACAGCGCTACTGAAGATGGCGAGCGGCCGAAACCGGTCTGGCAAAAGACCGAACCGGCGAGTGGCGAGGAGACAGAAACGCAACAAATCTACGGTATTCCAACCCGTCGCAGGCCACAAAACAGGTATGTACAGTATTAATTCAGGATCAATAAACAATACAATTGAACGATAATTACTGATCGGTTTATTAGCGAAAAAGGAACTGAATTAGGTATCATTGCAGAAACCCCGTTCTCAATATAAATTATGACGAGATCGTTATAAATAATGTGTACAGACAGCTGTGAATGGTTACGAGAACGAGATCACAGAAATTATGTCATGAGGGGGTCTCGTGTCATTTCTGTTTGTTCAACTGACCAAATGTTAGCGATTCCGAATTTTCTCGTCAAAACTCGAAACTGGTTTGTCGAAAAACAAACCAGTTCGACAATCGTTATCAATAAATAAACAATTCATTTCTGTTCTAGTCAATACACATTCATTGTGAATGATTGTGGTCTGTTAGTTTTTCCAAAGTTACGTAAATTGTAGACAATTTATACTCACTAGTTTCAATTTAAATGTCATTAAAATTGTATTTCGTGTATTACCTATTCGTGTATTCTAGTACTATATATGTAATATTGAAGTATTAGGAGTGTCCCATAAGTTTCTTTTCCCAGTCGCTTGAATGACTCTAACTGGTTTCGTTTATATCTACATTCGATCCGATCTCTTATCAGTTTATGACACAGATTTCAGTTGTCCCGGAGCACTTTCAAAGTGCGCGCTTCGTCGGTGTAAAAGTGTCTTTTAACATTTTTCCTGCGCCATATCAATATGGAGAGCCAAAAAAAAGCATGTTATGTTGCTGCCTTCATTGTTTTAAAAAAGGCAATAAGTGCAAAGGACACTGAAGACGAGATTTGCACCGTTTATCGGGTAGCGGGTACTACGACTATAAATTTTCAAACTCTTATTCTGGAGAAGTTAATTTGTTGTAATTTCGAGGTTGAATTCACTCCGTTTAAACGAAATCAAGTTGATTTATTTCTCAATGCGTAGTCGAGATTTTAACGCCGATAGATAGGTAGTATGCGCAAAAACTTAGTCGCCACCAACACAATCTCCGAATACATATCCAGAGGAACTCATAATAACCGAAAACATCCGGTACAATTTCATCAAAGTGAGATATCTGTACAGAGTGTACACATCAAATACGATGTAATCAGATTGTGGGGAAGCGATAAAAGAAATTGCAATTGAAAGTGGCAGATAATTACGCGATCGTCCGCCATTGCTAAAACACGGAGTCGGACTGATGCAACAGTATGTATCAGATTTTATTGCGATAATGATAATTGGAATTATTTAAATTGTTGTTGAGCAACCGTCGTATCGAGAGGAAGAATCCAAATCGGGGTTCGGGCCGTTATGAGGGCCACATTAAAAACTCATCAGCCTCAAAGATATACGGGCATATTTAGATAATACCCATTAAGCGTTTATGATATACAGATATTAGGATGAGTTTTAATCGTTTTTTGATATTGAAATTGTCCAAAGATTCCATAATTGAGGGGAAAATAACGATTTTTAAAAATAACGTTTTAAACACTAAAGCTGTTGGAAGTCTAAAGTTTCTCCTCGAATAACTTGTAACAAAATTCGGATTGTCAATAAATGGCACCAATAATGGAAAAAATTGGTAACTTTTAAAGTTTTTCTTTCAACAACATTCAAGGAGCGATGAAATCTTTGCTCCAACAATATTCGCACTCAATAATAACATTTAAATATTCAAATAACTTTTAATCTTTTTGCTATATTGAAATTGCTGGAAGTTCAATTAACTGCAAGATAAGATATTTGTCCCTAATCGAAGTTGAAAACTTACACTTTCTATTCCAACTTTTTAAAAATATTAAAGGTTTTAACATTTTAATGTTTTTCATTGAATATTTTTATGTAATACTTTTATGAGAAACGGAGAACGGAAAAACTATGGAAATGGCCTGTAACTTTCATACGCCATTTTTACTACTTAGCGCGCATTACTTCTATAATTTTTTATCTGTCCTTTATAACCTATTTGAACCTACAGCCATCAGATTTATGCATTTGTACGAAATCTGCACATGGTGGCCTATGTACAAAATTAATTAATTAAATACTTAATATATTTTGGTATGCGTAAAAATATCTATCGTATATTTTAGTACTTTGCCCTAGTATTTGCCCTCTAAATTTATTATTTTGAAAATAATTGCACCTATAGAAACTCACCGAATAGCCTGGCTTCGCGGGACACGTCTTCGGCACTTTCGGCCGATTCCGACTCCTCTTCAGAGCTCTCCTCGGAGCCGAGGAGGGCCAACGGCGGTTGTCGGGCCGCCATCGCCTCGGCCAGCAACAGCCAGCAGCAGACGGTCATCCACTTCTTCAGCATGGCGCTCGCTTCGCTCTTCCGCTATCGTCGTCCCGACGACACTGTCGGGCGGTGCGACCTGAGGCGCCTATTTAACGACGCTCGTTAGGGCGTCGACGACGTCACGGAGTCACGATATCGTAAACAACAGAACGTATCCTCGACGCGAACAGAGGCCCAACCGTCCACAGGGTCGTTTCTGTAAAAACGGCGGTAACCTTCGAATTTGTTATCGACATTTCTGTCACAACTAGTCTCACGCCTTTTTTGTCCTTTTCTAGACCACATTGAAGGGTTTTGAGACTTTAGGACGCCTTTTTGAGGCCTTTTTGATACCTTTTCTATGCTTTTTTGAGGCCTTTTTGAGGCTTTAATAGTCCTTTTTATGCCTCTTTAGTCCTTCCTAAGAATTTTTGGGCATTTTTGAGACTTTAATAGTCCTTTTCATGCCTCTTTAGGCCTTCCTAAGCCTTTCTGGGCATTTTTGAGTCCTTTTTAGGATTTTTCGGGTTCCATTTTAGGACTTTTTGACACCCTTTTAGGTTATTGTTTGTCCTTTTTAGGCCTTTTTGGTCCTCTTTAGGATATCTTTGGTCCTTTCTAGGCCTTTCGAGGCCTTTTTTTAGGCCTTTTTGAGTCCTTTTTAGGTCTTTCTAGGCCGTTTCGAGGCCTTTTTTGAGGCCTTTTTGAGGCTTTAATAGTCCTTTTTATGCCTCTTTAGGCCTTCCTAAGCCTTCTTGACTCCTTTTTAGGTTATTTTTGGTCCTTTTAAGGCTTTTTGATTCCTTTTGAGGCCTTTTTGAGACTTTAATAGTCCTTTTCATGCCTCTTTAGGCCTTCCTAAGCCTTTCTGGGCATTTTGGAGTCCTTTTTAGGATTTTTCGGTTCCCTTTTAAACCTTTTTGCCTCCTTTTTCGTTCTTTTAGGACTTTTTGAGTCGTTTTTAGGATTTTTTGGCCCTTTTTATGATATTTTTTGTCCTTTTTAGGTTTTCTGATTCCTTTTTTGGCTTTTTTGAGTCCTTTTTAGGCCTTTTTCAGTCCTTTTTAGGCCGTTTCGAAGCCGTTCTATGCTTGCCGTATGCTATTCGTTATAGTTTTTCTCTTTTAAACATACAATTTTCACTAATTTTCTCATAGTCACTCGAGGCGACGATTATCTCCTTGCCGATTGTGACATTCATATTTTTCCGGGTCCTTGAATCGTCAGTGTTATTTTGCGGTGTCACGGACTCCTCCCCTCCCACTAACCGGCTAATTATACATGCGGATATTTCGAAATTATTCCTCTCATATGCATAACCGAAGACCGTGTGTCTGTCTGTGTGTGTGTGTGTGAACGATGCCGAATACGATTAAGCCGCTATTAATAGTCGGTGAGAAACGGTTTCAGAACGCGTACAGTGTGAACAAAACTTTGATAGAAAACGGTCAATATTAGAAAGATTTTGGTGTTATTATAGACCGGTTTAATCTATTGGCCGGTTCCAGTAGTGTTCCAGTAATAAAGGAAGAACGATACTGTTGATGCATCCTGTTACTGCACAGTGTCGAAGACAGCGCCTTAAATGAATTAATATTATGATTATTTTACACATATTTCGTGCAAATGATTTTAAGACGCTAATATAAGAATGAAACAGTGAACAAAAACGGTGAAAAGAGTCGGTTTGCTTCGCTCGAGTTGCCGAAGATCCGGGTCTTTACGATTCCTCTTCATCGTCGTTGCGGCCCGAATTGGACATGCCACTGCTTTTAAGCCGCGAAAGCCGTACAGGCGTACGAAGCCCCCCCCCCAGGACTTTCTCCAGTCAGAATTGAATCCATCTCCGTTTTCCCAGGACCCGCGAACCGCCGGAGTATGAACTCTAGCCGGGGTTTCATTTCACCCCTAATCTCAGTGTTCGCGTTACAGCGATTCGCCAGGGGCTCCCTTCCATTTCACTACGAAATGGCCGCAGTTGCGCATAGTTCTCACGCTATTATTTGTCTTTTTTCATTAAAAACTTCCAAAGTTGACTACCAATCGATACGAATCGATAAAATATTTGCAGGGATGAAACGCGGGTTTTCAGGTGTCCAGATAGCGATTTTTCGGCCGGTTTTTCATTTTTAGATCCGGACTAAAAAGCGGTTTTATCACAAGCGCTGGAAACTGGACCGACCTTTGACTTAAGGGCTCTATATCTAAGGCCCCGAAGTGGGAATTTTTGAAAATTAAATTTTCTGAAAAGCGGCTTTTGAATTTGAAGTCAGAGGACCTCACCTGCGGAAGCGAAAACGTTGGGGGCAAAGCGGTCCCTTTTGATGTGCGACTTTGGTCGGCGCCTTAAGGCCTTCCTAAGCCTTTCTGGGCATTTTGGAGTCCTTTTTAGGATTTTTCGCGTCCCTTTTAAACCTTTTTCACTCCTTTTTAGTTCTTTTAGGACTTTTGAGTCGTTTTTAGGATTTTTTGGCCCTTTTTATGATATTTTTTGTCCTTTTTTTGTCCTTTATGATATTTTTGAAAATTAAATTTTCCGAAAAGCGGCTTTTGAATTTGAAGTCAGAGGACCTCACCTGCGGAAGCGAAAACGTTGGGGGCAAAGCGGTCCCTTTTGATGTGCGACTTTGGTCGGCGGCTTAAGGCCTTCCTAAGCCTTTCTGGGCATTTTGGAGTCCTTTTTAGGATTTTTCGCGTCCCTCTTAAACCTTTTTCACTCCTTTTTAGTTCTTTTAGGACTTTTTGAGTCGTTTTTAGGATTTTTTGGCCCTTTTTATGATATTTTTTGTCCTTTTTTGTCCTTTATGATATTTTTGAAAATTAAATTTTCCGAAAAGCGGCTTTTGAATTTGAAGTCAGAATCACCTGCGGAAGCGAAACGTTGGGGGCAAAGCGGTCCCTTTTGATGTGCGACTTTGGTCGGCGGCTTAAGGCCTTCCTAAGCCTTTCTGGGCATTTTGGAGTCCTTTTTAGGATTTTTCGCGTCCCTTTTAAACCTTTTTCACTCCTTTTTAGTTCTTTTAGGACTTTTTGAGTCGTTTTTAGGATTTTTTTTGGCCCTTTTTATGATATTTTTTGTCCTTTTTTTGTCCTTTATGATATTTTTGAAAATTAAATTTTCCGAAAAGCGGCTTTTGAATTTGAAGTCAGAGGACCTCACCTGCGGAAGCGAAAACGTTGGGGGCAAAGCGGTCCCTTTTGATGTGCGACTTTGGTCGCCGGCTTAAGGTATATAATAGCCCAACAGTGTCACCAATAGTGGAACAGTTATTGTGAAATACGGGACCGAGAAGAAAGGTATACGGGGCCACCTGAGGTGTGTTACACCTGTGGCCCCACCGCCCCAACAACTAGACCCTGACCATACCCGGGGCCGAAAATTATCCACAAAAAAAACACGCAGTCGCTTAATGTCCTGGAAAATTTTACCTATATCGGATTATAGTCCGCATCCGTTTTGGACCGCGTTGGAATGTATAATTGTTATACCGGTAGGGGGCAAAAAGTATATGAACAGATTACTTTTACAGGGGCACTTCTTGGAGCACGGACGTTACTGTTACAAGAATCGCGCTAAGTTACCGCAGATTTCGTGTGTTTTTGTCTCCACTCGCAGGTTCGGTCTTCGGCTCCTCGCCATCTTCAGTAGCGCTGTGTCTCTGACTGACACCGCTACTGAAGATGTCGAGCGGCCGAAACCGGTCTAGCAAAAGACCAAACCGGCTAGAGAATACAGAAACACACGAAATCTAATGTATTCCAACCCCTCGCAAAACTAATAGGTTAAGAACAGATTAGGTTTTGTGGGTTATTCTATAAAATCATTGAATGAAACTGTTGAGTCCAATGGGTTCGTGGTGTTTCTGTCTCCTCTCGCTCAGGATTTTTTCCTTTCTTCAGGATTTTGGCTTTTCTTCAGGATTTCGTCCTTTCTTTAGGATCTTGTCCTTTCGTTATGACACTATCCTTTCTTTATAATCATATCCTTTCGGTAGTATCCCTTCCTTTCATTTAGAATTGTGTCTTTTCTTCGGGATTTCGTCCTTTCGCCAGGACCTTGTCCTTTCGTTAATATCTTATTCTTTTTGTTAGAATTTCTTCTACTGAAGATGGCGACCAGCCGAAACCGGTCTAGCAAAAGACCAAACCAGGGAGAGGAGGAAAAGAAACACCCACGGTATTCCAACCCCTCGAAGACCACAAAACAGTTAACCATTAAACTAGTTAGCCCAATCTATTCTGCCAAAAGTTTTCAATATCGCAGGGCTGTTTAAATACGAAAAGCCTTCATGATCTTATACAGCCGTTGGGGATACATCTGCGGGATATATCGTAGAAGAATTTCAGCACGCTGTCATATACACGACTGTATTTTCGGTCAGTACGAATATTATGTAATTATCTGATGATATTTCGGAAGCAGCGAGAGGAGACTGAAGTGCGCGAAATCTTCTTCGTCTTCATCACATTTTTCTCCCCAATATCATCTTATATGTGCTCCAAAATATCGACGATATTGGCGTGTCTGAGGCCCGCTTTGGGCGTAGGTGGGCCGCCCCGCCCCCACATGACCCAGAGGTCCCGAATCCACATTAAAGGAGACCGACCGTCATGTCGGTCTAATGAAGTGTGGAGCATTGTCGCCGGCCGGCACCGGGCACATTGTGGGGCATTGTGGCTTTGGAGGCACAACGAAGCCGCCACACACGAGGCCTCACAGCGCCCACCCTCAGAGGGACCGCCCTTAAACGGCTTAAAGAGAAAGTGTAAACCGCCGCCACCGGCCCAGATCTCTTTCCCACGCCCTTATTTGTGCAATCGGCTTTTAGTATTCTCGAGAAATAGGGCTTATAGGTTCAAGCTAGTTGTACAAAGTAGAGATTCTAAATCTTCTTTGTGCAACCCTGAAAAATTTAAATATGATATCGGTTGATCAACCCCGGAATATAAGTAAATTGGACCAAATTATTAAATCTAAAAAAAACCTTTCTCCATGTATTAATATCCCAGCATTACATCGTTTACATGTTATGGGTGCAATTGATTTATGTATTGTTCTAATATGCGGTTCACATAATGAAGAAATCACCCACTGGTGACACTTCCTGCGGGCAGCATTAGATAAGGACTTTCGTTCGGAATTTCCGAAAGCCAGCTATGTTTTATACCGTAGTTCTATACCGTATTTTCACGTCGTTTTTGTAGACTGTGAAATTGTTGGCTGATTTTTGGGCATATTTTGTGCCTAAAAACCGCATTTTGGTCCGATTTTGCACCTAAAAATCGCATTTTTGGGCCCAAAAATGCGGTTTGTAGGCGATAATCTGCCGAAAAATGCGGTTTTTAGGCAAGAAATCAGCTATAAATTGCGCTTTTTAGGGACAAAATCGGTACAACAATACGGTAGTTAGGCACAAAATCGGTACAAAAATGCGGTTGTTAGGCGCAAAATCGGTACAAAAATGCTGTTGTTAGGACCAAAAACGCGGTTTTTATACCCGAAAAATGCGGTTTTTAGGCGCGAAATCGGCTCAAAAATGCGATTTTTAGGCGCGAAATCGGCCCAAAAATGTGATTATTAGGCCCAAAAATATGGTATTTAGGCCTGAAATCGGCCCGAAAATGGAGTTTTTAGGCCAGACATCGGCCCAAGAATGCGATATTTAGGCACAAAAATTTCGTTTCTTGGCCCATAAATGCGGTTTTTAGGTGCAAAATCGTCCAAAAATGCGATTTTGAGGCCTAAAAATGTGGTTATTAGGCCCGAAATCGGTTTTTAAGCTCAAAAATGCTATTTCTGAATAAAAAATGCAGTTCTTAGCACCCAATAATTCGGATTTTAGGTGCAAAATCGGCCATTAAATACGGTTAAATCTCGGCGCAAAATTACGGATTCTAAGCTGAAAATTGGGCTAACAATGCGGTTTATAGGCCCAAAGTAGAACCAAAGTGAGTTACACTTGCCCCTGAAACGGCGGGTTGAAAATCGAAAATTAAGGTTTTTCGAAAATTTTCGAATATCGATCCCATATTCCACCCACAAGTGTACCAAAGTGAGTTACACTTGCCCCTGAAACGGCGGGTTGAAAATCGAAAATTAAGGTTTTTCGAAAATTTTCGAATATCGATCCCATATTCCACCCACAAGTGTACCAAAGTGAGTTACACTTGCCCCTGAAACGGCGGGTTGAAAATCGAAAATTAAGGTTTTTCGAAAATTTTCGAATATCGATCCCATATTCCACCCACAAGTGTACCAAAGTGAGTTACACTTGCCCCTGAAACGGCGGGTTGAAAATCGAAAATTAAGGTTTTTCGAAAATTTTCGAATATCGATCCCATATTCCACCCACAAGTGTACCAAAGTGAGTTACACTTGCCCCTGAAACGGCGGGTTGAAAATCGAAAATTAAGGTTTTTCGAAAATTTTCGAATATCGATCCCATATTCCACCCACAACCAAAGTGAGTTACACTTGCCCTGAAACGGCGGGTTGAAAATCGAAAATTAAGGTTTTTCGAAAATTTTCGAATATCGATCCCATATTCCACCCACAAGTGTACCAAAGTGAGTTACACTTGCCCCTGAAACGGCGGGTTGAAAATCGAAAATTAAGGTTTTCGAAAATTTTCGAATATCGATCCCATATTCCACCCACAAGTGTACCAAAGTGAGTTACACTTGCCCCTGAAACGGCGGGTTGAAAATCGAAAATTAAGGTTTTTCGAAAATTTTCGAATATCGATCCCATATTCCACCCACAAGTGTACCAAAGTGAGTTACACTTGCCCCTGAAACGGCGGGTTGAAAATCGAAAATTAAGGTTTTTCGAAAATTTTCGAATATCGATCCCATATTTCACCCACAAGTGTACCAAAGTGAGTTACACTTGCCCCTGAAACGGCGGGTTGAAAATCGAAAATTAAGGTTTTCCGAAAATTTTCTCAAATCGATCCCATATTTCACCCACAAGTGTACCAAAGTGAGTTACACTTGCCCCTGAAACGGCGGGTTGAAAATCGAAAATTAAGGTTTTTCGAAAATTTTCGAATATCGATCCCATATTCCACCCACAAGTGTACCAAAGTGAGTTACACTTGCCCCTGAAACGGCGGGTTGAAAATCGAAAATTAAGGTTTTTCGAAAATTTTCGAATATCGATCCCATATTCCACCCACAAGTGTACCAAAGTGAGTTACACTTGCCCCTGAAACGGCGGGTTGAAAATCGAAAATTAAGGTTTTTCGAAAATTTTCGAATATCGATCCCATATTCCACCCACAAGTGTACCAAAGTGAGTTACACTTGCCCCTGAAACGGCAGGTTGAAAATCGAAAATTAAGGTTTTTCGAAAATTTTCGAATATCGATCCCATATTCCACCCACAAGTGTACCAAAGTGAGTTACACTTGCCCCTGAAAGCAAGGCAGGTTGAAAATCGAAAATTAAGGTTTTTCGAAAATTTTCGAATATCGATCCCATATTCCACCCACAAGTGTACCAAAGTGAGTTACACTTGCCCCTGAAACGGCGGGTTGAAAATCGAAAATTAAGGTTTTTCGAAAATTTTCGAATATCGATCCCATATTCCACCCACAAGTGTACCAAAGTGAGTTACACTTGCCCCTGAAACGGCGGGTTGAAAATCGAAAATTAAGGTTTTTGAAAATTTTCGAATATCGATCCCATATTCCACCCACAAGTGTACCAAAGTGAGTTACACTTGCCCCTGAAACGGCGGGTTGAAAATCGAAAATTAAGGTTTTTCGAAAATTTTCGAATATCGATCCCATATTCCACCCACAAGTGTACCAAAGTGAGTTACACTTGCCCCTGAAACGGCGGGTTGAAAATCGAAAATTAAGGTTTTTCGAAAATTTTCGAATATCGATCCCATATTCCACCCACAAGTGTACCAAAGTGAGTTACACTTGCCCCTGAAATGGCGGGTTGAAAATCGAAAATTAAGGTTTTCGAAAATTTTCGAATATCGATCCCATATTCCACCCACAAGTGTACCAAAGTGAGTTACACTTGCCCCTGAAATGGCGGGTTGAAAATCGAAAATTAAGGTTTTTCGAAAATTTTCGAATATCGATCCCATATTCCACCCACAAGTGTACCAAAGTGAGTTACACTTGCCCCTGAAACGGCGGGTTGAAAATCGAAAATTAAGGTTTTCGAAAATTTTCCTGAATATCGACCCCATATTCCACCCACAAGTGTACCAAAGTGAGTTACACTTGCCCTGAAACGGCGGGTTGAAAATCGAAAATTAAGGTTTTCGAAAATTTTCGAATATCGATCCCATATTCCACCCACAAGTGTACCAAAGTGAGTTACACTTGCCCCTGAGAACAGCGGGGTTGAGGAAATCGAAAATTAAGGTTTTCGAAAATTTTCGAATATCGATCCCATATTCCACCCACAAGTGTACCAAAGTGAGTTACACTTGCCCCTGAAACGGCGGGTTGAAAATCGAAAATTAAGGTTTTTCGAAAATTTTCGAATATCGATCCCATATTCCACCCACAAGTGTACCAAAGTGAGTTACACTTGCCCCTGAAATGGCGGGTTGAAAATCGAAAATTAAGGTTTTTCGAAAATTTTCGAATATCGATCCCATATTCCACCCACAAGTGTACCAAAGTGAGTTACACCTTGCCCTGATAACAGCGGGTTGAAAATCGAAAATTAAGGTTTTTCGAAAATTTTCGAATATCGATCCCATATTCCACCCACAAGTGTACCAAAGTGAGTTACACTTGCCCCTGAAACGGCGGGTTGAAAATCGAAAATTAAGGTTTTTCGAAAATTTTCGAATATCGATCCCATATTCCACCCACAAGTGTACCAAAGTGAGTTACACTTGCCCCTGAAATGGCGGGTTGAAAATCGAAAATTAAGGTTTTTCGAAAATTTTCGAATATCGATCCCATATTCCACCCACAAGTGTACCAAAGTGAGTTACACTTGCCCCTGAAACGGCGGGTTGAAAATCGAAAATTAAGGTTTTTCGAAAATTTTCGAATATCGATCCCATATTCCACCCACAAGTGTACCAAAGTGAGTTACACTTGCCCCTGAAACGGCGGGTTGAAAATCGAAAATTAAGGTTTTTCGAAAATTTTCGAATATCGATCCCATATTCCACCCACAAGTGTACCAAAGTGAGTTACACTTGCCCCTGAAATGGCGGGTTGAAAATCGAAAATTAAGGTTTTCGAAAATTTTCGAATATCGATCCCATATTCCACCCACAAGTGTACCAAAGTGAGTTACACTTGCCCCTGAAGCAGCGGGGTTGAAAATCGAAAATTAAGGTTTTCGAAAATTTTCGAATATCGATCCCATATTCCACCCACAAGTGTACCAAAGTGAGTTACACTTGCCCCTGAAATGGCGGGTTGAAAATCGAAAATTAAGGTTTTTCGAAAATTTTCGAATATCGATCCCATATTCCACCCACAAGTGTACCAAAGTGAGTTACACTTGCCCCTGAAACGGCGGGTTGAAAATCGAAAATTAAGGTTTTTCGAAAATTTTCGAATATCGATCCCATATTCCACCCACAAGTGTACCAAAGTGAGTTACACTTGCCCCTGAAACGGCGGGTTGAAAATCGAAAATTAAGGTTTTTCGAAAATTTTCGAATATCGATCCCATATTCCACCCACAAGTGTACCAAAGTGAGTTACACTTGCCCCTGAAACGGCGGGTTGAAAATCGAAAATTAAGGTTTTTCGAAAATTTTCGAATATCGATCCCATATTCCACCCACAAGTGTACCAAAGTGAGTTACACTTGCCCCTGAAACGGCGGGTTGAAAATCGAAAATTAAGGTTTTCGAAAATTTTCGAATATCGATCCCATATTCAAACCCACAAGTGTACCAAAGTGAGTTACACTTGCCCCTGAAACGGCGGGTTGAAAATCGAAAATTAAGGTTTTCGAAAATTTTCGAATATCGATCCCATATTCCACCCACAAGTGTACCAAAGTGAGTTACACTTGCCCCTGAAACGGCGGGTTGAAAATCGAAAATTAAGGTTTTTCGAAAATTTTCGAATATCGATCCCATATTCCACCCACAAGTGTACCAAAGTGAGTTACACTTGCCCCTGAAACGGCGGGTTGAAAATCGAAAATTAAGGTTTTTCGAAAATTTTCGAATATCGATCCCATATTCCACCCACAAGTGTACCAAAGTGAGTTACACTTGCCCCTGAAACGGCGGGTTGAAAATCGAAAATTAAGGTTTTCGAAAATTTTCGAATATCGATCCCATATTCCACCCACAAGTGTACCAAAGTGAGTTACACTTGCCCCTGAAACGGCGGGTTGAAAATCGAAAATTAAGGTTTTCGAAAATTTTCGAATATCGATCCCATATTCCACCCACAAGTGTACCAAAGTGAGTTACACTTGCCCTGAAACGGCGGGTTGAAAATCGAAAATTAAGGTTTTCGAAAATTTTCGAATATCGATCCCATATTCCACCCACAAGTGTACCAAAGTGAGTTACACTTGCCCCTGAAACGGCGGGTTGAAAATCGAAAATTAAGGTTTTTCGAAAATTTTCGAATATCGATCCCATATTCCACCCACAAGTGTACCAAAGTGAGTTACACTTGCCCCTGAAACGGCGGGTTGAAAATCGAAAATTAAGGTTTTTCGAAAATTTTCGAATATCGATCCCATATTCCACCCACAAGTGTACCAAAGTGAGTTACACTTGCCCCTGAAACGGCGGGTTGAAAATCGAAAATTAAGGTTTTTCGAAAATTTTCGAATATCGATCCCATATTCCACCCACAAGTGTACCAAAGTGAGTTACACTTGCCCCTGAAACGGCGGGTTGAAAATCGAAAATTAAGGTTTTCGAAAATTTTCGAATATCGATCCCATATTCCACCCACAAGTGTACCAAAGTGAGTTACACTTGCCCCTGAAACGGCGGGTTGAAAATCGAAAATTAAGGTTTTCGAAAATTTTCGAATATCGATCCCATATTCCACCCACAAGTGTACCAAAGTGAGTTACACTTGCCCCTGAAACGGCGGGTTGAAAATCGAAAATTAAGGTTTTCGAAAATTTTCGAATATCGATCCCATATTCCACCCACAAGTGTACCAAAGTGAGTTACACTTGCCCCTGAAACGGCGGGTTGAAAATCGAAAATTAAGGTTTTCGAAAATTTTCGAATATCGATCCCATATTCCACCCACAAGTGTACCAAAGTGAGTTACACTTGCCCCTGAAACGGCGGGTTGAAAATCGAAAATTAAGGTTTTCGAAAATTTTCGAATATCGATCCCATATTCCACCCACAAGTGTACCAAAGTGAGTTACACTTGCCCTGAAACGGCGGGTTGAAAATCGAAAATTAAGGTTTTTCGAAAATTTTCGAATATCGATCCCATATTAGTTACCCACTTTTCGAAAATTTTCGAATATCGATCCCAAAAACACTTTGAAACGGCGGGTTGAAAATCGAAAATTTTTTCGAAAATTTTCGAATATCGATCCCATATTCCACCCACAAGTGTACCAAAGTGAGTTACACTTGCCCCTGAAACGGCGGGTTGAAAATCGAAAATTAAGGTTTTTCGAAAATTTTCGAATATCGATCCCATATTCCACCCACAAGTGTACCAAAGTGAGTTACACTTGCCCCTGAAACGGCGGGTTGAAAATCGAAAATTAAGGTTTTCGAAAATTTTCGAATATCGATCCCATATTCCACCCACAAGTGTACCAAAGTAAGTTACACTTGCCCCTGAAACGGCGGGTTGAAAATCGAAAATTAAGGTTTGGGCCTGAAAACCGTATTTTTGGGCCGATTTTGCGCCTAAAACCGCATTTTGGGGCCGATTTTGGGCCTAAAAATCCCATTTATTGGCCTAAAAACCTTATTCTTTGCCGATTTTGCTACTTAATACCTCATTTTAAGGCCAATGTTGGGCCTAAAAATCCCATTTTTTGGCCTAAAAGCCTCATTTTTGGGCCTAAAAACCGTATTTTTGGGCCGATTTTGCGCCTAAAATCCGCATTTTGGGGCCAATTTTGGGCCTAAAAATCCCATTTATTGGCATAAAAACCTCATTTTTTGGCCTAAAAACCTAATTTTTGGGCCTAAAAACCGTATTTTTGGGCATATTTTGCGTCTGAAAACGTCATTTTTGGACCTAAAAACCGCATTTTTGGGCCGATTTTGCGCCTAAAAACCGCATTTTGGGCCAATTTTGGGCCTAAAAATCCCATTTATTGGCCTAAAAACCTCATTTTTTGGCCTAAAAGCCTCATTTTTTGGCCTGGAAACCGTATTTTTTGGGAATATTTTGCGTCTAAAAACCCCATTTTTTGGCCTAAAAACCGTATTTTTGGGAATATTTTGCGTCTTAAAACGACATTTTTGGGCCTAAAAACCGCAATTTTGGCCGATTTTGCTCCTTAAAACCTCATTTTAGAGCCAATTTTGTGCCTAAAAACCTGATTTTTGGGCCTAAAAACCGTATTTTTGGGCCGATTTTGCGCCTAAAAACCGCATTTTGGGACCAATCTTGGGCCTAAAAATGCCATTTATTGGCATAAAAACCTCATTTTTTGGCCTAAAAACCTCATTTTTTGGCCTAAAAACCGTATTTTTGGGCATATTTTGCGTCTTAAAACGTCATTTTTGGACCTAAAAACCGCATTTTTGGGCCGATTTTGCGCCTAAAAACCGCATTTTGGGAATTTTTGGGCCTAAAACATTTTTGGCCTAAAACCCATTTTTTTTTGGCCTAAAACCGCATTTTTGCATTTTTGGCCTAAAACCTAAAACCTCATTTTTGGCCTAAAAACCTCATTTTTTGGCCTAAAAACCTCATTTTTTGGCCTAAAAACCCTATTTTTGGGCATATTTTGCGTCTTAAAACGTCATTTTTGGGCCTAAAAACCTCATTCTTGCCGATTTTGCTACTTAAAACCTCATTTTAAGGCCAATGTTGGGCTTAAAAATCCCATTTTTTGGCCTAAAAGCCTCATTTTTGGGCCTAAAGACCGTATTTTTTGGCCGATTATGCTCCTTAAAACAGCATTTTGGGGCCAATTTTGGGCCTAAAAGTCCCATTTATTGGCCTAAAATCGTATTTTTGGGAATATTTTGCGTCTTAAAACGACATTTTTGGGCCTAAAAACCGCAATTTTGGCCGATTTTGCTCCTTAAAACCTCATTTTGGGGCCAATTTTGTGCCTAAAAACCTCATTTTTGGGCCTGAAAACCGTATTTTTGGGCCGATTTTGCGCCTAAAACCGCATTTTGGGCCTAAAACCGATTTTTGGGCCTAAAATCCCATTTTATTGGCCTAAAACTTATTTTTGCCGATTTTGCTACCTAAAACCTCATTTTAAGGCCAATTTTGGGCCTAAAATCCCATTTTTGGCCTAAAAACCTCATTTTATGGTCTAAAACCGCATTTTTGGGCCATTTTTACGCCTAAAACCTCATCTTTTGCCTAAAACCGCATTTTTGGGCATATTTTGGGTCTTAAAACGTCATTTTTGGGTCTAAAAACCGCATTTTTGGGCCGATTTTGCGCCTAAAAACCGCATTTTAGGGGCCAATTTTGCACAAAATCGGCCTAAAATACGCCGTAAAATTTTAGCTCTGGGTATATATTTGATAAACGCTTGGGTTTCTGTCTCCTCCCGTGCAGTGAGGATGCCCGAAAACCGACAATGTGACTGACACCGCTACTGAAGATGGCGAGCTGACGAAACCGGTCTAGCCAAAGACCTAACCGGCAAGAGGAGACAGACACACGCGAAATCTACGGTATTCCAACCCCTCGCAGACCACAAAACAAGTATTCTAAAACTCAATACCCTTTTTATATTTGTTTCACTAGAGGTGATATCTTATGTTTTATAAGGTGGGGAACGGCTTGATGATCGCCTCTAGATCCTGGACCGTGGCCTCTACACCTTTGGGAAAGCGTTGGATGTTGTCCGAAAGAGGTCTAAAAGGTGGATGTTTTTGTTCTATGGTGTTGTGCGGGTGTCAGTTTGCGGGCGGTTCAAAGGCTGTCGGCCTCCCTTTGACTTTGGCCCCCTGTCCCACAGTCCCAGCCCCTACCCCACACACACACACACACACGCACATAATTACTCCGATCCTAGACTTTTCCTCTCAATGAAATACCTGCGCTCACACTCTCACAGACAACCCTCCACCCCGCCCACCCCCGACACGAGGAAACATGAATAATCTCCCGGACGGCCTCCATTCAGGCCGACCTCACATAAATCTCGAACTCGTGTCCCGTCCCTAAGTAGGAGGAGGAGGAGCACCAGAAGGATGAGGGGCTGGTCATGAGGGGTATCGGGGGATGAGGAAAAAAGGACAGCACAATGGCAACTGATAGAGGCTCGGATAGCGGTCATTATCATATTGAGGGGATGGAATGCGCGCCCAGAGGCTCGGATTATATCGCAGCGTCTCGCCGTCCTCAGTAGTCCCGTCCCGGTACCGGTAAAGCTGACAGAAACGTCGGAATCGTACAACCCCCGCATCGAACAGATTATCTTCCCGCAGTATTACGCGATTCCGACATCCTCTAACGTTCCTTACAGACGCCTGAAAAGGCGTAATCTGTGTAATGTGTAACGCATAATAGAGGGAAAGGAACTACAATAATATTAAATAATTACTATCCCACTCGTTATTGCTTCTACTCAAACACCAATGTCGCTTATTGTATCTTACAGTTTACACAAAACGTTGAGTAGGCAACAGCGGTTTTAGTCACTTTGCCTCTTTGGATGTTTTCTGGGGCATCCTGACACTGACAAAATTGCGCGTGACAAAGTGCCGAAGGTGGCGAGCAGCCGAAACCGATCTAGCGAAAGACCGAAACGGCGAGAGGGAACAGACGAAATCTACGGCATTCCAAACCCTCGCAGACTACAAAATTCTAAACTAATTGAGGAAACGACTCATAAACCAATAAAATTGCCAAATTTAAACTGACTGAAAATGTGGCCGGCCAACCTTTATTTTATTTATTTATTTTTTAAATAAATTACAATTTAATTGAGGGGGACAGAATAGAGGGTCGGGAACGTATTCGTTCCCCTCTCTGATGTGTGACTGTACCCGCGACTTGGGCCCCTTTATCAATGCGCGTTATCTCCGCTTTCTTCGTGAGCCTTTTTCGTTTTTTTTTTTTCTTTTTGCCCGCCGCACGTCTCTATTTGTCCAGATTGGAGCCGCCGACCGAGCGCTGTGGGAACTGCGGCTTTGTCATTTGCCCCGCTCGCCATTTTGCGCCCAAACCAGATTTCTGTTATCTCCGATTCGATTCGGGCCCGTTCCTCTTATTATTCTTCCTCGTTTAGAAAGTGGAAAAAGAAAAGGAAAACGGGCGAAACACGGATAATGACGGTGAGCTTTCGCGTATACCGCTTGCGCCTTCCCACCGTCGTTCGGGCGACTGCGACGGAGGAGCGCAATATCGCGAAACCGTCCGCGTATACCCTCGGACAGAATTATTTATTTTTATATAAAATATTTTATTACAGTTAGGCGAAATCTCTATTTATTAATTGCACTCTGGAAAGTCGGCAGAAAGGAAGAAGTTCTGGAACGCGCACACGGGTGACAATTTAATTCCCGGAAATATTCAGAATTGCAAAACAGTTTTTGCTTGTTGGTCCAGCAGAAGAAGATTAAATTATTTATATGACATCCAACGCTGCTGGCCTCCAGGGTTTCCCAATCGAAAGTCCTTCCAATCGTCCTCAAAGTCCCATGGGATATGTTTCACCACGACCTCAACATACCTAAACATGTCATACTGTTGATTGCGCAATAGGCTCCAAGATAGGTCTTTCTTTTGTTCTAAAATATCATAAGTTAATAAATTAATATTTAGGAAACGATGGCAAATTCTGTGAGCCGGTTATGGAAACCGTCCTACAATAAATCACTGCGGGAAACTATCGGTCCCCCCCATTATTTGAGGATGTTGAATTCGCAACATGAACTTTTCACAGGATCGTATATCACGCGGGAATTCCTTAACGCTCGGCCTAACAAATTAATGATTTACGTCCGATCGTCTGTATTTTCATCTCTGGGTTAGGAGCAGGTTAGTTGTCAGACATTTATATAGAGAGCTTTGGGGGGGAGGGGGGGGGGCCCGTTCATTATAATTTCAAAGGGGGCCGCCCCAGCACTGAGAGGCGAGGCCGGTAGCCATATGCCACACGGGTTTACCTCACACCGCAGGAGGACTCCTAGAAGAGAACCGGATAATAAATAACACACGAAATTAATAGACCGTTTTTCTCTGGGGTTTTTTTCCTCCCCCCCCGGCCGTGTTCGTTGTCGGCCAATGAAAATTTAGAGGGCCCGTCCGTCCGGTTGTTTTCAAGTGTGCCGCACAGTGGGCCGGATAATTTTGTCACTGGAAACAGTTCAAGACGTAGAATATTTACGCGTTGGACACTTGAACGAATCCAAATTACAACACACGGAAATATTGAATGTCATAAAATGGTTTAATGGTCCCATTAGCCATGAGGACGGAAATCACACTTCTAACGTTACCGAAATCCTAACGTTGGTATGATATATATAAGAATGACAGTCAGTAATAATTTTAACAATATGTTACTTCTTACAAAACTTTAGGACGTCAAGTTTAGCATATCATAGGGATGAGATACATCCCCGAGAAGGGCAGAGCAATAACCTCATATCAGGTAGAAAAGAAAATCCCCCAATAACCCTCCTCTGCCTTCCTTTTTATGGACTAACCGTTTTTGAGTTCCTAAACCAAATTCCATTGAAACAACCCCCTGAATTATCCCTCTAAAATGAGTACTACTCGTTTTACTAAGCTGGAGATGCCGGGGATCGAACCCGGGGCCTTTCACATGCAAAGCGAACGCTCTACCACTGAGCTACATCCCCGAGAAGGGGTGTTTTATGGCCCCAATAAAATTGCGCAATGACCTCAAATCAGGTAGAAAAGAAAATCCCCATATAACCCTCTGCCGTCCTTGTCTTGGACTAACCGTATTTGTCTTCGTATTGTCGAAACCAATCCAAATTCCATTGAAACCACCACCTGAATGATCCCTCTAAAATGAGTAGGTACTAGTGGTTTTACTAAGCTGCGTTTTATGGAGCAATGCCCTCTGGCCTTCGCTGTCTCTGAATCCCCCTCTACCGGGGCCTTTATGCAAAGCGAACGCTCTACCACTGTTTTATGGCCCCAATAAAATTGCGCAATGACCTCAAATCAGGTAGAAAAGAAAATCCCCATAAACCCTCTGCCGTCCTTTTCTTGGACTAGCCGTACTTGTGTTCCTAATGTCGAGACCAATCCAAATTCCATTGAAACAACCACCTGAATGATCCCTCTAAAATGAGTAGGTACTACTGGTTTTACTAAGCTGGAGATGCCGGGGATCGAACCCGGGGCCTTTCACATGCAAAGCGAACGCTCTACCACTGAGCTACATCCCCGAGAAGTGCCATTTTATGGCCCCAATAAAATTGCGCAATGACCTCAAATCAGGTAGAAAAGAAAATCCCCATAACCCTCCGCCGTCCTTTTGTTGGACTAGCCGTACTTGTGTTCCTAATGTCGAGATCAATCCAAATTCCATTGAAACAACCACCTGAATGATCCCACTAAAATGAGTAGGTACTACTGGTTTTACTAAGCTGGAGATGCCGGGGATCGAACCCGGGGCCTTTCACATGCAAAGCGAACGCTCTACCACTGAGCTACATCCCCGAGAAGGGGTGTTTTATGGCCCCAATAAAATTGCGCAATGACCTCAAATCAGGTAGAAAAGAAAATCCCCATATACCCTCTGCCGTCCTTTTCTTGGACTAGCCGTACTTGTGTTCCTAATGTCGAGATCAATCCAAATTCCATTGAAACAACCACCTGAATGATCCCTCTAAAATGAGTAGGTACTACTGGTTTTACTAAGCTGGAGATGCCGGGGATCGAACCCGGGGCCTTTCACATGCAAAGCGAACGCTCTACCACTGAGCTACATCCCCGAGAAGGGGTGTTTTATGGCCCCAATAAAATTGCGCAATGACCTCAAATCAGGTAGAAAAGAAAATCCCCATATACCCTCTGCCGTCCTTTTCTTGGACTAGCCGTACTTGTGTTCCTAATGTCGAGATCAATCCAAATTCCATTGAAACAACCACCTGAATGATCCCTCTAAAATGAGTAAGTACTACTCGTTTTCCTAAGCTGGAGATGCCGGGGATCGAACCCGGGGCCTTTCACATGCAAAGCGAACGCTCTACCACTGAGCTACATCCCCGAGAAGGGGTGTTTTATGGCCCCAATAAAATTGCGCAATGACCTCAAATCAGGTAGAAAAGAAAATCCCCATATACCCTCTGCCGTCCTTTTCTTGGACTAGCCGTACTTGTGTTCCTAATGTCGAGACCAATCGAAATTCCATTGAAACAACCACCTGAATGATCCCTCTAAAATGAGTAGGTACTACTGGTTTTACTAAGCTGGAGATGCCGGGGATCGAACCGGGGCCTTTCACATGCAAAGCGAACGCTCTACCACTGAGCTACATCCCCGAGAAGTGTTTTATGGCCCCAATAAAATTGCGCAATGACCTCAAATCAGGTAGAAAAGAAAATCCCCATAACCCTCTGCCGTCCTTTTCTTGGACTAACCGTATTTGTGTTCCTAATGTCGAGACCAATCCAAATTCCATTGAAACAACCACCTGAATGATCCTCTAAAATGAGTAGGTACTACTGGTTTTACTAAGCTGGAGATGCCGGGGATCGAACCGGGGCCTTTCACATGCAAAGCGAACGCTCTACCACTGAGCTACATCCCCGAGAAGTGTTTTATGGCCCCAATAAAATTGCGCAATGACCTCAAATCAGGTAGAAAAGAAAATCCCCATAACCCTCTGCCGTCCTTTTGTTGGACTAGCCGTACTTGTGTTCCTAATGTCGAGACCAATCCAAATTCCATTGAAACAACCACCTGAATGATCCTCTAAAATGAGTAGGTACTACTGGTTTTACTAAGCTGGAGATGCCGGGGATCGAACCCGGGGCCTTTCACATGCAAAGCGAACGCTCTACCACTGAGCTACATCCCCGAGAAGTGTTTTATGGCCCCAATAAAATTGCGCAATGACCTCAAATCAGGTAGAAAAGAAAATCCCATAACCCTCTGCCGTCCTTTGTCTTGGACTAACCATTTGTGTTCCTAATGTCGAGACCAATCCAAATTCCATTGAAACAACCACCTGAATGATCCCTCTAAAATGAGTAGGTACTACTGGTTTTCCTAAGCTGGAGATGCCGGGGATCGAACCCGGGGCCTTTCACATGCAAAGCGAACGCTCTACCACTGAGCTACATCCCCGAGAAGTCCCTTTTTATGGCCCCAATAAAATTGCGCAATGACCTCAAATCAGGTAGAAAAGAAAATCCCCATAACCCTCTTCCGTCCTTTTGTTGGACTAGCCGTACTTGTGTTCCTAATGTCGAGATCAATCCAAATTCCATTGAAACAACCACCTGAATGATCCCTCTAAAATGAGTAAGTACTACTCGTTTTCCTAAGCTGGAGATGCCGGGGATCGAACCCGGGGCCTTTCACATGCAAAGCGAACGCTCTACCACTGAGCTACATCCCCGAGAAGGGGTGTTTTATGGCCCCAATAAAATTGCGCAATGACCTCAAATCAGGTAGAAAAGAAAATCCCCATATACCCTCTGCCGTCCTTTTCTTGGACTAACCGCATTTATGTTCCTAATGCCGAGACCGATCCAAATTCCATTGAAACAACCACCTGAATGATCCCTCTAAAATGAGTAGGTACTACTGGTTTTACTAAGCTGGAGATGCCGGGGATCGAACCCGGGGCCTTTCACATGCGAAGCGAACGCTCTACCACTGAGCTACATCCCCAAGAAGTACCGTTTTATGGCCCCAATAAAATTGCGCAATGACCTCAAATCAGGTAGAAAAGAAAATCCCCATATAACCCTCTGCCGTCCTTGTCTTGGGCTAACCGTATTTGTCTTCGTATTGTCGAAACCAATCCAATTTCCATTGAAACAACCACCAGAATGATCCCTCTAAAATGAGTACTACTCGTTTTACTAAGCTGGAGATGCCGGGGATCGAACCCGGGGCCTTTCACATGCAAAGCGAACGCTCTACCACTGAGCTACATCCCCGAGAAGGGGTGTTTTATGGCCCCAATAAAATTGCGCAATGACCTCAAATCAGGTAGAAAAGAAAATCCCCATATACCCTCTGCCGTCCTTTTCTTGGACTAACCGCATTTATGTTCCTAATGCCGAGACCGATCCAAAGTCCATTGAAACCACTACCTGAATGATCCCTCTAAAATGAGTAGGTACTACTGGTTTTACTAAGCTGGAGATGCCGGGGATCGAACCCGGGGCCTTTCACATGCAAAGCGAACGCTCTACCACTGAGCTACATCCCCGAGAAGGGGTGTTTTATGGCCCCAATAAAATTGCGCAATGACCTCAAATCAGGTAGAAAAGAAAATCCCCATAACCCTCTTCCGTCCTTTTTCTTGGACTAGCCGTATTTATGTTCCTAATGTCGAGACCAATCCAAATTCCATTGAAACAACCACCTGAATGATCCCTCTAAAATGAGTAGGTACTACTCGTTTTACTAAGCTGGAGATGCCGGGGATCGAACCCGGGGCCTTTCACATGCAAAGCGAACGCTCTACCACTGAGCTACATCCCCGAGGAAGTCTTTTTGTAGTGGCCCCAATAAAATTGCGCAATGACCTCAAATCAGGTAGAAAAGAAAATCCCCATATACCCTCTGCCGTCCTTTTCTTGGACTAGCCGTACTTGTGTTCCTAATGTCGAGACCAATCGAAATTCCATCGAAACAACCCCCTGAATGATCCCTCTAAAATGAGTAAGTACTACTCGTTTTCCTAAGCTGGAGATGCCGGGGATCGAACCCGGGGCCTTTCACATGCGAAGCGAACGCTCTACCACTGAGCTACATCCCCAAGAAGTACCGTTTTATGGCCCCAATAAAATTGCGCAATGACCTCAAATCAGGTAGAAAAGAAAATCCCCATATACCCTCTGCCTTCCTTTTTATGGACTAACCGCATTTATGTTCCTAATGCCGAGACCGATCCAAAGTCCATTGAAACCACTACCTGAATGATCCCTCTAAAATGAGTAGGTACTACTGGTTTTACTAAGCTGGAGATGCCGGGGATCGAACCCGGGGCCTTTCACATGCAAAGCGAACGCTCTACCACTGAGCTACATCCCCGAGAAGTCCCGTTTTATGGCCCCAATAAAATTGCGCAATGACCTCAATCAGGCAGAAAAGAAAATCCCCAGTTAACCGTCCATCGTGGAGTTCCTATTTCCTATTAGACTACCGCAAATTTTAATCTTCGGTGAGTATTGCGCAATCCTACCTGAAACCATTGATAAGTAGAATTCAGGGCGCCGAAATCGTTTATTACCGCGTATTTAGCTCTTGCGATGTTTATTTTTGAAGGACTCTCATAGAGAACTGTCAGTATCGTATGTACAGTTCGGGTAATTCACTATTTAAAATATAGCGGTTATGTTGCTATACAGTCAGCGCAAATGTCTGCGGTCAAATTTTTCAACAAGACGAATGGCCTCCCCGGTACAAAGGCGATAACCCAGTAGAATCTTCTAGTAGGGGTCTTCTACCTGGGACTGTCATTGATGGACACATTCTGAAGTAGACGCTGGGGGATATGCTTTGTGACTCGGTTGACACTGATCATATTTGGATCAGTCTCAATTTCGAAATTTCGACTATAAACACAATGGCGTTAATGGTCCCGTTCACTACTGACATGACGATTGGGAAACTATGAAAAAAAACATCGGAAAGGATATTTATGAAAATTCGCAGCCGCTACCGAAATTATGTTTATTTCACACTAATAAACATTAAGTTTTAATTTTAAAAAAAAGTAACAGTTTTGGCCTACCCGAGGTAGGCCATTTCCGCGATCTTCTGTCGTCAAAGATACGGTCTAAGCTTCTCGCCAACTTCAGTAGCCTTCAGTCAGTAAGTAGTCATAAATTGCGATAAAAAAAGTCAGACCCTTGATTTTATCGCACCCTTATTACTGTCATACACCCAGCGCCATTAACGCGGCAGCCGTATCGACAGTACCACGTCCTTGAGGCTAGTCCTCGATAGTCCGATCATTCGAAATTTGATAATTTAATGTTTTAATTCTCTTTCCGACGATTTTTACGTGATTGATGATGCAGGTCATGGAGACATTTCATAGCGGAATTTCGCGCGGAGTTAATCGACTGCACGCAGAATGTTCCCGATCAGTGGTGCACTCTGCCGGCCCCACATCAACTGCCGACAATGGCAGCCCCGTCGGGCGTACGATCGTTGAAATATATGCTGTTCAATTAAAACGAATTATATAACACTGAAACGACAGACAAAAGGCATGAGGGGGCATACAAAATTAAGAAAGAAATTATTGGAGATACCGGACAGCAATCTAATTGCGCCGGGTGGATTTTAAAGCGAGACGAATTGAACTCCTTCCACTCGCGAAGGACTGGTGAATATTACCAGCGTTTCGGTGAAACTCTTAGCATTGAATAACTTGCCGAGAGCTGAGGCATTACTTATACCTTAAGCTACACGACCGTGGGAGGATGTGAGGGGGCGGAAGCCGAAGGAAGGACTATTACATCCTACGGCGGGATATCGCACGAGTGTATAAGGATACTGAAGAATATAGTATGATAGTAAGAGTTAGAGATATTATTTTTACTTGTAGATGCTAAACTGTTATGCTTAGGAACTAATCTATTGCCAAGTCCTGAAGCTCTTCTTCAGGGACACTTCTATCAGGACGAAACCTGGATTGACTATTTTGTTAATATATTTAGTTGTTTTTATAGTTCTCCGCTTTGCCAAATACTGCTCTCAATACTGCCCGGAAACTGTCTCTTTAGCCTTAAAGTTCATAAGTTCATAGTCTCTTCTTGTAGGCACATATGAAAGTCCCTCTCTCAATACAGTCCTGCGACTGGTTCCTTAAACTTTACTTAGGAATTAATCCATTACCAAGTCCTGAGGATCTTCTTCAGGGACACTTCTATCAGGACGAAACCTGGATTGACTATTTTGTTAATATATTTAGTTGTTTTTATAGTTCTCCGCTTTGCCAAATACTGCTCTCGATACTGCCTGAAAACTGTCTCTTTATTCTTAAAGTTCATAAAGTTCATAGTCTCTTCTGGTAGGCATACGTGAAAGTCCCTCTCTCAATACAGTCCTGCGACTGGTTCCTTAAACTTTACTTAGGAACTAATCTATTACCAACTCCTGAGGATCGTCTTCATCAGGACGAAACCTGGATTGACTATTTTGTTAATATATTTAGTTGTTTTTATAGTTCTCCGCTTTGCCAAATACTGCCTGGTAACTGTATCTTTAGCCTTAAAGTCCTGCGACTGGTTCCTTAAACTTTACTTAGGAACTAATCTATTCCTATCAAGTCCTCATCTTCAGGCACACTTCTGTCGGGACGAAACCTCGCGCTAGGGGAAAATTCTTCGTGGCAATCGTCCGGAGATAAGTGGAAATTTGAAAACCGTTCCTGTCTCCGGCCACGGTCGGGACCGAATTTCGAAACGTCTTTTTAGTTAATGGTAAAGAGGTTTGAGGACAGCGGTTAGGAGGACGTGGGTCGGGCGCGTGGACCAACGCTTAAGAGAGAGAGAGAGAGAGAGAGAGAGAGAGGGAGAGGGAAGAACAATGCCTTGAGCCGCGTCACGGGAGGCCCTCCCTCCCTCCCGCATTAGGGAAGACAGAGTGACGAAATGGTCCAGTTAATAATAAAGGTCCGAGCTTTAAAATTACACGTTAAAGGCTGGGACAGGGCCGGCCTGTAATCTCGTAGAGTGCCGACCCGAGGAGGGATAGAGGGATGGGAGGATGGAGGGGCACACTCTGGGCAGAGAGAGAGAGAGAGGGAGAGAAGCGAGAGAGAGAGAGAGAGAGAGAGAGAGAGAGAGAGAGGGAGAGAGGGGAGAGAGGAGATCGGCCGGTACGATACCGGAGCCAACATTTTATATTTCTCAAACAATATATTTATCGACTAATGCCGAGGTATCTCTCAGTACCACAATTCCGTTTTGGCCTCCTTCAACTAACCTTCTACTCTCCTATAGACCGGTCATTTTCCCAATACTCCGTTCGTACATTTCCCCCATCCGAAGCCGGTCATTTCAGATTGATTCATTCCGCCCTCCTCCCACCCCCCGGCTTTTTAGTGGGTGTCAAAGGGTGTGTACCCTTAAGGACGTAATATCGTAATCGTTCCCGTTTATAGGCCGCAGGATCAAAAACCAGAGTATCGTCTATAAGTATATTGGGCGCCGAAAAGATCTTACTTACGGGGGGAAATACCAATAAATTGTATCGATGAGGACCTCGTTTTTTGCCTCAGCTTTTCGCTCACTGTCTCCCGAAGATTCGATTGAGAAGATCTCAGAAGGAATAGAAATTAGTTCGGAAGTTTAAATAACCGAACAATTTCACAAAGTGCCCGCCAGAAAAAAAAAACTACCCTCAAGCCCACAATACTCGTGACTGTAATTGTACCGTGTTACGGGGTGAGTATTCACGCTCTAGCATTCCGTTAATGATATAGCGGGACGAATAGGGACCGGATAATTACTAAATCACCCCCTTGTCCCAGTTTCAATAATTCTCTGTCAAGTAATTAATTAGCTAAACGCGGAGTGTAGGCAATTTTTTACGCCCCAGGCGAGAATCAAACTAAAAAAGCGAGCCTTTATTTTATGCGACATCAACCTTTAACATTTACATTTGAAATTAATGCGTCGTTGTAATTCATTTTTAAAATTCTGTCATGGAATCCTCCCAATACAGTCTTACTATACAGAAATCGGGTTCGGTCAAACTATCGAAAATCGACCGAATTTTGTAGATTTCCTATGTTTCTGTCTCCTCTCGCCGGTTTTAGTCTTTTGCTCGCCGTCTTCAGTAGCGCCGTATTACGACCCATCGCAGACCACAAAACAGGCATGCTAACCGAATTGCAATTGTACTACAGTCAGTATGTATATATTACTGTTTCCGTACTGTCCAGAGGTACATTATACGCCTTGCAGAGACTGTAACAGTACAGGACTAAACTGTAAATCGTTACGGCCTACAGTGTATATCCGAACGTTTTGAGTTGGTAGTGCCGTCCCGCACGAAAATTTTAATTACTTCCCGACACATTTTTATAATTGAATTCGAGCTAATTCTGCGAATATTCGAACATTAACGTCGCCTCAATTACTGTTCAAATATAGAAAGAAAAAAAATTCCTTTTTGTGTGAAAACCCGGTGTAAAATGTACGCCGAATAAAATTAATGGGGAATTAAGCGGCAGAAAATTATGTTCTCTTTCCTCCTCGATGTGTGGCAAATTCGTTTTATACACTCTCCCTTTTTCCCTTTTTCTTCTTGCGAAGGTCGTCCCAAGTTTCGTTAATGGCTCCGTTGATCCGGCCCTATTGACACACGATGACTTGGTTTTTGAACGCATGCGATAAATCTGGATAAATACAAAAGAATTGATTAAAAGTGGGATGAATAACGAAAAGGAAACGGACGAGCGAACGAAACCGAGTGAAAGAATCCGAGGAAATGCAGATACTGTAGATTTGTTATACCGCCAGACCGGTTTCGGCCGCTCGCCATCTTCAGTAGCGGTGTTCGGCACTTCGGACGTTTTTCGGGCGTCTTCACTGCACTGAGAACTGTGACTTGCACTGACCGCAGTCACAGAACGTGGCAAAGCGACTAACGCCGCGCTACTGAAGATGGCGAGCAGCCGAAACCGATCTAGCAAAAGACCGAAACCGCAGCGAGAGGAGACACACGAAATCTACGGTATTCCAACCGCTCGCAGATCACAAAAGGGGTATGTTAAATGTAGATACTATTTTTTGAGCTTTCAGGTTTGAAATTCTGTAAATTGACTCCATTTCATTAATAGAAATAAAAACAGTCCGAATCGATACATTTCTATCGACAACAGACATATTGCGGATGCTCTCTAGAATTTTTGTAATTGTTGAAATCTTCATTGAAATTCCGAACATTTTCAGTTAAAAATTCAAAAGAAGTAAAGTAAATTAGTTTAACATACCTGTTTTATTGTCTACGAGGGGTTGGAATACCGTAGATTTGTTGTGTTTCTGTCAAATCCCGCCGGTCTGGTCTTTTGCTAGACCTGTTTCGTCCGCTCGCCGTCTTCAGTAGTGCGGTGTCAGTCACTTTGGTTAAAGTAAATTTGTTGAAAATCCTCCCTGTATTGTCAGGGCCCTGAATTACAAAGGGGTTCAAAGGGCAATTAAGAAATTTTCCGGCAATTAGAGAAAATCGATCGGACGAGAAGAAGAAGATCCAGAATAAACTCAAATACGCACCATTTCAAGTTTCAAATCTTCTTATGCCGCTATTGTTCAAAATAGATTCATATCGGGAGAAAGAGAAACGCGAAAATCTTCAATAACATATATATGATAACAGATATGAACGACGTTGCTTGCCCTCAAGATCGCTTAACAGAACAGGACTGAAAATTATCCTTGAACAACTACAGATGATACTGACGTCAGTATCACAAAAGAATACGTTGAAAACTGAGATAGAAATTTTATTTCTCACGCTAAAATCCACGATTATATTGGGTCGGCAACTAAGTCATTGCGGGTTTCGTCGCTGGATGGAAACGGCGCTATTTGTATTTTTACGCGCGTTTACGCATCTTCAAACCTATATAGAGTATATTCTGAATGTTTATTACACGCGCCAACTATTCGTCGTGCGTGCCAAAAAATGCACGACATAAGAATCCGCAATTATTTAGTTGCCGACCCAATATAGTATTCGTTTGCAATCAAGTGTTAATAACCGTTGAAAGTGTCTTGAAATTGCCCGCACTTTATAGATTTTTAAACGGTCGTTTTACCTCCAGATTAATTAATATTTACGATATATTCGGATTGACGGGTAAGCCGTTTTGTGCGGCCACAAAACCCACAGTTCTAGTTTTCGCGACAGAGTTATTTATCTTAAATTGAAAATGGACAGCGAAAAATGTCTCCGCAATAAATAATTGTCGACGGAGACGGACCGAGGCTTTGTACGGCCGTAAAGGAACACATTGGAGAACGCGTAATCTCTGTGTAATGGGGGATTTATTACGCTTATCAGACTCGGGCCCGGTTTTATAAATATCCGAAGCGGTTCCGCGGCCAACGGGGGGGGGGGGAAATATCCGTTTTTCCGCTCGTTTTCTCTCGGCTTTGATTTCACAGTACAAACACAGTCTATCCAGTGGATATCCAGGAAAATATCGTCTGGAATTTCGGCATTTTTCCGAGTTTTCCTCCTATCCGAAAATCCCTGAGTGGCTGTCCCAATTAATAGTTCCGAAACGTCGGAAGATGCAGACTGTCAATTACAGACAATGGCGGTTTAAAACAATCGTATTAACTGTATTACTCTACTGTAGCTGAAAATAACATTAACATTAAAATTTTAAATTTTACTTTATCTACAATCTTACAGATATATTTCTATACAAACGAAAGTTTAATTGAGTATAAACGATACGGCCGAAAATTTCGTAGTAATTAATAAAAATATTTATTGTTGCCAGACAGTTTTTTTTGGCAACGTAACAGAACCAAGAAATCGGTCACTGGTTTCGCTATATACGCACTTCACTGATTCTTAGAAATTTAATTAAAAATCTCTATGATTCTGTACCGTAATAATACTGTAAAATACTGAATATTAAATATGAGAATGACCATATTTGCAGAGTTAAAGTACCTATGGTTCATAGTAGGTGTTTTCAATTGGTTGTTGTACAAATACTGTTACAGTCCACCGCGTAATTCATCAATTTTTTTTTTGTTTCCCTCGCTGATTCGGTCCTCTGCTAGACCGGTTTCGGCCGTTCGCCGTCTTCAGTAGCGTGAGTCACACGAGCGCTGATCTGTTCGATATTTTTCGTCCTCGTTTCGTCGTCTTTCTCGCAGGTAATTTGCCCTTTTCGGATTTTCGTAGCGTAGCGTAAACTGTTATATTTTTTTTTTTGGTCCCAAAACCGACCCGAAATTAGTCGGCGGTCCCGAAATAGTACTCCAGGTGGTATTACGGACCGGAAATGCGACTGATTGGCGCGTTTTCACGCTTTTCCCGGCCGATGAAAACCACCCCGAGCGGTCCGCGGGGTGACGGGGGTGGGGCTCTCAGGTACCCCGGGGGTGGGAGAAGGAGGCGTGTACCCGGCCGGATATCGGCGTCCTCCCATTCGGCGTCCAGGGCGGTACGTGTTCGGCCAATGGGAGAAGGCGGAGGCGTGTCCTCGCGAGGGGCCGGCGGGGCCTCAGGACCGAGACCTCAGTGACCACTCTCGGCTCCCCCAAGTTACAACGGTCCTTGCGTGCGTTCATCCTCCACCCCCTTCTCCCGGTTCGTTACTGTGCATTAGTAAAAAAATCGGTAAATTTTTTTCAACACCCGCCTAGGGCCTAGGGGTTGTTCTTCAGTGACGAGTGAGACGAGAGGACCGCGACGTACCAACCAGCGATGGCCGTATCCACCCTCAACATGGCACCGTATTTCACTGGCTACCCCTTTCAAGGTAGGAATTCTCTTTTTAAAACCTCAAAAAACACCCAATGGCAATCTAACGTATTGCCGAGAAATACAAAAATTCGGTGTAATTGTCAACTCACTTCCGCCCAACACCTTCGGGATTCCGAGGACCCTCTGTTAGTCCGAGATTCGTTAAAATCTGTAAGAGTGAGAATCGGCACAATCCCGCTAATCCTTTGATCAACAAATTTTTGGAAAACCTCTCCCGAAACCGACTAAACGAAGTATCGAAGCGTGTACACGAAAGAGGGATAACGGAGCAATTAGGTTTCGATATCGAAACCCCGATATTGATTCGCGTTAACGCGACGACGTTCAGAACCATAATTCGTCTCATCTAGACCGGTTTCGATTTACCCCGTCGTCAGTAGCGTTCCACACAGCGAGTTAATTGAAAAACTGCCTGTTGGGACAGTGCGAGGTGACAAGCGTCACGACCCGAACCGCGAAAAGAACGCTTTGAAGTCCGAAAAAACGTTTAAAAATTTGAAATATTTGACTTCCGCAATTTGCACCTGAACAACTGTAGGCCGGTGAGATTTTCGAAATAGAAATCTGTAAAATAGGGACATTTTTGTTTGAAGATACAGTCCGCTTGTCGCAGAAAATGTATCCGGAATTACTGAAACAAGTCTTCTGAAAGTAGGTAAAGTAATGACCTGACGAAGTTGTGTAATTAATTTTAACATTCTAATTAACCGAGATCATGTGTACGATAACTTCGGCGTGACATTTAGCATTTTACAACGAGGCTCATTCCAGTTGAATCCAAATCTCGTTCATCTCGATTATAAATAGATAGCGGCAAATTGAAATTAACATTTAGTCAAATTGAGATATCAAATTTCAACGTAAAAGAGACCGGCCCCTAACAATTAGTTTTTCTGCGATATTAAACAAGGCGATTTTAATAATTTTAAACGGGATTTTCTCCGGCAAACTCCGAATTGATTTTAACGGTGACGAGACGCCAGTTTACACTTTGTGTAATTTGTGACCGGACGCAAAAACGAATTAAACGACGACCGTTTTGTTTATTCATGATTTATACAACGGTCCCGTACTGAAATTCAAATTAATCATCGCCTCTAAACGGCACTTAATTAATTCCGCCCTCGAATAATTATAACGATAAAAGGTTTCTTATAAATTTAAATTTACATTCAAAAATTAAAAAAAAAACCATCCCATCTCTCTGTAAATGACTTCATTCGAGGGCGATTTCGGTTTTTCCAATAAATTATCGCGCAGGATATATTATCGGAGGGGCTAATTGCGGTCTTCTGAATCGGTCAATTTACTCCTGATTGGTACCTGGCCGAGAGTACAATTGAGATGTCCGTTCTGATATTTTTAGAAGCCGGTTTTTTTAATGTTTATTTACCATACAAAAAACCGTGTAATAACAGGACACCGCCCGCCTATTTGTACAAACATATTCCAACTGTACGGAGGTCCTTTGTCCTCGGACTAAGAGACTAAGTTTCCCCCGAAAACACAGTACGAAGGAGTAAAATTAGAGAATTTCTTTTTCGCCGTTTTTTCGATTCATATTTGCAACTGTCAGGTCCCACGAAAAAGTGGTTCACGTCGCCAAAAAATCTGCGCATCCGTTTTTCATCCGGATGCGCAGAAAATTGACTCATTTCGGTGGGTGGGAGTAGAAAATTAATTAATTATAAATTTCGGTACCGGCAGCTGCAGAGTCAATATCTTGCACCTTTCGACCCGCCTATAAGATATTAATTGCGGTAGGAGAGCATCAAGAAATCTGTTGGGAGGTTGGAGCCCAATGTCTCCACGGAGGGAATTGGCAGATGTCAGAAGAAGCCGGCAGGATATTCCAAAATTTTCGCTGCATCCTGCCCGCATATTTGTTTTTCTTTTTGTTTTTAAAAAATTGACCTTTTAATCGCGGCCCCGAGATGAAGGAGGAGGACGAGAGGAGGAACACCGGAGGAGCGAGGAGGGTCGCTGTTGATAAATTGCCCGGTCATTAGCGTCCGATCCGTGTGTCTTAAAATTAATATCGAATATCGGGCTTCGGGGCAATTTCCGAGAGAGAGAGAGAGAGGAGAGAGAGAGAGAGAGAGAGAGAGAGAGAGAGAGAGGGAGAGTGACTTTAACGGTGGGTCAAGCGGGAGAGCGGCTTTAATAATGATAAAAACCGGCCGTATACCCTGAACCGGGCGAAATTGTGTCCCATATGTGTACAACATATATGCGGGCTGAACGTAGGAAGATATGTCGCTCAGAGTAGCAACTCTGGACGAAGCTTCAGTGCCGAGAAACTGTCACTATTCCGTGGAGCTCTACCGACAATATTGTTGTTTCAATTGTGTTATAAAAACCCCGGTAGATATGCTTAAAAAATAACGTATACATGCGTACAAACGTACGAGATTTTTCTCCTTTATACGGCCCAGCGGACGGGCCAGATTAATGAAGATATTAGACAGGCATCGACTTCGAAACCTTTTCTTGTTTCCTTTTTTTTTCCTTCTTCCCGGGGTCCGGTCCCTATCAATCAATATCTCCTAATAGCTCTTGGAGACGTCGTCGGCAGTTTATAGAGTCGCTTCTTACCGACGTTTGTCTAGTTTGGGGGCGGAGCTTTTCGTACCAACAACTCCAATTGACTCCGATATATCTTCTTCTGAAGCTTGGGCTCAGAATCGGAACGGATCTGCAGTGAATTGACCGGTTCCTATGACAATAAAGACCTATTTATATTTATAATAAGAAGACAATTTGCCTTAATTGCTAATGAAAAAAATCACGTTTTTTTATTTGGAAAAGGTCTACATTCGCGTTTCGATTAGCTGTAACCTCTGTTTGATGACCAATATTGAAAGACTGAAATTTCATATTCTTGGACGGCACAACGTTCTCGGTGGTCGCGGCGACTTTAACGGCCGGTGAAGTCGAAACGTCGGTAGCGCCGTAGGCATCGGCGCCATTATTGGACGATCTATTATTATTTTAATTCATTATAAATTATCGCAAAACGCCGATTTTTCCGCGGTTCTAAATAACGATATAACGCGTACGCTAAAAAAAAAAAAAAACCGGTTCCGATCCGCCTTCAATTGGTCGCAAACGAGATTTTCATATCGAATTACATGGCGCCACAATTTACCGTAATTGCGCCAATTTTTATTCGGACCGGCGGTAATGCAGTTACTTCGGACCTATTTAATAGTTGTTTATAAAAATATATAATATATATTTACGTTTCAGTACGAGTCTAAACTCTTATCAATTACAACTGATATTGATATTACTTTATTATTATTTATATGGACAAGCTGTTACGCTGTGATTGCAAACGCTATTAGGGCGATGTAATCGGTAGGCTACTAATCTAATAAATTCCTATTATATATATATATATATATATATATATATATATATATATATATATATATATAGAGGCAGAAATATTCCCAGGAATTCCCTGTTATATGCCTGTGATATGCCCCTCTGTGGCAGGTTAAAAAAAAGGTAGGATATATTCACATCATATCTCTCCACTGTCAGAGGATATTAGTGGTAAATGCCTCTTGAGCGCAGGTAGCCCACCGGCCATCGCCCAAAGCGGCCCCAACATGTTCGGGAAATAAACTCCGTTTCGTTCTGGACGATTCGATTCCGTGCCCGGCTATTTTTTTTATAGTTTAATGTTCAATACGACCGTGGATCGAGCGGGGAAGAATAACGGAATGGAATTTAATGAAGGCAAATTCCTCACGTCCGTCGAAATTACCGGTACGGCGATAACGTTCATGATTTTCTCCTCTCGATCGCCGGTTCATTTTGTCTACCGACGGTGGGAGATAGTAGATCTATGCGAAAACTGTCCACAGAATTTTTTACTAAGCGTAGATTTCGCGTCCTTCCGTCTCCTCTCGCCGTTTCGGCCTTTCGCCGTCTTCAGTAGCGGCATCCTGCCGGGCGGCCGGAACACTATTCGGAACTATTTTTCAGTTTAGAAAACTGTTTTGTCGTCTTTCGCCAGACCGGTTTCGGCCATCATCAGTGGCGCGGTGTTCCAGAACTATTGTACGTTTTGTCGTCTTTCGCCGGACCGGTTTCGGCCATCTTCAGTGGCGCGGTGTTCGTCACTTCGGCACTTCGGGTGTTTTTCCCAGTGCTGTCTTCAGACCGGCATTATACCTTTATACCATTACTTCGGAAGTCGAACTCTTCGTTCTCGCCCCCAGCGAATTTCTCGTTCGCGACCGATGTACAAAATTTTACAAATTTCTGCCGATAATATAAATCATTATTGTGTATTGTGACCGACCGGATTGTTTGTTGTCACTACACGTCTTGTCGTATTTTTTCCCACGGACTGAAGTCGGAAGAAGAAGAATGACCGCCCTCCCCCTCCCCCCCTAAAGGTAAGGGTGGACCGAGCGGTGCCTCCTTCGGTGCCGAGGGTCCTCTCCCGACCGCCGTGTACAAGGACCCCCGGTGATACCCTCTGTGATGCTGGCCGCCCGCCATCGCGCACACGCGCGCAATAAGACCCCTGTCTGACGCGCACACGCGCCATCACACGTAGACGCGCCCATCATACACTGTCCAATGTGAACTAATCACTGCCTCCTCCTCCTCCTCCTCCTCCTCCTCCTCCTTTCCAGGTCCACAAATTGATTTATAACGTTTTCCTCCTCGTCTTCAGGTACCGCAGAGTCAACTGACCCGTCTGTCGGAACTGTGGGTGAGGGCCCCCATTTCGGTTCAAGCCGGTTCATTTACACCGCCGCCACTTGAATATTTCTCTTCTGCCCCCCGAGCATCTCTAATTGCGGCCATTAACCGGCCCTACCGTCAAAATTTTACCTACATCGAAGTTGTTTCCTCCGATCGGCCGTAGAACTCACCGTTTGCTGTAACTGTACGCGTTTCATGCCGTAAAAGTGCCACCGTTCGGTCAACGCCGGTATAATTAAGAAGATTGTATAGGGCGTCCCAAAATTGACGCGAGATTTTAAAACGAACCGCGGCCGCCGAACTCTCATTATTTTTGTGTTCAACAATGAAAACCCCATTTGTACTGACCCCAAACTATCGGCTGTAAAAATTGTTTTTCTTAATAGTGTCGCCAACTTGAAGAATGGTGGCGAATTCAAATATTGCGTTAATTTTGGGACAACCTATACAATAAAGAAAAACTATAATGTGTTACACGTCGCAGTATCGATTAAGTTCCACATCTCCCGCAAAATTTTCTAGTCTGATATCTAAATTTTGATCTCACTACTTTAATGTCACACACCGTTTTGTAGATTAAGTTCTACGCCTTCAGAAAATTCTCTTAGGTCATAAAATTTTTCACTTAGTCCCGGCAAAACGATTCCTGAGTTTTTACGAAGAAAAACTCTTCTAATCCTTCGATAAAATCCTCCGAAAAAAACTGTCGAGGAACAATTCCGTTAATTGTTGACGAAAGCATATTTGTCCGATTCAAAAATTCAGTCTAGAAGAGTCGTATTTTCGGTCCGCGAATACCACAATTATATATTAATATTAATTATAGGACCAGTTGTATGATATAACCTTTTATGTCTTCCGTTAATTTAAGATCGAAATCAATTTTCATTGTTGTTTCACCGAACAACCGTTGGTTTATATACGGTTCCCGTTCGATCATTTGTCCCTTATTAAATATGTGTAAAACAATATGAATTGTAGCGATTACTTTGCACTCGGAAAAATGAAAATTTTTTAGGTATTCAGTATTTTTTTTAGTATATCAGAATTCAAAAATCCGAATCCTTCCGCGTTAGGCCATTGCTATGCATTGAGACTGCCAGTATTCGATAGCTGAATTATGTACGGATTGCTACTGACGATGGCGAAAAGCCATGACCGGCTTATTTCGAAATAATCTACCGGGTAGATTAAACGACGATTTAGACTACGATATAGGCCTGTTAATTTGAAGAAAAAAAAACTGTTTATTCTGGCCAACGTCCGTTATACGGATCAAGTGAAAGGGCGGGGGCGGGGGTGTATTACCCTCGGAACACGGAAATTGTAGACTGAAACCCGTTTATTAGAATCGCAATCTTCGGCATCGATCGTGTGCAGATAAAGATCTGGACAAATGTCCTATCAGCGCCTACCTCCAGTCTTGCAGAGAGGTACGGCCCGGAACCAATTTAGAACCGATTTATTTGGGCCGGACGGTAAGCCGAATGAATTACAGTGAACAATTTTTAGTTGTGCAGTTGAGAAAATAAAATTTTCAAAAATTTCAAAACTCTTTGTATGTAATCGAAAGTAAGAAAGGAAAATTTCGGGGACTTGCCCCGTCCCTTGAGACCTCAAATTAAAAATATACATCAATCATTTCAGATATATAAACTATGCTTTCAAAACTGTTAAATCTTAAAGTCTAAAATTCTGTTAGATCGAAAGTTTTTTGGCTACAAAACACTTGCGACAAGGTCCGATAGTAGGGGTCGAACTTTGCTTTCCGCTCTCGCAAAAATACTTTTCACAGAAGATAAATTTACGGAAATAATATATATATATGTATCGAATCGATATATGAAAGGATAAATTAAATAAGTCCGGTGAAAATCGCAAAAGGAAAATCTATTTTGACTATAATTCCGTATGTCCACTGTACATTTTTCTTCTTGTCCTGTTACTATATCTGATATCTGTTAAGTAACGATATAACACATTGTGAGTATGATTTTGAGACTTATAATCTTGGAGTTGAAAATTCCGTCAGATTCAAATTGCTTCTGGAACTTTTTTTTTGGCCGACTCTAGACACTTGGGAAAAAGGTTGGCGGGTTCGAAATTTATTTTTCGAAATATTTTTTCACAGAAAATACACTATACGGGTATGGACAAGTGAAAAAGGAAAACGTAGAAAAAAAAAGAATTTATAGAGTGTACCTCCCGTACATTTCAGTTCATCGTTGTTCGCCCGCATTGCGTAAAACTGAAAATTGGGGCCCGTTTCCGAAACTGTAGCAATTATTTCCCCCTTCGGAAAAAATAATATATATATATATATATATATATATATATATCGGATGGCTGAATAAAAATAAAAACGGTTTCCAATAATCGATATCCGCTTTTATCCTGGGAATGCGGAGGGACAGCGGGGAGTTCCGGGCTATCTCTCACGTCCATCATATTTGCCAATACTTTTAAAAGGGAGAAAATAAAACTAAAAAAAAACCTGATGAAAAAAGGAAAAATGAGGTCGTACTAATCGTTCTTGCGGTACGCCTCCTGACTAATTAATTTTCACCCATAAAGGCAATTTCGGCTCTATCCATCCAGAAGAAGAAGTTTTATTAAGATCCTACGAGGGGCCTTTTCTTATATATATATATATATTTTTTTTTCATATTTTCCTATCCCACACTTTAGATCACTATCGGCCGGTTTTTAATACTAAATATAAACAAGAAAATTCGTTACGGACAGAAAAAAAAAGAATGGTTACACCTGCCCGTCTCGTCGAAACGGTGAACGCGGCGTTTACGATATTTGAAAGTGCATCTGAACACATTTTTCAGGGACGAAATGATTTCCCTCTTAAATACTTTATTAGCCCGAGAAATAGCCATTCTCATAAAAATTGGAAAAAAAAAAAACACGGCGGTAATAATATTACAGATCGTAACATAAGAATTAGTCTAATTGAAACGTTACTTTCGATATTACACGAACGGGAAATTTTTTCCGCCTCTAAATTGACATTTACATTATTCGAAAGTTCAATCGCCTTTTTACGCGGTATAAATATATAAATATACCTGAAAATATCGGTCAAAATAAATCTTAAGTAAATTTCAGAACACGGACTCTGGTCGATATTATTTTGCGATAAATATTGTAATTTGAAGGGAATATTTTTTCGAAAATTGTCTATATCCAAGCATTAGACATTAAATATTACCGTAGGTTTGTGGTGTTTCCGTCTGCTCTCGCCGGTTCGGTCTTTTGCTAGACCGGTTTCGGCCGCTCGCCCCATCTTCAGTTAGCCACTGTTGTGTAAGTGACAGTGACAGTGCAGTGATGATGACGTTCAGAAGAGCGCCGAAAGTCACTGACACACCGCTACTGAAGATGGGGCGAGCGGCCGAAACCGGTCTAGCGAAAGAGAGAAACGCCACGAACCTATTTCAACCCCTCGCGGACCACAAAACAGGTATGTTAAACTATAAAATATCACAGTTTATCTGGAATTATTAATTCAATTTATGAGACCAAAGGTATCTAATAGATTCGATGATTAAGTTTCACATTATAAACCTTTTTATATTGATGGTCTTTCGAATACATTCCCAATTATTTATCCCGATTCCAGTGTTGTTGTTTATTCGACTGTCGGTCGAGGCGATTACTCCGGGGAAAATGAATTTTCCCCGCCGCAAAAAAGGTCCCGGTATTCGAGAATTAATCTCTGAAAAGTGTACACTTATCCCCGCAGCGGGGGTAGAGATAATAAAGCGACATTTCAAAAAGATTACATTCCTGTAATAAGAAGATTTGTCCTTTTGTTGTTGTTAATCCTTCTGGCTCCCGCTGGATGTTTGCCCACTCCCGGGTCGGATTTATACAGAAAGACTGTATATGACAGGGTATGAAAAATTTCTAGTTTTTTACTTTTGAACAATAACAAGCTATTACGGCGATTTTTAATTCAGATTTTGGACCCTGGATTTAAGCATTACCGGATGATATTACCGACAAAACAATAATTTAAACCGTGTTCTGGACGTTGGACTGTTTGGATGGCGAAAATCCGAAACCAAATGTGTAATATGAAACCTCTTCACGTTATCACAGCTTGAGACACGTATATCAGTCAGTTTACGCTATTTTTATTTATAATTTATATTGAAATAGAAAACATATGTCTCCTAAACAGAAGCCCGAAAACTAAGAGGCAACTTGATCTAAACTTAAATTCCAAAGAAAGGGTAAGAAAGTGGGCTTCTCCTCGGGACAATAAAAAAATTAGAAAACAATAATAAATAACGTAGATTTCCTGAGTTTCCGTCTCCCCACGAAATCTACGGTATTCCAACCCCTCGCAGACCACAGAAATATTCTAAAATAATAAATAAATAAGAGGAAGCTTATTAATTCATAGAGCTTAATAGCGTTTAAAATAAAATATTCTCGGACTATTGAACACGACAGGAGTGACCTATTAACAAAATAAGGATGTTTGGAGTAAATAATTTTCTTAATCCGAACGAGGCATTACAGTTTGTAAAAAAAGTAATTTATTTAAAAAAGATATGGTTCCTCTTTTGTACGTTAGTGGACTGAAATTCTTGCAGTGTCCATTCTGTTTTAGCTTGAAATTTTAAATTTTTGACGGTGGATCCGTAACGCTCCCCTCCCCCCGCCCCAGGGCGGGGTGATTTATTTGGTATTCTCGAAATATTCATTCAAAAACCGCCCCCCCCGCACACCGATTGTGGCCTGGCCGGCTTCTGAAAGTGTCGCAGGCCGCCATTGTCCGGGGACGGTAAAAGGTAGGGCTTACCCTTATTTACGGCCGGTCACCGATTATTCGCGCCTGTCGTCGGTAAAACTGTCGGCCGGCGAACGTACAGAATCGATTACCGGAATTGTTTGAGAAAATCTCTCGGAGAGAAAAGTGAAAATTCAGCTTGAGGGTTGGGGAAAACAAAAGTGGGAAAAGTGGGGTCCTGGCGTGAGAACGGGGGTGGTTTCTGAGGCTAATTTTTGAGGAGTGTCCTTTGAAAGGACCCCTCTGAAAAGAGGTGTCCTTCGCCCCCCGCCCCAACGAAGGAACCCCCCGGGGTTGAGGGTTCTGTCCGCCCTATCAAAACACCATCTTTCACTCGGCCACGATGATAATTTGTTGATTTTCGGCCGCTCCAACCCGTAATTAACTCCATTCAGTTTTTTTTTTTTTAACAGCGGTAATCTAATCGATATCGTCGGCCATCAGAAGAAAAAGTGTTATTAACAGAGAGGGCTCTCTAATTATAGTTCATGAAATTTGACCCAATTTTCACTCGCGGGCCCTTAGAGATTTCGGGGCGTCAATTGTGGGCTCTAATAATTTTCTCGTATCAAATATAATTACAACACTTCGGCAAATAAGAAATAGAGCCATCACACTCTAAATACATATATGTACACAGAATTCAATTAATTCAGAATAATTAATATTAAATTTTTTTGGGAAAATACCACATAGGTGTAATCGGCCATACAACGGCAGCGTTTCAATAAAAAATTCCAGTTTTGCCTGTTTTTTAAAAAATGCAACAGGTATATATAAAATGTTAGAAAACTGAAACTGGATAGGAAAACTACAAAAGAAAATTCTGTAGCTTGAAATTTTAATTTCGACAACAATTTTTTAACAACTTCTGAATAGCCGTGTTTTTAAGTAACTAAAAAATGTTTATTGTAAACTAGTAATATTTTTATTGATTTATAGTGACCGTTGATTCATTATTCAAAACATAAAAGTTACGTCGCCTTGTATATCTGTTCCGAATACAGTTTTGTGTCCATAGATTTGATGTGTGTTTCTGTCCCCTCTCTCGCCGGTTTGGTCTTTTGCTAGACCGGTTTCGGCTGCTCGCCATATTCAGCGGGCGGTGTCAGTCACTTTGGATGTTTTTGGGGCATCCCCACTTATACTGTGACGCAGCCTAAACCGGTCTAGCAAAAGAGCAGACCGGCGGGAGGAGACAGAAACCAAACAAATCTACGGTATTCCAACCCCTCGCAGACCACAAAACGGGTATGTTAAATTTTTTTGTCCGTGTTTGTAAAAAAACATGTCTCACTATTATGTATTTTAAAATTGCCAATAATTTACCGGTTTCGTCGTGTAAATATTACCGAGTTATCTGTAAATTAGAAATATTCGGTAAATTTTCAATTACCAGTTGCTGTATAAGTGTCCGAATTCCTGTGTTGGGCGGGTTGTGGAAGTGGCCAAAATTGAATATAAGTTTCGGATTTTCGGCTAATCACAGACTCGGGCCTGTTATTGATGATAAGGATCGTTCGTAGGTTCGGAGGCAAACCCGGAATTATTATTAAATTATTATTAAAAATTATTATTAAATAGTATGCCGCCGAGACGCCGCCTCCTGGACTACCTGGAGAATCGGCTATCCCTCTCTCCCTCCCTCCCTCCATCCCTCTATCTCTCCCTCTCTCTCTCTCTCTCTCTCTCTCTCTCTCTCTCTCTCTCCCTCTCTCTCTCTCTCTCTCTCTCTCTCTCTCTCTCTCTCTCTACACCTGTTCCAGTAACGCACTTGGCGCGTGACGCGTTATCCGGAAAAATACCCGGCGGAATCGAAACCGGCCAGCTCTGTAATTAAATGCAAATTGGCGGCCCGTGGCCTATTGGCCGGCGGTCGGAGATCGAGGCGTGGCCCGAAACAACAACTCCATCAATATCAATATCAACCTGTTCTGTCGTTGCCCACTTCGACAACACTGTGTTGTTTGAAGAACACGAACAACAGTTCTGTACGGCCTAATAAAAAGAAAGAAAAACGAGCTCGTGAAACCCACACAAAACCGAAGTGAAACTTTTATAATGGTGATTTTATAGACTTAAATTAAGAGAATGACAGATCGAGATCTTTGAAAATAATTATCGAATAAAAAAAAATCTAATTTAAAAAAATGTAATTAATCATCGAAGGAGAAATCTATAATTCATTGTATTTTAGAATAATAGTTTTGTGGCCTGCGAGGGGTTGGAATACCGTAGATTTCGTGGGTTTGAGAGGAGGCAGAAATTCACGAAATCTACGTCATTTATTATTGTTTTCCGAGTGTTTTATTGTCTCGAGGAGAACCCCACTTTTTCACCCTTTCTTCGCAATTTTAGTTCAGATCAAGTGGCCACTCACTTTTCGGGGGCTTCTGTGAGGAACGTCCAGTATTTTAGGAACACACACGTTTTCTATTTCAATATAAATTATAAATACAAATAGACCGGTTTCGGCCGTCCGCCGTCTCCAGTAGCGGTGTTCGCCACTTCGGCAGTTTGGTGGTTTTTTGGGCATTCTCACTGCCCACTGTCACTGTCAATTTGTTTCGAGAAAACAACGTACAACAAATCTACAATTGTTTGTATTTTAACATTTGGTTAAATATTGGCTGCGAATAGATTACGTGAAATAATAAAAAAAAATTGGGAAAGATTCGGAAATTGTTAATTATTTTAAAAACTCCCCTTCGCCGGTCATGTGTCGGTTTTTTCACCATCTTCAGTAGCATTCCGCCGGTAAATTACCCATATCGGTCGTACTGCTGGGGCTTTAATGTTTGCCTCAAGAGAAGAACCGAATTCAATCAAGAGGCCGTAAGACATTATTTCGGTCCGAAGTTTACCTAAAGCTGTTATTGGGCGCCATCTTTGTTCAGCGGCATTACTCCTTCTTCATCTTCATCTTCATTCTTCTCGGACCCCGTCGCATTCTTCGTATACCCCTGAATTGTGTTTGAGTTCGGTATCCGGGGCCCGCCGCCCCCCCCACCTGCTAATTGCCGAGGGCACAAATCGAAATCGTGTTTTCTCGGATTGAAATCGATTAAGATCCCTCTTCGGCGGTTATTTCTAAGGGTTATTTCAAGACATTGTGTTCACTGGAACTCGGCATTCGGAATTGGACTCGACTTCGGCATTTTTTTTGCGGTACAAAGTCAAATAAAAAATCCGTACCCAAAGTGTTGAAACTAATTTCGTGGGAAAAAAAAACCCTCCTCCCCCCCCCGGGGCTTAAACGCAATTAGCGTTTAAGTACAGGTCGGTCCCTCTGACGGCAAAAACAATTGAACCATTCACACGATGTACACCTAAGCGCTAAAGCCGAAACTGCCCGCATCCGGTAACGGGGGTTTTTTCCACCCCTTTTAATAACGCCCGTGTTTTTTAAATATCTTTTCGGCGCTCGCCTCGCTTATTAAATCTCTAACTGCTTTGGGGGGAATAAAACGAAATGGAAGAAAAATAATTGTTGTAACCAAAAAAAAAACAGTCAGTAGTTGTAACAACGAAATTATTGACCGAGTTGTTTGTTATATTTCATATAGGACAGGGCCGCGTGAACCAGTTGGGCGGTGTGTTCATCAACGGGCGGCCGCTGCCCAACCACATCCGGCTGAAGATAGTGGAGATGGCGGCGGCCGGAGTCAGGCCCTGCGTCATCTCCAGACAGCTGAGGGTCTCCCACGGCTGCGTCTCCAAGATACTCAACCGGTACCAGGAGACGGGCAGCATAAGGCCGGGCGTCATAGGAGGGAGCAAGCCCCGGGTGGCAACGCCCGACGTCGAAAGGAGGATAGAGCAGTACAAGAGGGATTCTCCCGGTATATTCTCCTGGGAGATCAGGGACAGGCTCATCAAGGTAAACACATAATTCATTCTTAAGCAATCATTTTTTCGGGTTAAAATTAATATAATAAACGATGCCAACTAATGTCCCGTCTTGTTATTTAGTCAATAAACGCAAACATTGTCTCTGAGTAAAACGATTCGGGACTATCACTTTTTAAAAAAAAATTTTATAAATTTGGCAGATTTCTGTAGGTTCGTGATGTTTCTGTCTCCTCTCGCCGGTTCGGTCTTTCGCCAGACCGGTTTCGGCTGCTCGCCCCATATTCAGTGGCGGTGTCAGTCACTTTGGCACTTTGGATGTTTTTTGGATGGCGTTCGGCCGAAACCGGTCTAGCAGAAGACCGAACCGGCGAGAGGACAGAAAAACATCACGAACCTACAGTATTCTTCCAACCCCTCGCAGACCACCAAACGGGTATATTAAACTGATTGGCAGATTTCGTTCCGGTTCGGTCTTTTTCTGGACCGGTTTCGGCCGCTCGCCATCTTCAGTAGCGGTGACAGTGACAATGCAGTGGGGATGCCCAAAAAAACATCCAAAGTGCCAAAAGCGACCGACACCGCTACTGTGATGGCGGCCGAAACCGGTCTAGCGAAAGACCGAACCGGCGAGAGGGTAATATTTAATGTTTAATGCTACGATATCGACAATTTTCGAAAAAACATTCTCCCCCCCAAAGTTCAATATTTATCGCATATTCTAAAATAATATCAACCGGAGTCCGTCTTCTGAAATTTACCCAGTGATTATTTCAATTCCCATAAGATTTATTCTGACCGAAATTTTCGGGAGAATTTATATATTTATACCGTGTAAAAAGGCGATTGCACTTTCAAATAATGTAAATGTCAATTGAGAGGCGGAAAAAATTTGTGAAATATCGAATCTAACGTTTCAATTAGACTGATGCTTGTGTTACGATCTGTATTATTATTACGCCGTTTTTTTCTAATTTACCAGAATGGCTATTTCTCGGGCCCTCGCAGACCACAAAACAGGTTTTTATACGCTAGAAGCCGCTAATTCTCGAACTAACGGGTAAATTAATAATTTGTTTGAGAGCGATAGTTTTGATCTGTAGTCGAGGAGTCTTAGTAGTAATTTTCGTTTCGTTTCTGTACGTTTCAGTCTTGTACGTGGGTTCCATGTCAATTTTCTGTCTAAGAGTAAAGGATTAAATTAATACAATTTCATAGATTTCTATGTGTTTCTGTCTCCTCTCGCCGGTTCGGTCTATCTCTAGACCGGTTTCGGCCGATCGCCATCCTAAGGTAGCGGTCTAGCGAAATATACGGCATTCCAACCCGTCGCAGACCACAAAACGGCTATTCTAAACTAATAGAATTTGAAAATATTCTGTAAACAGAAAATGCATTAATTCCAATTTATTTTCGTCCAGCCATAAATTTCTTCCTGTCCAAGACCACACTTTACGTCCATCCTGTAGAATCGAAAAAAATATCTGAATTTCATATTTGAACGCGAGAAAGTGACTGTTAAGAATTACCCCTGCAATTGAGTTTTCAGTAATTGCGATATTTATTGTCGCAACGGTTGGACGGAATTTGAGTGTAACAATTCATAACGTCATAAAAACCGGTGAACATTCAATGAACAGCCAAAGCTATGAAGAGCCGTTTCATAGTTCGTTCGGGAGAAAATGTATTCGGCCATTAAAATTGACCGTCTTCCTATAATTTAAGTACTATAACTAAGAGAGGGAGAGAGAGAGAGAGAGAGAGTGAGAGGGATGATGGAGGGATGGTTTGCTATTGGAAAACCACCGCCCCAGTAGTGATTTACGAGCGGTTGTAAATCGCAAAACAGACTGTATATTGTTCCACATTTCAGTCAATAGATAAACGATATCAGTATTTCTTAATTGCTGGACGAACGCACAAATATTTTTTAGTGAGAGAACCGAACGAATTACAATAAAAATGAGCAATATTTCACGGGGCTCGAAGGACACTTTTATTTCGGAACGTATTTCCGTGCAGTAGCACTATTAGTATAGCACTATTTTATAGGCACACCGACCGACCAGACGGGCGTGCGGAGCCGTATAAAAGTGATATTCAAATTTCCGACTGAAACAAACGCCCCGGACCGTATTTTTATAGCGTTATTTAAGACTATCAATCGTGTTTTTATGGCATTTCCCGAAATTCTAAATGGCCGGTTCAGATTTTGACGCTCGTAAACCGATTTAAAAGCAAAATACACTCAGTGGCAATATCCGGTTTATTTGCGAATTTTATAGATCGGTGTTGTGCGGTTCGATTGACCGATCTGAATCTCTTTAAAGTATATATTTTCTGTGCCACTAAAGACGGTATAAGTTGTGGGCTACTCCTTTTACACGGCGTCCGCCCACGCCGATATTATTCTTGTGGCCCCCGAACAAGAGCGGAAAAATGAATACAACTTCAATTCACTTTTTCTTCTTCTTCTTCTTCCTCTTCTTTTCAAAGAGCCCAACGGCCCAGTCGCGACATTTAAATGACAATGGCGCAATAAATAACCCGTGGGAGGGGGGGGTGGTTTATACGTCGGCCCAGTTTAGCCACAAATATATTGCCTTTTTATTATTTATTCTAAACGCTTCTGGTCTTGCCACCGGCGAAAGAGGTATGGCGCAATATATATAACGCATATTCGCGCTTTTTCCTCTTTTTTTCTGTTCCTATTCGGTCCCAAAGTTTCGCAACAGTCACTCAAACGTACGCGACGAATGATGTTAAGCTCTATCGCTTACCCGACTTCGGGCTTAGCGCCGGAAACAACCCCGGAAGTACACACAGAAAATGTTGTATTGATTGAATATTACTCGCGAACAAATTATTTACCTGCCTATTTTAGCCGAAGATCTGTCTTAAGAAATATCCTGTATCTTCTGTTAACTACAAGTCCTGCTATTCGGGACTGAATTTTCCGCCGTTTTCAAATTTCAACTGGTGGAAAATTTCATCGGGCCTTTTATTATCAGTCATATGATACGAGTATTAATTGTCGTTTCAAATTACGCAGGAAGGGATCTGCGACAAGAACAACGCCCCTTCCGTCAGCTCCATATCGAGGCTCCTGAGGGGCGGGCGAAGGGACGATTCGGACCCGAGGAAGAACCACTCCATCGACGGTATACTCGGTAAGTTTTAAACGTTTATTTACCAATAAATATATTCAGTATTTACAATTATACCGAAGACAGTGTTACAGTCGGTCCTAGGTCGAGCAGGAAGTCATGCACCGCTTTAATACTTCATTTCGGTAAAAAAATTTCCGTGTCCTTATCGGGCGATGAAGTATTAAATTTAAATATTAATAAAATTTATCTCAATTAAGATCTTAACATAGATATACTGGAACAATATGGCACGTGCGATTTCAGAATCCACAAAAACTTTTGAGTTTCGAACTTAGCGTTTATTTTCCTCATTAACCGCTACTAATATTATAACAAGGATCTGAGATATACCACTTGGGGAATTTTAAGAAAATTCGCCACGTTGTATATGGTGAAACGCTTGTTTCAAATAATTAGAATTCCGATAAATAATATTTGGGATATTTCTCTATACTGGGTGAACGTAATCAGTCCGGTCGAGCTTTAACTGAGCGAACTGGCACACGATACTTTGGCACGATGAAGAGGTATATAAATTATTCCAGAAGGAAAGGTTAAAGTGAATAAGTCGCCGGGCAGCGTCGAGAGAAAAACTTTCTCCAGTGCAATCCAGAAAAGATTACGAGATGTAGATTTGGTTTTTTCCGACCGCTTTTTGCCATTAAAATTACTGTAAAACTTCAAGCGAAACGTAGGCATATTACAGCGTCGCTATCGTCCATGGATGTAACTTTGGTAGAGTCGAACTTGGACTTTTCAACCGCGGCTCGAAAACGGCGTAAAGACACGAACTTAGGGGGGGGGGCGCTGTATAAAATATTGGGCAAACATTTAAACCTGTTTATAGGAACTGTGGACAGGATATTTTTGGCCGTGTGAGGGCCGAAGGCATTAGGGCCTATTAGGGCCATTAGCGGGCCCCACCACCGCCCGCTGCTTCGTATCACGCCAGCGTTATTATTTTTATTATTATTATTATTGTTGTTGCCGGGCCGCCGACAGTAACGCCCCCACTTTGGACCGCAATAAGTGGTGAAAAAAAAATCTTTTTTATTAAAGCGCACTCCCCGCCTCCGACGTTTCGGTCAAATTGATGCGATCGTGCGCCGCCGCCCCCTTTCATTATTCGCTGTTTCGCGGCCCTCCGCTAAACACTGCGCACTGCGCCCTTTACGAGCTCTATCAATAGAGCGGACATTCGGAATTGATTTCCCGGTACAGCCCAGTTTTAATCGGGAACCAAAAATCAGTTTGTTAACAGTCACTGCAACCGCCGAACCAAAATAATCTAAACTGTACTTCTCCATATCACATAGTTATCGAGTCAATAAATTACAACCGATATTCGACCCTTATAGGGCAGTGAAAGAAGCTGTAGAAGAAGTAGATTTCGTGAGTTTCTATCTCCTCTCGCCGGTTTGGTCTTCAGTAGCGGTGTTAGTCACTTCGGCACTTTCGGACGTTTTTTGGGCATCGTCACTGCAATTGTGTCACTGTCACTAATACTGTACAAGCGAGAGGAGACAGAAACACACGAAATTTACGGTAATTACGTAATTTCATAATAAAGGAAACTGAGGATGTATATCCTCGATATTCATTTCCTAAGTAATTGCGGGAATTCACCAAACAAGTGGCGTTGTACATATTTTTAAGTGCGTCAACATCTTTGCACGGATAAGATTCTTTGGATGCGTTATTATTCGGTCATTTCTGATAGATTCGGTATCAAAATTATATCGACCAGTTGAATTGTGTGTGTTTGTATAAAAAGCTAAAACACGGTGGACCAAAGTTGTACGCCGTGTACGGTGATGAAGCCTTAAAAGACGGCGTTCTGGACGTCCGATCTGGATGACCGAATCATTGATTCAGACGGCCATAGTTCAACAAAGGGACATTGCAGAGAATCTGAATGTAGCTTATACGTGAATTCCAAACCATCTACGGCTTATCTGGCCAAATTAGTTAGTTGTCAACCCAATATGTCATCAGTTCAGAGGTTGAACAAAGAACTTCACGAAACAAAAATCGACTAACTTGTGCTTCTTTTTGTCTCTCATCCCGTTAACCGATTCGTTCCTTCGGGAATGGGGCGGCGTTCACAAAGGAGGCCGCCGCGGAAATAAACATTGGGAGGACACAAACACGATACCGGTCGTCTACGGGGCCCATAGCGCATAGTAATGGGCAAATGGGAATAGGAAAGGGGCAGTTCAACGGGCAATAGTTCACCCTGTTTACGAGCCGGAGGGGCGCAGACAAGATTGGTACCCCGCCACCCCGCCACCACCTATAATTGCCCCCGGCGGGATTAATTATTTTTTTGGGGACTCGCCCGAATGAAATTTAAATATAAACGTTTTAAATATAAACGGCTTTTTTTTTAAATTATTCGGGGCCACAACCGGGAATGTTCCCATTCTAATCGATTCAACCCCCACCCCCCCCCCCCCGCAGAGCCCTTCAACGACAGTAAATCTCTCTCTCCCTCCCTCTCTCTCTCTCCTCTCTATCTCTCTTTTCGTGCACGTCCCGCCGAAGATTGAAAACCGAAAGTTCTGCTTTACACGAGGCGCTTAAACGGGAGGTCTCAGGCCAGCCAACTTAGAGGCCGAACGAACGGCCGACAACTTATAGCACCACCATTTACAACTATGCTTCGTGGCCCAAACACCGTTATTCAATTATTAAATTGGCCACCGTTTGACTTAATTAATTGATATTAATACCTGACAGGCGTTTATATTGGATCGGCAACTAAATAATTGCGGATTCTTCTCATCTCCGGGTGTGTGCACCCTAAGGGTCGTGCATTTTTCTTGTCACGCACTACGAATAGTCGGCGCGTGTAATAAACATTTCAGAATATACTCTATATAGGTTTGAAGGTGCGTAAACGTGCGTAAAAATACGAATAACGCCGTCTCCGCCTAGCGACGAAACCCGCAATGACTTAGTTGCCGACCAAATATAATCGTGGATTTTAGAATGAGAAATAAAATTTCTATCTCGGTATTCTTTTGTGATACTGACGTCAGTATCATCTGTAGTTTTTCAAGGATAATTTTTAGTTCTGTTCAATACGCGATCTTGAGGCCATGCAACGTCGTTCATATCTGTATATCATATATATGTTATTGAAGATTTTCGCGTTTCTCTTTCTCCCGATATGAATCTATTTTGAACAATAGCGGTATAACAACAGTTGAAACTTGAAATGGTCAACGTATTTGAGTTTATTCTGGATCTTCTTCTTCTCGTCCGATCGATTTTCTCTAATTGCCGGAAAATTTCTTAATTGCCCCATATAATACGTTATTATTCGGGATGAATAATTAATTCCCGAATCGGTTTACCTAATGAATAGGAGTGGAAGAAGAAGAAGAAGAAGAAGAAGTGTCCGCCGTTCACCTGCGGGGTGTTCGCACCTGGGTGGCGATACCTCCTCAATGTGACGGCTCCAGGAAATTTATTCCGGGACGGCAAAATTGCATCCCTCCATCCCTCCCTCCCTCTCCAACTCTCCCTCCCGTCTCTCCCCCTCTTTGAAAGTATTAAATCGCGATTTCATGCCGTTTATCCGAAACGGCCGTTAGGAAGAACGTTGGAGGTCCGAGGAGCGCACCGCTTTTAAGAGCGCTCCCTCAAACACCGTTTTTTAAAAACGAAATTCAAAAAAAAACAAACACCCGATACGCCGCCATTGTACGCCGTTCTCGTTCTCGGATATCAATTTTCCAGATTAATATTTGTAATTGAGATTAATCGAATTTCCGCCGTTTCCAACTCCGAGTCATTAGCCGTCATTAAAATCTATATTTACAATAGTAGGCCGTTTCAGTGTTTATTTTCCCGCCTATTAAACCGGTTTTTCTCATAATTGGACTAGCGTACAGCAACAAAAATGATAAATAATTAACACCGCGTAGTTCGACCGCGCTGAAACAGTCGAGTGAATATACATATTAATATTCGAACAATTCGGGCGATTAACTCGGCAAACTTGGTATAATTCGTGCACAGATTAAAGTTTATGAAATTCTACATTAACCCTTTCGCTACTGGGGGTGGAAATGGAGCCAAAAATGAACATTTTCTTCAGGTCGCAAACAATTGCAATGTTCTGTCATTGTCCTCTGGCACTCAAATCTATAATAATAGTTAGTCGTAATTTGGATGCGTCAGAAGATAGGAACGAAACCTGTACGCGATAAAACTGCGGTAAATTTATATAAATATTGTAAATTGCGGTATAATCGTTTTAAATTTATATAAATACTATATCGAACGTACAGGTATTACCGATTATTTTTCAACTTTTACACTATTCTCCGGTCGTAATATATTTTTAAAGATTTGCTCCATTCTAGAAAAAGATTAGAAATAATCGAAATCACTGTCCAGAAATAATTGTCCAGTGCTTTTAAATCTGGAAAGAATAGAACTGGTTTGAATTTTCAATTCCACCCCCCCCCCCCAAATCTCTGGCCTTTATTGTAGATTGATATTTCTAAAATTCAAATTTAAATTACGAAAAGTACCGCCGCGTTAATAATTCCGTTTCTGTCCGCGCCTATTTAATATGTAACGAGAGAACAGAAAACCAATCTAGAGAAACGGGAAGGGAATGCGAGAACCGGGAAGAGGGAATATACGCCATATATATTCACGAGGAGTAAGTGAGACAATTTACAAGTGGCCTCACTTTTGAATGAGGGCTAATCCCGCCGCTAGAACCGGCCCCCCCCAGTCTTTAACATTTAATATTTCATTCAACGTTAATAGTCTTCAGGGGGGGGGGAACACCGGTTAGTACCACTGGACGGTGGCCAAAAATCCGACAAAGGTAATATATTCCAATTCAAAAATGGAGCCCCAATACGCCAAGGGACGTGTTGCTATCGCGGGAACAGAATTTTCAGTTTTTTCTTCTCCTTCGTTCGCCGGCCCAGATCTCTTTTTTCTCCCCCGATTCGACGGAATTTGATAAAAAACAACCCCAGAGAGAGAGAGAGAGAGAGAGAGAGAGAGAGAGAGAGAGAGAGAGAGCGGTGGCAAAATTCACAAATTTTGAGCCGCAAATCAAACTCAACGAACAGATCTCAGAACTCCCTTTTGTGAATTGTGACAAATGCGAATTTCGACTCGAATAAATTATCCCTCCACTTTCCCTATCGCGGACTAGACCGGTTTTCGCGGTCGGGACGGTCTGGAAATGCGGCCTCGGCGCGGGCGTAAAACGTGACTTTAGCCTCATCGATACGCTTTATTTTTTTTTTCATAAATTATCCCGAATTTATTCGGATATAATTGCCTAAAGTAGCGACATTTTTACTGTAATTATTAACGTACGCGTTGAGATGGTTATTGAAGAGATGACCGAAAGCAATGCGAAAACATATCGACGTGAAAATTATCTGCGTTAAACCTTTATTAGGATTTATAAAAAAACACTTTATTTGACCCCCCCCAACAGCGACGAATTTGCTACTGAAACAAATCCATAAGGCATATTATAGAGTCTCTTACCTGAAATTATTTTTCAATAATAAAAATATTAGATGTACCCAAAAGTAATCGACAATTTGATAAGATGTATTTTGGTCTTGAGGAGTTCCTCAAGAGGGAATCGAAAATTGTCGATAATATCGGTGAATATTGAGTAGATTAATAATTAAACTTTCTTTTTTAGCAAAATAAAATGAATTCCAAAGTCAAAATGTCGATTACTTTTGGTACCCCTAATATATCTTATTAAGCAATTAGATAACAATAATAAGATAATTCTCGTGAGCAATTTTTGTTCAAATAGCGCGGTTGGCGCGTAACGCGCTTCATTTAAGCATTTTAAAAAACAATCCCAGACAATTTCAGTTTGTTTCAGTGAGTCGTAAATCGACAAAATTTAAAACGATTTTTATTAAAACTTCAAATATAACTATGCGTTTTCTTCTGATATTTTTGCTAAAATATGAAAAATTTTTGATAAAATGTAATTTTTTTCTGAAGAAAGCGGCATCAGTCTCGGTACCAAATCTTGTAGTTGACATGTTTTCATCAAGAAATATTTTTGTCGGCATTGTTCGAGCGTTATTCAAAATAAACGTTGTAGCGTGTACGAAGCATTGTTGAAACAAAAAACCTTTCATAACATTTGTAACAGTTTAACGTACCTGTTTTGTGGTCCTCGATGGGTCGGAATACCGTAGATTTCGTGTGTCCATCTTCTTCAGTAGCGGTGTTAGTCAATTCGGGGCAATTTGTACGTTGGGTCACTTGTACGGCCACCGCTACTGAAGATGGCGGGCAGCCGAAAATGGTCTAGAGAAACACACGAAATCTACAGTCGCAACAGTTGATTGTACGAGGAATAAAACAAACTATCCTTCTCGTGTCGCTTGCCAATTGTCCCTAATTTCATAATGTCGGGCCGCAGTTAGGACCTGAAATTAGATGACGTTTAGTTTCGGCCGTAATCTCCCCCCACGAAAGTGGGTAAGATTACTGCGCGGACCGAGTGGAAACGTGTATTTAATTCAGTTTTTATTGTATTAAATTTTTTAAACGCCCGGCCATTTCTGATGTTTCTCCTTTTCACGGGATATTACAGCCCCCCCCGGGGGGGGGGGGGGGGGGGAGGGTGGGAGGAGGGAATGATGATTGAAATAGACCGTCGGTGTCTTCGTGTGAGGTCCTCCTCCTCCTCCTCCTCCCCCTCCTCCGTGGGCATCTTCATCTTCAGCATCGGCTCCGATCATTAGGGTGTTCAACTTCCCCTACTCCTGGCACCCTGTTTTCTCTTCCTCTCTCTTCCCTCTCCTCTCCCTCTCTCTCTCTCTCTCTCTCTCTCCCTCCCTCCCTCTATCACTCGGCGGGCGACGATCCCTGCGGTTTTCTCTACATATTATAATTTGCTGCGAGACCTTTTCGAATGCCGTAATTATAGCGATAATCAGTAGAGAAAATGTAGCGACATTGCGGACGGAAAACCGATATTAAGACAGAACATCGCACAAATTATGGTCAACAGTAGGAGGTAACTTCAGATATAGATTTATTTCCTCACGCGGAAAAATAATCATGAAAGATATTTCACACAATTGCAGTGGTCGCGCCGGCTCTAGAAAATAGGAAATATTTTATATAGAACCAGAAAAACTGAAAATTACACCGCTACCACTTCAGATATTGATTTGTCTCCGCACGCAGAAAAATAATCATGAAAGATATTTCATAGAAAAAAAGGAAATATTGTATATAGAAACGGCGAAACTGAAAATTAAATTTTTAATACCTTACCAGGTTACAGCGCTCTGACTTTTTGAGTTTGTTTCAGTTTTGAATCCACGAAATTTGAAACGATTTTATTAAAACCTTAAATATCACTATGCGTCTTCCTCTGATTGGTGCGCCTGTAGCTAAAATATGAGAGAAGAGGGGAGAATTTTAAAAGTTTTTTGAATTATAGATATAAAATGTGAAAGCACAATACGGTCGGGGTTATATGAGAATCCCCGGCCGTTTCGGTGATGAGAGTGGATTGTGTGCGCTTCACCAGAGGCCCGGGCTCATGAATACAAACTACGGCTATTAATTCTACTAATAATAAAGGGGGGGGGGGAAAACCGTTTTCGTAATTCGTCATATACGCCCACCGCACTCTCCACTCTCTCTCTCTCTCTCTCTCTCTCTCTCTCTCTCTCTCTCTCTCTCTCCCTCTATCACTCCCTCCAGAGGAGGGATGAGGGGGGGGGAGGAACCAGATGGCGGTCCCGGGTCGCATTTATAACAAAGGCGGTCCTCTCGTTTTTCGGAGATTCTCTTTTTCATTCCCTTTCGGGGACAACCTCCAGCCGAAAAGAAGAAGAAAAAAAAAACAGATTTACGAGACGAGGCTGGAAATCGCGCCGGGAGCGGAACGTTTATATACGCTGAAGGTGAAATACGGAGACCGCTGAGAGACGCAGCGGATGAAATATGCCCTTTCTCTCTCTCTCTCTCTCTCTCTCTCTCTCTCGTATATATACTTAATGTTATACATAACATTGGGCACGAAAAATTATTTCGTACATAAAAAAATATCGGGGGATAATATCGGTCGAAACGAAATGATAACACGAGAGTCATTATCCGAATATAATATTAGTAACAATTTTTTTTTTATCTCATGGAGTGAGAAATTGTTTTAATACAAGATTTTACATGACCCACAACTTGTACTACCGTTATATGAACAGTATATAGGGGGTTCTGAAACATAAGGACGGCGAAAGATCAAATTTTTCCTTTATTATTAGGGGTGCCCAAAAGTAATCCACATTTTGACTTTGGAATTCATTTTATTTTGCTAAAAAAGAAACTTTAATTATTAATCTACTATATATATTCACCGATATTATCGACAACTCTCCAGCCACTTTTCCGGCAAATTTTCGATTCCCCTCTTGAAGAACTCCTCAAAATACATCTTATCAAATTGTCGATTAAATTGGTGGTTCGGTCTTTTGGTCCAGACCGGTTTCGGCCGTTCGCCCAAATACGAATTCGGCGAAGTACGGGTGAAATGAGGGCCGGCGCTACTGAAGGCGGCGAGTGGCCGAGAGAGAAGCCGGCCGGCGGACCGCAATAATAAGAGTTACGGCCGGAAGAATGAAACATTGTACCGACTGTTTATAAACGGCTATCGAGGTTGGGGCGGGGAGAATCTGGTAGAACGAGCGTGTAAGTGATAAAAGGGCGGTTGACTACAATTTATCATCATTAAGGCAGTTTGGTGGAGCCGGGGATGAGGCGGCGGTGGAGGAGGAGGAGGTGGAGGAGGAGGAGGTGGAGGAGGAGGAGGTGGAGGAGGAGGAGGAGGGTGGGTTGGGGAGGGGGGGTGATGATGAGACCCCTCGGGGTTTTTAGGACCCGCATCCGGGGAGGTCCCACAACACAACAACACACATAACGCCCTATAACATAACATATATCAAAGGGACGCCTTACGCACATCCCACCATTTAAATCTCTCCCGACGCTACAACTACCGTTCGTGCGCCCTCCTCCATACGACGCCGCCCCAGCGAATATCCCCGAAATGAACTGTAATAATTACATTTTCAGCCAATCCCTTTTTCAGTTTTATACAGAAAAATCGGGGATACAATGCGGGATCATTGAAAAGAATCCCCGTCTATTTTGACGGGCAAATCAGAATGATATGGAGAGAAAAAGCTTATGGAGTTCAACATGAACAAGGAGAAAGGAGAAGGAAACACAATAGTGCAAATATAATATGGGAAATAAAGTGTAGAATGATCCGATGGAACAGACTTGAGAAGAGGGCAAGGAAGGAAGATGACCCCGTAACTCGAAAAGTTTTAAAAATAATTTTCAATTTGTGTAAATATTCGCTCATCCTGCCATCGCTTGGAAATGGACCGAAATGAAGAATGAATTTTCATTTTTAATAAACCACCGTCGGCGGAATTGGTAATAAATTTCAGATCAGCGAACGAAATAATTAAAAAAATAATAGTGTCTTCGATTGTACACATCAGAATAATCACTAAACAAAATATTTACGAGACCGTTTTTAGCACATCGCTGCAACAAAGTAGTTTGCGAATTAATTCCTGTGAAACGATGTACGTAAATAGTTGGCGCAGTATAATTTTCGTGCTTATAAATTACGTTCGAAACCGAGCCGGTGATGTAAATTACCCGGCTGACGTTTTCGTGAAATTGGAGCGCGTTTCCGAATCGAACGGCCGGTTCGAAAAGGGATAATTTTTGAATTTGCGGCCGTTTAAAAATAAGAGAAAAAAAAACAGTATATCGACGATTTAACCGGCCGCCGAATGATTTACGAGCCCGACTCCAATTTATATCTTATTTGTCTCCCTAATGGCGTTTAATGATGTACGCGGTTGCGCAACACGGCTGAGTTTGGGCATCGAATTTTTTTTTACACCGAATGGGAGAGAAAACGTCTACTTTAGCCACAAAAAAGCCTCTTCTTCGGACCCCGCGCTCTGCTATAATGACCGCGTGTATTGCGCAACGGCTAGAAAGTGCGTTGCGCCAGTTTTTCGAAAAGAAGAACAAAAAAAAATTGACCCGAATATTCAAAATTCGCACGTCCGTCTCCAGTTTCGAAACGTCGGAAGAATCCCGCCGCAATAATTATTATACAAGGCGATAATTACTGACGATTCTACGTACAAAATGGCGTGCGGATTATCGAACCATCAAGTGGCGGAGAGTACCATCAATTCCTCCGTTTCTCCTGTGTAGAAAAATAAATTTAATTTATACCAATTAATTGATATTAATACCGGGGCATTCATATTATAATACAAGACAGTGTATTAGGGGTGCCCAAAATTAATTAACATTTTGATTTTGGAATTAATTTTATTTTGCTAAAAAAAAGAAATTTTAATTATTAATCTACTACATATATTCACCGATATTATCGACAACTCTCCGGCCAATTTTCCTGCAAATTTTCGATTCCCCTCGAGACCGAAATATCAAATTGTCGATTACTTTTGGACACACCTAATATTAGAGTTTTTAGGTATATATGTAGTATTCATGGGAGGTGTCGAAGCACACCATCCCCCGGTATCGTTTATGGGAGAAATTAATTTCTGTAGGTTTTAGTGGCGGTAATTCGGCGGACCAAGAGTGGATCGACTTGGAATTCCGTACATACGTTGATCTACGTGAGGTACGATCAATCCGTCTCGGCATTGACTCCGTCCGACTCAACAACAAGAAAATCCGATTTCGGAATTTCGAGTTGGGAATTTTAATTCGTTAGGCGCGAAGCTCCTATCGTGGGGGGGTTGTGGAGGGAAGACTCGTCGTTCGACACGGGATGAGAGGAGAAGTAGATGATTGATGACTCCCGGCTGAAGATGATGAGACGCGGGACCGACAGAAGAAGCAGAAGGGAAAAAGGAAAATGAATAGACGGAAAAAGAAGAAAGGCCGTTTAAGAGCAATCCCGGTTCAACTAATAACCAGATTTAAATCGTGAACAATTTATAAAGCCTCTCGGCTCCTTCCCCTCGTAGAGGACCCAATTTAGAGACCGTCTTTCGCGACCCGAACCGAAACCCCGAATTACAGAATTTATATCCTGTATTTGCATACGCGAATACATAATTATCGCATCTGGTTTCTCGCTTTCCTCTCACCTCTCCTTACTAATTTTACATATTAGTCTTCACCTGCTGAAGAATTCCGGGTACAAATATTATCGTATTTTCAAATAAGAGACGATGAATTATCTGTTTTTTCATGCTCCACTAGCAGCATTAGCGCCAGAGCGATTATCACGATTACGCGCACAGATGTTTAAACTGGCGGTCTGGAGAAACTTTCACGAATTTGAGGATGAACGACAAAAAAAGACAGATGATGTTAAGAATTATAAGACTGAAAACCGGCCCGAGTAAATATTGGCCACCGATATTTTCCTTTGGGTGGTCGATAATCCGGTCCGTCCAGGTGTGGTTCGACCGACTAATTTTAATCTACACAAGAAGAAGAACAAGAAGAAGAAGAAGGAGAAGGAGAAGAAGACGAGGAAGAGTGGTAGGAGGGTGGAGGAGGAGGAGGAGGCGGGATGCCGTATTATTGAAATTGGTCTAATGGAAACCGTTTTCGTAGGTGGGCCCACACACATTCGACCCTAATTGTTACCAAAAAAAAAAAAAAAAATAGATGAAAAAGAAAAAGTAAAGAAGGGGAAAAGAACTCATGTTAAAGGTAAAGAAAAATTCCTGTCATTTATATAACGGCAGTGTGTCTCCTCCACTAATTTCGAATATAATCGCCGGGGGGGGGAATTAAACCGGGCCGAATTTACCGACATATTTCGTTTTTTTTTTATTTTTAATTTCACTAATTGTCGACACAGAGAAATTACACAGTGCGTTCCGGGCACTATTAGACGGGCGCTGGATAACGGGATAATGGACGAAGCGCGTTCCATTGAACCGAGTCACGAAGTTTAGGCAGAAAATATCTGTTTAATCTTCTGTAAATTTCTTATTAATCCATAATATACAGACCCTCTTATAAGTCTATATTGTAGATCTAACCGGTCCCCGAAGATTCCGATGGGAAGTCCTCAATGCTCCTCGGCAGGTTTCAAATCGCCCCGGATGATCTCGACATGTTGATTAATAATAAAAATAGCGAAATTATTAATGAAATCACGATTCCTAAACTTTCATTCCCCGTGACAACTGGTGAACTACCGGTGAAATAGGTTGGGTAGTTTAGGTTGGGGGATATAATTGTCTAAGCCCTAAGGGCCCGTTCTGAGAGTGCTCGTTGTAGGAAAGAGAGAGAGAGGGATAGGTACGGGTTGAGGTTTGAGAGTGATAGGGCCGAACGACAGCTATACATCACTTGTATTACAGCCCATTTAGCAGTGTAGCGATTGTCATTGAAACTCCATCCATCACTCGGCGCCTAATTAAATAGAGGCCGACGGGACCTCCGACCCCCGGCGGTACGCCGGAGGGCGTTCACTTGGTATTATCTTCCTTTTATCCTTCCTCTCTCTCTCTCTCTTTCTTCTTTTTCTCCTCCTTTTCCTCCTTTCCACCGGCTAAAAAACCCCCGGGTAACCAAATAATAGGAGCCGGGATAAGCACCACTTATCCTCCACCCCCAAGGAGCCACTCACCAGGAAGGTCCTTGATGTTTCTTCAGAAGGAAATATCGATAAAATTAATCTATCGATCTTATCGAGTTTCGTTATCGGTCGAGCGGCATCTTAAACTTCGTAATTAAATTTTAAAATCTCGCGTAAATTAAAAAACCTCACTCCAATAGTACAAAATAGATAAATTCGCGGGATGTTGCACGAGTCATAATGTTCCGAACAATACGACCATTTTATTTTATTTTGGTTTTCTTTAATCATTGTCCTATTAACCCACTATGCTATATTAATTCTTGATAGATGCGTCAACTTTTACGAACGTTATTATTAATCATAAAAAGGAAGTGTGCGATTTGGCCCATCACATTACAGTTTTACAATAATAGAAAGAACATTTACACCGCAACTGACAAAAGTGATCCTCCTTTTGAATATTCTCTGTGAACTCTTCCACCCCGGCCGCGTCTTATTAACAATAAATGTTTAAATATAATTTTAATTATTAAATTATTTCCGTCTCTCAGGGGCCAGCAGCGGCGAAGATTCAGAGACCGAATCGGAGCCGGGAATTCCGCTGAAGAGGAAGCAGAGGAGGAGCAGGACGACGTTCACCGGCGAACAGCTGGAAGAACTGGAAAGGGCCTTCCAGAGGACCCAGTACCCGGACGTCTACACCAGGGAGGAACTTGCCCAGAAGTGAGTTCATTTCCTTCGTAAAAAAAGATGTTTAAAACTGTCGGCCGAACGAGCGATCTCCGTCGACTACTGATAACTAGTCGCAAGCGGAAACTTATATAACAATAATTTCTTAGGAATCGATGAAAAAAATATATCGTACTATTTTATTGAAGTATTTTACCGTTTTAACACGCCCAAAAAAGAAATGTTAAAAGAAACACGGACCTAATAGTAGGTGGCTGCATCAATAAATGCGTAGGTAAAGGGATTTTTAAATTTGATATTATAATAATAATTTGGAATTTTTTAAGAAAATGTCTCCTTCAAAAGCGGTATATATAAAAGAAAAATTTGTGATTTGTGAACTCGCTTATGTTACTGAGTACGGAATCAAAATTGATAATTTAGAATACCAGTTTTGTGGTCTGCGAGGGTCGGAAGTGGCTAGACCGGTTTCGGCTGTTCGCCACCTTTACGGTAGCGGCGTTGGTCAGTTTTTCGGGCATCCTCACTGCCCACTGTCACTGTCACGACTACTGAAGACGGCGAGCGGCCGGAACCGGTCTAGCAGAAGACCAGACCGGGACGAAATCTACCGGATTAATAATATTTTTAAAAAATGTAATTCGCCCCGCGAATTTTCGATCAGGTCCGAAGTGTATTATACCTTGAGGAGATCCTCACTTTCCTACTTAAAATCGTGAAGGTCTGAGTAAGAAATTTTCGAAAATCCAATTTCGAAACGTTACCCCAGTTGGACTGTATTCTAGAGCGATCTTCTAGAGTGTTCTGAGAAAGGTAAAATAATAAATTTGAATAGAAAAATATCAGCGTCCAAGCGACTCTAGGAATAGCGGGAAAGTGACCGCGAACTAATACACCGACTGTTCCTAAATTGTGGATCTTTATTGATTTATATTTGGTAGCGAATAATTAGCTGTTTAGGAGGCCGTATATTTATATATATAACAGGCCTAGTGAGAATTGGAGAGAGAGAGAGACAAAAGGAGAGAAAGGAGAACGGCTTTTCGAGATTCCATCATTGGCTAAGAATGCGGCTCCGGCGTTTTTGTTCTTGTGGACGGTGCCTTTGTGAAAATCGCCCGCGGTGTCAATTGCGTTATCGAAAATTACGAGGAGTAAAAAAAAAAAAAATAGAAAAAAAAATTAAAAAAGTTTAACGGCGCAAAATGAAGTTATCTTTCTTTCGGTCGTCCTTGCACCCTCCACCCACAATGAACTCCTTCCTGTCCGACCCCGTTAACCGAACTCTGGAACTCCCGAAAGGAATGATTTTTATTCTGTAGTGAATGTCGATACAAAAAATTATCCTTGGAAAGTCGAGAATATATATATATCTGGATAAGTCATCGAGTCCGCGAGCCGTCGTCGATTCTGACGATCGGATATCGAACTATTACCAAACTGAACACTCGGACTAATATTCAAAGTCAAATTTCGACGTTACTGGAAATTCCTCGTCTTTATGTTGGTCGTAAAGGGGGGGGGGCAACGTTTTCCGTGAAATCGTTGGAACGCTACTAAAAAAATTTCTCGATTACAACATTCATTGTACGCTGAAATATTAGTTGTACCCAAAGATAAGATGTATTTTGGTCTTGAGGAGTTCTTCAAGAGGGGAATCGAAAATTTGCCGGAAAAGTGGCCGGAGAGTTGTCGATAATATCGGTGAATATATAGTAGATTAATAATTAAAGTTTCTTTTTTAGCGAAATAAAACGAATTCCAATGTCAAAATGTTGATTACTTTCGGGTGCCCCTAATATTTCTCTCTCGCGCGCTTGTATCTCAAAATAACTAAAATTCAAAAATATAACAACACACTCGTGCAAAGTTAGGTTAGTAGCAAAGTATAACTAATATTACAGTTATTTTTTAAAAATATAGCACAATTCTCGGTTGATCGATCGTTGATTATCGAGTGTAGACGAAAATTGTCGAAAATAAGGATTAAGGATAATTAAGGATAACAAATTGAGGAAAATTTTTTAATTATCTATTAATAATCTACGCCCTGTAAATAAAACCGCGCAGGTCTAAAATCTAATATCGACGTTTTTTCGGAGATACGACCTTTTAAAAATTACAAAAATATAGTAGATTTCGGGTGTTTCTGTCTCCTCTTGCCGGTTTCGGCTGCTCGCCACCTTCAGTAGCGGTGTTAATCACTTTTGGCACTTCGGACGCCAAACGGACTTTGGATGGAAAATGTTTTTCGGGCACCTCATTAAAGTATCATAAACTTCAAACTTGATCAATTACTCCAAATGTTTTATTTCGCGGTGCGAATTAAATTTTTTTTAAATACTATAAATTTGGTAGATTTCCTGCGTGTCTATCTCATTTCGCCTGTTCGGTCTCTTGCTGGACCGGTTTCGGCCGCTCGCCATCTTCAGTAGCGGTGACAGTGGGGCAGTGAGGATGCCCGAAAAATATCCAAAGTGCCAAAAGTGACTACTGAAGATGGCGAGCGGCCGAAACCGGCGTTGAGGAGACAGAAATTATACGTTATTCCAAAACCTCGCGGACCACAGAAACAGGTACGCTGAAAATAGAGGATCCTTTTCAGGTTTCAAGTCACAAAAGTGTGCTAATGAAATTAACCCGTGAAATTCGATTATACGGACGAAAATAGGACCGTGAAAAAGGAAATCTTCTCCCTCCGTTCTCTCTCTCTCTCTCTCTCCCACTCTCTACTTCTTTTTGCTTCTCCTTCAGGGTCCTTCATTTGGGCCTCTGCGGCCGTCGGTTTATAATTCGCGTTTCATTATACCTCTCTGTTCTTGTAATTTTTGTAATCCTGCGCCTGATTTGGTGGTGGCGGGGGATTACATTTTTTGACGCGGCTTAACGCGGCGTATTTTTCTATCCTTGTGCCCAGGACGAAGTTGACGGAGGCCCGCGTCCAGGTGTGGTTCAGCAACAGGAGAGCCCGCCTCAGGAAACAGTTGAACAGCCAACAGTTGAACGCCTTCAATTCAATGTCCCTCCAGTCGGCGGCGGCCGCCTTTCCGGCCCACCACCACCACCACCACCACCACCACCAGTACACTCCGGCCCACGATCCCGCCTCCAACTTCGCCCCACAGGGTGAGTACAGACGGTAGAAAAAAATAGGTTAAAATTAGTTGAACGACACCGGAAATCTCATAAAATAAACCAGGGAGGAGTGTCCACCGTAACAGTTCTTCTGCGTTTAGTGATCGTCGTCCTTGGTTAGAGTTGCGAAACGTCGTAAAAGGACGACACCCCAGGAACGGAGGGCGAAAACCCTTCCCGCGTAAAGAAAATTCTTTCTACAGTATTAGGCGATCCAGCCGTATAAAGTAAAATTTCTCACTATAATCGACAGTTCATTCCGCCCTTGTGTATTCGGTCATGAGCGAGACAGTGCCGGATTTTATAAATCGGTATGTAGTGATCATCATCTTTGATTCATCCCTATGATGTTGAGAGTTGCGAAACGTCGTAAAAGGACGACACCCCAGGAATGGAGGGCGAAAACCCTTCCCGCGTAAAGAAAATTCTTCCTACAGTATTAGGCGATCCAGCCGTTCAGTGATAATAAAGTAAAACTTCTCACTATAATCAACAGTTCAGTGGGCGCTAGTATATTCGGTCATGAGCGTGACAATGCCGGATTTTATAAATCTGCATGCTAGTGATCATCATCCTTGATATATCCCGATGATGGTGAGAATTGCACCCCCCGGGAATGGAGGGTCCCCTGGAAATAAAGGGCGAAAACCCTTCCGACGGAATCGAAATTCTTGTAATTCTTCCTGCAGTACTACACGATCCTGCCGTTTAGTGCCAATAAAATAAAACTCTATAATAATCAACTATTCCGCACTAGTATATTTGGTCTTGGGGCTTTTCGCCATCATCGATTTTGGATATTTTCAAATAGCGTTAGGCCGTTTTAAAAATTTTTAAACTGAATTGAACGCTCCTGAAAGGGGGCAGTATGTTAATATCAACGGTACGGCCGCCCATCAATAATGTATCGGGGTCTGTTGTTCAGCGCGAATCAATTATAATTAGAAGTGTCACGTACTTCGTTTCAATAGATTATAAAATATATATGTCAAGGCTGGAACAATTCATTTTACACAGTATCGTCGTCCATAGCGCGCAAGTTCTTCTTTCAGATTCGATTTTCCAGATTGAAAATACGTTGACGTTTGAGAGTAATCGAAAACAGATATAAGTATGTATAGGATACAAGATACAAATAATTTTGATTTCTGTAAATACAAATATTATAACGATACAACGGTATAAACAAATTGTGATTACTGCATGTATTCCGGCCTATTGGCCTTACTACATTTATATTCTTCAATATTACAATACATTAAACATGAATTTTTTTACAATATTGCCGTGATAGTCGGGAAAATACACAATAAAAACCCGAGGACTGTATGTATAGGGATGAGTTAGAGATCGTTCGCATCTAACCGAAAATTCCTTTGAACCGTACTTAATGCACCACGGTATGGTTCAGAACTTTGAAGAATTTATAAAATCTCGGTTCCTAACGTTTCGTCCACACTTCAATCCACTGCGTAGCCTCGAAATTTTCCTTGGTCCGGAAACACGTCGTTGGATCCGGAGGGAGAAAAAGCCGTATAGACGAAAAAAAAAACTATCAAGTTAGATTTTAACGTTGGATAAAGAACGAAAGCAGAAGATTTTGAAAAATCATTCGGCCTCACAGTAGGTAAAACGAAATTACTTGTATCTCCTTCCGTTACGTGCAAAGAATATTTTTCGCTCGAATAATCAATCCCCCTTTTCAACGGCCGGTCGCGTAACGTTGCCCCATTTTAAATGACGCCATCTTGTCCTCCTGCAAGCCCCGTTGTATTTTACTGGGGCGGAACGAATCAACGCCACCGTGCGTTGAGGGTTGTCTTTGTACCGATTCGAGTTTCACCCCTCAATCAAGGGTGAGGGATATGGGAACAGGATTGGGCGCCGCAACCCCTCTGTCCGCCATTGTCCCACTACCCTCGTGACCCCCTTTTGTCATGTAGATAGGACGGAAGCAATTATAGCTAGGTGGAATTTTTCAAAATGCCGTCTTCCCAACCCCCGTGTACAGAATTTACGTCGAAGAATAACGTCCTCGAACTTCTGTCGCGGAGAATAACTTTCAGGACATACTGTCTTGGAATCCCGCGCATTTTGTCCTTCAGCAGTTGGATCTTCAGTTGGAAGAGTGACAAAGTGACAGGGTGGCAAAGTGGTGACGATGCTACTGAAGACGGCGACAGGCCGAAACCGGTCCAACTAAAGAAACCGGCAAACGAAATAATAATAGATATTATTAGTAGCCCGTCATATTATTGGACGTGGCGAAAAGCAGAAACCGGTCTAATTTTGTTATATTTTCGTTGACGAGAGCACTGCTAGAAGTGGGAAATATTTTCATAAGGACTCCATTGGGATAAATGGGGGAATTTATCCCTGAATTTTACCGGATAGTTACAATCCAGAGTTGGAACGTTTTTGCTGAAACTTCACAGACTGCCGAATAGATATTGCAATTTAATTTATATTAAAATTTATTTAGAGGCGATCAATGGAATGCACAAACGCTGCCGACCGGATCTTGTTGCATACACTGTTGGATTTCACCGCCTACCCAAACATACTCCGTATAATGAAGCCGACGTTAATTCAATTTTAATAAAGGCCGGCTTTTTAATCTCGTATTATATTTCGAAAAAATAATACTCCGCCCCCCCACACAACAGCCGGGGGAAAAGCAATAATGTCTAATTGAAGCCTCTGCAAAACCGCGATAATTGAACCGATTATGTAAATTACTTCCAATTATGTAATTGGTCTTGAAACGACGACAAAATTGAAAAGAGAAGAAGAAGAAAAACTAGAATAAAAAATATCCCCCCCCCCCACCAACCAACAAAACATCGTTCCGATTGCCCCGTTAACGCATTGTCTCAGCGCTAATGTCCCATTGTAAACACTGTTAATTAGCAGAAGGTAAACTACCTTCGGCGTTTCAAAACGGTTTATAAGTGCGTTTATAGGCCGGCCGGATTTAATAACAGAAAATGGACGCACGAAGGGAAACAAACCCCCCCCCCCCCTAGCCGGCAATTACCCCCATCGAGAAACCGGTAATTATTTTCATAAATTACCGCGCGGAATTCACGTCCGATTCGGTAATACGTCCGGAAGCGTATATCATTCTGAACTACTTATTGACAGAGAGTTTCATATTACCGCCAGTTAACAGTCAGCTAAGGGAACAGTAGTTTCCGGTGAAAATGGTAATTGAAGAATAGAGAAGCCGCCGGCGATTGGGGTGAGCTATAACTGTAAGTTTTTTTAACTTGTGAACGGGGGGAGTAACAGCGTCCCTGAAGGGTTAAATGAGGAAATAAAATATGAAGATTAGTAGATTAAAAAAGAGAAGGTTCGGTCTTTTGCCAACCGGTGTTTCGGCTGCTCGCCATCTTCAGTAGCGGTGTTGGTCACTTTCGACACTTTGGATACCGAAGAGAGAACAAAACTTGGTAAAAAAAATGCCGGCCAACAGAGAGAATGAACTAGCCAAAAAACGTAGATATATAATATTAAGTGTATCCAAAAGTAATCGACAATTTGATAAGACGTATTTCGGTCTTGAGCAGTTCTCGAAAATTGGCCGGATAGTTTCGTTTTTAGCAAAATAAAATGAATTCCAAAGTCAAAATGTCGATTACTTTTGGCTAACCCTAATGGTAACAATAAATATTAAAGTAGACAAAAAGTAAGTTATTGGTTAGTAAAAAGAATCTGTCTCCTCCTGGTTTGGTATTTCGCTAGACCGGTTTCGGCCGGTCGCAGACCACAAAACTGGTATTTCGGTACACTTTATTATTTTTTTAAATACATACCGGCCCGCAGATCGTTCTGCATTTGTATACATCGATATTTGAACTGAAATATTATTGTTTCTTGCACAATTTCGGTATTGTTCTCAACGAGAACATTGTTCACGTTCACTCTCGTAGCATTGTCGATACAGTCACGTGAAAATGTGTCACGTTCACAGTTTACACTCTGCGATAGTCTCAAGTAGTTCGAAAGCCGGGTTACAAATACTTGTTCTCGACTGAAGAAGCGTCGAAAATTGCAAAAGAAAACGTGAAAAAGTGAAACGACGGACGAGATATTGCTGGGCGATTCGTCGCGGCGGTGGAAAAATGGCATCCGCGAAAGGTTTCACTTTTGAAGCCGCCGGCGTCGTTCGGCGTCGGACAAAAGTTTTTCATGCAAATCGGTACGCCGCCGTACCGCCGGGTACGGTTCAGGGTACACGCCGGTACCGCCGGTACCGTTACCGGCTCCGTCGTCGTCCCCCGCCCCTCATCTATTATTATACATCGGACCGAGCGCTGTACATTATACAAAAGAACGAGATCTCGGCGCGTTGTAATACAACACAAATATCTCTACAATTTAATCAAGCGGGTACAAAGTCCGGATCTCGAATATCAACCCCGATGAACGGATTCGAGAGCTCAGTTCACAATTTTAAGCCTCTTGAGTACTTTGTCAATAAGATATTCAGGGCCACTTTTAGATCTTCAACGGATCACGACTGTTAATAATCGTTGTACAACTACAAAATACAATCGCGGCTTATGTAAGCGGACAGTTCGTTCCGATTTTGAAGTCCCGTTTATACAAGAAATAGCCAGCAAAAACCCTAGAGAATTTAGTAGTCTGTAATATATTTGTAAAATTGTCCCCATTACATTTTCCAACCGAACTATTCGTTCCTTCAAATCCTCTATCGAAAGTGTCACTAAATATAATTTTAAAATAAAAAAATTGGTTCCTACAAGCCGAAATTGGACCGACTTGGGACTGAACGGGCGAGTGATCGTAAAAAATTAAAATTACGAGCAATTAATATCGGTTTTGAATGAGCTCTTCTCACCTACTGGAGGTGGCGAGCACCAGAAACCCGTCTAGTGCAATTTTTTTTTTTTTTTATTAAATTAAAAACAAATAGGGTCGATTCCACGCGTGCTCTATTACAAATTACAAACAACAAAGCTGAAATTTTGTGAACACCAGGGAGAATAATCGAAATCTGGTAAACACCGTACGCTGTGTTGGTTTTAAAATTTCATTATTTTAACAATTTTTTTTATTGAAAGAAGAACAAATTTAGATATTCAGAGATTATATTTTACAAGAGGCATGATCGAGGAGTTACAATCCGTTAGGAGTTATGACACTTTATGCAGCCGCAAAATCCGATATCTTTAAACGCGTTACGCATCACGCATTTCAATCACGGCATTCCCGTTTCCGTACGTATCACGCATGCGGCGTTTACGCATACGGCCGACGCGTATCTATCTCCTTTGACCTTTATACGTACTCAAACCCCCCCCCGTTTGTGCCGCATTCCTGCATATAATGCTCCCGGATAGGGCGCCCCCCTCGTTTCCCGGTATTACCGGCCGGGAAATAGGAAAAAGGAAAATCGGATTTACCGGATAAATAGGGTGGATAATATAAGGGATCCTCAAGGATGTAAATTGGTTACCGTAAAATAATGAACGAAATACCGAAATCAATTTCGGGGACACATCCCCAGTCACCAGCTTTGAACGAACTAAGTTCGTCCATTCTAAGCGAAGATCTGCCATCCGTAAAATATTTGAAGTAGTAGGACTCTCGTTACAAATAAAAATATCATTATTTTTCAATAAATATTAGGTGTACACAAAAGTAATCGACAATTTGATAAGATGTATTTTGGTCTTGAGGAGGAGTTCTTCAAGAGAGGGAAATCGAAAATTTCGGTATATATCGGTGAATATATATATATATAGTAGATTGATAATTAAAGTTTTTTTTTAGCAAAATAAAATGAATTCCAAAGTCAAAACGTCGATTACTTTTGGTTACCCCTAATATAAATGGAAATGGTTAATAGATGCATTCCGGCCTACATTTCTACATTTATATACTTGATTATTAACACAGAGAGGGCTACTTGAATTTTTTTACAATATTATTATGGTAATTGGGAAAATTTACAATGAAAACCCGAAGAAATAAACTACCACTCTATGGGCCCTATGTCACTTTCAGGTCACATTTCAATTTATCGAGATTTTACCAAATAATTATCAGCTTTTTTCGTGAGACGGCTCATAAATCTTGATCCTATAACGTTTATAATTGCTGATTTTTCGTTTCCACCAATTTTTTTTGTATTTAAAATAAAAATTCGGCCCATCCAGGGTTAAATTTCCGACGGTGAGCTACCGAGAATATAATGGAACTTGTCAATTCCGTTTTGTAATCGTTTAAAGAAAAAACTGTTAAACTTTAGTAGGTAGTAGGTTTCGATTTTCAGCCGGCGTAAAAATGAAAAATATCCCCCAATCGAGTTATACCGGATCGTCGGTTTCGAATTACCTAGAAACCTAGTTTTAGAATCGCTGGGTTTAGCAACTGGTAAAAATAATATTCGACGTAACGTATCGAATTAATATGTGCATATTGGACATCGTCTAGAGACAACGAAAATTTTACGGCTGATAAAATTTGAAATACCCGGATTTTAAATCTGACGATCTGTTAGCCAGACTGTGTTATAGAGACATTAAAAATATCGATAAGAACGTTGTATTTTTCTGTTTTTTTTTTCTTTAGAAAATACATTCGGGAAGTTAGTAAAAATTAATCGAAGAAGAGAATTTTTTTATCCGGCCAGATAAAACCCGAATGGATCCGCCACGGGCTCGTATAACGTTCCTTTAACGATCGAAGATATACAGCGGCCGAGATTCGGTCCTCTCTCCGCAATCGGCTATTATATACACGGCCGGCGGTCAATTTAAGAAGCGGTCGTACAATAACAATATTAATAAATACCGTAAATTTCGTAAAAACACGATTTTTCTATAGCCTCCAGCCGGTCTGGTCTTTCGCCGTCTTCAGTAGCTGTGTCAGTGGTCGCTTCGGCACGTGCGGTGATGACGCAATAATTCACGACGATTAGTGAGATGGTCGAACTCATCGCCAACAGATTTACAAAAAAATTATCCCGTATTGATCAATATATTGGGGAAGATCCTTGGTTAGCAGGATATTGATCCCCGGGCTATCCCGGGATTTTTTCCCATTTTCGGAAACCATCCCGAGTAATCTCCAGTATTAGGGTTCCCCATTGATCTACCTGGAGCCATCATTGGGGCCCTCTATATATCGCTAATCCTCTCGGCAATATGACTTATTCGTCCCCATATTGATTGGGAACAATCCTATAGTTTTATCTCTATTGCCTCTTAATGATCTTGCTGTATAATAGTTGTCCTGTACGAAGCGGACTATAGATCCCAGGGGAGACAGAGTGATCCTGCGGGTATCCACGAAGGCGTTCATATTAGGGGTACCCAAAAGTAATCGACATTTTGACTTTGGAATTCATTTTATTTATTTTATATTCGCCGATATTATCGACAACTCTCCGGCCACTTTTCCGGCAACTTTTCGATTCTCCTCCTGAAGAACTCCTCAAGACCGAAATACGTCTTATCAAATTGTCGATTACTTTTGGGTACACCTAATATCAAAACCACCCGGAAGGAGCTAGCACAAATTATGATTATGAAAGGAAATTTTATACTCAGTGTTTTTCAATAGGAAACTCACAGTCTCCACTTCCCAATGTTTTGAATACGACTGTAAAAGGGTTCAAATTTTTTTTTTGGTGGGGAATTGATTTTGCTCAATTTGAGCCAAAACATTTAAACGCTGATAATAATACCGTAGATTTCGTGTATTTCTGTCTCCTCTCGCCGGTTCGGTCTTTTTCTAGACCGGTTTCGGCGAACGCCACCTTCATTAGCGCATGTTAGTCACTCCGGCTATTTCTGTGACGAGTGACAGCAGTTTCTGGCTCAGTGCGGTGAGGATGCCCAAAAAACATCCAAAGTGACTGACACACGGCGCTACTGAAGATGGCGAGCGGCCGAAACCGGTTCAGCGAAAGACCGGACCGGCGAGAGAGGAGACGGAAACACGCGAAATCTACGTTATTAAAATTTATTAGCGATTACGGGGAATTAAGTTATTTCCGCGCAACTTTTTGAGAGGCGCATGTTTTCTCTTGAAATGTGGCGCGAGACATCGAATCAAAATATAGTAAAATTACTAAGATATATAAAAGAGAAGTTTTGAATTTCAAAGCTGAGCTCGGTCCAGTTTGAAGATCTAACGAGTGAGAAAATCGGAGGTGATACTTCTCTCATTTTGTAACAGATTTAGTAATAACAATTAGAAATTTTCAACCCACGGATTTATTCATTTTTTTTATTGGAACAACGGCAAAACATTCAAACAGGATTGAGTCTCACGGTACAAGTAGTAGTGAAGGTGAAGACGTTAGAAAGACTAAATCTAGACCGAAACTATAGCGGCCAACCACCGATGAGTAGCCAAAGGTAGCCAACATCAAGCAAAGGGCTAAAGTAGTAATAATGCAATCTGTTTCAGGTCAGAGCGGAGGTTGGGTTCAGCAGGGGGCGTACGGCGGGTACCCGAGTGCGGCCTCGTACTGCGGTGGCTCCGGGACCGGGGGCGGCGTCGGGGGCGGCGTCGGGGGCGGTGAAACCTCCTACCAGACGGCGGCATCCCAGTGCACACCCCAGCCCTGGCCACACAGGCCCCAGCACCCGACACCCAAGCCGGCAGATCCATGGCCGGACACCTACAGGTAAATATACCGTCTTGACCATTTCAATAGTATAAGTACCCCCAGTGCTAATTTGGACTGTTGAGACCTCTTCTGAGAAGGACATCAGAACTAAAACCGACACGTACATACGGAATAGAACTATGACGGGGTTCCGCCAAGAAACCGGACATCGCTCGCATCCAAACATTCCGGTCGAAAGTCCTTCGCACAATCCTTAATGCTCCCCCCCCCTAGGTATGTTTCTAACCGAACAATCCGTAACGACCTCAACATACCTCGACAGTGGACCAAGTCGCAAAATCACGCTTCCTCAAATTCCACTCCCGCCTCTCTCCACGTCCAAATCCACACTCGTTCATCCAGTTTCCTCTTCAGACCCACCCGTTATCCCAAACGCCACCGGCCTAGAGACTTTCTGTAGGCCGGAGACAGGTCAAAAGTACCATCACCGGACGGCGCCTTTATCGAGCGAAACAAGTCAAACAAACCGCCATTATACCTATAACTAGTATATAGTTGATTGTACAATAAATAAAGTTAAAAAAAAACGGCCAGTTCTAGAGCGAATCCCGGTAAGAATATCGGTTTTTGGCCAAATTCTTGGCAGGACGTGGGCTCCATTGGACGGTTTTTCCTTCCTGGATGTCCTGAACTAAGTAATTGCGGAATTCACCGACAAGTGGCGTTGTACATATTTTTAAGTACGTCAACATCTTCGCACAGATTTCTGCAATGTCCCAGTGTCGAACTATGGCGATCCGAATCAATATAATGGCCTTTATTCGGCCATCGTCGACCTCCTCCACCGGACGCCCACAGCGCCCCTTTTCTTTTAATGAAAAATCCCCGTGAAAAAGCGAAATGTGACGGAAATGCTCACTTCGGTTCACACACACACAATTCGACCGGTCGATGTAATTTTGATACCGAATGTTACAGAAATCACCGAATAATAACGTATCGAAGAATCTTGTCCGTGCAAAGACGTTGACGTACTTGAAAATATTGCGAAAATTCCGCAATTATTTAGTTGTCGACCCGATAATGTCAGGTCCCCCTGTAGTGCGGTAGCGAACACAGGTCTCAATCCGAAGGGCATTGACGACACCTCCGGGTATAATAAAGAACCCGGAGTCGATCCAATCTCCGGTCGGATGGAATGATCGTGGAACGTTTAGGAGTTGCGAAATATCGGAAGTGCAGATTGGAGAGCCCTCCACTATCGGTCGGACAGAACGAGATAACAGAACCGGACGGCGGAGAGGAAGCGGCGGCCCGGAACGTGCCCGGGACACGTAGCGATCTCGGAAAGTGCAAAGTGTACAAAGTGTACCGGCGGAACTCGTTTCCGCGTGGAGTCCGGTCCATGCGTGCTCCCGACTAATGCGTTACGTACGGCGGGCAAGTTTATACGACCCCTTATCTCTTATCTTTCGATGTGGGAAAACTTCGCTTATCGGACGTGCGTCAACAACCCCCTAGACCTATTTACCCGCGATACGAATCCGAACGCAAAACAAGATAAATTAAACAATATACTGGTAGCAAAGTTTATTTTTTTTTTTAGGAGAAACTTGGAATGGAACATCACCGCTCGTACCATTTCGCGTCTCCTTAGTTTCGGCTTTTCGCCACATTGAACACCAACCAAGATTCCACCTAAGAAAACTATAATAATTACCTTAACCCATTAAGTACCGTAGGCCCCTAATTGGGGATCAGTTAATTTTTTCTCATATGACATATGTTACAGAAAGTTTTTTTTTGTATTACTTTCAGTAATTTCACATTATAAATACTACACCGTGTTAAAATACTCGTAATTATTATTATTATTCAAAATAAAATGTGTTGGTTCAACTCTGTAGTGGCCTAATCCCCAAATGGGACTCGATTTTGAAAAACAAAATATTTGACAAACTGGTTTTTAAAAACATATCTGGAGGTACTATTTGATAATAACGCGTCGTAATGAGTAAATTTTATGCAAAATTTTCAGAGAAAAAAATTTGGTACTTAACGGGTTAACAAATTATGTCGCGATTCCCAATTCATTTAAGAATCATAATTTCAATTCTGCCGTATCAGGCTTACTTTTGAAATTCGATTCGTTGTTGAGCACAAGCTAATTTTCGTACGGAAATTCGGAAGAAATGAAAGCACCGTTTGAAAGCAAAACCTTCACAAGCGCCACCCATGTATATTTTTTAAAATGTATCGATTCAAAAGTGGAATTTATCCCATATACGACTAGTGGACGTCAAATTCAAACTACGTTTGAAATTGAAATTCCGGGAATTATATTGTCACATCTTTGTTTTAGAGATTTTGTACAATACACCTAAATTTAAGTAATTATAAAAAAATGAAAAAACAGCAATAACTAATTTTGAATTCTGCATGTTCGATGTTTGCTTTAAATTACGCGTCTATAGATGGAATATCGGCGGTCGAAATTTAAAGTTGAAAGCTTTAGAGAATTTTTATTTTTTCGAGGGAGAGAAAAAAACGAAGAGAAATATTTCCAAATCCTCTTTTATATTTTGGCCCGGGGGCGAATTCGGATTAGATGACTATCTCCGTAGAAGACAGAGAGGTCGGTTCGGGAGATCAAAGCTTCCACAAGAGAGTTTTCGACGATGCTATCGGCAGTTTGGGAGCTACCACCTCCGGGGGGGGGACGAGTAAAAAAACTAAAAAAAAAAGAAAAAAAACGCGGTATAACCGCGCTCTCAACACTGTATATACCTCGTATAATCCACGCCCCATTCATTGGGTTCCTCCACCGGAACCGTCCAGAAATTGGCAAAGAAAATCGGAAGAACAATCGAAAGTATACGCTAAATATGTTGGCGCAACAAATTTTCAAAACTGCTGTACAATTTGAAAAAATTAGCCGGGTTCCCCGAAGCTCAACCGTATCATCAGTACTATGTGTGTAATTACATCGGAACACAAAAATATATTTCGAAATATTCTGTACAAATTTAAAGAGATTGTGACGTCCCTGCTGCAAATTTGTCCATTGTAAGGGTTCAAAATATGTGAAAATGTAATATACGTTATAAACTATAAATTGTTCAATCACAAGAGTATCTATACGACGGTATATTTACTGCATACACTTTATTAACACCGGTTAAGTGACCACTCACTTATAATATGACAATTTCGGTAATGTAATTAGCGTTACACTTATCACCGATTGTGATAAGAAACTCGGATAGAAAAACATAAGTGCCAGTTTCCTCGTAGACGGGATAATTGAACGCGATTTACCTAGAGTAATTTAAGCGCAAAACGGAAATATATCCAGGCGAAATATTAATAAAAAAATGTGCGCTACAGTTGTGTTTTGCGGTATGAAACTGAAAGTATAATATCCAATGATTACTTCGACCGCCATTTGTGTTTCAATACCGCTCTGTAATTCTCGCCGCGAATGAATACTGAAGAAATACTGTCATATCATTCAACGGATTGAAATACCTATGATTTATTTATTTCTTATTCAAATGCGGTATTTCGCCCACGACGTCCGTATAAACGCCACCGTCCTAGGGATTCTATATAGAACATTACGAGAGACATAAAAACAGTTCCAGCAGAGTTGTACTTATATATAAATTACAAAGTTCAGTGACTAAAAAAACGTCACGAGATACAGATACATGACGATTGTTTCAATTGAATCGACCGCTTACGACCTGAAATTAGAATTTTTTTTTGGTTCCTCCATTCGTCTCCTGTGCGCTGTTTGTATATTTAAAGGATTTTAAAATAGGTCAAAAGGAGAGTGTACAAGGCTTGGGCTACTTAAATCCTTCTGTGTGGGCCTCTAGAGAGAGAGAGAGAGAGAGAGAGGGATGGAGGGTGGGGGGAGGGTGAAGTGGAGCTCTCCCTCCACTCAACCTTTTGAAAGGCTCATTTACATAGCTAATCAATTTGTGAAAGAACGTTCATTTTATTTTTTTTTTATTCTACCAATTTTTTCTCTCTCTCTCTCTCAAAACTCCTTCCCCTCCGTTCTCCTGCCCCGTCGTCATTATGTAATAGATAGAGAGAGAGAGAGAGAGAGAGAGAGCGGTATTTGCATTCAGCCTGCCGGTCTGGTACTACTGAAGACTGTAATTAAATATTAAACCATTTGTCAGCGCGATAATTATAGAACGGGGGGCGCCGCCGACGCTCATTTATATTCCTCTGGGGCGTTTTCGATTTGCAATCTTTTCACGATGACTTCTCGCGAGATACTTTTTCACTCCTCCTCCTCCTCCTCACCAGCACAATAGATTGAACTCTAGATAGACAGTATTTTAAGCCATATAAAATTTAAACGCGCCTTAATTACCGTAATTTCACCGCCGGCCGTAATTAGCCCGCGTTCAGAACGGTCAGTTTACAATTCCGTGAATTTCCCACCCGGCATACTGAGGACAAGAATCAAATACAGTTAATATTAGAATATATAATTAAGTGCAATTAGGTCGCTATACAGGTATTGATACATATTTTCACCGCAATTAAGACATAGACAACCTACTTATCCGTTTAAACATAATAATAATGCGGTGGAACTCATGAGGTAAATACTCACCTAGGATTAAATACGCGAATTAAAATTTAATTTAATAAATACGGTAACATATACACATTAAAAATGCTATTTAGAGTACACATATTAAGAGAGTAAAACTACAAAATAATTATTTCAATCGAAGCGACCAAGTGCACTCTTCACTCACTCGGTCAATTTAACGTAATTGGGGAAAACATTTTCTATATAGTAAAAAAAGAATGAAAATTTTTCTTAGATTTCGTGTGTTTCTGTCCCCCTTTTGCAAGACCGGTTTCGGCTGTTCGCCGTCTTCAGTAGCGCGGTGTCCTCACTGCACTGCAAATGAAATATAAGAAACGCACAATTTATAATAGAGCGCTAACCTGAAATTTCGTCGTTATTATGAAAAAAATGGTTTAAAATGTTCGATGGCAGCTATATAACTTAACGAACTGCGATTGTATAAGGACAAGTGATCGGTAGCATACTGAAGAGCAAGAGGGATGCGTTTGTATTTTGTAATTTGTATTTTTTACATATCAAGAGAGAGAATCCCATTGCCCATATTCCAAAATTAACGCAAGATTTGATTTTACCACCATTCTTGCAGTAAAGTTGTGCGACCGTATTAAAAAAAACCGTTTGACAGCCGATACTTTAGGGTCAGTAGAAATGGGGGCGTTACGCGATAGAACAACGCGTTTTCGCTGTCGGACAATATTTAAAAAATAATGAAAGTTTGGCGGCCACAGTTCGATTGAAATCTTGCATTAATTTTGGGACACCCTTTACTTAAGTTTAAACTTAGAACTTAGGCGTAAAAATATCCGAGAGCGTGTAAAATACCAGCATCCCCCGGCCCCCCCCCCTTAGTGTCTAGGAAACAGAGTATTACTGTAATTTTTTAATTATCCGTTCTCGGTCGTAACAGGGCTTGTTCCTCCAACCTCCACGTCGCCGATTGCACGTTCTCTTGCGTCACCCGGAGCTGACACCGTTGCCGAGGGAAACGTACCTCTAATTAGGAGCGGCTAATCACTTTATCCCCTCCATCCCCTCCCTCCCTCCCTCCCTCCCTCCCTCCTCCATTCTATCCCTCAGGGCGTACATAATGCGAGCTCTCAAAAGCGCCGGCCTATACTTTAATTACTGATAAACGCTTTCGCCTACGACGAATGTACTCGTCGTACATTCTATCTATCTCTATCTCTCTCTCTCTCTCTCTCTCTCTCTCTCTCTCTCTCTCTCTCTCTCTCTCTCTCTCTCTCTCTCTCTCTCTCTCTCTCTCTCTCTCTCTCTCTCTCTCTCTCTTTCACTCCAAGAGTTGTTGGCATTCAAGGACAGAGAGAGAGAGAGAGAGAGAGAGAGAGAGAGAGAGAGAGAGAGAGAGAGAGAGAGAGAGAGAGAGAGAGATGGAGGGTGAGGGCAATTACCAATTAGATACTCGTCGACTTTTATTAGTTACCAACAGAAAACTCCCACCCACTATCCACCCAGTGTTCCACTCCCGAAGGAAACGTAAAGGATAGGAGAGAGAGAGAGAAAAAATCCTTCCTTGAATATCTGCTTCCTGGATTTTTTTTTCCCCCAACCTCGAGACGCAAACGCCCGGCCAACTTTGCCGGCTTATCTCGGGATTGCGATAACGAAATTATTCCGGACACTAATAGTGTACCAATATAGATATTTTTAATGTCTCAATAACGTTGTACAGGTAATAGTGTCAACAGGATCCTACAGTGTAGATATGTAAATGCTTCACTACTGATTGAACGTAGCTGATGATGGTAAAATGTAGAATCAGGTTTAGCTTAGGACCAAATAAGCGAGAGAAAACGCATTACTTTCAAACCTAAATGCATTCCCAAAAAACAATAATTTCCGGCCATGAATAAACTTCCAGTCAATAGGAATTTTGTTCTAAGACAATCATCAGTTCATTACAGGTAAAATATCGTCACGACTTCGAGTTTCGAAGTGTTTCATATTCCATCGTTATGCTTATCAATATTCATTTCTTTGCGATGAATTTCATTTCTACTACGGTATTCAGCACGATCGGAACCGGAATTTTTCGCTGGTTTCTGAAACTAGGTTTCCGTCCGGCCCAGCAATCGGTGGACGGTTAACTGAAGGGGATGAAATTTTATAATTTAAGTGGTAAGAAAAATATAGATTCAAATACAAACAACGGTATGAAAAACTGGAGTAGCTTAATTTAGGGAACTTGAGGAATATTGCCGGATATTGGCGGAAATTCGTCGGGAAATCCAAGCGAAAGCATAAATTTCAAATTGTATTGAAGGGAAACAGTTTTTCCCCGGAAAAGGCGTCCGCGAGCGTCCGAAAGGGTTTCAAAATTTAATTGGTCATTTAGTTTCTGGGCCCTGAACCGGTTTCATCTTCGTCAGCTCGCCGAACTACCAACTACAATTGGGGGCATCGGTCAATTTCTGTCTTTTTTTTTACAACTCCAGAAAGGTTAAAATTTAATTGGTCCTCCCTCTTCGATATATTGACAAAATGCGTCGGCAAATTGCTTTCGGGGGTAATTATTATTGCTGTTATTGCCAAGGGAGGCAAGGGACCGATCATAATAAATAACCGGCCTTCCAATTTTATTTATTAAAACACTGGCGCGAAGCCCAGGATAACCCAGGACCAGGATGAATAAAAGCCCCCCTTTTAAGTCCCCTCATCTGTCGTATCAGAACTCATAAAACCCTGTACCTAAAGTACTCGACAGAGTTGTACGTACAGTTCGAGTTTCGATATCGTCAAATTGCCCTAATTGAATGTAATCAACTGTAATAAATTCAGATTCAAATATACCAATATACAAGGCCAGAAGATAAGTCTCTCAAGTCTTGTATCAATATACAAAAAACATTCAATTATACAGGATTCTCAATTACGACAATCCATATACGATATGGCGGCTTATTTTCTCCATACTGAAATACTTTGGCAATGCGCAACTTGTGGTATTGAAAATGTGGACATTCGCCGAATTGATTAATTTTTAGGAATAAATACAAAATATACAGACAATTTTCGTATTGGAATTTCGACCGATCCCGCGGGATCGATGCCTCCAAACCGTATTCTGTACGAAATGTCAATACAGTTTATATCCGCTATTTATAAAAAAATACTTTTAAATAGTTTCGTCTTCGTGTACAGGTATTTCCCAATTACCGATTGCATCGGACAGAAAAAAAAAATCGATCACGTCAATTACAATCGTAATAAGAATGTTGCATCGGATTTTGTGCCCGCCGGGGGCCTATAATTTGAAGGTGACATTAATTGAACTGCGTTCTACACAGAACCGAATCGGGGCAGGGATGTTCTTTGTACTTCAATCGGGTTGGGGTAAAAAAAAAAAAAAACAAGAAAAATCCACGTCCTCCCACAATAATTATAACAGTCGTGACCGGGTTAAGGGGGACAGTATACCATATGTTTAAAGGTCTTCTTCTTCTTCTTCTTCTCCTTCGGAAGATCGAAAGGCAATACGATCCTTAGGAGGAGCGCTGTTTAATTGAGGCCGGCACAAATTGATATTATTATTATTATTTGTTTGGGACGAAACGGCAAATGAGAATTAATAACAAAGGAGGATAATGGGCGGAATGAAAAATGGGGGTGGATTAGAGAGAACGTCGACGCAAGGTTAATACGGCCGATGTAGAACGAAACCGGGGTGTGTCGATGGGGGGGGGTGGTGGGGGGGAGGGAGGAAAGTACACAGTAGCGAAGGATTTCAAACTTTAATTCAATTTCGTTTTCAATTACTACCTGAAGACGAAATAAGAAGCCGGCGGAAGGCTTGAAAAAATACGAGAACAATAGTATATGGCGGCGGAAAGTCACAGCGGAGGGTATATAATTATACCGGGAGTGAGTTTGATCCAATAATAACTGGAAGAAGGCCGTGATTGAGGCACCGCGCTATTGAGTTTTAAGCTACATGTTTCGCCTTTATTCCCTTCCGTTTCTCCTTCTTCTCCATTCCCCATCTTCCTCCTCCTCCTCCTCCTCCTTCTCTCGTCCCGGCCAATGTTTATTTGTAACTGTTTCGATTGAATTTCGAAACACGAACGCTCCGGGAAAGGCCAGGGTAACGAAATACAAAAAAAAAAAAAAAAAAGGGTCGAAACGTCGTATTTCCAATCGAGAAATTCGATATCGGAGACGAAAACCTAATAACCGAAATAATGGATTGTTGCCACACGCTCGGCAATCGGTCGTTGTCTGAAATACCTTCAGATTTTAGTCTTCGGCAACCTTCAGTAGTCCTATTCTCGTGTATATAGAACGTGTCCTGTCAACAGTTTAGGGGTTGGAATACCGTAAATTTCGTCTGTTTCTGTCTCCACTCGCCGGTCTCGTCTTCTGCTAGACCGTCTTCAGTAGCGCCGTTAGTCGAACATTGAAAATGTGAAGATTCCACGTATTAGTCTGGATTCATTTTGACAACAAAAAAACACGCAAAACTATCCAATAATCCAACAATAGGAGGGTTGTACGAAAGCCGCCGCGTTTTCTTGAACATGAAAACAAGCGTAAATCCTCGGAACGGTCCTGGAGTATTCCAGGAAATTACGTGGGAACAAAATTTCCGCGGAAATGTACGCCCTTTTATTCGAAACGCCTTTGAAATGCCGATACAGTCCCACGATGTCGATCGGAGACACACACATTGGATAGAAGAACACAGTGCTCAAATAAGAATTAGTCTGTGGCGTCTGTGGGAAAGCACTTTCAAGTTTGGCGACCGTCCGCCGGTTATAACCCGCAGTTATAACGCCGGTCGGAAATTGAAATGACATTTGTGGACCGCCCCTCGCTGTTACAGAAACTATTGAAATAAGAGTTCGGCCATTCTAATTGCAGTCACAGTGTAATCCGATTTATTATAGGGAAAGTACCGATACAAAATAAATAGCTGAGCAATAAAACTGTTGAACTGGCTGTTGTGGTTGTATACTTAGTTATGGGGCAAGTCCCCCCATCTCACTTCGGGACAATTCAGCGAACGTTTTTCAGACAACAAACATTTCTTGTACGTTCTGTATATGTACATTTTATATACAGTCGTCTGTGCAGTTAACGTATAAAATCCACGAAGCAGCAACCTTTTACACTCTTATAATGCCATTACACTCTTGGATTTACGCAATTTTAACAGCATACTTCTAATCTCTTTTTGTATTTATTTATATCGTTAGTCAATTTTTTAGGCTGGAAAATGTTGAACGATAAATTTGTATATCCAACCAAATCCGGGATAAATAATTGGATATATTGAGACGGCGAAAATTGAACCGCGTTATAGCGAGTACTGAACTATAGGTGAATACAACGGAAATAAAAGAATTTGCTACACGAAATTTTAATTTTATTATATTTCTATATTATACATATATACATATATAAGAAATATACTCGTTTTTAAAGAAACAAATTTTATTTTAACACAAAATATAAAGTACAATATTACTGCTTACAAATGTTCTACGCAATACAGTAGAACAACTCTAGAGCAAGACTCAGATTCCTTATAAAGCCTCTGAAGGGAATTTTTCGATCTATAAACTATATTTTCATTAACAGGGCCTAAGCCTTTGCACAGTGGCTAGCCCCGAACATAATTTATATATACAGTATATTAAAGTGAATCCAGATTGAAATGTTTAAAGTTGAATTTTACTACTGTTTACCTCTAAACTTTGCCCACCCCCGCTCTACAGGATTAACCGACCGATGTTACAATCAGTCAATATACTAATAACATCGAATTCAATATTCAATTTCTCGTTGTAGTTTTCAAAGTCCGAAAGTGGGTTGCAGAGAACCGGGCTCACAGTGGGACGAGTGGGTATATTATTTCGCAATTTAATTCTTCGAAACCCAACGCGACTTTTCTTTCGTTCCGTCATTACCCAATTCGGCGCCGGCTCCCGATCGGTAAAAGAGGAAGAGGGGAAAAAAAAACGGTAATTTAAAGAGGCTTGAAAAAACAGGGGTTAATTGTATACTATTTACGGACGGATGATATAAACCTCCCAAGACCTTTCGGTATCACGTTCGCCCCATATATAAACTAGAATCAGTTTCAGAAAATTCGAAATATAAAACCAGCCGAAGGAATTGACTTATTTATCCCGGAATATGTCTTTAGCACTAAATAGATGATAATTTACGCGTAAAATAATACCCTATAAGTGAACACAAGAACGAACCGTCGATCTGTCTGGTTTATGCGCTTCGCCGCGTCCAGTAATAGTTGCTACTGAAGATTGAATTTATTTTTTTTTATTTGAATTTTTAACGCTCTCAATTGGTTTTGGTCCATTTCAAATGGTACAGTGTGCTGTATTTAGAAATAGATTAGCGAATACCTGTCTTGCGGTCCGCGACGGGTTGTAATACCGTCGATTCCGTGCGTTTCGGTCTTTTGCTCGCTAGACCGGTTTCGGTCTTTCACGCGAAAGATTTCAGTGAAAGTTTTCCGCGACCAGAACCAGTAGGAGAACTGATGACGGAACCGGTAGGAGTCGCGAAACGTTCGATGGAGACCAAACTCGCCGGTGGTTTCCGAATATATCCTGAACGTCCCGGTTTCATTTCATCCCCTAACCCAACCGATATTCTTCTGGCCACAATAATCGATCTTGCTCACGTCACGTGTCCTCCCGTCTTTCTGGACCGGTCTCGGCTTCCCATTGAAAATCAAGTGCGCTGTACTCGGGACTTGAAACTAATGGACGATACAAACTCTGTTACTCGGACTCCTTTCGACGACAGATCTCGGCTCTCACCGACCGAGAAACTTTTAATTTACAATCGAATACTGAAACCGACCCGGGAGTACGGAATCGGGCTGTGGGGGATCCACCGAAACGTCCAATTCCTAAAGAATCCAATCCTTGCAAAATCCATTATACTCCGAAAAATAGTCAACGCCCCAACGTATGTTTCCGACCACACGATCCACTCAGATTTAAAAGGCTGTCCACGAATTCGCAGCTTCGTACCAATCCTTCCCAATTCAAATTTGCGATCATTCGCAAAGACAGCTTTCTTCGCATCACCTCCCGGATAATCCTGACGCCTCAAGAGAAGGAGCGCAGGAGTACCACCGCTGGGTGGCTTCTACTTCGAGAGTTCGTTGAGCGAACGTTTAGTGGGCGCACTGTCACTTGATATATAATTGATAAAATTGTAGTTGTGACAATGAAAATAAGTGGAAAAAAATGGATCTTACCGGAAGTACTATCGGTGTATTTATAAATGTTGTCGCTTGGTATAAAATATCCCGACACCCGACTCAAAAGAATCGACTTAAACAGAAAATTTGGACTCTCAGGGCCGTTATTGGAACGGACATCGAAATTGACCTCAAGTAACAAACTGACAATATACAGAGCGATATTCGGTATAGAGCTATGGGGTTCCACCGAGACATACGACGTCGCTCCCATCCAGAGATTCCAGTCAAAAGTCCTTCGTACCATCCTTAATGCTCCCCCCGGGGGGGTATGTTTCTGACCGGACAATCCACCATGACCTCAACATACCCCGACAGTCGACGAAGTCGCAAAATCTCGGTTCCTCAAGTTCCAACTCCCGCCCTTCTCTTCATCCTAATCCACTATCGCCACCAGGACGGCTTAAACGCCAACGGCCCAGAGAACATCTCGGAGTCATCATCGAGTGGTCTCTTTATCGAGACGAACACTTGAAAAATATACAATGTATCGATTGCACCTATAAAAAAATGGTATAAAATTGAGACCTGTTGACGGACCGTCTGACCCCCAATCCCTTGTAGCCAGTGTTTTTGTTTCTTGTACACAGGGAATAATTCTGAATATTTCTTTTTCCGTTCCAGTCTGTTCCCCGGCAGCGCTGCGGCTGCGGCTGCGGCTGCGGCGGCCGGCCAGGTGTACTCCTCGAGTCTGCCGCCCCACTCGCCGACCGAAGCCAAATCCGGCTACCCCTACCTCGGCCAGCTGGCGGTAGAGACCGGCCTCTGCGGAGGGCCCAATGAAAACCGGATCCTGCCACCGGTACCGGGTACAGTTCGACAGGCGCGTTTCGTGGCCGGCGAGGGGTTGCAATATCCACCCCCGGATTACATGTGTTTCCCTCTTCTCTCCGGCGCGAGACCAAACCAAGACACGAAATCTACGGTATATAATGATTTCAACACCTAGACACCATATTCTAACAAACGCACAGTTTAATAACTGAATATATTTTTATATAATATTCCCCCGTATTCGTTTCGACAGAGCTTCAACCGTCCACGCCATTAACGAAGCTCGGTTGAATTTGACTTTAATCCAAGTCAAAATTCATACATTGTATGTACTGCAATAACAAGTGATTATGTTTAATATCGCCACTAAATGTCAAGATTATTATACTCTATTTATTTTTCAGAAATTCGGGGAAGCGTATTACTTTTTCTATGTTATCGATTAACGCGTATTTTCCTATCGCAATTCCACCCGCCCCTTCCTCCCCCGTTAGTGCCTGATTTTTCAGCGTTTTCATCGTGAAATAAACGCGAAAATTACGGAAAATTGTATATAAATAATCTGTCAATCAGCGAATTTCAACCCATTTCGTTTATATTAGCGTTTAAGTTTTCGTCCTATTATCCTATCGTATCCAATCCACTATGTTCGTATTCGATTTATATTTTTATACACGATTTCGTATCCCCGGTTGTGTTGGAGGCGTCGCTTACGCTTCCGGTCGGGGAAAATAGCGGTTTTCAAAAAGCCGCCGATCCATCCCCGTGTTATTATTATTTTTTTTTTTAGTGTAACTAATACTGTGTATATTTTACTTTTGTGATGGTAGTTAAATTATAATATTTATTTGTAACCTATACAGAGCTTGGTAAAAAAAAATTCGATAATTCGGTTCGAAGCCCGCCTCCAGTTTTACCCCGGCGTATAGAGAGGATTGTAACATAATTTTTGGTTAATACTATTTATTGTTAAGAAGAAACACTTTGTACACTTTGTAATTATCGAATAAATACATTTTAAACAGTTATAAGCATTTTTTTTTTCCGTGCCCGATACCGATTCCTTAAATTCCCGTCAAAGAATTCTATTATTTATAGGCGATTTTCATCGTCATTACTCTAAATAAATGGCGGCCAATAAAGAAAATGTCCTCCGGTATGTTGTAGTATGTTGCACGCGTGAAGTCTGGTCGCGTGAATTATGAATTTTTTTTATAAAGGGTGTCCCAAAATTAACGCAAGATTTGAATTTGCCGATCCTGAACAATATTTTAAAAATAATGAAAGTTCGGCAGCCGCAGTCGGAATAGTGATTTAACTTCGTAGGATCAACTGGTGATGCTAAATACACTTTTCGTCCAAAAACAAACCGTTCAAATGTCAATATCTAAGCGGTGCCTGAGAGTGTTCGTGAACAACGACAAGTGGGTAAGGATTTTTCCAATAGAATCATTTCCAGCGAGCATTTTCACCTCGATGGCGATGACTCCACTTGTACTTACCCTAAACTATCGGCTGTCAAACGGTGTTTTTTTTTTTTTTTAATAGGGTTGACGACTTTACTGCAAATTCAAATCTCGCGTTAATTTTGCGACAGCCTTCATTATTAGATTTGGACACTGTTTTAAAGCATCTCGGAATTCTATAAAGGTTGCCCCAGTTTGACTATTCGCAACGCGGAAGCCATTTCGAGAGACTCCGTCGTTGGACGTAGTGAAAGTGAAATCGATTCACTCCGATGATGACTCGTCTTAAAGTATAAAAGTCATCGGAATCGCATTCAGAATTGGCCCGACGGGCGAAACTAATTGGCGTTGGGGGGGACTTGAAATAAGTGAGACATCGGTAAGTGGCCGTAGGCCGTATCGACGGTGGCCAATTACCGGATGGCCAAAGACCTTGCGGCTCTGAAGACGTACCGCCGTACGGCCTTGCTGTACCGGTAAAAGTAAAGGTCAGAATTGATTCTATCGAAGAAACGATACCATCCGAAAATATATCGTCCAATAAATAACTCAAGAGAACTTAGAATTGGACAACAAACTTGAAAGTGTGGGGTTCATCCAGTAATTGGAACTTCGATTCCAAGTCCTTCCAAATATCCTCAACGCTCCAGCGGTATGTTTCCAATCGTACAATTCACGATGAAGAGAATTTGGCTGCCGGCGTCTTATGGAGAAAACATCCGCCGTTGCCCGACATTTTTCGCGGTTATATGAAATCATTTGGAATAGATTTTACGTGTGCGTATTTAGAACTGTCTAAAAAAGTAAAATAAAAGTATTCTTTTAAACTGACACAAATATGTGACGCTGGCCTAGAGGTAAAAACTGAACGCTGTAGCCCACGTGTCGCATATATGCGTCGCATTAAATTAGAAGAAATTGATTATAAGACAAAAAAATATAAATACAATTTATCGATACGAAATTCATATTATTTTACGAAAATTCATTTTGTCGAGATATATGTTTCTGTTAAAAAATATTGAATGTAATAATAATTTTTATTGCTCGCTTATATCTAGCTACTTACGCAACAATTTTAATAATTTTGCTTCGCAAAATCTTTTCCTTTTTAAATTGAACTTATTGCCCGTTAATTTCACTAACCCTACTAAAACGACCTGTTATAAAGGCTCTAAATAGTCTAATGAGCAGACCGAGTACAGACTTCGTACATTTTACAGTTTTAGAATTTAACAATTTTGTTCAATACTCGACATGTTCAAATATGCCTTTGTAAATTGTGCAAAAATAACGAGTTAAATTCCCGATTCCTCAAGTTCCAATCCAGCCTTATTCGTACGTAACCCATGTATTATATACGACAAGGGCGGCTTAAACGCCACTTGGCCAGAGACTGTTGAACGGTTTTTTGTTGTCTAGAAAGTCAAAAAGTGCTGGACCATTTTCTCCTCTTAATTATCCTGTTCCGCTCTCAATACTGCGTAATTTTTCATTCCGAATCGATTCCTGGCGAAGCTCTCAACCCTGGTGAGATATTCGATCTGTGGGGGGTAAAGAAACCCACCCTTAGAATCGCCCTAGCGCTACCCTAATAACTTCGCCGAAGAGGGTTCCTACACCCGGTGCTGTCACTGTTCTGGACACAGTTGTACGGAAATAAAATTATGAGGAAATCAAAAGTAGCCGGTTTAAAATGTTGAATACCGGTCTCAACGAATGATATATACCTCGAATCCCCCCCCTCCGTATACCTTCGCTGTTTAAACATCGGACCGGCGGTGATTATTTAGCGGTTTTATAGCGACACCGCACGTACCACCCGCGTACCAAAAACGAGGAGAGAAGAGCGTTCGTGCGGTCTACCGCAAAGCGGCCCCGACATTAATCCCGCTTAATTGCGGCGCCTCCTATTTAAAAGTCTTCCCGAGGGACTTAGGGATTTAACGCCGAGGGAGGTCGGCCGGGGAATGGGAAATAATCGGAGGCTGCGGACGATTCCAGAAAGAGGTACCCTGAAGACTTCTTTCGTGCGGAAACATTTGATTTGATATTATCTCGCAACGGTCAAAAATACTGGGGCAAATAACGTCTCCGACCTCACCCCACACTCCTCAAAGACCTCAAAGTCCGTACAGAGAGAATATACCGAATTCCAATCAAGAATCATCCTAATCCAATCGTCCAAACTCTACTATCCTCCGAACGTTCCCTACAGACGCCTGAGAAAGAAGTTACCACGCGACCTAAATGGCATCAATGTTGCCTATTGTATTTTTTCACGGTTGCGACAATAAAAGAGAGACGGAGAGAAAATATTATCCTGGTTGAGACTGTCATCCCAGTATCCACAGAATGCTCAATAGATCGATTGCTGTAGTCAAAGCGTAGTCAAAGATCCACATCTTTGTGAACGTACAAAGAAACTGAAAGTACCCTCGGTAAAACTGTAAAACTCAAAAATCATATATTTGCTGCATATACGAGCTGCAAAAAATCTCCTAGTCGAAATTCTAGAAATAAAAAAACAATGTATAATTCCTAACGACAGTTGTTGGTACCGTATTCAGTTCAACGATATTGTCTGAAATTTGGCAAAAAATTAATAAAAAAACCTTTTTTCCGACCGAATCTTGCAAAATATTTTTAAATACAATAATCCTCGAGGTGGAATACCAAATCGGTGTTGAGGTATCGAAATAGAAATAAGCGTGTAAAAGAGGACCTTGGCTAAGGTCTCCCCCATAACCCCGGGACAGAAACCTTGACAGGCCCCGACCGATTAGAATAAGATCCTGTCGAAAATAGTTGATAACATTTAAATACGAAGGACGCAGCAAAAGTTGAAGTATAAGAGTAGAAAAGGGTTTGAGATTAACTGATAGTAGCTGACTGAGTATAAAGCCTTAGATTTAAGTTCACGCTTTGTTGTTTCTTACTTTGCTCTAGATATCAGTGGTTTATGATAATAATGAAGTTTCATTATTGATAGTTTCAAACATATCCAATTTTTTAATAAATGTTTTTTAAAATTAAAAGAAATACATTGTTTAACATACCTCTTCTGTGGTCTACCGTAGATTTCGCGCGTTTCTGTCTCCTCTCGCCGGTCTTTCGCCAGACCGGTTTCGGCCGCTCGCCATCTTCAGTAGGGCGGTGTCAGTCTCACAGTACAAGTGACGGTGACACAGTGCAGTCAGGATGCCCCCCGAAAAACATCCAAAGTGCCAAAAGTGACACCAACACCGCTACTGAAGATGGCGAGCCGTAACCGGTCTAGCGTAAGACCATACCAGCGAGAGTTTTGCAAGATTAATGCTGACATTAATGTTGCTTCCTAAGGCCTGACGATGATAATAATAAGATGACGATGACGAATAATAGAAATAAGGCTACATTTGTGAGATTCTTAGTTTTTATTTTCTGTTAGTATTTTAGTGTTTTTAATAAAAATGTTTATTAAATGTGACAGAAAAAATATACTTTTGAGTAGATGACATTTACGTTCGACTAGCACTAGTAACGAGACTTTAAGATCTGTATGCAGGTGCTTTGGGATATTTTCCTTAATATTTTCGACTGTAAAGTATTGGCCGGGCTTATTGTTCAGACTTAATTTCCATTGTCCAGTAACGTCTAGGTGGTAGTTCGTAGGGGACTTTTCACGAAATGAAAAGGCAGTTGGCTAATGAAAAGCAGTGCGATTCGAAGGAGAGCGACCTGTTTTCGAACTGAGGACTGTGCTCCCAGAGTCGTTACAACGACTGCCGGTCTTTGGGATGTGCTTAATCTGCTTTCTGCCGACCGGGAGTAGTTCAAAGGGGCGCGTGTTCGGCGCGCGCGGTCTTTTCCAAAGGGCCCTCTCCTCCCCCCCATCCACTCGACCGCCCTTTGAGCCCTTTCAGCCGACGGTACGTGACTCATACCGCGCTTCACGGTATGAGCCCGAAGTCCACACGGAATCGGCGCGTCGGAGTTCACGCTCCGGAGGAAATTTTCGGACGAAGGCTCGGGCCGTTGGAATGAAGCCCGTCTAACTCTTAACAGGAAGAAAATTAAAGTAAGAAACGAAATGCTTTCTTAGTAAGAAATTAGTTGATAAAGTACGCAAAAAGTACATGGCGAAGAGCACGGTAAAGTACGGTTTTAATTTGAGCGATACGGTTCCGTATTCAGCCTGTAGTGAAAGTGTCGTCAGCATTTCTTTAAAAATTAAAAAAAAAATTGTTATCCCATTATTTTTGTACAATAATACTCAACCTTATAAGTACAGGGTGTATGACTTCGTTTGTTGTATCGCTCGTGATTTTAAATGGACGGAAAATAATTCAGAGTGTTGTATTAATGACAAATGTCAGCCAGAAAAGGAAATGGACCGTAAATAGCTGATGGCGAATTGAGGAAGAAGGACCAAATCGGGGGGAGCAAAAAGGATCTGTGTGAATCGAAAACATACTGTTAATCTGAGCGATATGGTTTCATATTCAGCCATCAAAAAAATTTTTTTTATCCTATTATTTTTGTACACTCGACCTTATAATTTATAAGTACAAAGGGTGTATGATAAATCGACTTTTGTTTGTATCGCTCTTGACACTTTTTGACTCGATAACACTTTAGATGGACAGAAAATAATTTAGAGTGACGGTAAATGGGAATGAATTTTCGCAAATGTTAGCCAGCGCGAAAAGGATCTGTGAAGGGATTGTGTGAATCGAAAATATACTGTTAATTTCTTCCAATCCAAAACAAACAGTATTGTAGACAATAGATTATATTGTATGAAATGGAACGAAAATTCGCGGGGACTTAGGACGAGTCCAACGTGAAGTGGGATAAATTAGTTGGGAATTTACGGTCGTTAACTTTCACTCTTTCGCTGTGTTCTCTCCCAGGATTTTTGAAATTCCGGACGGGCGAAAAATCGCCGGGAAAGAAGGAAACGCCGGCGAAACAGAAGAGGGAAACGGAATGAGAGGACGGAAGGGGGAGAGAAAATTAAAAAAACAAAAATACGAGGAAAAAAAATCCGTGTTCCCATTCCGGATTGGTGTTGTCGACGCCTCAGCGGTTCAAAATCAAAGGGGCCGCCGCCACAACCTCCACCAGCCGGGGGGTGGGAAGGAGGAGGGTGCGGGGGGGCCTATTATGGTAATTACAATCGACATATAACCTCAATGCTGGAGTAGGAGGAGGCGGAGGAGGAGGAGGAGGAGGAGGAGAGTGAGAGGGACGGAGGGAACGGGGAGTACAGGGAGAAATGAGAAAAGAACTCGGGAGGTGGGTGAACGGAGAAGGGGATGGAGGGGGGGGGGTGGAACCTGCTTTGTGGTCGGTGCTATCACCATCGGTAATTTATACGTACGGCATTCGAAAAGGTGCGTGCGCGTCCGGGGATGAGGGGGTCGGTGGGTGCCCGCACAACTGGGATACATGAATATTAATATTATGCCGGACTGAGGTGGAAGCGCGAGCGAGCTCGTCCCGAGAAAATGAGAGAATCCCGGAGGAGGAGGAGGAGGAGGAGGAGGCAGAGAGAGAGAGAGAGAGGGAAGGAGCAGCGGCGGGAGAGAAAAAGGAGAAGGAGGAGGCATTTGCAATTATCACTGAAAAATGAATTATGGAAGCTATTTATAAGTGGGGACGGACACTATATTAACCCCGGTGTACCGGTTCTGCCCCGTACCGCGGTAGGATCGATTTTTCAATTCCGCCGTTTTTAACAGTTTTCAAAAGGTTTTCATTAATATCACCCGTACGACGGCGATTTCTAAGATCGGTCGCCAGCCCTAATGCGTACGTACCGAGATCCGGGCGTAATAGCCGATGTTGAGGACTCCGAGAAATAATTTCATCGTACGACAATTTCTCTACGGCGAAGAATCCGGAATTTCGGCCTTTTAGCAGGCTGAAATACTGCAAGTTATAAACGTGAAATCGCGTTCAACAATCGTTTAAATAGACGTACATTTATATATCGGGTCGGCAACTAAGTCATTGCGGGTTTCGTCCAATACCCTCCCCCTCCGTTACCCATCCATTATCCTCCCCTTAAACGAAACCGGCCCACAGAGATCTTCCCAGTCCAGAATAACAAGTCAGAACGTATAAGATTGTTGATTGTACAGTAAAAAAAAAAGATTAAAAATAATAAAACAGATAGATCGGTATACGCCGCGTAATATGCGGATCGTGGCCGGTTAATTTCGTAACATTTCGAACGTGAGACCGGAACAAAACACACGGGATTTTAATGCGCGCCGACAATTTTCGATACGCGCGAAGGGAATTCATATAAAGGGCCGGCAACTAAGTCATTGCGGGTGTATTTTTACGCACGTTTACTGCATCTTCAAACCTATATAGAGTATATACTGAAATGTTTTATTACAACGCGCCGACCAATAGTCGGGCCCACCAAAAAATGCAGGGCCCTTAAGGGTGCAGACGACCGAAGATGGAGAAGAATCCGCAATTATTTAGTTGCCAACCCGATATATTTATCCGTATACCCCGGATACTTCCTGTTACGTCGGTAATGGGGAGGAAATAATGAAAGCCGTTAACGGGGGCAGTATTGAGAGCGGAATTTATAAAAAAGACACTCCTGACGGGCTTCTCGTTATAGTCAGTAGCGTAATACGATATAATAATGCCGATATCAAATATTTCAAATCGGTTAATTAATTGTTCCGATAGGACGGGGTCGAAAGTCAAAGAGCAAAAAAAAAAGATCTTTTCAGTCGACTCAGAGTCTGATGCAACCGGCCGACGCATAGCCCGAGTCATGATCTCTCTCTCACTCAATTTAGGTTGCGCAAAAATTGAAAAACAGAAAAAGAAAAAAAATTCTCTGAAAAGTGTTACGCCCACGCCCCGCGTCATATCTACAGGCCCGTATCATCTCGCTAAAAAGTGTTTTTAGCTCACCAAACCTTGGCCCTCGGTCGGGTCACAGCGAACTTACAAAAGCTCAAGAGGAAATTAGGGTCATAAAACTGTTTTTTTTTGGTTTTACAGGTAAGTCTATTAGATATTCGCTCGATACAGTTGTAGCGCGGCGATTGATTTTCGCGTACACTTGGGCCTAACGGGGAACAGTTATTTGGAAAATAATTAGGCGTTTTCTTAGGAGCGTCTTCCTACCTGAATTCCACGGGTCAACGGCCCGTTGAAGACGCGCTTCTTCTTCTTCTTCTTCTTCTTGTTTTACAAGACGAATGCAAACCCGAATCGATCTTTACAGGCGGTTCAATTGCGTTCAACCGGCGCCCGAAAAGTTTTTCCCGTTTTCCTTTTTTTTTCTCTCTCCCGTTCCCCGATTTGCATCCAACGCGCAGTGAGGTTTAGGTTCTCAAGTATTATATTATGTTAAAGAGCGAGAGCGGGCCAAAGGCGGGCGGGCCCTTTGATGTGCCGAGAAACCGGCGCACCGCCCGAAACCGATTACGGTTCCTGCAGGGCCGAAAATCGTAGAAATATTCTGTTGTATTGCGCCCCCGGGAAAACTGGAAACATTTTCCAGGAGAATTTTAATTATTCGAACATCGAAACGTCGTTATTTCACCCGCTTCATTATATATTAGGGTACCCAAGGGTAATCGACATTTTGACTTTGGAATTCATTTCATTTCGCTAAAAAAGAAACTTTTTAAAGATTAAGAAAAATTATTAATCTACTATAACCAATATTATCGGCAACTCTCCGGCACTTTTCCGGACCGGCTGTGACGGCCGCGTACCTTAAGGCAAATTTTCGATTCCCCTCTTGAAGAACTCCTCAAGACCAAAATACACTTGCAATGTGCATTTTTGCGGGCATATTGCGCCTGAAAACCGCATTTTGGGGCCGATTTCGGGCCTATAAACTGCATTTTTCGGGCTACTTTGCGCACAAAAGCGGCATTTTTGCGGCCACTGTGCGCCTAAAAAGCGCATTTTGGGGCTATTAGCCGTCTCAAAACCGGATTTTCGGGCCTAAAATCTGCATTTTTGGACCAATTTTGCGTAAAAAACAGCAGTTTTGTGCCTAAAACCGCATGTTATACCCTTTAGTGGTTTTAAATATACTTTTTCGAGCCGTTTTTCCATTGGTGATCGCATTTTAGACCTTTTCATGGGGTAAAAAGTGATTTTTCGGGCCGATTTAGCCCGGAAATATTTTCACACGCCTCGCATTTTTTCCGTCTCTGTCCCGTACTGTTTTAGCACCTGCCTAGTTTAAGACCATCAAACGGCGATACTGATTAACTCTGCATACTCACAAAGACGAACGTGTTTGGCACTATTGTCATAAGTCAGTCGAAAAAAAAGGGGAAAAATGATCAGAATTTCGGTAGCACTTTAAGCACTTGGATAGAGAGTTCGTATTAGGTGTACCCAAAAGTTATCAACAATTTGATAAGATGTATTTCGGTCTTGAGGAGTTCTTCAAGAGGGGAATCGAAAATTTGCCGGAAAAGTGGCCGGAGAGTTGTTGTGATAGTATCGGTGAATATACAGTAGATTAATAATTAAATAAATAAATGAATTCCGTAGTCAATATGTTGATTACTTTTGGGTACCCCTAATATTACCCGTATTAGGAAATATCAACTATCATCGTCATGTCATGTGTATTTCGTTCCCATTACTGGCTGGTCCTTTAAACTTAAATTCTGAACTTATCTTGCACTCGTTATGCACTTTTTTCAGGATATGTTTTGCTCTCAACACTGCCCGTCCCGGTGTCCGCCATATTGTCCGGTACACAAAGGGTACAGGTACCGGGGCTTACCGAAAGCCGGCCGGTGGGAGCCGCGTACCTCCGGCGTGGCGGGTCTCATTAGTCATTAGCGGGTTTGGAAAATAAAAAAAAATAAAAAAAAAAAAAAACCCCGGCGTTGCCCGTGTAGCCGCATGCATATTTAACGCGCGCCCTCACAAGAGGCTCTTGACCGATCGGAGGCCATTTGTCCACGGATCGAAGCCCAAATTCAATTAACCGGCCGCCGGTTATAAATTGGGCCCTATATCTCAAACGACCCCCAACCGACATACCATATACATAAATACCCTCTCCCCTTATCTATCCGTCTCCTTTCCTTTTACTCCTTCATTTCTTCACCTCCGCCGCTTCTCCCTTCTCCCCCCGACTCCCGAGTCCCCTTATGTGTCGGAACACGTTTCATACAGCGGCTTAAACATTATACGTCGAACCCTCCCTCAACCCCGGAATGGGACACGGGAGCGGAGGTTTCGGGCGACCGGAGGACTTACGGAATCTAAAAAAACTGGGATGAAGTGGCGTAGCACGGTATTAGTTTCTTCCTAACTTGTATTTTCTGATTTTTTTGATATGTTGAGATCGTGGAGAAGAGTGCGATCGGAAACACAATCTCCGGATGCGAGCACAGTTAGACGTCTTGGAGGATAACCAATTCGTGAAAATTCTAATCTAATGTCATAATTTTTTGGTATTCATAAAATTTCACATCTGAGTGAGAGTTTGTGTGAGAGACAGTCCCCAGAGTGGGCAGTAATTGAGAGCAGAACTCTCGCAAATCAAATGTCAAATTTGAGAGAGGAGAATCGAATGAAGGAAAAATTTAAAAGTTCCCTTCAAGTCTTGGACATTGGAATCCCACCATTTCACTAATTACTCCGACATTGAACAAGTGCAAAGTCAGTCAAGTGTCTCTTTATCTCTCTCTCTCTCTCTCTGGAAGTGACAACATCCGCTGTTGTACCAATCTTCCGCAGAAGAATCTTCTTCCGGGGCTCGCAACTCCGCCCCCCCAAAAATTGGGGTTTAAAAAAAAAAAAAAATTCTAATAAATCGCTAAAGTTCCCATAAAGGTATAATTCTAAGTTGTCTAATTGGCGTTTTATTATTCGCGTCTGTAGGAGGTTCGGCGGTAGAAAGCCGAGGCGCGATGCTGCGGGGGAGGAAAATGTAGGAGAATGTGGAAGAGAGCCGGGGGGGCCTCGGGCCCGTAATTAAGGTTGGTACGTGACACTATGCCCACACCCCATGGGGGATCATCATAGCTCAAGGGGGAAAACGGGAGAGAGAGAGAGAGAGAGAGAGAGAGAGAGGGAGAGAGAGAGGGAGAGAGAGGGAGAGTCGGCGGTTAGCGGAAAAACGGATGGGGACCGCGACGACGTACAGGAAGTGGAAACCTCGTCCCGGTCTATGAACGGAGAGAATGAAATATAAGCAAAACCGGGATATTTTATGACTCGATCGACTGGAGGAACATAATATCTTGAGGAAGGTTCCAGGGATTTTCGATTGGAATCTCTGGATGCGAATAACGTCAGTTGAAAACTAAAAATCACTTACATCAATTATATCACGAAAGTACCTGGCAAACCACTGTTATAACTATTATTATAACCAACAATAATAGAGCAATAATTATAAGGAAGCAATGATAATGTCGTACTTTTCTCCCCTCCAAATCTTCTATTTTAGCGTGGAGGTTTTTTCTTATTTTTTTCTTATACAGGGTGTCCCGAAATTAACGCAAGATTTGAATTTGCCACCATTCTTACAGTAAAGGAGATAAACCCTATTAAAAAAACCATTTGACGGCCTATAGTGGAGCGTTACACGATAGAACAACTTGTTTTCATTTTTGAACAATATTTCAAAAATAATCAAAGTTTGGCACCCACAGTTCGATTTAAATCTTGCGTTAATTTTGGGACTTTGGGATATATATATATATATATATATATATATATATATATATATATATATATATGAGGGTTCTACCCTCAATTTCTAGTTGTACATAACAAGTATTCCGGACATGGATTTTTTCCGAATTTTGAAAATTTTTCAAAAACAGCACCTACTGGTGAATAGTGAATAGTGAATTTGCAGTATCCCAATATATATATATATATATATATATATATATATATATATATATATATATATATAAATCCTCCTCATTCAAATCTGTCCCATGAATCCCGAAAATGCACGTCAAGCGGCGGAATCTCATAGTGTCATCTCGTCGCTCTGTCACCAGATATAGTTATAAAATTTTAGTTACAGTTAGTGACACAAAAATAAATTGTAAAAGAGTGAAAAATTCGTGCGGTATCAATTTTTTTTTTATTTCGAATATTGTGGTTGGACATCACCTGTTTGTATATTAGTCGAAGGTGGGGGGGGTGGTGGTGGCTGTAATTAGGGTGTACCGTTATAGACCGAGGTGGGGCCAATTTCGTGTTTATTTTCTTCAAACTGAGACCGCCATTAAAGATGGAAATTACCCCACCAACCCCCACCCCGCCACCCCCGCCCCCGTCGGCGTTAAACAATCGATAGCCGGCCAAGTTCTGTTATTAGAGGCGGAAGAGTTTCTAATAGAAACCTTCTACTGCCGGCCGGAATTACACCGGATTTATTATGTCGTTGGCACGTTAGAGTCGGCCGACGAAGGTAGGCCCCTCCTGAAGAAAAATAAAACAACGGGTGGGGGTTGGAGGGGCTAATTATTATTGCGGGGGGCCCCTCCTAATTGAGCTCTTAGCGTCAATCTGGGTACGAAACAATTTTGAAACGATCGGGCGCCATTAGCGGCGTCATTATCCTCGGGCCGAGTTCAAAGAAGTGCAAACTTAGCCAAGTCCTCCCGCTTGATATTACATTTATTAAATCAACAGACAGCAACCAGGCAGCAAGTTCTTGTAAATCGGGCAGCTACGGTACACATTACGTAGAAAAGTGTGGGGTAAAATTGTAGATAGACGATAAAAATTTAGAATACCTTAGGTTTGAGGTGTTTCTGTCTCCTCTCGCTGATTTGGTCTTTTGCTAGAAAAAGCTCTCAGTCTGGCAAAAGACCGAATCGGCGGAGGAGACAGAAACACCAAAAAACCTACGATATTCTAAATTTAACATACCCGTTTTGTGGTCTGCGAGGGGTTGGAATACCGTAGATTTCCTGTGTTTCCGTCTCCTCTTCAACACAAGACCAGACCAGCAAGAGCAGACAGAAACCCACGAAATCTACGGTATTATAAAAATTATTTTTTAGAATACTTGTTTTCGAAATCCCTCCCGACCCAAAAAAGACAAACAACATTCATAAAAACACAAAAATAAGACATATATATATATATATATATATATATATATATATATATATATATATATATATACACGACCACCACAGTACAAATGATCTGTACACATTCGGTACGGTTTTGATATTACGCTCTTCGGCCATTATTTATAACGATTTCGTCATAATTTATATCGAGAACGGTGTTTTTTGTAATCATATCTAGTGCAGTTCCTTTTTCGCTGATAAACTGATCAATAATTATCGTTCAATTGTATTGTACTGTAAATGGTTTACACTTGTTTTGTGGTCTGCGAGGGTTGGAATACCGTGGGTTTCTGTCTCCTCTCTTCCTCCCGTTACGGTCTTCTGCCAGACCGGTTTCGGCCGGTCGCCGTCTCCAGTAGCGGTGCTGTAAGGCACTTCGGACGTTTTTCGGGCATGTACCGCCTCTGTGCAGTCGACTGTACTCGGCAGTACATTGACAGCGCAGTGAGGATGCCCCAAAAAGTATCCGAAGTGGCGGAGTGACTGAAGACCGCTACTGAAGACAGAAGCGGACACGAAACCCCACGGGATTTCATTCCATAAACGTGTGCCAACCTTTGTTGATATATTTATCGAAAAATAGATTAATATATTTAATATAGCGAGGAGGCTCGGTGACAAGAACCCATTGACCGGAAGCTACCGAAGATGGCGAGCGTATCAGTAGACAATTCGGCCGCTATCAATATTTCAGTCAATACTGACTGAGAATCGTTATTCTCGGGGCTTTAGTGCGGGGGCGGGGCCCCAATTAGTAGGTGTGAAAGAAATACTGTCTTTGAACAAAAACCGGATACGGGTCGGTGTTAAAACGCGCGTTGAATTCTAATCTACCTCGAACAGATGTACGGGGGGGTGGAGGAGGGGATGGGGGTCGATTGAGATTTACACGGTAGCCTGTCGACAGTGCCAGAAGGAGGAGGAGCAGGAGCGGGAGGAGGAGGAGGAGGAGGTGGTGGAGGAGGCCACTCGGTAGGTAAGTGGGCGGTGCAGCGTTAAATTCTCAGACGTTAAAAGGATATTAATTCGAATGGTAATCAATTGGTAGGGCCCGAGGCGTGTTCGGGTCGGTTGGGACGACGCCCACTTTCCCTTACCGTTACCTAAGAAATGAACTCTCCATCTGTGTCTCTCCACCCTTGTGCGTGTGTGTGTGGGGTTGCTAACAATGGACCGTGTCTCGGTGTACCGCACTCGGGGTAAGTGCCCTAAGGGTGTGGGGGTGTTATATATAGAACACAGGGTATAAGTAGAGGGCGGAACGCGCCACGAGGGAGTATAAACACGGTATAATTGTACAGGCGCGTGTTATACTCCCGATGATTCGGGTACAGAAATTCTCCTATTTTCACAAAAAATAAATCCTCCATTTCCGGAAAGAATTCGGATGTCCAATCGGTGTTGTGTAAGGCCGGAATTTATTTCACACTGTCGGTATCTACTACGAAGTTACTTCTGATTGAGAACAATTGTTATTTTATTATTTTTTACAATACCCGTTTTCTGGTCTCTGGAGAAGGGTTGTTGGAATACCGTAGATTTCGTGTGAGAATTATAGCACTCGTCCATTACTCGTTGAATACGATATAATGATGAATATTATGCGGTGAAATTATGATATTGAGAAGATGTGCCATATACTCGATACTTGCCTCTATAATGTCTCCCCCATATAGTACATGCTGGGCGATGGAAAAAATCACTTTAAATTGCGCCTTAAATGTACAGACATGTATAGTACATCGAGGCGTATAGGTTGTGGCCTATTCAGAGCCACCCAAAAGGGCCCCCCAAGGGTTGAAAACAACCCCGTTTCCCCTGTAATTCATTCCGGGGTAACAAAAGTGGGCTTAGACACATACAGGCGTTTAGATGTCGTTCACTGCAAACAGAGCATGCGGGGTTAAAAATAATTTAACAGCTTCGTCCTCAGATAACCTCCCTCGAAATTTACGGTATTATTTTTTATTTAAAAATTAAATATTCAACGTATCTATGACAGTTATTTAATTCTGGGTATCGGAGGCCGCAAATTGGTTTTGAATTCTTCGCTTCCGATTTTTTAACGCGGTCTCTACTACACCTGGGCGTGTGTAACGCGTTTTTTTTATTATTATGTCATCGGTGATCGTCTTCCGTGGGCAACACCTCTCCGCCTTTGGGGATGGAGGGTGGGGCACTATGTTCCAATAAAACGACGACCGGTATCGTGAAAGGACGTCGGCGACGATGCGACGATAAAAAGGGGGAAGAGAGAGAGAGAGAGAGAGAGAGAGAGAGAGAGAGAGAGATAGAAAAAAGGAAAATAAGAAAAGGAGGGAAAGAGAAAGATAGTGAAAGATCTCGTGGAAAGAGGTGGGCCCGATGTTCGGGGCGTGTCCCTAGGCTAATTATAAGCGTTTAGAGGGAGAGAGAGAGAGAGAGAGAGAGGGATGGAGGGATGGAGGGAGGGAGGGAGGGAGGAGGGAGAGCGGCGAGATCAGAGAGAGGCCGGCCTCACGAGCGCCGGTGCTATCATCGCCCTTACCGCCCCCGCCATTAAACCGAAATAGCCGCCTTTAGACTGCCCGCCCCCGCCCCCTTACCAGATTTCATTACCAGTTTGGCGTTGGTGGGCGGGCGGGGAAGTACAACCCCGGTTTAACAAAAACATAAAGGATGTTCGCGACAACAATGAATGTCGGGGGGGGGGCCTCCAGCTATTTCACTACTACTACTACTACTGAAGACACCTCCCGAGAGTCACAAAACAGGCCCGATTATTAGATTTCACGAGACGCGCTGTCGGTACCCAAAACCGTCTATTTTTCTATCACTGAACGAAGTTTTTATGTTATTATCATGCCCAGTACCGGGTCACGTTCCAAGCGTATGAGTCATCGGAAGCACGGACCGGAATATCCTTTATTGTCCTTTTTATAGATTTCTTTATTATTCTCTGATATTATTCTCGTGATATAGAAATAGTGTACCGTAAATTATCGGGGTTTTTATTGTATATTTTCCCGATTATCGCAACAATATTGTTAAAAATTCATGGTCAATGTACTAAAATATCTAAGTATATTAATGTAGTAAGGCCAATAGGTATGCATGTAGCAATCACCATTTCTATATCGTTTTATCGATATATCATTTGTATTTAAAGAAATAAAACTTGTTTGTACCGATATAGAAATCACTGCTGTGGTACATTAACCCAAATTTTTTTTTCTGAAAATTTTGCATAAAATTTACTTACTACGATGCATTGTTATCAAACAGTAACTCCAGAAATGTTTTTAAAACCAGTTTGTCAAATATTTTGTTTTTTAAATCGAGTCGCAGTTCAACACGATGTAGTATTTATAATGTGAAATTACTGAAAGTAATAATAAAAAAAAAAAATTCCAGTAAACGGAGGAAATTGATGGGGACGGGAATGAAATTTGGGAAATTCTGCTGTGCCATTTGGAAATTGGTTATTGGCATATTTCACTTTGAAAATCTCAATTTTCGCGGCGAATGGACATATTGAACGGTGAATTGACAATAGAGTTACAATAACAATTTTATAATATCTAACGGGAATATGTCTACCCGAGGAACAGAGTGGTAAAAGTTTCAAAAATCGCGTTTTCCCCAACTAATACCTTAAACTGATAGTAGAGTTTTATATCTTAATTATTGATCGATTTTATATCAATTATATGCATACAGACATTATGAATATCTCCCATCATCTCATAAGGTTTAATTTGCGTCTAGATTGATTGTTATAATACCGACCACAGTATGTCGGTTTGGAATGCCTTACTCTGTCTATCTTCCGCTTATATATATCGTTTTAAGGCAGAATTGAGAATAATTAAAATCGATAAATATATCTGTAAATCCGGTGATATTTTCAGAATTTTTACGGGCGTTTAAATTGATACAAAAAAATTGATTACTACAATTCCAGAATATCAAAATTCCAGCCATTTATTTGTCGGGGGATCCGAAGAATAAAACGCGATTTTCTGTCAACCGGTTTATATGCTCCGGTGTATTTTTCATTACATTTATTGTATTCAATGCGCAACATATTTCAATGCGACGAACAGAGTTGGCCGTTTTCGCATATCGTCCAAAGCACGATCGCGTAACTTGATGTAGTATTTATAATGTGAAATTACTGAAAGTAATAATAAAAAAAAAAATTCCTGTAAACGGGGGAAATTGATGGGGACGGGAATGAAATTCGGGAAATTCTGCTGTGCCATTTGGAAAATTGGTTATTGGCATATTTCACTTTGAAAATCTCAATTTTCGCGGCGAATGGACCGTATATTGGACGGTGAATTAACAATAAGAAGACGTTCAACGCGTTACGTGCACGCGCCGACTCCTTCAACAGTTTTTCAATCTCTCGAACCGATCGGAGATAAAATCGCGCCCGATCGAAAGCACCGATCGACAATTCCGAAATTCGAAACTCCGATGAAGTAATTACAGTGTATTAGATTTAATAGCTGGGGTAGAGCGGCGGGGGTGGGGGTTGTAAGGATAAGTCGGGCCCGAATGAAATATCCCACGTGCTTTTCCGTCCAGAAACCAACTGCTGAACGAGAAATTCGGCCTTTGGCGAGCTACTGAAGATGGCGTGAAGCCGACGAATATCGAAGAGAATCGAGGAAGAGCGACACAATCTGGAATGTGACAAAATTAAAAATTCCAGGAATTGTAATTCCGGGTAGTTGGTATAAAATTTATAAAAAATTCCGGGAAATAATCAATTCGAAACACACAGAGTAATCAATTTAAGATCGGCAAAATCTTAGAACGGTTGATCTGGAATTGTGACAACATTTCAAAGCGGTGATTAATTGAATAGAAATAGATGAATTTACAGTTTAGAATGCCTGTTTTTTTGGTCTGCGAGGGTTGGAATCACCGTAGATTTCGTGTTTTTCTGTCTCCTCTCGCCGGTTTGGTCTTTTGCTAGACCGGTTTCGGCCGCCCGCCGAAACACAAAAAATCTACGTTAAAGTAAATCTGTTGAAAATCCTTCCTGTATTGTCAGGGCCTTGAATTGTGAGGGATTCATATTGAGGGAAAGAGAAACGCCGATCTTTCGCTAAAGAACGGCGGGAGGAGATAGATGAATATATTTTCTAAATCACGCCGAAATGTTGTAATTTGATCTTCACTCATAGTTCGATTTCACTCGTAAAAATTGTAGTTCAATTTGTCTGGGAGATAATTTCATCTGTAATCTAATAGAAAGCGGTTTATAAATGTTTAAAATATTCGAAAGAGATGACAATCTATTTTTTGGTCTGCGAGGGTTTGGAATACCGTAGATTTCGCGCGTTTCCGTCTCCTCTCTCGCCGGTCTCGTCATTCGCCAGACCGTTTTCAGCCGCTCGCCACCTTCAGTAGCGCTGTGTCAGCAGTCGCTTTGGCACGTTTTCGGGCGTCCTCACTGCACTGTCGCCGCTACTGAAGACCGGTCTAGCAAAAGACCATACCATCGAGAGGAGACGCAGGAAATCTACGATATTCACACGTATATTCATGACAGTGTAGGCGCAGTTTTTACTCCACAGTATCGGTCTCAGTCACTCTGGACACTGAGTACAAGCGACCGCTACTGAAGACGGCGAGCCGCCGACAGGAGGCGGAAACCACACGAAATCTACGTAATTCACTGGTCGCTTGTGGGGCGGCAATTAACTGTAATACAGTGCGAATTATTAATTGTTTCATCGGTAGAAAAGAGCTGGAAATTTTCGCCTTTATCGCCCCCTATCTCACCACGTCCATCTACCCCGCCCCGCAGGCCCCGGAATGGCCTAACCAATTGGTGTTTAACTCGGGCCTTTAACGACCTATAATTAACAATTAGGGGCCGGATTCGGGGCCTGCCCGGCTTATTTCCGCCGTGTAGCATTAAGCAGCGGTTCTATCCGGGCGACAATAAAACATCCGACCCAACGTTAATTTGTTAACATTTCCATTTTCGAGGCGTTAAACGAATCGTTGTTTATATTTTAATATTTTCCCGGAGCGCGTTTTAATTTTTCCATTCGGTGGGAAAAAAAAATGGAAAAAAAATAGCGGTCTCTCTCTCTCACTCTGCTGGGGCAGGTGGCACTAATTACAGGTAAAATGACCTGCGGATGATTGACGGCACAGAAACCAAAACTCAAATAAAACCTTAAGTGGTCTTTTTTTTTCAATTTTTTTTTCAATTTTTTTTTTTATAAAAAAAGCGACCAAACACGGAGAGCTATTTGAATGAAGAATGACTTTAATGGCGCCAAAGAAATATAGGAATTAAATCGAAGTTTCTCTCTCTCTCTCTCTCTCATTTCTCGGCTAACGTCCGGGTAATTGATGCGAACTGTTTTCTTGTTCGGCCAATTACAGAATTGTGCTATTGACGCGAGAGAAATATTAAATGCCGGGACCTAGGAATGACTTATCGCTCGGGCCCTTCATAAAATATCATGCTAAAAGTATTTGGTTTTTTTTCGTCCGGAAATATTTTTCGGATTTTCCACACAGAACACAATAGACGATTGTAGAATGCGACCCAAATCCTTTGTAGTTTGGGACTCAAGTTCTGGGCCGGTTCGGTCCGTCTATTACTAGACCGGTTTCCGCCATTTTCCTTAATTTTCCGGCTCAAGCATTTGCGCGATACGAATTTGGATAGTCGTGTCCAGATAGAATTTGATTTGCACTATTTCAGCGACGGCAGTGCTGACACAATGCTCAAAACATACGGTTTACTAGCGTGATAAGGCTTATATAACATATGCCATATAAAATATATTAGGTGTACCCAAAAGTGATCGACAATTTGATAAGGTGTATTTTTGTCTTGAGGAGTTCTTCAAGAGGGGAATCGAAAATTTGGCGGAAAAGTTTCTTTCTTAGCAAAATAAAATGAATTCCAAAGTCAAAATATCGATTACTTTTGGGTACCCCTAATACAGTTATTTTTTTTGTCGTCTTATAGAAAATATCCCGCTCAAAAGATTCCATTTAATACCGTAAATTTCGACTGCTGGGACATTAAAATTTACCGTAGATTTCGTGTGTTTCCGTCTCCTGTCGCCGGTTTCCTAGACCGGTTTCGGCCGCTCGCCATCTTCAGTAGCGGTGACAGTACAGGCGACCCAGTGACAGTGCAGTGTGAATGGCGCTACTGAAGATGGCGAGCGGCCGAAACCGGTCTGGCAAAAGACCACAAAACAGGTGTGTTAAATTACTTTTATGACTTTAATGACTGAATTTAAATAATAAATAAAATCGCTCGGCTAAATTAGCGCCCGCAAATATATTCATAATCTGCACAAGCCAGCCAGCTTATAAACGATGTTTTATAAATATTAGCCCACTGGAATAATTGTTTAATTAAGTCTAATTAACCCGCGATCCTCGTTCGAGAGCCGGCCTTTTTTCTTTGATAGACAGCTACACAAAATAACGGTATGCGTGGGGCGTTATTTTATTCATTAAAACTCGTCTGTAAATTAGTAATTTCGGCGAAAATTCGGTGTGAAATTCCATTTAAGGGTTGGCGGAAGGCGATTAGTTTTACGTTAAAGTGGGTCCAATTTAAATTCGTAAAACGTAACAACAACAACAACAACAACGCTTTGGCGCGCTAACATTTCTTCACACTGTTAACCGAGAGTATTAATATTCATTAAATAATTAAACAAAAGATTTTTATCAATAGACAGAGCGATACAATTAAAAATAATTGAGACGGGGATCGTACCAATTTGAAATTGAGCCATTAATGCAAATTTCACTTTATAGTTGTGCACACCGCTAATTTGTACCGATCTTTATCTCAGGTCGGACACAGGTGTCGTGGGAAATATGCGGCCGGAACCGTCACTTAAAATGCATTCGTTATTATACGATGTGTGTTCAAAAAGTATTTATTTATTTACGAATATCAATTTCGTCCCCTTCAAAGTGATCCACACGAGATACACTTTGTGCCGACGTTTTTTCCAACCCTCGAATCGCTTCGGAAATTTCCATTTTTTTTCTGATCTCGTTAAGCTCCGTCTTCGATGCCTTTTTTTGTCTCATCCTATTGTAGCGCGGCGTCGCCCTTTCGTGAGTTTTTTTTCAGTTTTGGGAACGAGAAAAAGTCACAGCAAGTCCCACATTCGATACGCTTCTGCGAGCTTAATTTAATTTTTTGTTTTCGCGCAAAATTTGACGCAGATTCTCCGATCCATTTTTCGGAGACGAACCAGAAAAAAGTGCAAGAAAAGCGGCTTTAAAAGATTAACCGAACGTTCAAAAAGGGCTGAAATTGTCGGCATAAGTGAGATACACGTGTACAGACACGAGGCTACAAAAACCTTAGATCTAATATACTTATTACGCGGAAATCTAAAATTCGCGACACTTTTTGAACAGACCTCGTATCATTATTAACACATAATTATTAATACTATTCTGTACATAAATGAGTCCGTCCTTCGGCTGAAATTCGTACTTTCAATTCGTTCTGTTGACGCGACAAGAGGAAGTGAGGCAGTTTTTATTCATTAGACATTCGACGTTTCCACGGAACATACAACAAAGTTTATATTTAAATAATGCGTCCGAACCGAAACAATGTTGGAACAACAATGTAATAGTTATCAGCGATAGAAACATGTCGCCTGAAAGATTAGCGCTGTATTTCACTTTCATATTTCAGCTATAGCAGACCGATAGTGTTTGCTAATCAATTAGAAGATAATACGAAGGCTAAAAAGAATTATTTATTAAATTTATTATTTTATTCGATAACGTTGAATTAGTTTTCAAAAAATTCGAATTTAATTACCTTTTTAACCGTCAATTTTTCCGTCGAACGAGTGTTGATCGTTGTTGCTGTGATAATTCAATAAGATCCCTACAATAAAACCTTCAATTGTGCTTCGAAATAATCAGCGAGCCGGACTAAGTTGGACTAAGTTGGGACTTGCCCGAATTTTTCAAATTATCCTCTTCACAGTTGACGAAGATTCAATTCCAAAATTCAAATCTTGCGTTAATTTCGGGACAACCGATATATAAGAAAAAATAAGAAAAAACTTCGACGCTAAAACAGAAGATTTGGAGGGGAGAAAAGTACGATATTATCACTATTTAATTTTCTATTCTCCGCTTACCTATAATTATTGCTTTATAATTGTTGGCTATAATAATAGTTATAACAGTGGTTTGCCAGGTAATTTCGTGATTCAATTCATGTAAGTGATTTTTAATGTCTTCAACTGACGTTATTCGCATCCAGAGATTCCAATCGAAAATCCCTGGAACCTTCCTCAAGATATTATGTTTTTCCAGTCGATCGAGTCATAAAATATCCCGGTTTTCCTTATATTTCATTCTCTCCGTTCATAACGCCCCATTTCTACTGTCCCTGAACTATCGGCTGCCAAACGGTTTATATATATATATATATATATATATGGGTTGCCAACTTTACTGCAATAATTGTGGCAAATTAAAAATCTCGCTTTAATTTCGGGACACCATTTATTTCTTTTTTTTTAGCCGTATCGAATCGCAGTAAATGAAATATCTTTACGGGCGAAGTCCTCAATTGGAGTCTTTAAAAAGCGTCCCGGGGAGAATTGGGGATTGGGACCGGGAGAGATATACGAGTTCGCGGTTGTAAAAATTATAACCGATATTGGCTTCAATAGCCGGTCCCAGGGCGCTAACGCGGAAAGGGGAAAAAAAAGGAAGGACCCGACTCGAAACTATTTTTCAATTAAAACTTTTAATACCCTTCTCGGCCCTAAACTGAAGGGTCGGTCTCCTTTTATATTCGCTTTTCAAAAGTCCAGAAGGGGAAGATATATACAATTATAGCTTTGAGTGCCGCGCTTTCTTTGTCCGCGACAAAGGTACAAGTGCGAGTGAAACTACTGAAGACGGCCAAAACCGGTCTGGCGAAAGGCCGAATAGTGGATTGGGGACTGAATAATGAAATATAATTTCGAACGAAATAGCGAATAATGAGGATTCTCAGTATCCTTAGAGGTCCCCCACCCCCCAACTATATTCGAGGATATTCCTCATGTTATAGTGAGTCGTATTTGTTAACTTTTACGTTTATATTTCGTACAGTTCTCCTATACATATCATACGAGATAAACGTGTAATCATATCACGTTAATTATACGAACGGGCTAAACATTGCAGAACCAAATTCGGGTTGGCCTGAAACCCGATGCCCCAAATATTGTAAGTGATCCCGCTTCGGACTAATAAAAACCGAACAAAAAAAAATAATAAAAAAAATACTAATTATCCTCGACCCACGTACGTTAAGAGGGAGAGAGGGAGAGAGAGAGAGAGGCAAGTGTGGACGCCGTTTAACATTCCTGGAGCCCGAAAGGCGATAATTCTCCTATGCATGTGGGCGCAGTTATTCGATCCCGCGTTTAGTGAGAAATATCCCTCCTCCCTCTCGCCCTCCTTCACCACCCTCCCTCCATCCCTCTCTCTCTCTCTCTCTCTCTCTCTCTCTCTCTCTCTCTCCAATAGGCCTAGTGATCGTAAACTGTTAACCGGATGTTACTCCCTCCATCGGCCCCTAAACGTGTCGTCGCTAAAATATCCAATATACTCCGGACGACCGCCTGATTTAAAGCAGGGCCCCCCCCCCCCCCCCCCGCTATGTCGAACAGATTGGAAAATCGGAGACACAGAATTGAAAACAAAGTAATTATACGACCGGTAGACATAATAAGGGCGTAACTCAAATAGGCGGCGGCGGCGGCGGCGGCGGGTCGCCACCACTTGGCGGTGTGAAGTATTGTGCGATCTTTTACATTTTTAACTTATGGCCGGCACTTAAATTACGTGCCGATAAACGGTCGTGGCGCTGCCCATATCCCTCCACGGCTATATAATTTAATGGTATTATATTAGAGGCGCGTAACGGCCGACAACGAGACACCGTTTCCAATAGGACAATTAGTGAACGTCAACTGAAAGTGAAAGCAGTTTTTACTTCGACAACAAACCGAGACCGAACACAAAAACAATAAAATGCTGTTTTCAGTACATCTTTTGAAAAAAATTACTTCGCAGACGTTTGTTTCACAAATCGGCTACCGCAGACCAATATTGGCCGTTATAATTCAAAATAATTTATAAGTTGTTTTTCGACCGGACAAAATGGACGATATCGAACAATTTGTTGAAAAAAATCGATGCTAAAAAATTTGATGCCAACAGATTGTTTTATTTAAAAACTTGAAAATTATGTGTTTTATTTATTTTTTGAGTGTATGTACCGTAGATTTTTTCAGTTTCCGTCTCTCCTCTCGCAGTTTCGCTCTTCTACTAGACCGGTTTGTGCACTATCGGCACTTTTGGATGTTTTTCGGGCGTTTTTCACGCCGGCACTGTCACCTTGTACTGTCTCGTGGCCGCTACTGAAGACGGCGAGCAGCCGAAACCGATCGGGCAGGCGAAACCACAGCGAGGGGAGACAGAAACGTAAAAAATCGTTTTTTTTTACGTAAAAAAAACGGAATACTATAGGTATTCCAACCCCCTCGCAGGCCACAAAACAGGCGCGTTTTGGACTCGAGTGCATGTACTTTTCTTTAATATCCTTAAACACGAAAAAGTACCTCGATTTCGCGTTGAACAATTTTCACTGTATTTCCGCCGCTCGAACGCCGTACGCGGTACGCTGTATAAGGGCACGTACTCGGAATATTCCGTCCCACTTCGTACCCAACGGTACCCCCCCCTCAACATACTCCCGTTTCGTCTGCGGTATCCGTTGGACCTACATTCGGTACGTTTAAATTTCACCGTAATTCGTGAAAGTTTGTTTCGTCGGCCTTTTTTTCTTTTTTTTTAAAATTTTTCCGAATCTCCGATTACCGCAAATTATCGGCCTTATACGGAATTATTACCGGCTCGTATTGGGTAGAAACGAAATTTCGCCCTACGCGCGTACCGTTATAAATTCCGAAGGGCGGAATTCGGGCATCGTGCACAGGAGTGGTATAGCGGGGGTGAAAATGGAGTGAAATATTATACTAATTGGAACCTTTTATAGTTCTGTTTTTTATATTTATTTACTGCACACTCGACAACCAGCAATCCTACATGTTATAGCTGCTTCTTCGCACATGGTTCTTGCGATGAACCCATTGGTGTGGTAACACTTTCCTGACACGGGAACCAAATTCGCGATACCCGGATTTCTCGGGGATGACACCGACTGTAGGTAAAAAATACTCAAGGGGAGCAGTTTCAGTACATTACACGTTATCTAAACAGCTCAAATTTGCTGTTTAAATACTCATTTCGGACGGGTATTACGGGAGTAATTTTGTTTAAAAAGCGTCGATAATTTTCTCTCTCCCGTCTATAAGCAAAAAGACAGGAATTGGGAGGAGGACGAGAAGAATAAGAATAGGAAGCTGTGGAGGGTATGATAAAAAAACGAGAGCGTTTGGGCACGTGCTAAGGTCGGCGCCGCGTGTGCGCGTGTGCGTGCGCCCCCAAATGGAATATATATTCAAAGTGTCGGTTCCAGGGCCCACACCGTATCATAATTAAGAAGTTGGTTAGAGCCATAAACGATTTACCTTAATAACAGACCGCCCGAACGAAAACACATGTTCTCGTGGTCCACTTCCAAACAACAATTACTACCCCCAAGGTGGGTCTACCTGGGCGTCCCACCGCCAACCAAACAGGGAGCTGACTCTCTGAAATTCTAGTTTGGAACACCCGTCTTGCGGTCTCCGATCGGGTTGGAATAGCGTAGATATTCCGTGTGTTTCGGAAATTGCCGTGGAATTCGCGTCCGATTCGATGAAAACGTCCGGAAGCGGCGGCCCATCTCATAGCCCATATCATTCTAAACTATTATATACTTGCTGACAGAAAGTTTCATAGTTCCGCCAATTTATAGCGAGCGGGAAAACGTTTTTGACTTGTAAACGGGGGAGGAACAGCGTCCCTAAAGAATAAATGAGGAAATAAAAGATGAAGATTTACCTGTTTTGTGGTCCGTGAGGGGTTGGAATTTTGCTCTCAACGGTTTGGTCTTTTGCTAGACCGGTTTCGGCCGGCCGCCGTTTTGTTAGAAACACAAAAAAATCTACGTTAAAGTAAATCTGTTGAAAATCCTTCCCGTATTGTCAGGGCCTTGAATTAAACGCCAGTTCAAAATGAAGGATTCATATTGAGGGAAAGAGAAACGCTGGTCTTTCGCCAAAGAACGGCGGGAGGAGATAGATGAATATATTTTTTAAATCTTTTGCCGGACCGGTTTCGGCCATCGCCATCTTCAGTAGCGCTTTCGTTAGTGGCTCTCAAACGGAATATCCCGAAGACACAATATCGAGACACACGACAAGCAGACAACCGCGTGACACAGTGAAGTGAGGATGTCCAAAAAACATCCAATGTGCCGAAAGTAACTAACAGCGATACTGAAGATGGCGAGCGGTCGAAACCGGTCCGGCGAAAGACCAGACCGGCGAGAGGAGACAGAAACATCACGAACCTACAGTATTCCAACCCCTCGCAGACCACAAAACAGGTATATTAATATATTCCGTAGTTTTCGTCCGCTCGTCATCTTCAGTAGCGGTTCGAGTCACTTTTGCCCCTTGTTTTTGTGTTTTTAGTAACACAATTCACACAACAGACAGGCATTTTAGGCAGTTTCGATGTTTTTTCGGGCATCCTGCACTGTCGCTTTCACTTGCACTGTGTGGCGGTTGTCTGTTTGTCGTGTCTATATAAAGTGGTCTTGTTATTGCGTTTTTGGGGGATGTTTTTTGTCTTATTTGAGTTTGGGGTGCTTAAGATGGCGAGCGGCCGACAGAAACACACATTCTCAGCCTTCAGAGACTGAGAAGACGGTCGCAATTCTACGGCCGTTAACGCGAAGATTCGAAGGGGGCGGGGGGGGTGGCGGAGAATTTTAATTGCCCACCCACCGTCCGACCCCATTTCAATCGGTAAAAGGTTTATTTTTACGATCCTCTCCCAGTGCTCCGGCCAGATTGTTTTTCTGGCGGCGGGCAAAAGAAATACCCCGCCATCGGGTCTTTACACTTTACACTTTAGACGTTTTACACTTCGAAATCGCGAAGAGTTAAACGAAACATCTCCTCCTTTCGCCAGACCGGTTTCGGCCTTCACTTCTAGGTCTGGCGAAAGACCCTGTATGTCCGTCCAAACCCCCTGTAGCCGTACGGAGTTCCTAAACGGGGGGCAGCTGTGGCTAAACTGCGCTATCGCTTTTATGGGTTTTTTTTCCCCCCCCCCGGGTACTGGTCATGTTCGACTAACGCGGCGTATCCGTCTGATGGCTATTTTGAAGGAGACTTGAAACGTTAACGTTTCAATTAGGACACGCCGGTACCCCACTACTGGAAAAGTTCCCCGAACGCTTCCACACCTTTATTCGTAATTTGTTTATTTCGATGTTAATTAAACCAGTCGGTATAAATTACTTATATTACCGGCTATTTTTCAAGTCGATACTCCGGCATAATTTTCCTCTCATCTCACCCGACTTTGTTCCATCCGTTTTCATCGTATAAATATATTTCGCCCCTACTGACAGTGGGAGAAACCTCGCCTCAGAAAGACCTACGGCACGCGTAACTGCCTTATCCGGTATAATGGAATTTTAATATTTCTTTATTTCGCGATCCCTTCACCCCGAAACATCCGTTACAAACTAACATCTGTTACGTATGTGACGGAATCAAACTCGAAAATACATCTAATATATAAAGAGACGTCCGTTATTTTTTAAAAATGCACTTTGTCCTAATCAATTATTTACTGCATGAATTAGGCGTACATTTTTGTGGTCGCGGCAAGAATCGTTAATTCTCGCGTCGTCTTTCTCGTATCGTTTGCAAATCGTTGGCAAGTTGGCAACGGGCAGAAGTTTTCCTCGAATTATCAGTAACTTATGGTACTGTTGGAAGAACCTCTTTCAGTGTTCTTAGGGTTGGAATTACGGTAATAAAGCTCATAAATTTGACTGCGAGTCGGACTGGAGTTGTCGAACTGTACCGGGCAGGGTATGTCTTTAAACTATTTTACGCAGAGTTATAGACGAGAGATAAATTGGAAGAAAAGAAGTTTTATAACGTCGAGTGTGCAACATTTAACATTTAGCGTGCATACAATGAAAGCGCCGTGTTCGTGACTTAACCGCGTTGTTTTCCAATCTCGGGATAATAATCCCGGTCTGCCTGCTTCGCCTGCATGCAGAATAACCGGCGGGCTCATCATTACCGCGCTTGCATATTATTAATTAAGTTGGATCGATAAGGGGCGGCGAATACAAAAAAAAAAAAAAATTACTCATTTTCTCTCGATTCTCGTATTTGCCGCAATCGCAGAGGGGAGTTAATTGACGAGCGCGATTTTTTCTGCAATAATTTCAGCTCCAATAACGGCATTTCACCGGCGTAGAGACGTCACCGCGACTGGGTAGGAATCTTCTCCAGAATTGTACCGATTTACGTGTGGAGGAGAAGAGGGAGAAATCGGGCTTAACTTTCCTGCACAGGAGAGAGAGAGAGAATAATAAAGTCCTCCTGTAAAAGTCCGCCCCCGCCCCCGCTGAGGAAGAGTAATGGGGCTGACCCCCGTGGGCTGATTACATTGTAAATGTCAAGAGACGTTAGATCAAGGCAAATATAATAAGCCTTTTGTAATAGTCGAGCGGTGGGGGCAGAGAACGGAGAAATAAAAATCTGGAATGTTTTTTCTCGAAGGTAAAAGGAGTCGTACGTAGACGGCTGCTTTGGGGAAAAGTTTAATTTCCCTTAGAAAATCAAGATTATTTCACGAGATATTTGAATATTTCGCCAGAGAATCAGATATTCGCGAAGATCGCTGGCGGATCTTAATGCCGCGTGAATGCATTTCGGAATCGGACAAACGGATCTGGGTGGAGGGTTTTTTCTCTCCTTTTTTCTTTTTTTTTTATCATTTTTTAATTTATTTTCCATCTTCCGAGATTATCCTGAGGCGCCGGCGGAGCGAGGAGGAGGAGGAGGAGGAGGAGGAGAGGTTTTAATTTAAAACACCGGAGGGTGTAAAGTTATTTTCCCCGAGCGCTTTTGTGCGCAGCTGTCCGCGTCAATACCGGCTCTCGTTTTATCTACAACTCCTTTTGTAATCGATTCGACGCGCGTACAACAATTTTTAATTCCTCCCCGACATTTTCTAGGCCATCGATGAACCTCGAACCCCCAACCCCACCGGGCGTACGGCGAACTGTGGACACAAGCGTTATAAATCGTCAACGATAATTAGTCAGTTAATATACCTGTTTTGTGGCCTGTTTTGGGAATGGAATACCGTGGATTTGTTTGTGTTTTGTGTACCTGCAGTGTACAGGCGACACGCTACTGAAGGTGGCGAGCGGCCGAAACCCGTCTGGCGAAAATGGCCGAACCATCAGCGAGACGAGACTGAAACACGACAAATCCACGATAGTTATTTATTTCTGAGCCCGCCAATTTAATAGTTCAATAGTTCCGCCGGTTTTTAAATCGTTAAAAGCTCTGGGTTCAAAGGAAGGGAATTGACTGACAAAACTTCGCCAAAAAGGGAACTTATTGAACAAAGGATTGAAACTGTTTTGCGGCCGATATTTAGTGCTACTAATGCTACTAAGCTACTAATCTTTCGCATCGAAATTACCGAAACACCGCCGGGCCGCCAGCGACTCGCGTTTCACATTTATCGAATTTTTTCTTCTGTCCACCCCCAACGTCCATATTAATTTATCCATAGCGACAATCGGTCGCGCGGATAGCGATAGCGGTCTTTCGCTAGACCGGTTTCGGCCGCTCGCCATCTTCAGTAGCGGTGTTGTCAGTCACTGTCGCCATCCTTGTCAGTACAAGCGAATGTAACAGTGCGGTGAGTATGCCCGAAAAACATCCAAAGCGCTGACAGTGACTAACAACACGGCTATTGAAGATGGCGAGCGGCCGAAACCGGTCTAGCGAAAGACCGGACCGGTTGAACTGATTACTTTTGGCCCGGCCCAACATCCGGCTCATCGTGGATGTCGCCGTTTCCAACGACAGAGCCGCCACCGATCATCAAAGACCGTCGCCGATCAAAGGCAAAGTCAGGTTGGAAAGGGCGCTCGGGCCCCCCTTTAAGTGGCACCGTCGTCACGGCTAATAGCGGCCCGACGCCTACAATAGATCAATGCTGCTCTCTCAAAATTATATAGCTTCAATCGAGAATCATCCAACTGCGGTAATGAAGATACAGATGGCTTCGGCTAAGCGGCCCTCGTGAATAATTACGGAGTGAGGCTTCGGTGGGCTTTTACCGAAGGGCGTCCCGAAGAAATGCCCCAAAATCGTATTCGATAATTGAAAAGAAAAGGCGTACTCGAAACGCCGAAGACACCGGTCACCTTGAAGTCCCCGGCGTTTAAGTAAATAGAGAAATAACGTCGATTTCTTGTGTTCCCACTTGGAAATCTACTGTATTACAACCCCTCGCAGACCATAAAATACTGCAGACACTCTAAATACAAACAATACGCTTTTAGATCTATGTAATTATTAATACACAATGGAGGATGATACCATATCATAAAGAGTTTGTACTGACCTATTCACGATTAATTGGCGTGGAAAGAAATTTTGATGCTATAAAATGTCAATATCATAAGAAAAGTGTTTTAAATACACAAATCTGGAGCAATTTGGAGTTTTTTTTTGTCCTTTTCGGTTCGGTGCGTCCGAGACATTTGCGCTCTTGAATTTACTTTCTCCTTTTGAAATTAGTACTACAACAAATATACAACTGTAGCGCAGACTATACAATATTGTAACAGTATAATGACTAGTTTAACATACCCGTTTTTGTGATCTGCGAGGGGTTGGAATACCGCAGGTTTGTTGTGTTTCTGTCTCTCCTCTCTCGCCGGTTCGGTCTTTTGCTAGACCGGTTTCGGCCGCTCGCCATCTTCAGTAGCGCTGTTTTAGTCACTTTGGATGTTTTCGGGTATCCTCACTGCGTCACTTGTACTGTCAGTGCCCGAAAAACTACCAATAGTGCCGTCAGTGGCTGACAACACAGCGCTACTGAAGATGGCGAAACCGAAAGACCAAACCGACAATATGATATCTATTATCGCTAATACAGTTATTCAAAAGGTGGATACCGAATAGATAAAGTCCTCGCCGACCTGACGGATCCCCAATAGGGTAGCTTCGAAGTTCTGGTACCATCGGAGGAATATTTCATGGCGATCGTAAAATCAGGAATCCGGAAGGATTTACAACACTGTACAACTCTGGAGGAATGGACGGGATAGAGTGGGATTCAGTTGGATAGGACGGCCCAAGTAGAGATGTAGAATGGGAGGCGGGAAAATTGCATCTGTGGATGGGGCGCACTAAAGACTCGGAACGAGTGACATGGACGCCAAAAATTATGCGTCGGCAATATATAGTTTTCGATTTGAGTTGTAATCTCGCCGTGCGATATTACGCCCGGCCGTCTCCTCCTACAAAGCCCGCGCCAATAAATATAATAACGCCGGCGGATTCAGACACCTCTCACTGTAGCCCGTGTGTAGAGGGGAGCTTATACGCCCCCCCGAAGGCGTTTATACACTTTACGATTCGCCTCCTATACACCTAGGACAACCTCTCCAGTCGCTATGTTGCTTCCAGAATGATAGGCGAGGCGCAGTAGATCGTAAACTGAATGGCGAAATATTAGGTCTACCCGAAAGTGATCGACAATTCGGTAAGATGTATTTCGGTCTTGAGGAGTTCTTCAGGAGAGGGGAATCGAAAATTTGATAATATGTTGTAGGTCTGGTCTTTCGCTAGACCTGTCAGCACTTTGGATGTTTTTTCTGGTATCCTCACAGCACTGTTTCTTTTTTCACTTGTACTGTGTAGAAAGATGGCGCTACTGAAGATGGCGAGCGGCCGAAACACCGGTCTAGCAAAAGACCGAACCGGCGAGAGGAGACGGAAACATCACGAACCTACAGTATATTCCAACCCCTCGCAGACCACAAAACAGGTATATTAAACATGATAAGATGTATTTCGGTCTTGAGGAGTTCATCAAGAGGGGAGTCGAAAATTTGACGGAAAAGTGGCCGCAGAAGTTTCTTTTTTAGGGAAATAAAATGAAGTCCAAAGTCAAAATGTTGATTACTTTCGTGTACCCCTAATAGTTCCTCAGATCATAAAAAAATTTAATTATCCCAGTTCGAGTATAATTTTCTTTATAAACATAAAATGGAAAATACGAGATCAATGAGGCAACTATAAGGCCAGTCAAGCGTTTTTGATACGCAATATTGATATATTATACACTTTGATTGTAACAATATATTCCGAATATAATGAATAAAATAAAAGTAAATTGTAATTCTGTAATATTAATTATTGGATTGTACCATCGTAAAAGGAAATAGAAAGAACGCATCGAGTGAAAATACATATCTGAGATCTGAGTGCCTTTTTACAACTGATAATAGTTTTATTATTTGAAAATATATTAGATTATAAATGAGGTGCAAAAATGGTAGAAAGACCAGTTGAGACCAAAAAACAGGTATTCTAAACTAATTTCTGTTTCTTTTGGTCTCTTCTGGAACTGTCTTGGGATTGTCCCAACTGACAAAGAATACATTTCTTGTGTAATTTAAAAAAACTGAATATTTTCTTGTGTCTTAAATATGTATATATGCGTAATTGCACTAGACATCCAGTGTGTGTTTAGTGTTATTTGAGAGGTGGCCGAAAAACCTTTTCAGGCTCGCACATGGAGTGTCAGTTCCAGGACGCTGTTGGGAATTTCTTCCCGGAAAAGTTTATTTGGGAGGAGAACGAGATCATCACGACGACGTCGAACAGAAAGGGTTGACACAAAGCCGTCTAAGGGTGGCCTCCTTACCTGTGCGCGGAGGGAGTTTAAACCCCCGCTCAGCACGCGACCCAGAAGACCGCCCCAAACCCAAATTGAACTGTCAGTATCTATTTCAGTGACAGCTTCAGTGGTCTCATCCCCGTTTGACGTCCCGGAGGTCATTAAACCCTATCCAAGATTTCCTCTCACTTCTGAAATTTTCGCTCGGAAAATAACCGCTTTATTTCTCTGCTCAGATTTAAACCAATTAAAATTCTCTGCATAAATTATCCGCTTGTGACGATAATATATGAACGGTTAATAAATGAATCGAGAGAATGTACCACCATCGATACCACCATATTCCACGCACAAGTGTACCAAAGTGACCCTATGAACGGTGGGTCGAAAATCGAAACTTTTGTTTTTTCTCCCCCACCCGAATTTTTGGGGCGATTTTGCCCCCGAAAAACGCATTTTTCGGCCCATTTTCCACATAAATACCAAATTTTTTGGCAGATTTTGCGCCTAAAAACCGCATTTTTGCCCTAGAAATCGCATTTTTGGGCCCATTTTGTGCCTAAATAAAGCACTTTTGGGCATAAAAACGGCATTTTTAGCCCTAAAATTGCATTTTTGCGCTGATTTTGCGCCTAAAAACCGACTTTTTGGGTCAATTTTGCGCCTAAAAACCACATTTTTGGCACTGAAAATAGGAGTGTTGACCAATTTTTCGCATGAAAACCGCATTCTTGGGCCGATATTGCACCTAAAAACCGCACTTTCGGGCTGATTTTGTGTCTAGAAACCGCATTTATGGGCCGATTTTTTACCTAAAAACCGCCTTTTTTGAGCCTAAGAATCAGATTTTAGGGGCGACTTTATGCCTAATAAAAACATTTTGGGGCCTAAAAACGATTTTCTTGCCAGATTTTGGGCCTGAAAACAGCATTTCGGGCCGAAAAACCGCATTTTAAGGCCTTATTTATTAACCCCTTTCTTGGCCTTATAACCACATTTTTGGGCCAATTTTCAACATAAAAATAGAATTTTTGGGTCATAAAACCGCATTTTGGGTGGGATTTTGTGTCTAAAAACAGTATTTTTAGCCCAAAACTCGCATTACTTGGCCAATTTTGCGCCTAAAAAGAGCATTTTTGGGCCAATTGTGCGCCTAAAAACCGCATTTTTTAACCTAAAATAAGATTTGAGGGCCAATATTTTGCCTAAAAAGACCATTTTGGGGCCTAAAAACAGCATTTTTGGGCCTAAAAACAGCGTTTTTGGCCCTAAGACGGCGCGGTTGGAATTCGTTGAAAATCGAAAATTTAGGTTTTTCGAAAATTTTCACAGATCGTCCCCATATTCCACCCACAAGTGTACCAATGTGAGTTACACTTGCCCCTGAAACGGCGGGTTGAAAATCGAAAATTTAGGTTTTTCGAAAATTTTCACAGATCGACCCCATATTCCACCCACAAGTGTACCAATGTGAGTTACACTTGCCCCTGAAACGGCGGGTTGAAAATCGAAAATTTAGGTTTTTCGAAAATTTTCACAGATCGATCCCATATTCCACCCACAAGTGTACCAATGTGAGTTACACTTGCCCCTGAAACGGCGGGTTGAAAATCGAAAATTTAGGTTTTTCGAAAATTTTCACAGATCGATCCCATATTCCACCCACAAGTGTACCAATGTGAGTTACACTTGCCCTGAAACGGCGGCTTGAAAATCGAAAATTTAGGTTTTTCGAAAATTTTCACAGATCGATCCCATATTCCACCCACAAGTGTACCAATGTGAGTTACACTTGCCCCTGAAACGGCGGGTTGAAAATCGAAAATTTAGGTTTTTCGAAAATTTTCACAGATCGACCCCATATTCCACCCACAAGTGTACCAATGTGAGTTACACTTGCCCCTGAAACGGCGGGTTGAAAATCGAAAATTTAGGTTTTTCGAAAATTTTCACAGATCGACCCCATATTCCACCCACAAGTGTACCAATGTGAGTTACACTTGCCCCTGAAACGGCGGGTTGAAAATCGAAAATTTAGGTTTTTCGAAAATTTTCACAGATCGATCCCATATTCCACCCACAAGTGTACCAATGTGAGTTACACTTGCCCCTGAAACGGCGGGTTGAAAATCGAAAATTTAGGTTTTTCGAAAATTTTCACAGATCGATCCCATATTCCACCCACAAGTGTACCAATGTGAGTTACACTTGCCCCTGAAACGGCGGGTTGAAAATCGAAAATTTAGGTTTTTCGAAAATTTTCACAGATCGATCCCATATTCCACCCACAAGTGTACCAATGTGAGTTACACTTGCCCCTGAAACGGCGGGTTGAAAATCGAAAATTTAGGTTTTTCGAAAATTTTCACAGATCGATCCCATATTCCACCCACAAGTGTACCAATGTGAGTTACACTTGCCCCTGAAACGGCGGGTTGAAAATCGAAAATTTAGGTTTTTCGAAAATTTTCACAGATCGATCCCATATTCCACCCACAAGTGTACCAATGTGAGTTACACTTGCCCCTGAAACGGCGGGTTGAAAATCGAAAATTTAGGTTTTTCGAAAATTTTCACAGATCGATCCCATATTCCACCCACAAGTGTACCAAAGTGAGTTACACTTGCCCTGAAAGGCGGGTTGAAAATCGAAAATTTAGGTTTTCGAAAATTTTCAAGATCGATCCCATATTCCACCCACAAGTGTACCAAAGTGAGTTACACTTGCCCCTAAAAAGGCGGGCTTGAAAATCGAAAATTTAGGTTTTTCGAAAATTTTCGAATATCGATCCCATATTCCACCCACAAGTGTACCAAAGTGAGTTACACTTGCCCCTAAAAAGGCGGCTTGAAAATCGAAAATTTAGGTTTTTCGAAAATTTTCGAATATCGATCCCATATTCCACCCACAAGTGTACCAAAGTGAGTTACACTTGCCCCTGAAAAGGCGGCTTGAAAATCGAAAATTTAGGTTTTCGAAAATTTTCGACAGATCGATCCCATATTCCACCCACAAGTGTACCAAAGTGAGTTACACTTGCCCCTGAAAAGGCGGCTTGAAAATCGAAAATTTAGGTTTTTCGAAAATTTTCGAATATCGATCCCATATTCCACCCACAAGTGTACCAATGTGAGTTACACTTGCCCCTGAAACGGCGGCTTGAAAATCGAAAATTTAGGTTTTTCGAAAATTTTCACAGATCGACCCCATATTCCACCCACAAGTGTACCAATGTGAGTTACACTTGCCCCTGAAACGGCGGCTTGAAAATCGAAAATTTAGGTTTTTCGAAAATTTTCACAGATCGACCCCATATTCCACCCACAAGTGTACCAATGTGAGTTACACTTGCCCCTGAAACGGCGGCTTGAAAATCGAAAATTTAGGTTTTTCGAAAATTTTCTCAGATCGATCCCATATTCCACCCACAAGTGTACCAAAGTGAGTTACACTTGCCCCTAAAAAGGCGGCTTGAAAATCGAAAATTTAGGTTTTTCGAAAATTTTCGAAGATCGATCCCATATTCCACCCACAAGTGTACCAAAGTGAGTTACACTTGCCCCTAAAAAGGCGGCTTGAAAATCGAAAATTTAGGTTTTTCGAAAATTTTCGAATATCGATCCCATATTCCACCCACAAGTGTACCAAAGTGAGTTACACTTGCCCCTAAAAAGGCGGCTTGAAAATCGAAAATTTAGGTTTTTCGAAAATTTTCGAATATCGATCCCATATTCCACCCACAAGTGTACCAAAGTGAGTTACACTTGCCCCTAAAAAGGCGGCTTGAAAATCGAAAATTTAGGTTTTTCGAAAATTTTCGAATATCGATCCCATATTCCACCCACAAGTGTACCAAAGTGAGTTACACTTGCCCCTAAAAAGGCGGCTTGAAAATCGAAAATTTAGGTTTTTCGAAAATTTTCGAATATCGATCCCATATTCCACCCACAAGTGTACCAAAGTGAGTTACACTTGCCCCTAAAAAGGCGGCTTGAAAATCGAAAATTTAGGTTTTTTTTTTTTTTTTTTTTTTTTTTTTTTTTTTTTTTTTTTTTTTTTTTTTTTCGAAAATTTTCGAATATCGATCCCATATTCCACCCACAAGTGTACCAAAGTGAGTTACACTTGCCCCTAAAAAGGCGGCTTGAAAATCGAAAATTTAGGTTTTTCGAAAATTTTCGAATATCGATCCCATATTCCACCCACAAGTGTACCAAAGTGAGTTACACTTGCCCCTAAAAAGGCGGCTTGAAAATCGAAAATTTAGGTTTTTCGAAAATTTTCGAATATCGATCCCATATTCCACCCACAAGTGTACCAAAGTGAGTTACACTTGCCCCTAAAAGGCGGCTTGAAAATCGAAAATTTAGGTTTTCGAAAATTTTCGAATATCGATCCCATATTCCACCCACAAGTGTACCAAAGTGAGTTACACTTGCCCCTAAAAAGGCGGCTTGAAAATCGAAAATTTAGGTTTTTCGAAAATTTTCGAATATCGATCCCATATTCCACCCACAAGTGTACCAAAGTGAGTTACACTTGCCCCTAAAAAGGCGGCTTGAAAATCGAAAATTTAGGTTTTTCGAAAATTTTCGAATATCGATCCCATATTCCACCCACAAGTGTACCAAAGTGAGTTACACTTGCCCCTAAAAAGGCGGCTTGAAAATCGAAAATTTAGGTTTTTCGAAAATTTTCGAATATCGATCCCATATTCCACCCACAAGTGTACCAAAGTGAGTTACACTTGCCCCTAAAAAGGCGGCTTGAAAATCGAAAATTTAGGTTTTCGCTTGAAAATCGAAAATTTAGGTTTTTCGAAAATTTTCGAATATCGATCCCATATTCCACCCACAAGTGTACCAAAGTGAGTTACACTTGCCCCTAAAAAGGCGGCTTGAAAATCGAAAATTTAGGTTTTTCGAAAATTTTCGAATATCGATCCCATATTCCACCCACAAGTGTACCAATGTGAGTTACACTTGCCCCTGAAACGGCGGCTTGAAAATCGAAAATTTAGGTTTTTCGAAAATTTTCACAGATCGATCCCATATTCCACCCACAAGTGTACCAATGTGAGTTACACTTGCCCCTGAAACGGCGGGTTGAAAATCGAAAATTTAGGTTTTTCGAAAATTTTCACAGATCGATCCCATATTCCACCCACAAGTGTACCAATGTGAGTTACACTTGCCCCTGAAACGGCGGCTTGAAAATCGAAAATTTAGGTTTTTCGAAAATTTTCACAGATCGACCCCATATTCCACCCACAAGTGTACCATTTTTTGTCTAAAAACTGCATTTTTGCGTCTAAAAACCTAATTTTTTAGCCTAAAATTCGCATTTCTTGTCTGATTCTGCGCCTAGAAACAGCATTTTTGGGCTTAAAATCCGCATTTTGTGTCTCAAAACCCCGTTTTTGGTCGATTTTGTGCTTGAAAACCGCATATTTTGGCCGATTTTGTGCTTAAAACCCGCATTTTTGGGCCTAAAAACCTAATTTTTGGCCGTTTTTGAACCGATTCTGCGCCTAGAAACAGCATTTTTGGGCCTAGAAAATGCAATTTTTGGCCGTTTTTGAACCTAAAAAACGCATTTTTGATCCTCAAAACCCTATTTTTGGCCGATTTTGTGCTTGAAAACTGCATATTTTGGCCGATTTTGTGCTTAAAACCCGCATTTTTGGGCCTAAAATCTGATTTTTTGGCCAATTTAGTGCTTTAAAACCACATTTTTGGTCTTATAATCTGATTTTTTGGCCGCTTTTGCGCCTAAAAACCGCATTTTGAGGCCTAAAAAAAGCATTTTTTGGCCGTATTGTGCTTAAAAATTGTATATTTTTGCCGATTTTGTACTTAAAAACCGCATTTTTGGGCCTAAAGTCTGATTTTTTGGCCAATTTAGTGCTTAAAAATCGCATTTTTGAGCCTAGAAATCGCATTTTTGAGCCTAAAAATATCATTTTTGAGCCTATAAATCGCATTTTTGGGTCGATTATGAGGCTAAAAATAGCCTAATTGGGCCTTAAAACCGCATTTTTTGGTCGATTTTGTGCTTAAAAACCGCATTTTGATCCTATTTTGTTCCTAAAAACCGCATTTTTGAGCCAGAAAATGGCATTTTTGGGCATATTTTGCTCCTAAAAACCGCATTTTTGGGCCAAAGAACCGCATTTTTGGGCCAAAAAACCGCATTTTTGGGCCAAAAAACCGCATTTTTGGGCCAAAAAACCGCATTTTTGGGGGATGTTGCGCCTAAAAACCGCATTTCTTGGCCGATTTAGTGCTTAAAAATACCATTTTTGAGCCTATAAATCGCATTTTTGGGTCGATTTTAAGGCTAAAAATAGCCTATTTGGGCCTAAAAACCGCATTTGGGCCTAAAAAAAAGCACTTTTTGGCCGATTTTGTGCTTATAAACTGCATTTTTTGGCCTATTTTGTGCTTAAAAACTGCATTTTTTGGCCGATTTTGTGCTTAAAAACAGCATTTTTGGGCCTAAAATCTGATTTTTTGGCCGATTTATTGCTTAAAAAGCCCACTTTTGGGCCTCAAAACCGCATTTTTGGTCTGATTTTGCGCCTAAAAACAGCATTTTTGGGCCAATTTTGCGTCTAAAAACCGTATATTTTAGCCTAAAAGTCGCATTTCTTGTCCGATTTTCGGCCTAGAAACAGCATATTTGGGCCTAAAATCTGATTTTTTGGCCGATCTAGTGCTAAAAAACCAGATTTTGGGGCCTATAATCTGATTTTTTGGCTGATTTAGTGCTTAAAAACTCCATTTTTGGGCCTCAAAACCCCATTTTTGGTTTGATTTTGCGCCTAAAAACCGCATTTTTGGGCCTAATAATCGCATTTTTGGTTCGACTGTGAGGTTAACAATAGCCTTTTGGGCCTTGAAACCGCATTTTTTGGTCGATTTTGTGCTTAAAAACCGCAATTTAGGGCCGATTTTTCGCCTACAAACGGCATTTTTGATTCTATTTTGTGCCTAAAAACCGCATTTTTGAGCCTGAAAATGCCATTTGTGGGCTTATTTTGCGCCTAGAAACCGCATTTTTTGGGATGATTTTGCTATTAAAGACAGCATTTTTGCGCCGTAAAAACAACACTTTTGAGCCTAAAAACCGCATTTTTTGGTCGATTTTGTGCTTAAAAAGCGCATTTTTTGGTCGATTTTGTGGTTATAAACCGCATTTTTGGGGTGATTGTGCGTCTAAAAATCGCATTTTTGAGCTAGAAACTGAATTTTTTGCCGTTTTTGTGTTTAAAAACCGCATTTTTAGGCCTAAAGACTGAACTTTTGTTTCAATTTTGCGCCTAAAAACTGCATTTTTGGGCCAGAAAACCGCATGTTTGGGCCGATTTTGCGCTTAAAAGCCGCATTTTTGGCCGATTTTGCTCCTAAAAACCGAATTGTTGGGCCAATTTTGAGCCAAAAATCGCATTTTTTGGCCTGAACGGAACTTTGAAGAATTCTCCACTACATAAGTCAAATAGCATTAAGTTTAGACGCCGAATGCAATACAAATTTTACAGACTAATTCCCGTCGAATTACATAGTAATTAGGCGCTTAATTTCTCATTAAATACGGCGCCGTGCAATTTGTGCGTACAACTAATGAACGTATCGTTTAATTAACTTATAAACACGAAGCGGTCGGTGGGAATATGAAAATTTGTGTAAAATGCACCGTACGATGCTGTAAGATTGTGTGTAACAGCGCGTGGGCTTGTTCTTACACTCAACAATTATTATATCCTTTCGAAATAATTATAAGCATTAGAAAACCGGCTTTTTTCAAAAGTATCGTTTCCTGCAACATTTCTATTTATAAATATGATATTTCTATGGTTGTTAATAAACCCAACATTATATGAAATTATGGAAACCCAATTGTGGTTCGCATCGCTTAATGAAAAATCAAGATTCCGTATCATTGTAATTTAATTTGTAAATCGATTGCTTCTCAATAAATTATTAGGTTAGATCGATTTCTACTATAAGCAACCGATCAAGTAGGTATTATTTTTTCTATAGGCTACTTTGATCATTCTTAATTTTCAGTATATAATGCGAACGTTGAGACAACCAAATACGCGATTGGAGGAAAATTCGTGATTCTAATACGGTCATCTTCTACATATTCGGATATTTGTTACTATGACGCCTGATATATAATCATATTTTCACTATTCGGTCCAGAAACGACTTCATAATTCTAGATCCGGTGGCATAAAGTCGGTTCGTTCTGGCGCCTGCCAAAACCGATCTAGCAGAAGACTCGGAATTTCAAATTTATTCATACTGCACTATATATATATATTTATATATAATGCCACCGGATATTTGACTACTACAATTACAATCTGAGAATGAATTGTAATTTATTGTCGAACTGTGCGATATTTCGACGATTCAACGCTGAAATCAAATCCGCATCACGTTTAATCCGATAAACTACGCCGACGGCGTTGAATTTATAACGTTCCACATTTGAAAAAGGATTATGAAAATTATGTATTTATGTATATATTTATAATATATATGTATAGGAACTGGGGCGGCGGCAACTGAATACATTTCCATCGTAAATAAGGACGAAACATATGGCGCCATCGGTCAAACTCGCGTTTCCAGGATGACTCGACTGGAAATAGAATTGAATAGTGGAGGGACGGGGATGAGGAGGAGGTTGATAAATTGAGGGAATGTAAAGGGAGGCGAGAGGGAGAGGGAGAGATTACACGGGGGAGTTATGTGTAATTGTGTTTGTCAAGTGTGGGCGTGAACATAACTCATGAACGTTGACCGCGTGACAGCCCCGACCGCCGGAAAGGGCTGGTGCGCAGGTAAAGCTATACCCCGTTATTAAATGGTAGCCAAAGAGAGTCCTGGCCAGTTAAAAAGAGAGGCGGTGGAGGAGGAGGAGGAGCAGGAGGTGGTGGAGGATGCAGACTGATTTATTCCTACAGGCGAACGAACAGGACTCGAACGAATAAGGAGGCGGAGAAAGAAGGGAGAGGAACGAATAGGAAGAAGAGGGAGAGAGAATCGTTTATTTACCACCCACGTCATTCTCATTATTTGGACTTAACTCTTGTTGCGGGGGAAAACAACGCGGTCGTAGGCGTAGGCCGGGACATTCCCCGGCTACGATTACAACCCGAGTATAAATTAGTGCAGATTATACTCTTATACTCGCGGGTATAGACACCCTTTTCTTGAGGGTCCTGCGCGGAGAATGCCGAGTGGAAAGTGCGCGCCAATTGTAGCTTAAGCCCTCGGGTTTTTGTCGCCCACACTTTCCCGAATCGGAAGAGGATAACGATTAAAAAGAAAACTATGGCTCTATTTGTCCATCGTAGATTTCGCGTTGTTCTGTCACCTGCCGCCGGTTCGGCTAGACCGGTTTCGGTCGTTCGCCATCTCCAGTAGCAGTTTCAGTCGGTTTGGCACCTTGGACGCTTTATATTGAGTTATCTTCAGCAGTACTAGCGATGTTAATATATGGAATCACTTTGCCAATTTACTTTCTCATTTGTAGGTATAATATAACCTTTGGGTGTACCTCGTGTATTTCAATATTTGCTGCTAATGAAGACGGCGAAAGGCCGAAACAGGTCCGGTGAAAGAGAAAACCGGTGGGCTGAAGAACAGGAAATCTGCGTTATTGGAACCCCTCGAAGAGCAGAGAAGGAGGTGTTCCCAACTACTTTATTCGTCTGTTGGAGGAATAAAATACAGTGGAAAATATATCTCCGGAACGGGGAGTTCAAAAATTGGACCCGGAGATTGATAAATTTCCGTTTTACACCTCCTTCATGCACAGTACCGCCGCTTCATCTTCGTCCAATCGCCCGGGAGGGACGGGGGTCGTCGTCGGAAAACGAGGAGCCGCAGACAGAAAGGACGAAAGGGGCGGAAGAAGCACAGATAAAACACTAATAGTTAACAGTCACAGATGGAGCTGGCTATTGTTTCGGGACGGGGTAGGGGTTCGGCTCCCGGAGCTCATAAACCGGCCACTTAACTATTATTTATCGCCTACCCAACCCCTCGTCCTTCCTCCTCCTCCTCCTCCTCTCTTCTTCTTCGTCTCCACTAAAGGATCCTCCTCTCGTCCTGCGGCGCTGGAAGTGGTGGGAGCCGGCACTCCGTCTTCCCTCCGACGTTCCATTTATAACGGCCCATCCCACTACGTGTTCATTTCACCGTGTTCGGGCACCACGTGCGACCAATCGCACGGGTAAGTGTTCCAAACCAGGATAATAAATTTCTACCGGCCCTTCAAATATTTATAACCAGTTGGCTGCCGCTCTCTTCCGGAGAAAACATCCGCCGTTGCCCAGGATTTTTTTCGCGATTATACGAAATCAATTGGAAAAGATTTTACGCGATGTGTGTATTTAGAACAGTCCAAAAAAAGTAGAATAATAAGTATTCTTTTAAACTGACACAAATATGTGACGCTGGCCTAGAGATAAAAACTGAACGCTGTGGCCCACGTGTCACATATATGCGTCGCATTAAATTAGAAGAAATTGATTATAAGACAAAAAAAATATAAATACAATTTATCGATACGAAATTCATATTATTTTACGAAAATTCGTCATTTTGTCGAGAGATATGTTTCTGTTAAAAAATATTAAATGTAATAATAATTTTTATAGTTCGCTTATACCTAGCTACTGAAATAACAATTTTAATAATTTTGCTTCGCAAAATCTTTTCCTTTTAAATTTAACTTGTTGCCTTGTTAATTTCACTAACTAAAACGACGTATTCAACTGTTATAAAGACTCTAAATAATCTAATGCGAGAGCGGACCGAGTACAGACTTCGTACATTTTACACTTTTAGAACAATTTTTTGAAATTCTCCAGTTTGTTTCAGTGGGATATATTAGGGGTACCCAAAAATAATCAAAATTTTGACTTCTGAATTCATTTTATTTTTCTAAAAAAGAAACTTTAATTATTAATCTACTGTATATTCACCGATATTATCGACAACTCTCCGGCCACTTTTCCGGCAAATTTTCGATTCCCCTCTTGAGGAACTCACCGTAAGACCAAAATACATCTTATCAAGTTTAATATACCTGTTTTTTGGTCTGCGAGGGGTTGGAATACTGTAGGTTCGTGGTGTTTCTGTCTCCTCTCGCCGGTTCGGTCTTTTGCTAGACCGGGGTTTCGGCCGGTCGCCATCTTCAGTAGCGCTGTGTTAGTCACCGTTAGCACTTTGGATGTTTTTCGGGCATCCTCACTTCTACAGTACAAGTGAAAGTAACAGTGCAGTGAGGATACCCGAAAAACATCCAAAGTGCTAACAGGTCTAGCGAAAGACCAGACCGGCGAGAGGAGACAGAAACATAAAGAACCTACTACATCTTATCAAATTGTCGATTACTTTTGGGCACTAATAGATAGGATCGATACGCTTTTAAAGGGGAGCGTTTGCAACTTGTCAGGTCCCCCGACGGTCATGTGGCGATGCTTAACGGTACATTACCACCGTTTAAGTCTCATAATCCCGTCACCGACACCGGTCACTCTGTTTTCCTTTTTTTCTCTCGACTTTTCCGCCCCTTTCTCAGTTTCCGCCCGAAAGGATCTGCTCGACATTCGTCCCTCGTCCCTCCGCCACCCTCCCCCCCCAACCATAATCTTGTTTGACACGAGCGCCCCTTGAAGGTGACTCGGGAGGAGGAGTCAGGTATATACAACGGACAGAAGTACGGGGGCAGAAGCTGCTGTGGTGAAAAGAAGTTGCAGGAAACGGGAGATATAAGCGGTTTTGCGACAATATTTTGAACCCTCCTCGAGGCCCGGGATTAAGACCTCACACTGACAGCTTCTACAGACCGTACCCCGGTCGCCCTCGAAGGGGCCACCCCCGTAGTTACCCCCTGGCATCGTTCGCCCTATAAACGTCTATTTATTCTGTAGCCTACGAGTGATTGTAGTAAAAATTCAATTCCGAAAAAAGAGCCGTGCAAATTCAGACCCTCAATCAATATTAACCCTGGATTAACGGATTCAATTAATATTGTGCGGCATGACAGTTCCGACACTTATGTCGAAAAAGTATTATACCCGCTGTACAAATAAAATTTTAAATATATAATATCTGCTCCTCCATAGCCCTTGCAGAACACCACAAGTGAATTGCAAGATGTGATGGTAGAGTAGTTAAAACCCTATGCCACATGAGACATTTGAATTTCACAGTCTTATGAGCGTTTCATCGCATTGAAAATCTGTTATTGGTAATATCTGTCCTCGATTCAGCCGTAGGCTCCTGTTAAGTGCGGGGGCATTCCGCACGCCCGACGCTGAAAACCGTAACGGTACATTAACGTCCCCAGCGCCGCGGGGGCTTTTTTCCCCTTCCTTTCGACGTCACCCACCGGACACGAAGGATGCTCGACATACGTCAGTCAAACCTGTTTGACACCTAGGAGACACAGACTTCAGGTACGCCCAGTATAAGGAATGGGAGTTGCAGGAAACGGGAGTTATTTGAACCGTTCTGAGACAATATTTTGAACCGTCCGATACCGCCGTAGCGGGTAGAGCCCGGTTCTAGACCACCGTATTGGTGAAGACCAGTTGACACTTGTCTACGGCGCCGCGGGAATAGAGACGTCTTTTTTTCAGCTCTTAACAGACGTCTTAAGTCGCGTTATAATAAGACGCCTCGGGAAAACAAAATTTTCTCGACACCCGTTCGGCCGACCTTAAATCGAATGTTAGATTTCGAAAGAAAATTGTGACACTTTCAATACCCCCGTATTCCCGAAGAACACCGTTCAAATATTTTGTGGTCAGCGAGGGGTTGGAATATAACATCCACAGCAATTGCACTTGATTTTCAATACGAAGTTGGGACCGTTTCAAGACAAAAGGAGGACATTGTCTTCTCAGAGTAAAAGTAACGTGCTCAATTTCTTTTGGCAATTCTACTCAATCCTCCATTCCTCGAGGCTTTCCTGTAGTGAATGTTATTCTTCGTGAGGATCAGAGTTGAGGATTCGGAGGATGTTGTCGAGGAACAAGTTCATTGGCCTTAAATTCTGAACTAATTGTGGGTACACCGCCGCCCAGGGAAAGGTTGTCCTATTTTACGACCAAAGCATCGCTAATATTGATTACTGAAAATTGAATTTGTCGTAACTTAAATATTTTCCAATAGTATCAATCCGTATATTTTGACCATACATGTGAGCTTTACCACTAGGTATAAGTCATACTCTCGGGTATTTTTTTTATTATAATAGCGGAGTCGGGCGAAATTCGGTTTGCCGATCGAAATAAGACGTAGGATATTGGGGCGGCCCCCGTGTAATACGTTTTGCCGGGCCCTCAATAGCGGCCTCCGAGGCCTCTCATCTGACCCTATCATCGGCCCTACGGCTTATTATTAATTGGCCGCTAAGGCCGATCACTGTTATTCGGGCCCCTCCCGCCCCCCCCATTCACCATTCAATCCTTTTCAGGCCGGCTAATCCGCGTCTAAAACGCGGCGTAAACATGCCCATTTTCGTATAACAGTTCAGACCGATGTGAACGGCATATTGCCAGCAGGTGTTTCCTACTTGAAATTACCCGAATCGACACAATTGTCCGTATTTCTAACGATTCTATATCACTATCAGGACAATATTTTATTTTATCGGACCCCGATGGTGGGACCGGTAACAGTTCCGAAACGTCGGAAACCGGACGACGCCCCAATCAATGGAGCCGTTCGGATCCAAAATAGGAAAAATCCTGGAACAGCTGTGGATATTTTTCCCACGTCAAGACGCGATCTCACAGAAGCCAGTTCAGTGATGCTAGTGATACATGTTCTGGTCGCCGAAACCTTCACTCACATAAGAGAGAAATAATTTTTTCCTTCAGTCGCGACGTGGAAATTTAATAATATTGTGTAATAATAACAGGTATGGGCTCGGTTCATACATTAACCGAATGAATTTTGATTTAGAATACCTGTTTTGTGGTCTGCGAAGGCTTGGAATAGCTCTCGTCGGTTGGGTCTTTTGCTAGACCGGTTTCGGCCGCTCGCCATCTTCAGTTGCCCCTCACTTTTGGCACTTTGGATGTTTCTCGGGCGTCCCCACTGCACCGTCACTCTGTCACTTGTACTGTGGCGAGCGGCCGAAACCGGTCTGGCAAGAGACCAAGCCAGGAGAGGAGACAGGAAAAGACGAAATTTGCTGTAATAAAATAATGTTTTATTCGGACCGAACAACTGATGAAGCTCCTGGATCGAGGAGCACGTTGTAAGTTCAATTGTTGCAAGTATAATCCCGACCTTGTTCTCATGTATTTTAGACCGAACCTGATGGTGAAGTAGCTTCTAGTCTAGAAAAAAAAATAGAGAAAGAGATCACAAAAAACGTGTTATTTTTTTTGAATTGTAGCAGAACGTTATCAATTTATCAGGTGGCAAAACACCAAACCGGCGAGAGGAGACAGAAACACACGAAATCTACAATAAATTTTGGTTTAAATGCCAGCTACTTGGGGTTGAACCAATCATCATTATAGGTCGCATCTTAGTATTGTCAGTCGTTCTTTATTGCACTTTCTTTCCTATTTAACGTCCCGTTAAATGAAAGGGGATGTAAAACCGCCGTAAACGGTCGACGATATCGGGGTCCTCTGTCCGTCCTTCTTATGTCCCACTCCTTTCTTCGTCCTCCTTCCGACCCCGCCGTCTAACTAACCGATATCTGACGAAGCGTGTCGAGCACGTGTCCGTGAATAACTCAGGAGCGTGGCGGACGCAGGACCCCAAGTCTGAAAGGTGATGGGGGCCACAATCGGGGAAGACCACAAATCACACCCCCCCCGCCCCGCCCGCCTTTCTCTACCTTTCTTCTCTTTCAGAGGGACGGAGAGAGACAGACTTTTACATCTCGGGGGATTACTGAAGAATATCGCTTCAACTTAAAGCGCTGTCTATAAAACTTTCCGAAGTCTGCTTTCGGGCTTCCATCACGAATTCGAATACAACTCCGACCAATAAAATAATGGTTTAATGGTCCGCGAGGGGTTGGAATACCGTAGATTTCGTGCGTTTCTCTGTCGCCGCTTCGGTCTTTTGCTAGACCGGTTTCGGCCGCTCGCCGTCTTCAGTAGCGCTGCGTTAATCACTTTGGGTGCTTTATAGGCATCCTCACCGTCACTGCCACTTGTACTGTGGTGTTTCGTGTGCTTCCGCCTTCTCTGAGGAGACAGAAACACACGAAATCTAGCGTAATAAAATAATGATTAATTTGGACCGAACATGCTGAAGCTCCTCGATCGAGAAGCATGTCGTAAGTTCAATTGTTCCAAGTATAATCCCGACCTGGTTCTCCCAACGTCCCTGGGCTATTGTAACGGCCGAAACCCGTCTAGAAAAATATCATACTGGCCAGAGATTGTAGCGGACCGTTATCAATTTATCAAAAACTGGAACAACAATACCGTCACCCCCAAAACCCCTATTCTTCACTGTTTATTGTCGCAACTGTAAAATACAACAAGCAACATTGATGTTCAAGAGCACTAACAAGAGTATACAATATTGGTGTATTGTAAAATGTATTTTTATTTATTTTTTCATACGCATTTAGATCGCGAGGCAATTTCCTTTTCAGGCGTCTTTAAGGAACGTTTGGAATGGCTTAAAATCCAATGGCTTCGGATTATAACCCAGACCTCATTTTATAAATCTATTATATCGGACAGTATTCTCGTTTCTGATCTGTTTTTATTGCTTAATTAATCTGCTGTAAGTACCGCGTTTATCGTTTCGAATAAAAAATTTCTACGCCTCAAAAGCGCGGTAAAGATCGGGCCGACGTCTTCATCCTTGCCCGTGGACGTGAGGGGAATCCAAAGAGTCGTTAATAGGAAGTGAAAAAAAGAAAAAGCCGTGTTGCGATATCGGCCGGGGTTCGGAATAGTCCGAGTCCGAAACTCGAGCGGGAGAAGATCAAACGGCCCCCGGCTGGCGAGATTATCTAATTTCAGGACCAAACATGCGACTAAATATATATTTTTTCTTTATTGAGGCCCTGCCTCCCTTTTTTTCTTTTTCTCTCGCGGGAGGGGTTTTAATAAAAATAAATTTTCGGACTCTCTCTCTCTCTTTGTCCTCATCCGGTGCTCCTCCGGCTCCTCCGCCGGTTCTCAATACTACCGGCGTTCGATTTAAGACTTCTCCAATGGTAAAAAAGGGATCCCGACGCCGGCTGATATTTTATTGCGACTACAAAGTAGAGACCTTACGAGCTCCCTCGTGACTCGTTTTCCCCTGCCGCAACGACGCAGCCGTTCCTATTTGTAATTTACGCCCCACGCGCATTATATTGGCCCTACGTCCGTCTTCTACGCCGCTCTTCGTCCTGCAGGACGAGAAGTGAAAGAAAAAAAAATTACGGAAAATATGATGAAGAGACTTGTACCGGATTAATTGCCGATTGGGCCACCGCACAAATCTATTTTACAGGCCTTTGACAAGTGGCCCCGAATGAATTAACATCTTTCATTCGGCGTAACGCCGGCATTAATCAACTCCCTCGTCCCTTCTACGGCCCCCGGACGTACCCGGTTCTTCGGCTCCAACAGGTCCGACAGTAGCCGAAGAACCGCTGATAGGATGAAGTCCGAAGACCGAAAAGGCGGAAAATGGCAAATCGAATCACTGACAATCGTGAAAAACGCGGCCTAGAATCGAAACACTATCAGCGGCACTGCCCCAACAATAGCGATTTATTGCATTAAAAAAATAACCATCCAGTTTCGAAACCAAATACAATGATAATACGCGTTCGGTAGTCCCGCGAAAGTTTGGAAGATTCTCGTGTTCTTCTAGACCGGTTTCGGTTGCCTTCAGTAGCTCTACGTTTGTAGATCGGTGCACCGATATGGGCAGGAATCAATAATGTCAGACAAAAATTTAAATGTCGCGAAGATGTCGATATTAGAAAAGTAATTGGGATCAAATCTTTCGGTTATTAAATACTTTCCCATCGAATTTATGACCTATGAGGTTCTTGGATGAGCATAAATTGCTTTAATAAAAAAAAAATGTTGCGCTTATTTCACTTACTGCTGTGTTGGTCGTCTGTTGTGTGAATTGTGTTCCTAGAAGCACAAAAACAAGGACAAGACATATATGTATAGCATCCAACTTGTCAAAGTGACTCGAACCGCTACTGAAGATGGCGAGCGGACGAAAACTCCGACGAATAGATTAATATAACTGTTTTGTGGTCTGCGAGGGGTTGGAATACCGTAGATTTCGTGATGTTTCCGTCTCCTCTCGCCGGTCTCGTCTTTCGCTAGACCGGTTTCGGCCGCTCGCCATCTTCAGTAACGGTGCATCCTTGTCAGTACAAGCGAATGTAACAGTGCGGTGAGCACGCCCGAAAAACATCCAAAGTGCCGACAGTGACTGACACAACACAGCGCTACTGAAGATGGCGAGCGGCCGAAACCGGTCTAGCGAAAGACGAGACCGGCGAGGGAGACAGAAACATCAAGAAACCTATGTACGAATACTGATCGCCCGTTATAAATATTCAGCCGTTTCCAATAATCTAGACCTGTTTCTTGTCCACTTGGGCACGTGTCTGTATTCGTCGACCCGGGAATTAGATATGTATACAGTAGAAGGTAAACTCTTTGGGGCCTAATGGTAGCAATTAATGCGTAATTTGAGCACCGGTCCGTGACCAATCTGGCGGCCCGTCCTCTCCGGTCTAGGAGAACCGAAAAGGCTCTCCTTATGTAAATTGAACGCGTTATATAATAACAACCTCTGTTATTGACGCAATTAGCGCAATTCCTACACCGTGTTTATTGCCGCTGCATCCCGCTTAATATGCACCGCGTTCAGGAAGGCCCCAGCTCAGTAGCCGGGGGGGGGGAGCTTATAATTACTTTTACTTAATTAAGAGGTCTACACCGGTGTTTGCCGTGTACAGCTCATTACAACCAACTGCCTGCGTTACGCCCGATCGTTATTCAACGCCCGGGCCCGGGTGTTAACTCGATCGAACGAACTGCGAGAACGCCGAAACAGCGTGTAGAGGAAGTGTTTTTTTTCAGAGTTCCGGCGTTAAATTATCTATAAATATAATTAATTTATGTATAACACCAGTCAGGACTAAGATGAAAATATACGGTTTTCAGGCCGTATATGTACCGCAATGTATCCTCTCTGTATTAGGAGGGCAATGTTCGAAAGAAAATTCGACCAAAAAAAATTGGGATAATTTTTTTTTTGTGTACAATCTAAAATCTAACGAATTTCCGAACTACCGCAGTAATCGGAAACTGGGACCTCCACGATGAAGAGGAAGTCCGAGCTGTATTAAAGGTCGGATAACCAGCCAGTATTGAGATGCCGAAAGACCGCAAATGGCGATTTGAAGGGAGAATGAACTCAAACAAAAATAAAAACCACCAAGTAATATTTTTGAAACATAGTTTAACACACCTGTTTTGTGGTCTCCGAGGGGTTGCAATGCCGTATATTTGTTGCGTTTCTGTCTCCTCTCGCCGGTTCCGTTTTCCGCTAGACCGGTTTCGGCCGCTCGCCGTCTTCAGTAGCGCGTGTCAGTCACTATCGCCACTTTGGATGTTTTTCGGGCATCCTCTCACTCCACTGTTCGTACGTTTAGCGATTATATTGGTCGGTAAATTTGTTATAAAAAAATCTGACAGATCTCAAGTACATTCCCCATTGCAATTTTATAACTTTCGACACGACCTGTTTCCGCTTCTTCTGTCAGTGCAGCGTTCCAAGAATATCGTACCATCGGAATGTGACTGAAGATGGCGAGAGGCCGAAACAGATCGACTTCTGACAGAGCCCAGTACCCCAATAGTTGGTTCTTCCGTCCCAAAGTGTTCCAGTTGGGCTATTCCGTAAAAATAGATAAAAATTTTTTCAGCTTCCCATTTTATCTATCCGCCTATTCCGTCCTATCTAAATTTTACCCAATTTCGTAAATGAATGGTCCTGATGTACGCCCCCAAAAATCGTAGCTAAAAACACAGTATAATACCTGTTTTATTGTTTCTGCGGGGGGATTGATTGGAATAGACCGTAGATTTCCAGTTCTTACGTCACCCCTAGCAAAGGTTCGGTCTTTCGCCAGACCGGTTTCGGTCGCTCGCCACCCTCAGTGGTCCCGCCAGTGCCGAGTAGACAGAAGAACAAATCTACAAGTCTACTGTAACGGTAACAGCGATGATTGGAATCGAAATTATTTTCATTTGATACACTCTGCAAGTGCGTACAGTTGCGGCCTCAGAGCGTTTCCAGGTAGATCTGACGTCAGAAATTCAGCGGTGCGCCCCCCCCCCCCACCCCCACCCCCCGGGGCCCGTATTTAAACCGCATTAAATATTTATTATACCAGTAACGTAAACTCTGGTGGGGAGGGGGGGGGGAGAAAAAAGTCGAAAACCGTCTTGTGGCCGGAGAACTTACCGTTGTTCAAGAATTCCTCGGCGCCGCCGGCCGATTTGCATAATTAGAGTGGGGCCTCCACTCGGCCGCTACAACCGAGACAGCGTTTGCGCCCTCAACCCGTTTTAAAAAAAAAAATATAAAAAATCCAGATATTCGCCGGAAAAAATACGACGCCCGACGTCATTTTTCGTATTGCGCTCGACATTGCCGCATTGCGCCTATTCATATCGGAGTACTCCCGGAAGTATATATTTATTATTCTCCCGAACTACGTCGACTGCGAATTTTGACCTTTCATTTTGTCCATTATCGGGTCAAATGGTTTATATATACAGAGGGGTCCGAAAACAATGTATCCGCCGTTTAAAAGTCCACAACTTGCAAACTAATTGACGGAGTTGTCTCATTTATGGTAGTGTTATAGTGTTGTAGTTGCGGCAATAGCGCCATACAATTCAGTGTCAGTTGTGTCGGATGACAGTGGCCGGATAGTCAGTGTTCTGTTGTGTCAGTTGTACCTTGTGTTACTCGAGTGAACGTGGCCGGCGCAAGGCCTTACATTCGATGAAAGGAATAGTCAGTTTCGAAGTGGTATTTTAAGTACGAAAACATTAATCAGGTTCAACGGCAATGGCGAAATGAGTATCGAACAGAGCCAATATCCGACTGGACACGCAGTCGGTAGTTGGTGCTGCAGTTGGGCGGCATCGCCTGTCTGTGGATGTTAATAATGATGACCATTTCGAACACCTACAGTCTGATGATATCTTCAAGTTGGACTTTAAGCTACACTTTCACCAAAAAAGAGACAACTCCGTCAATCAGTTTGCAAGTTATGGACTGTTAAACAGTGGATACATTTTTTTGGACCCCTCTGTATGTATATACTGTCGAGCAATACCAATGATTGGTTCCATTCCATACTAGAATTGAACCGAAATTCTAATAATTAAAGTAGTATTAAAGCCCGTCTCTGAGGCCGCGATCGGTCCAGCGAACAGTCTGTTCCATCGGAGGTGGACCGAAAACACCGTGCAAGTGTACGCCTCGAGATTTACGACGGTGTTAAAACCGCTCCACGGCCATTAGGCGGGAACCCGGGTACGCGATTAGGCCAAACAGTGTCAACGGCCGAAATATCAACGGACGTCGCGGAGAATTATTTATCTGAAAGAGAGCCGGAGGGGTCAAAGACCATGCGGTGGCGCCGGCATCAGAAATTTCGCTCAATACCGAGAGCTTCAGGAGGAGGAGGGGGGGGGGGCTATCTCATTTAAAGAGGTATTAGGGAATGATTACTTAGCGGGCTAATGAGAGCGGCTCCCTTTGATGTCGGGCCGAAGCCGCCTCCTCCTCCTCCTCCTCCTCTCCTCTCCCACCGTTAAAGTCTCCCCCGAGGTTTGAATTAAATTTCCTGAGGTTTACACACACACTCGGCGTTCCCTCCGCTTCTTTTTTTCCCTCCTCCCGTTTCCTCCCGAATATTGAATATTTCTGTTAAAATTTAATTTGCCCGCACAGACAGTTCTGTTATTTCGGGCCCGCCCGCGTATTATAATACCACCATTATTTGCCCCGGGAATTATAGCCGCTTAAATATAACGATGGGAAACGGGCGTTCCCCCGGACCGGCGTGACAGTGCATAACGGCGCGGATATGCGTAGTGGATATCCGGAAGCTATGCAACGTTTATGGGGAAACCGACAAAAATTTCAATACAAATGCTGTTCACGAATTGTTGGGTTCGAACTTTACAGTCAAAAATATTAAGAAGAACTATTGTGTCTCCGACCTCATCCTAAATACAGAGATCTCAAAGTCCCGCGTACAGCGTTTGTCCACGACCTGGCTATACAGAAGTATACCGAATTCCCAACAGACGCCTGAAAAGGATGGGACGCGACCTAAGAGTTTAAAAAAATAAAATAAATAAAAAAAAGGGGGATTTCTCCTCCACTCGTTTAGTACCGTACATAAATACAGTTCAAGTGGCCAAATGCCCATATATATTATGGCATTTCAACGGGCATATTATTAGAATTAAGGTTTGCAATATATGAATAATCCTTAAAATTTACATTGAAGTAATCATTATTTCTCTATAGTCAGATTGCCGTATTTAAAATCACAATATCCGTTCAATTCAATGCGCCGACACAATACTTATTTATTAACTACTGTTTGCGTCATGTTTAATAATGTCCTGGAAGATACCGATCTTATATTAGATGTGGAAAATATATGAATGATATTTTTCAACACATTGAAAGCGATTCGTACGCGGGTATAATTTGCATAACAGTTACACAAAAAAGGGATTTCCGATTATTAAATTGACGAAATAAAAATCTGTAATTACATTTTGTTGTGCACACGTTGCGGGCCGCTTTTTGATCGCTAAAAATGGACGGGATGGGATATAATAATACGTATTTATGTATAAATATATATAATTATTGAGAAATTTAATGATTTATTATAAATTTGCCCGCATGCTGGCCAAATTTTTAGCCCGTACGGTGCAACGGTGGGCCGCCAGCTGCACCGGCAACGATTTCGCCGTTGATTTTTTTTTTGAATAAATAATTTCTTCTAAGATACTTACAGACGGCGGTATTGGGCCCGAAACGAATTTCCTCCGCGTCGTCAGTAGCGATCGAAGGAGGCGAAGACTGAGAGAAGAATGCGAGGATGAGTCGGGGTTATTTATTAGGCCCCGAAATTCTACTGCGGTATTCTTGCAGTTTTGTAAGATCCTCTAACAGGAAAGGAGACAGAAGATCGGAATTAATACTAATTTAAAAGCGACTTTTCGATCGCACGACTTTATTCGGTATGGAATTCCAAATCTTCCGAATGATGATCCAAAGGTGACCGATACTATGGATGAATAGAACCGGAAGTCAGTTGGGGCGGTATCCATTTCTTTCGGTATACCGGTTTTGCGGTCCGCCAGAAGTTGTTGGACAACAGCCAGCGTCCTGTCTTTCGCCAGACCGGTTTTGGGGCCGTCTTCAGTAGCGACTCTCGCGGAGAGAAATGGTGACGAATGAAGACCAGCCGGTGAATCATCCTGTTTCACCGTATCGCCTGCCAGTCGGCGACCCCGGAAGGAGGGAGGGAGATGAGGCGAGTATGAGGACGAGGACGAGGATGAGGACGAGGCTGGGGACGAGAGGCGGAGGAGTGGTGCGGTTCTAAACGGGTTGTGGGAGGAGGACGGAGGGAGGGAGAGGAGAGGGGAGAGGGAGGGAGGGTGGAGGGAGGGAGGGAGGAGGGAGGCGAGAAGAGGCGTTTCATTAGATGATAGCGCTGGCTGGATGTCGGTGCGATGGAGAAGGGCCCAGCTCGATGATTAGAGGGGGCGGCTACGGGGCCACCGCCGCCTTGTAATCTCGGCCTTCCGCCCAACACAAAACCTCTATTATCTTTATTAGGCAAAATCAATACCGGCGCACGGCTCGGATATGTACGCCCACGGGACAGTCTCTTTTTTCACGACCACGGTAAAAATAGAAAAATCTAATTTTTCCGATCGCCCTCCGACCAACAACCGGCGGGAGATCGTCGAGCACTGTGATCGCTCGCGGGATCGTACGATCGACAATTCCGGACGAGGATGTCTGCTACTGAAGACACACGATATCTGTTAGGTGTAACCGAAGGAAAAATTCGAAATTCCAAAATCGGAATTTTTTTGTGAACACGAATTCGGCAAGAATCGACGTATATACGTTGGAATTCCAAGTCGATCCACTCTTGGGTCGCTATTACCGGATTACGGGGGACGGAGTGTTGATCGGAAAACAGAAAAGGTTTAAGACCGTCGGCCAATAATGAGGGGGCACAAATTAAATTATCTGAAAAATAAGACCTCCCACGAATAAAACCTATAAACCTAAAACATCTAAAGTATTAGGCTATTTGATAAGATGTATTTTGGTCTTGAGGAGTTCCTCGAGAGGGGAATCGAAAATTTGCCGGAAAAGTTGTTGATAATATCGGTGAATATATAGTAGATTAATAATTCAAGTTTCTTTTTTAGCAAAATAAAATGAATTACAAAGTCAATATTTTGATTATTTTTCGGTACCCCTAATGCATCATTTTCTTCTCATATATCTTTTTTCCTCTCTCTTTTATTGTTGCAACTGTAAAAAATACAATAAGCAACATTGATACAAGCACTAACTGAAATTGACTACAATTTATTACTCTTTTTTTTTTAAACATTTGGGTCGCGTTGCCACTTTCTTTTCAGGCTTTTGCAAGGAACTTTTGGGACATTTACCGTAGATTAATACCGTAGATTTCGTGTGTTTCTGTCTCCTCTCACCGGTCTGGTCTTTTGCTTTAGACCGGTTTCGGCCGCTCGCCATCTTCAGTATTTAGGTGTCAGTCACTTTGGCACTTTGGATTTTCTTCGAGTGGTCTAGCAAAAGACCGAACCAGCGAGAGGAGACAGAAACAGACGAAATCGACGGTATCGAAATTGTACTAATTTATATTATCCTAATTGTACTTTGCGCCCGTGGACTTGTATGACGGTGCCAATTTACAAGAAAAGTGTTAAACACCTAACTAAATTCGTGCGGTTTCGGCTTCTCGCCATCGTCAGTAATCTAGAGAAGTGCATCCCATTTAGACACAGTCTTAAGACAGTATATCATTAAGTTTTCTATACCTAGAAACGTTTTTCTAACGTTCCGTTAATGAGGTCAAATTAGAAATTATCAATTTTTTCGCTCAAACTTCACGGATTTTTTCGTCTTGAATATCCTATTTTCCACACTTGCTATAACTCCGGAAATTCCTCTATATTGTCTGACAAGATGCGGCGAAAAATTACTGTACAGTACAAGTGACAGTGGGGACGCCCGAAAAACATCCACGGTGCCAAAAGTGACTACTGAAGATGGCGAGCGGCCGAAACCGGCGAGAGGAGACAGAAACACGCGAAATCTACGGTATTCCAACCCGTCGCAGGCCACAAAACAGTTATGTTAAAATACCATTATATGATCAGAAAGCTAAGGGACATTATCCCGCCCTACCGACTGTCCTTCGTCGGGGTCGTAAAGTTTACTTCGCGTGCCGGTTCCAAACACCGTCGGATTACGTACTTATCGCGACTTATCGGAATCGTATTTTAAGGTATTGTGGAGAGAGGAGCACGGTTATACAAGCAGTGGAACTGCTTTGGACGTCCTAAACGGTCCTTCGGGAACCTGTCTTTCAATTTCATTCTGACTTCTTCACGATTTTATGCTCTAGTCGTCGTTTATAGAGCGTTTACACCGGGCGCCTTCGACGGTCACGCTCGGTCCTTCCGTTACTAGTTGTCCATCAAAAGATCTTTGTCTGGAGGTTTCCGAGGGCCCATATGGGGGCCGGGGGGGGGGAGTCGTATATCTTGGCCGGAGTTCGGTCGTCGCCAACGCTCGGTAGCCCAGCCCCTAACGAGAGTGCGGACAAACGATTCGGAAGCGCTGTAATAACAACAACGCCGTCGTAATTGTAGGCTGTAATTTAAGTCTTCGGGGTGGTCGGTAGGGGGTGACGATGGGGAAGATTTACAGTCTCGGGGTAAGGACAAACCCCCTACCCCTCCTGCCACAAACGACCACCGAGGGTCGGTCGTTCTCCGGCTTACGCCATAAATCCGGGGCGCTACCTGATCCTTTTTACCCCCACGACACCCCTGACAACGCCTCCCGTTCCTCTAATGGGATTAACGACTTTCGTGGAAGCCCCGCATCATCGGAGTCCTCGGACTTAAACGCCGCGCCTCGATCGCAGACTGATTTACGGCCTTGGGCGCACCGTCGACCAGTCTTCAACGCCGAGTGCGGATGTCTCATTTATCAAACGGAAATTCAACCGATCCGAAAAGGAGAACGTGGATGGCGACGTGCAGGAAAAACTAAAAAAGTCGTAAAGGACAAATTGACCAACCATGTTTCCATTGAATAGGGCGCTTTCCTCGTAAACGATAATAAAATGAAGGGGATGAAAACAATTTTTGAGGCGGGGGTTTCCCTCAAGAACGCCTCAGTATTCGGTCCCGAAAGAAAGGTCGATGAACAGTTCACCACCATGAGGCAGGATTTAGAGCAGAATTATCGCACGTAGCAAAAGAAAATGTCTCATTCATAAAAACCGGGAAGAAGGACAAGTGGATGACACATGGACACAGTTCTTGGTCTGCGAAGGATTCTTGTCCTGGGGGGGGGGGGAGGGTCATCATGTTTCCACTGTCGTTTCCCATTTAATAAAACTGTTTAAAAACAAAAAAAAACGGTTTAATATTGTTCCCGGATTTACGTGATTCCGATTAAGTCCCGCTGCAGTCCGTCAAATTCATTTTCATAATATATTCAAATGGCGCGGACAATTAGTGGACGAACGGCACGTTCAGTGCCGTTAACAACGCCCCGGCCGGCAGTTTAATTCAATATACAGCGTTAAAATTTAATTCAATGTAAATTAAATAAATGGGCGTCATTATCAATTTTAATTATTCCGATTTGAGAAAGGCTGACAACTGAGTTCCGGCCCATTGTTAGCTGGTAACAAAAACGTGTTTATTTCCAACCCGGGGATAAACACAACAATTCATATTTAATAAACGTGTAAGCCGAATAATGCATCCGTACTATTTTAGGTGTACACGAAAGTAAACGACAGTTTGGTAAGATGTATTTTGGTCCTGAGTTCTTCAGGAGAGGAATCGAAAATTTGCCCGAAAAGTTTTTACCGGAACGGATCGGAATTACGAGAATTCGTTATAATACGAATTTTATTGGCAATAAGAGAAATTCTGTCGCCAGAAAATAGAATCCTCATACGGAAAAACGCTGTTGTTTTAGGGTTTTTCGGTCCGCCTGTAATGGCTTCCACAGGTTACCAATTCTTCCGATCCAGGATGATTCGTTCCGGAACTAATTAAATCCCGAGCACAGCGCGATGTGAACGGACGAAGAGGAGAAGGAGGATGAGGAGGAGGAGATGTGGGACCGCTTAAGCTTAAACGGCCCTACAAATCGCCGCCACGCGTTAACACAACTGTTAACAATCGGGTTAGTTACAGGAAAAAGAAAAAAGATAAAAAGAAAATAACGTGAAATCGACACGGGGCCCAGACGCGTGCTGCTATCGGTTAAGATTTCTAATGAAATAATTACAGACCGCAAAGTCTGAAACCACTCTTTTTCTCTCTCTCTCTCTCTCTCACTCCTGATGACCGTCCGAGGGAAAGGGCCGTCCAACCGACGGTTAATTTTTCCACGGAATTATTATCCGATGTCAATTTCCATTTTTCCGCATTCCGCCCACAATTACGACCTAAATAACGAAAGCGTTACATCCTCTACATAAATCGTCAGTATCGCGAATGATGACTATTTATAATATCGGAATATCACAGTTTCCATTATTATAAAGTGAAGATTCGTCTTTTAAATTTCAGGAAAAGTAAAAAGATTCGCCAACCTAAGATCATATTTCTAATAGCGTGCTACTGAAGATGTCGAGGCCTCCCAATAGACGCGACGGTGTCTTCGGTCGTCAATATTATTAAAGAGTTAATTTCTCATTGGATTCATCTTTCGTTGAGGTTCTATGTACTAGCTGTTACCAAAAGTAATCAACAATTTGATAAGATGTATTTTGGTCTTGAGGAGTTCTTCAAGAGGGGAATCGAAAATTTGCCGGAAAAGCGGCAGAGAGTTGTTGATAATATCGGTTAATATATAGTAGATTAATAATTAACATTTCTTTTTTAGCAAAATAAAATTAATTCTAAAGTCAAAATGTTGGTTACTTTTGGGTACCCCTAATAGTATTTTAGTTTTTGAAATTTCGACGGATAGAAAAAATCATTCACCGACCTAAGAGCACATTGCTCTTATTGCGGTTTAGTTATAGAGAAACGGTTGATCTTATCTGTTAACAATTTAATGAATTTTCGCCTTAAAATCGAACGTCAGTATACAGTAGATTTGTTCTGTTTCTGTCATCTCGCCGGTTCGGTCTTTCGCCAGACCGGTTTCGGCCGCTCGCCGTCTTCAGTAGCGCTGTGTTAGTTGGCACTTTTGGATGCCAAACCGTGCGGTGAGGATGCCCGAAAAACATCCAAAGTGCCAGTAGTGACTGACACCGCTACTGAAGACGGCGTGCGGCCGAAACCGGTCTGGCGAAAGACCAAACCGGCGAGAGTAGACAGAAACACATGTTGTGTTAAGCGAACGTTAGAATTTAAAACTTAGACCCGAAACACTGAACATATGTGTGCAATGAACAGTTTCTAATTAAAGACAATGCTTTTGTATTTAATTCAATTTTTTCAGTAATTTATTGATAATTTCTATTGTATTTCTACTAGTCTAGGATAATATTCAAATGAAATTATAGGAAAATAGACAGTACATGTGAAAGTGACAGTGGGCAGTGAGGATGCCCAAAAAACATCCAAAGTGCTAACAGTGACTAACACAGCGCTACTGAAGATGGCGAGCGGCCGAAACCGGTCTAGCAAAAGACCGAACCAGCGAGAGGAGACAGAAACATCACGAACCTACAGAAAATAGACCTTATTAATATAGGTACGTAGCTCGGTTACTGAGGTCAAAGGGCCACACAATCTGTTGTAACGCGGTCCCACAATTGGTGACCTCATTTTCAAACAAGAAACCTGTGCGGTGGTCTCTAAAAAAAAAAAAAAAAGAATGAAAAAGATCACGCTCCGACCTAATAGTAAATCAACAGAAATTTTCATAAACCGACTCATCGAAGAATCCCCGGGGGTCGGGTTGGAGGGCTGGGTTCTTGAGACCGGTTTCGGGCTGTTTAGAATCACTATAAAGTGGACACTATAAACCGTCGGGACCGACCGTATAACGAGAAACCTCTGATACGATCTTGTGGAAAAGAAATTGAATCTTAAATTTTCAATTGCACACGCCGTATCGGAATCAACGTATACTTCTCCAGAGTCACTGAGTCAATTTCGCCCGGTTTCAGTTTGAACTCAACATTTCAGGCCTCGTTGGGCGATATGAGCAAAATATTATATAAAAAATATATGATACAATTTCAAATTACCTTACGATGATAATAAGGGCATAAACAACGGCGCCATCGTCATCGCCAGCATAAGAAACGTGTACTGAATTTTCGATTACGAATTTCGGCATGAACAATTGATATTGATTTGTCAGAAAACCCGATAAATGAAAATATTATTTCCTCGACTGTTGGTCTCAATAATGCTCAAGGATGCTTTTACTCACTAGAATTTATCGAGGCTGAACATTTTCTAAATTATTTTGAGCGAACGGCCCCGCCAAAAATTACACGAACTGATTGCGTTTCAAATATAGGGCTTTATTATTTACGCCTGTCGTCGGACAATGAGTACCTGAAAACCTAGGAAATTTTAGTGTCTAGGATTCTAATTTTTCTACCTGTCTTCTTTGAACGACTCCTTCCTAGGATGAAACAGTCCATTCTTCTTCGTTCTATCCTTCGAGGCTTACTTATTGGAATAAGTCATGGCCTCTTCGTTTAGATCAGTGCGGCGCTAAATTTTTCAGTAAAAACTATGGAAAATCACGACGGGGTCCGCGGCGAAATGAAATAAACGGGCGGGACCAGAAGAAGGAGGCGGGAAAGAAGAGGAACGGGAGATCATTTTTCTCCCTTTCAATTAAACCCGAGCCCGAAGGGTTTGGGGGAGGTGGAGGAGGAGGAGGAGAGGCCGATAGCGCTGCTGCTACACTTCAACACTTTATTACAGAAATCCGGAGAGGGAGAGAGGGAGGGAGGGAGAGGAGAGAGAGAGAGAGAGAGAGAGAGAGCGGACAGTGAGAGGGCATGCTACATGGCTGGAGGGAGTGAGGAGTGAGGAGGAGGAGGAGAAGGAGGGATGGAGGGAGGGGAGTGTGTCTGGGTGACTAATTTATGGGGTGAGATCAAAGGTGCCGCCCGCCGTGGCACCACCTGGGTGGTACCACCATCCTCCCTCCCTCCCTCCCTCCCTCAATGGCCCGGTACTACAACTTTTCTAATTATGAATGACGGCACCACCCTCCCACCCACCCTCCCTCCATCCCTCCCCACTCCCTTTGGCGGTGACAAAAAATGCCGGCTTGCGGCTCGTTCCCCTCCCTCTCCATCCCTCTCCCTCTCGTAAATAGCCCGCGACAATTAGGTCCAGATTTCTTCCAACTCCTCCGCCTCATCCTTTTTTACATAACTTTTATTTACACGCATTCCTCAAAACGGGGTACGAAGACTGCGTTTAGAGCAATCGACAAGTGGTCCACGAACCGCGTACGTTCGGTTTAATACGATCCGAATATCATTAGCATTCCGTCAGTAAAACAATCTAAGTAAAATCAAATGACTTATTGAATGGCACACCCTTAAAACGAATTCATATTAGTAAGATATTAGGAGTTCAGTGCTGAAGCTTGAATTTCGATTTTCCGCCATCGTCAGTATCATTCCGGTGGTAATTGAGCGAAGCATATCGTTTGTCCATGACCTCGGAAATAACATAGCCGATAACGTAACGACGCTCCATTTTTTTTTTCATTTTAGTCTTTCATAAAATCCATAAACTGCGGCCCGTAAAACATTTACTATATACAACTGCAAAATACTCGCAAGGTCGTAAATGTAGACCACATTTTTTTCGTACCGTAAATTATATGACCATTAAAAATCCTTGTGTTTGTACCATGTAACGTTATCAACGCTACAACGTACCCCTCAGCAAGATATATTTAATTAGAGTTATATTACATCGAATCGTTGGGATCCGTACTGTTTAGAAGTTATAATTTATCATTTTGGGGTATATTTGGTATTATTATATTGTATTTTTTTTTTATGTTATATTATTATCTATATATATATTTGCATAAAACTGTATACTGTATACAGGAGACGGAAGATACGAGGTGAAACTTGTCGAGTCGAAATACTACAAGAAATTGGCACAAAAGCGCCCAATAAAACGGTTATTGCGGCGAGGTGAAATAAATTCGATAATTATGCAACAGTTTTGCAGGATGTCGGAAATAAAGTACAATAATAATAATAATAATAATAAAAGAGGCGTATATCATCCGTAGAGGGACCGCCGAGGGAGAAGGCCCGGCGGGGTACGGACGGTACAGTTCACACAGTCGTGCCAA